>CM014273.1:44807951-44865930 GCA_004135705.1 Alloteropsis semialata
GTGGAGAGACAAAGCGTACCACAGTGCCAGGATCTACAAGGACAGAACCAAAAGATGACACAACAAGAGGATCAAGGTAAAGGAGTTCCACCCCGGGGATAAGGTATTACTCTTTAATTCCAGGGTGAAGCTCTTTGGACATGGAAAACTTCAGAGCAAATGGGATGGACCGTTCATTGTGTGGAGACTTCGTCGCACGGGGCAATCACACTCCAAGATGATGAAGGTAACCTCTTCAAGGTACAAGTGTGGGGGAGACTCGTAACGGGAAACAGAGTGATCCAACGCGAAACAAAGAGTATATCAGAACGCAACAAAACAGCATGTGAAAGAGCTGAACCAGAGAAGTCACCCCCAGGTCGCCCAACCCCACCAGGTCGGCCGACCTGGTCTAGGTCCCACCTCACTTCTTCTTTTTCTTGCACGCTGGTTTGGTCATCCTAACCTCTGTTTCAGTTGAATACTTGCAGAACCTGATCATGGAATTCTGAAATTAATTAAATTAACCCTTTTTGCATCCTCCCATCACATGGAGAATATTAACTTACATATATTTTATTCCCTATACCTTTGGCTTGTGGAAATCTTCATTCTTATAGGAACTCATGTCATCTAAGTTATTGCATTTAGAGATATGGCTTTAATATGAAAGATGCTTTTACTTACTTGAGTACTTGGAATTTATGAAAAAATTTTAAAACTTTTAACCATGCTAAGCTCCTCATGGGTTTGAGAGACAACCACTTACAATTATAATCAAGCATTCCTTTTGAGCTTTGAGTTGTTCCAAGTCTTGTGACCCTGATTAGAGATACTTCATGTTTTTAAAGTCAAGATCACGTACACTCCACCATAAAAAGCTAAACCCTTACACTGAGGGTAAAGCAAAACATGCCTTTGTTCCATATTCATGAATAAAATACTCCTAAGTGGCTTTCTTCCCCAAAATCAAGATGAAAAGAAGATGTCACACCCGATTTTGAGGACAAAACCGAATGCATAGCATATGTGTGCCAGGATCCGTTCTCACACATATGTTGACGTCATCAGTGAAAATATCATAAGACAGTGTTCAAAACGAACAAAAGAGAGTACATAACTTTTATTACACTCAGCGATAACAGACACGAAGGTCTTAATCGTTTCACCGACAACCTAAAACGAAAGAAGCTTCACGACTTCTCCACAGGCTTGACTGGTTGACGCAAAGCCTCAGAACTCTTCGAAGTCACTGAAGTACTCCACGTCCTCATTTTCTTCTGAACAGCAGTTTTAGCAAGGGTGAGTACACTTATGGTTGGTACTCAGCAAGCGGGGGAAATATGCAAGGCCATCAAAGGGGGGTTTCAGGCTCATGCGGTTAGCACTTTTAGTTGGTCACATTTTATTAGCGAGCACTTATTTACTAGGTATAAGTTTATACCAACCCAATTAAGCAAGAGAGAACCCATAAATTATCCAAAAACCAAGGAACCACAATTTAATATCATATTTAGGTTCAATTATCATGTGAGGGTCCAAGCCGCTCTTAACCGTGAGCACGGCTGATATATCAGTTTGACACTCTGCAGAGGTTGTACACTTTACCCACAGCTCGTGTTCCCCATGTCGCCCGGGTTTGCAAGGCCCTTAAACACTTCCGAGGTGAGTGGCTAGGGGTTCACTACGAAGCCTTTACAAAGACTCAAAGCTAAACTAGCAGCCCGCTAGAGTTTCGGCCGCGGTGAGGTCCATAACCCTCCCTAATGAGGCCGTACCTTAGCAAAGGCTACTCCTCCAAGAGGACCGGGCTATGACCCCTTCACCGTCCCCCTCCTTGCCCTTTCGGTAAGGCCACTAGTCAACCCCAAGTCTAATTAATCAGCTAAGGTTAGAGCCATATAACACTGTGGTTGCACTGTTTTCTTGGGTGGTTCTCCATGTTCCATTTAATCAAGATAATCTTGTAATTAACCAAGTATAGCAACAATAAAACCATGTTATCATATTCAAAAGTTTGATATTACCATCCCAAGATTAAGCAACTAAGCATTTCTACCCATCAAGGATGATTAAACCCGGTGTATCAAGGTTGAGGGAATAAAAACTAGGTATATCCTATGAATAGGCATCCCATCAAATTAATGCAATACATAAAAGTAAGTGTGATTAAAATGCTGTTACTGGGTTGAAGAATATGAAGAAGGAGGCCACTTGCCTTCCTCTACAAACTGCTGTTCTTCTTCGATCTGCTGCTCCTGGCCTTCCTCGAACGGGACGTCTACACGATCACACACAAGCATACAACAAAATAAATAAAACAATACAACAAACAGTACCAAAAGCACAAAACAAACACCTAGAACTAAAGGTTACGCAGAGACGATCGCGTGAACGCGAAAATCGTCCAAAACGGATTTAAAACGGCGAAGATACACTAATTACAAGGTTCAGGGACTAATATGCAAATAATCCTATGTTTTCGGTTTGTTTTGTAATAAAACCGAGGACTAAAACATAAATAAACCTAAACAACAGGGTTAGATTCATAAAAAGATCAGAGAGGACGGCGGGTTCTAATATCCAAAAGCTCAGGGGCTTAAACAGAAGATGAAAGGGCATGGATATAAATATTTTCTATAGGAGGTGGACTGCGGGTTATTTTGTGGAAAGTGCAAGGGCTCTTTTACAAAACGGTCAAGGTTGACCGGTATGTGGCTTATTTGACTCAGGTTAGATCTGATCGTGGCCGTTGATTTGAAAACGGACGGTGGATGATGATCTCCGGCGGCCGGCGGCGATTCCGGTGGCGGCGCCGCCATGGGCAGAGCCCAAGCTCGCCGGTGTGACCTCTGTACGGCGCTACAGACCACGGGGAAGAAAACAAATAGCATGGGGAGGAAGAGGGAGGTACGCGGATCTCACCACGGGTGTTCTCGTTGCCGGGGAAGGGGCGGTGGAGGCCGGCGACGAGTGGCGGCGGTTTGCGAGCTCCGGCGAGCTCGGAAGATGGCTCGGGTGGCGGAATTGGAGAGGAAATGGGATGGGGATGTTCGGGGGGAAGTGCCGCGGTTTATATAGGGCGCGAGGGAGTAGCGGGAGTGGCACCGAGGGAGGGGAAAGGAGGCGGCGGCGGCCGGCCATTGAAGGCCATGGTGGTGCTCGGTGGGGCGGCCGTTGCGGGAGAGAGGAGCCGTCGGGGTGGCGTTCCACTGAGCATTGAACGCGGGCGCAAGTGGGAGGGGAGGCGAGCGGGCGAGGGGAAGGGCCGGGCGACGAGCTCGGGCGCCAAGGGTTCAGCTCGAGGGAGGAAGGGAACCGGCGGGAGGTTGGAGGTGAAGCTGACGAGCGGGCCCCGCCTGTCATTGACAGAGAGAGGGAGGGAGTTGAGTGGGCCGGCTGCTGGTTTTTGGGCCGAAAGAGGGAGAGGGAGCCGGATTGGGCTGAAAGGAAGGGGAGAAAAGGGAAAGGGTTTGGATTTTATTTGAGGATTTGAAGTTTGAATTGAATAGGAATTTGAACTGGGATTTGAACTCTGGAGGGGATTTGGATTTCAAACTCAAACTCAAACAAAACTCAAATGAAAACGGCATGAATGCAAACAAACACTTATTGATTCTAAAATTAATTCGAGTATCATTTGAATAATTAAGGCCAATGTTTTAATTAAACAAAAGAAAATTTGTTTAAACCCCTAAAAAGAAAAACACAAGGGTTGATTACAATTTATGTGATGGAATTTTGGGTGTTACAAATCCTACCCCCTTGAAGAGAATCTCGACCTCGAGATTCGGGAAGATTGGAAAACAACTGAGAGAACTCTGCATAAAGCTCATCTTCTCTTTCCCAAGTGGCTTCGTCCTCTGAGTGATGCCTCCACTGCACTTTACACATTTTGATGATTTTGTTTCTTGTAGCTCTTTCTGATGTTTCTAAAATTTTGACTGGGTACTCTGAATAGGTCAGATCATTTTGCACATTGAGTTCTTCCAGCGGCAGTTGTTCCTCGGGTACTCTCAAGCACTTTTTCAGCTGAGAAATGTGGAACACATCATGAACCTCTGACAATCGCTCGGGTAACTCCAGCTGATATGCTACTTCACCTTTCCTTTCCAAGATCTGAAAAGGTCCGATGTAGCGAGGTGATAACTTTCCTTTGACCTTGAATCTGCGGAGACCTCTGATAGGTGACACCTTGAGATACACATAATCTCCTACCTCAAAGGTCAATTCTCTTCTTCTGGTGTCAGCATAACTCTTTTGTCGTGACTGAGCTGTCCTGAGATTATCTCTGATTATCTGGACTTGTCTTTCGGCTTCCTGCAAGATTTCTGGTCCAAAGACTTGACTTTCACCTGTCTGGCTCCAGTATAGTGGTGTTCTACACCTTCTTCCATATAGAGCTTCAAATGGAGCCATCTTGAGACTTGCTTGATAGCTGTTGTTGTAAGAAAATTCTGCATATGGCAAACTTTTATCCCAACTACCTCCATGCTTTAAGGCACAAGCTCTTAGCATATCCTCTAAAATTTGATTAGTCCTTTCAGTTTGTCCATCTGTCTGTGGATGGTATGCGGAACTAAAATTAAGCTTCATATCCATTGATTCATGTAGCTTCTGCCAAAAGCGTGATGTGAATTGAGTGCCTCGGTCGGATACTATCTTCCTTGGGACACCATGTAAGCACACAATCCTTGACATATACAGTTCTGCTAACTTGGCTCCTGTATATGTTGTTTTGACTGGTATGAAGTGAGCAACTTTGGTTAACCTATCCACAATAACCCATATCGAATCGTAGCCATCTCGAGTGCGAGGTAATCCAACAATGAAATCCATACCGATCTCTTCCCATTTCCATTCAGGTACTTTCAATGGCTGAAGTAAACCGGCTGGCCTTTGGTGTTCTGCTTTTACTCTCTGGCATACATCGCACAAAGCCACATGTGTTGCTACATCTCTTTTCAAACCATACCACCAATATTTCTCTTTCAAATCTTGGTACATTTTTGTACTGCCAGGATGAATGGAATAAGCCGAATCATGAGCTTCCTTCAATATAAGCTCACGAAGATGGTCGATGTCAGGTACACAAATTCTTTTTCTAAACCAAATAGTTCCTTGATCATCTTCAGTGAATTCTAGAGCTTTTCCCAAACCAATTTGAGTCTTGATTTCTTTGATCTTAGCATCTGTTAATTGTCCTTTTCGGATGTCTTGTTCTAACGTAGGCTCAATTTCCATAGTCATAGCTTCAGTATGAGTGAGAATGCCTAAGTTGAGTCGTTCCATTTCCCAACATAATTCTTGAGGCATTACTCGTGATAGAGCCATATTAGCTTGACCTTTCCGACTTAAAGCGTCTGCCACAACATTTGCTTTGCCGGGATGATACTGGATATCCAAGTCATAATCCTTGATTAGTTCTAACCATCTGCGTTGCCTCAGATTAAGATCCCTTTGAGTGAAGATGTACTTTAAACTCTTATGATCGGTGAAGATTTGACACTTATTTCCAATCATATAATGTCTCCATATCTTTAATGCGTGCACAACAGCGGCTAACTCCAAGTCGTGGGTGGGGTAGTTCTGCTCATGCTTTCTTAACTGTCTGGATGCATAAGCTACCACTTTTCCTTCTTGCATCAACACACATCCGAGACCTAGATGTGAAGCGTCACAGTAGACATCAAACCCTTTGTGGAGCAGTAGTTAATCTCTTTTTCAACTCTTCAAAACTAGCCTGACATGCTGTATCCCATTTGAACTCTCTTTCTTTTTCCAATAGCGAAGTGAGAGGTTTCACTATCTTTGAGAAGCCTTCAATAAATCTGCGGTAATAACCAGCTAGTCCAAGAAAACTCCTGATTTCGGGCACATTCTTAGGTGGATTCCAATTCAACACATCTCGAACTTTACTTGGGTCAACTTTGATTCCTCCATCGGTGATAACATGTCCAAGAAAAGAAACTTCCTTTAACCAAAACTCACATTTACTTAGTTTGGCGTACAACTGATTTTCTCGGAGCTTTTGTAACACTAATCTCAAGTGCTCTTCATGTTCTTCTTCGTTTAGAGAAAACACCAAGACATCATCGATGAACACTACCACGAACTTGTCAAGGTATTCCATGAACACTTTGTTCATCAAGTACATAAAATATGCTGGAGCATTTGTCAATCCAAATGACATCACAGTGTACTCATATAGTCCATATCTAGAGGTGAAGGCTGTTTTAGGGATATCTTCCGGTCGGATTCTCAACTGGTGATAACCTGATCGTAGATCAATCTTGGAGAATACCTTAGCACCTCTCATTTGATCAAACAGATCCTCAATCCTGGGTAGGGGGTACTTGTTCTTGATAGTTGCATCGTTGAGAGACCTGTAATCCACGCACATTCTTCTGGTGCCATCCTTTTTATCGACAAAGATAACAGGGGCACCCCATGGTGATGAACTAGGACGGATAAAACCTTTGCCTAATAATTCTTCTATTTGTTTCTTCAATTCATTCAAATCCTTAACATCCAATCTGTATGGTCTTTTAAATATGGGTGCAGTACCAGGTAAAAGATCAATTCGGAACTCGATATCACGGTCGGGTGGCATACCTGGTAAGTCTTCCGGAAATACGTCGGGGTAGTCACACACAACCTTGGTTTCTTCCAAAGATGTTCCCTTGACCTGATTCACAATTCCTTCTTCTTTGGATGAGTTGTTAACCGTGAACTCAATCTGCTCCCTTGAGAGTTGGTTAAGAGCACTGACTTTTTGGCACACTGAATAACTCCATCACATTTAGTTAACCAGTCCATTCCAAGAATCACATCGATACCATTGGACTTAAGGACTATCAGATTTGCCGAAAAATCTACACCCATGATTTTCAGATTCACCCGCGGGCATATGTGACTAGCCTTCATCTCATTGCCCGGGGAACTAACTAGCAGATTTTTCTTCATAAGGCTTTTAGGTATGTTATGTTTTGCCACAAATTGCTCAGTAATGAATGAATGCGATGCACCAGAATCAAACAAAACTGACGCAGGTTCTGAGTTGACGAGAAACATACCGAGCACAACATCTTGAGCTTCTTGAGCTGATTCGGCCGTCACGTGGTTCACCCTACCACGCATGAAATTTTGCTGGCCTTTATTGCCTTGAGAGTTCTGATTCCCATTGCGTGCTTGGGACGATTGCTGGCCAGACCTCTGAACATTGTTCTTCTGAGGCGTCTGCATGTTACGCTTGGGGCAGTTATTGGCGTAATGCCCCACTTCACCACATTTGAAACAACCATTAGGATGGACCGGTGTGACTGGATTAGTACACACTGGTGCACCTGTGGCATTGCCAGAGCGGTTCTGCTGGTGGTTGGGGGTACGCTGCACTTGTTGATTGAAGCGCGGCGACTGCTGAGAGGAGTGCTGGAATTGTTGATTCTGTTGATAATTCCCTTGTCCTCCGGAGCGAAACTGAAATCCCTGCTGCGAGTTATAACGAGGGCGGTTATTGTTGCTGAATTGTCCCTGAGATTGGAACTTTCGCTTCTTTTCGCCAAGTTCCTTCCGAGTATTCTCGAGACCAATAGCTTTATCTAGAAGCTTGTGGAAGTTTGGGAAGGTATGGCTTTGCAGTTGATATTTCAGTGGTCCGATCAGACCATCCAGAAAGCGATCTTGTTTCTTCTCATCATCGTCGACTTCATTTGGTGCGTAGCGGGATAACTGAGTGAACCTATCCCGATACTCACTGACCGACATACTGCCTTGCTTCAAAGCCAGAAATTCATTCTTCTTGAGCTTCATGACACCAGCTGGAATGTGGTGTGAGCGGAAGCTATCACGAAATTCCACCCAAGTGATAGTGTTGGCATCAGCATGTGCGGCGACGTAAGCATCCCACCAGTCAGATGCAAATCCTTCAAGTCGTCCTGCAGCGTACAAGACCCTTTCACGGTCATTGCACTGAGTTATATCGAGCTTCTTACTGATGACCTTCAGCCAGTCATCAGCATCCAAAGGATCCACCGAGTGTGAGTAAGTTGGTGGTTGGTGGCTCATAAACTCCCGATGCTTGTTTCTTGGCTGAGGGGGTAGCTGTTGCGGTGGTTGGTTCTGTTGAGCTTGAATATTATGCACGGTGTTGGTGAGGTCTTGGAGCAACTGCATCTGAGCTGCCAAGAACTGTTCCATGGCTGGATTTGGAGGTGGAGGTGGTGCTTGATTCTGTTGGTTGATTATATGAGCACGTCGGACACTTGGAATATCCTGTCCTCCGCCTCTCCTGGTATTTACCATCTGATTGTTAGAAGATTGCTTCAGATAAGATTGAACAACTGATAAAGGTAGATAGAACAAAGCCGAGATTGGAACTAAAACAAACTTTAACTTAATTATTTTATTGATGCATTTGTGGCCATCACTCCACAAAACATCCCAGACAAAACATAAACTCCAAATCAAACATTTATTCAAACAGCATTCATTATTACATCGCGCGTTCTCACAGGAACGGATCTATCGAGACAACACAAGGTAGGCATCCTATGATCCTAACCAAGAAGACCGGTGCTGGAGCCTGGTTCGCCGTAGCGAAGCCTCTTGCGGGGAGGAGAGTCTGAAGGGCAGTGGAAGTCATCCGTCTCCTCGGGTGGCTCCACTCCTGCAAGCTAGGCCTCAAGCTGAGCAATCCTGGCGTGGGCGTCCATCAGCTCCTCATGGGTCTGGATAAGCTCTGTAGTGGCACCCTCCAGATCAGTGTTGAGCCCTGCGACAACCTGGGCAAGGTTGTTGATGCGAGGCTCATCAGGCTCTCCCAGCATCACAACTGTCTCCTCTGTGCCACTGATACGGCGAGGAAGGTGACGGTACTCGGTGGTGCTCAACTCCAAGCGGTGGGCATAGCAGAGTGACCACAGTGCCCTCCTGGCAGCGGCACTCACTGAGGCAGCATAGGTAGCATGAGGTGTAGTGGAGTCGTGCGACGAACGAGTCCTCATGCCACCGGAAACCTCAGGGCGCTCCCGGATATGGACCCGGGTGATGTAGTAGCTGTCGAGTGTCGGGGGAGAGACGCGCTGGGTGACGTAGAGCGGCTGCACCGTGTTGCCAAGCTCCTGTAGTACATCTTGGAGCAGCCTGGAGAAGTAGCCGGACTCGTTGACGGAGGTGCGAGTCTCACAAGTCGGTATGGCTGCTTCAGGACCATCACCCTGGTTTCCACCATCGTTGTTGCCATTGCCGTTGCCGTTGCCATTGCCATGGCCATTGCCCAGACCATTGGCACCATCGGCGTCGTTGTCGTCGTCGTCATCATCATCATCATCTCCGGAGTCATCCGGATCGCCTCCACCAGCTGCAGCAGGTGCCGGAGCTTCTGGAGCAGGTACAACTGGCGGTTCTTCAGCTGCTGGTGCCGGTGATCCTACCGGGGTCACCAGATTCCCGTCTGGGCCGACCTCCATGATGCGGCCATCCTCCATCTCAACGAAGTAGTAGAGCTCTTCTGGCTCTTCTTCCTCCACGGGTGGGACCGGGGAAGCAGGCTGAGCAGGAGCAATACGAATCCGTCCTCCGGTGCTTTTGCGAGCAGTCCTCTTAGTCCTGACCATCTGACAGAGCAAGAAAGAAGGCTGAGAACAAGCTCAAAAAGAGACAGAGTTTTGATAAAGAAAAAGAAATAAAATAAGTTTTTATAAGGAACAAGGACAAATGAAAAAGCAGAAAAGGCTTGCTAAGATAGTAAGTCCTATTTTCGACCATTTCTACCTAGGCTTGCGTCCTACAGTCAACCTCGCTTTGATACCACTTCTGTCACACCCGATTTTGAGGACAAAACCGAATGCATAGCATATGTGTGCCAGGATCCGTTCTCACACATATGTTGATGTCATCAGTGAAAATATCATAAGACAGTGTTCAGAACGAACAAAAGAGAGTACATAACTTTTATTACACTCAGCGATAACAGACACGAAGGTCTTAATCGTTTCACCGACAACCTAAAACGAAAGAAGCTTCACGACTTCTCCACAGGCTTGACTGGTTGACGCAAAGCCTCAGAACTCTTCGAAGTCACTGAAGTACTCCACGTCCTCATTTTCTTCTGAACAGCAGTTTTAGCAAGGGTGAGTACACTTATGGTTGGTACTCAGCAAGCGGGGGAAATATGCAAGGCCATCAAAGGGGGGTTTCAGGCTCATGCGGTTAGCACTTTTAGTTGGTCACATTTTATTAGCGAGCACTTATTTACTAGGTATAAGTTTATACCAACCCAATTAAGCAAGAGAGAACCCATAAATTATCCAAAAACCAAGGAACCACAATTTAATATCATATTTAGGTTCAATTATCATGTGAGGGTCCAAGCCGCTCTTAACCGTGAGCACGGCTGATATATCAGTTTGACACTCTGCAGAGGTTGTACACTTTACCCACAGCTCGTGTTCCCCATGTCGCCCGGGTTTGCAAGGCCCTTAAACACTTCCGAGGTGAGTGGCTAGGGGTTCACTCCGAAGCCTTTACAAAGACTCAAAGCTAAACTAGCAGCCCGCTAGAGTTTCGGCCGCGGTGAGGTCCATAACCCTCCCTAATGAGGCCGTACCTTAGCAAAGGCTACTCCTCCAAGAGGACCGGGCTATGACCCCTTCACCGTCCCCCTCCTTGCCCTTTCGGTAAGGCCACTAGTCAACCCCAAGTCTAATTAATCAGCTAAGGTTAGAGCCATATAACACTGTGGTTGCACTGTTTTCTTGGGTGGTTCTCCATGTTCCATTTAATCAAGATAATCTTGTAATTAACCAAGTATAGCAACAAATAAAACCATGTTATCATATTCAAAGTTTGATATTACCATCCCAAGATTAAGCAACTAAGCATTTCTACCCATCAAGGATGATTAAACCCGGTGTATCAAGGTTGAGGGAATAAAAACTAGGTATATCCTATGAATAGGCATCCCATCAAATTAATGCAATACATAAAAGTAAGTGTGATTAAAATGCTGTTACTGGGTTGAAGAATATGAAGAAGGAGGCCACTTGCCTTCCTCTACAAACTGCTGTTCTTCTTCGATCTGCTGCTCCTGGCCTTCCTCGAACGGGACGTCTACACGATCACACACAAGCATACAACAAAATAAATAAAACAGTACAACAAACAGTACCAAAAGCACAAAACAAACACCTAGAACTAAAGGTTACGCAGAGACGATCGCGTGAACGCGAAAATCGTCCAAAACGGATTTAAAACGGCGAAGATACACTAATTACAAGGTTCAGGGACTAATATGCAAATAAACCTATGTTTTCGGGTTGTTTTGTAATAAAACCGAGGACTAAAACATAAATAAACCTAAACAACAGGGTTAGATTCATAAAAAGATCAGAGAGGACGGTGGGTTCTAATATCCAAAAGCTCAGGGGCTTAAACAGAAGATGAAAGGGCATGGATATAAATATTTTCTATAGGAGGTGGACTGCGGGTTATTTTGTGGAAAGTGCAGGGGCTCTTTTACAAAACGGTCAAGGTTGACCGGTATGTGGCTTATTTGACTCAGGTTAGATCTGATCGTGGCCGTTGATTTGAAAACGGACGGTGGATGATGATCTCCGGCGGCCGGCGGCGATTCCGGTGGCGGCGCCGCCATGGGCAGAGCCCAAGCTCGCCGGTGTGACCTCTGTACGGCGCTACAGACCACGGGGAAGAAAACAAATAGCGTGGGGAGGAAGAGGGAGGTACGCGGATCTCACCACGGGTGTTCTCGTTGCCGGGGAAGGGGCGGTGGAGGCCGGCGACGAGTGGCGGCGGTTTGCGAGCTCCGGCGAGCTCGGAAGATGGCTCGGGTGGCGGAATTGGAGAGGAAATGGGATGGGGATGTTCGGGGGGAAGTGCCGCGGTTTATATAGGGCGCGAGGGAGTAGCGGGAGTGGCACCGAGGGAGGGGAAAGGAGGCGGCGGCGGCCGGCCATTGAAGGCCATGGTGGTGCTCGGTGGGGCGGCCGTTGCGGGAGAGAGGAGCCGTCGGGGTGGCGTTCCACTGAGCATTGAACGCGGGCGCAAGTGGGAGGGGAGGCGAGCGGGCGAGGGGAAGGGCCGGGCGACGAGCTCGGGCGCCAAGGGTTCAGCTCGAGGGAGGAAGGGAACCGGCGGGAGGTTGGAGGTGAAGCTGACGAGCGGGCCCCGCCTGTCATTGACAGAGAGAGGGAGGGAGTTGAGTGGGCCGGCTGCTGGTTTTTGGGCCGAAAGAGGGAGAGGGAGCCGGATTGGGCTGAAAGGAAGGGGAGAAAAGGGAAAGGGTTTGGATTTTATTTGAGGATTTGAAGTTTGAATTGAATAGGAATTTGAACTGGGATTTGAACTCTGGAGGGGATTTGGATTTCAAACTCAAACTCAAACAAAACTCAAATGCAAACGGCATGAATGCAAACAAACACTTATTGATTCTAAAATTAATTCGAGTATCATTTGAATAATTAAGGCCAATGTTTTAATTAAACAAAAGAAAATTTGTTTAAACCCTAAAAAGAAAAACACAAGGGTTGATTACAATTTATGTGATGGAATTTTGGGTGTTACAGAAGATATGGGCTATATGCATAGAAAAAAAGAGAGAAGAAAAGAAAAGTGCAATAGCTCATATCCAAAAAAAAAAAGAGAAAAGGGAAGGAAGTCAAGACAAAGGAGTACTACTACATCTCCACCTCGTATCTCACACTAGCACATCTTGACTTGATTACATGATTTGTCTCTGATTTGGATCCAATCCTTGGAATGACAACACAAGTGAATTAAGGTATGTATCTTGAGAGCTCCACATATAAAGTTCTATTTTGGAGAGTTCGAGTGTTGTCCAACCACCATGAATATCTAGAGAGAAACTCTCTGAGGACCAAGGCATTGGTTCTTCTTTGCGAAATTCTGAAAACCCAAGTACTTGAGATGTAAGAAGTATCATGTCATAGAAAAAGCTGTTCCTTCCTGCAATAACCTAAGAAGACATGTTAGCCACTTATATAATTCCATTAAGCCTAAATGTTTGGGAATAACCTATATGTTTGTTTATAATTTCCATGATGAAGCTTAGACTTTACTCGAGGGCGAGTAAAGGATAAGTGTGGGGGAGCTTGTTGGCGGTTCTTAATGACAAGTTATTATTGCCAACAAAGATATAAAAGAATGATAAAACAACTAGACATAGGGTTATTTACTAATGAATTCCACGAGTTTTGGTGCATATGTGATTACAGGAGTAAAGTGGCAAAAGAAGGACCAAAGTGGGCCCAAGGCCAGGTCGCCCGACCTCCCAAGGTCGGCCGACCAGCACCCTGGCCCAGTGAGGTCCATCCGAAGCCCATCAACAGAAGCACACTCAGGAGTGATCAGAAACGTTGAGATCAAGTCGGTGGGAATAAAGAGATGGGATTGGGCCACGTGGCAATCACTTGGATCCATGGGCCCACATCCCTGACTTAACCGACATATCTTGGACATTACCCACCGAAAACCGACCAAGAGGCCCACATGAGAGTGCCCCTGACAGAGTGGGGCCGAGGGCCCACAGCCCTGGGTCGGCCGACCAAGCCAGGTCGGCCGACCCGGCCGCGCGACCATTTCGCCACCGCCTTCAGGAGCAACTGTCAACCGCCTCCAGGAGCCCATCTGCACCGTGGATCATCTACGTCGGTTGATCTGAGCCCACTTCCTGACCGCCTCAACCTCTGCAAACCGACTTCAAACCGCCTGTCCAAGCTATAAATAGCTAGACTCGGGGCAGGGCTAAGTATCATCGAGATGAAGTAAAGATCCAAGGCGAAGCCCTCCTCATATCCAGAGTAGAAATAGGGAGAGAGTGAGGGAGAGTCTAGAGGAGTCCCGGCCTGTCGGCAACCCTCCACCTGTACCTCGACGGATGCGAGCTACTCAGTAAGTATCCGGGATTCAACTAGTATTCAAGTCTGAGTTATAGAAAAGCTGAGTTCTCTATTGTGCTTTTGTGTTCGTTGCTTTATTCATAA
Organism: Alloteropsis semialata; assembly: GCA_004135705.1. NCBI lineage: Eukaryota > Viridiplantae > Streptophyta > Magnoliopsida > Poales > Poaceae > Alloteropsis > Alloteropsis semialata. The sequence goes on from CM014273.1 coordinate 44,821,952, forward strand.
AGTATTTTAATCTCTGATCAAGGTTAGGATAGCTGATATTATCTTAGGCGTGGTGCTTAGGTGTATATCTGCCCTCGTTTGCCTCGTAGCCCCACAGATTAGAAGAGGCAGGCGGCAGGTGGTGACAGCCCTGTCCGTCCTTTGTAATTGTCCACGTTCGGGTACGGCGTAGAGCTGTTTGCCAGCAATTTCTTAGAGGTCTAGGATACCCCGGTGCCCAAAGCAAGCATAGGAGAATTCCCTTTGATATAATCAGCCTTAGTGCTAAGTTATCCTCTTTACCCAGCCTTTATTTACACTCGATCGATCCGGCTCAGCTTTAGTGATTAGACAAGTCCTTTACGTTCCCCGTGGATTCGATACCTGGTTTACTCACGGGTGAAAGCTACTACGACAGCCGTGCGCTTGCGGACTTTCTGTTTGCCACCGCTGGTGTCAACAACTAGTCCAGGTCTTAGGGATGTCATTGGTTGTTGGCATTTGCTTATACTCCCGACCGTCACCCCGGGGGTTGTGTGTGCATCTCAATTGTTTTGCAGGCATGACGAAGGAGTCCCATGAATTCATGATTAAAGTTGCAACCAAGATCGTTAACATCTCCGAAGATTGAAAGGGACGCTGCTATTTTCATCAAAAATCTGCACATGTTCAGAGATGTACAAGGAATAAAAAGTTCATATTCAGAGGCTCCATCAAATTCTCGTTCCAACCATATCCAAGATCAATGAATTTGAAGACCCATACAAGGAGATACGACAAAAACATTGGGCGCTGCGCGTTCTGAAATTAGCTCGGGACAGATTGCAAAAAACATTGGGCGCTGCGCGTTCTGAAATCAGCTCGGGACAGATTGCAGCGCTGGAATAAAATAGGCATACCTCTTTTGTTCGGAATCCGTTTTGGGCAAATGATGACTCGTTGGAAAGAGAAATTAGTGCACTTTGCAATGGAGCAGGGGTTCAGTACATGTTCTGTTCTGGAAATAAAAGAGAAATTCATGGAAGATGAAGCAGCAATGAAGACAACAAGCAAGGAGGTGATAATGATACGAAGAATGATTGGGACCATGGCTTGATGACAAGAAGAGGTTGAAGAAAATTAAGGCAAGAAAGAGGTGAAGAAGCATAAAGATAATCTCCAAACACATGGCGGAAGGACTTCAAGAATCACATGATGGTTCACCATCTTCTTTCACGCTTAGCAACATTCTAAGCATGGGGGAGGACTTGTTAGATGAGAAGGAAAAGGCCATATGGAGTACAATTATCGTGTTCACCACAAGATGCTCAAGATTTCTCTTCCATGCTAAGCACAATGCTTAAGCATGGAGAAGCCGCGATACACTTCATTGCAAGCATCGAAAAGGACGGTAACTCTTCCTCAACCTTCTTTTTGTTCATCTACTTCTTAATGCTTGTATATATGTATGCCATCGACCATAGGTTAGAAACCTTTGTATATCTCTCTTGTTAATAACATGGCTACTAGGAGGACAACCTAGTTTTGTTTTTGTTTTCAATAAATGATCACCATCACTTTGTGCTCACCACGATGCAATATTTTGAATGCCTTTGCTTATGAAAAAGTGATGAAAGTTGCCGCTTTATTTTACCTACATGATGTTGTATATGACTTGACTATTTGCTCTCTATTAAATGATCTTAAATTGATTAAATACCGGCTCTTTTATTTGTGGAGGTTAAATGACTAAATTCTAGACCCACATACATATCTTTGCTCTTTGATTTAAGTTTACCGATGACCTTATGCCTTGTATTGTTTTATTTGAAACTTGATTCTTATGCTATCTACATTCGTGAATCTCTTGCAAGTTCTACCTACCAAAGCCTTTACATATACATGATCTTTCATGATCAAATCATTAGATTTGCAAACTTATATTTTGATGAGTTGGATTAAGATTGATTTCTATGGTTCGAGACTAAGAAGCTGGCCATTCTATTTTACGTATCCTCGTTTTGCTAGCCTTTCTATCCATGCATTGTGAGTTTCTACACCGGAAACTTCGCAAACTTTGCTGGATATCCACCCTAAACCCAAATATCTTTTTGTGATTACCTCCTTGACCACAACCCACAATTGAGTATGGATCATTTTCTTGACAAAAATCCACAAGAATCGAGAGCTTAATTTAGAGAACATCAATTTGGGAGGCATCGAAGAACCTCCCTGAAGATTCAAGTGTTTTTTCTAGAAGATGAAGATGGACTTTGTGTACTTACTTCAGCAATTATCAACCCTCACTTCTATGCTCGAGGATGAGCAATCATTTAAGCATGGGGGAGGATGCTGAATAAGTACTATGTTGCCAAAGGTTCTAAGGAGCAAAAAGAAAGAAAAATGTGGAAAAAGAAAAAAAGAAAGAAAAGAAACAAAGATGAAAGGAAAAAATGAAAGAAATAAAGAAAGAAAAAAAAGAGAAATAATGCTCCTTAGTCCTTTTAGCATCATCAAATTCCAAGTGCTTTGAAGACAATTTCATACTCAATTTTCCAACCATGTGCAATCCGATAACGAGGACTTCATTTGTGCCTCGGGATCATCCACTTGCCACTTGCACATGTTCACCTATCTAAATGTGTGTGTTCCATCCCTCTCTCTTTCCAACATTTATTCTCCATGGCCTTTTTGACTAGTCTCGGTAATTCCAATAGATCTCTCTTTTAGTTTGACAATATTTGAGATATAATGTTTTGCTAGCATTGTTTTTACCTACCAAGCTCCACATAAGCCTTCCACTTTCATATATGAGTAGAATAGGTTGAAAATAATCTAGTATAGGCTTGAGTGACTTGATGAGATGAGTGTTTCCACGAGCTTTTGCAAGAGAATCTCAGTTATGTTGGATATGCATCTTTTTGAAAACTCTTCACGATGGAACAAGGTAAAGGTCTAAAGTTCGCTTAAGTTCAAGAGCATTGCATTTTATTATTGTGGCTTGTTCTTTATTGCTAGTCTATCTTCCATAATGAAAAGTAGCCGGTCACAACTTGAACTTTAAATACTAAACACTTGAGAGAAATCTGTCTTGTTGTGTATAACTAAGTGCAGGGAAGACATTGAAGGGCAACGCTGATTTCCTAGTTAAGCAAAGACCCTGGACTTACTCGAGGACGAGCAAGGTTTAAGCATGGGGGGATTGTTGATGCTCGTTAGCGACACCTTTTTAGTGCTAATTAAGTGGTGTTTTGGTACCAATTCATATACTAACCCGCCAATTGGCACTTGAAATAACCTCGTTTTTGCATATGCATGTATTTTTGGAGGATTTTGGTTTACGCAGGTATTTAAGCTATAAATGAGCACTTTTGGACGAAGACCAAGGTCATGCGTAACATGGAGGAATATAAAGGCCAAAACCTAATACAACTCGGATTTCGTTCGCTCTCATCAATGGTGAACCAACCTCGAAGAATGTTGAAGGGTGAAGACTTGAAGATAAGGTCGGATGACTTCGGGATCAAGGCGGATGAGGCAGACATTTGGAAAGTTATCAAGACCCAATCTTATCCCGAAGCAACTGACGTCAAATACCCACATGCATTGGCAAATCAATTCCTGGAGGATCAAGGAGCTTGCACGCAAAAGATGGGACCGAGGCGGGCCAAAAAGGCCCTAGGCCGGCCAGCCCAGAGGGGCCCAGGCCAGCCGACCTAGCCCCTTTTTGCGCCGCCTCGGCCTCCCCTTCGAGCTAGGGTTTCCTTGGACTATTTATAGCCCCGATGCACGGAGCCACGCACATCAATCCACCAGAAGTCGGCAAAAACTAGGGCATACACCAAAGGGAGATGTGGGTCGCTGCAAGTCTTCAAAGGTACCTAGGGCATGGCCTAAGCCAACCCTAGCCGCCATGGCCTCCCTGTGTGGTTGTGCCAAGGCGGAGCTCAGGAGTCAAACCCCAAGATTCATCGGGCTATGTACACGCACGATGGTGATATCAATCTAATCTCTATTCTAGTTGTCTCAACCTTGGTCTACTTCTTTGGATGCTTTATATTCATATGTGCGACCACCGTATGTTCTTAGTAAAATTAGATCTAATCGTGGTGATTAGTCCATATCTTGCGGATACATTGAAGTAACGCGTTCAAGCTAGTCCATAGATTATCTCGGTGTGGTGACAGCATGATGGAGGGAAAAGTTCTAGCGACGACGTGATGTTGAGTTGGATCAATGGCGAGTACGATGGGAGTTGGTGCAGCCACTACAAGAGGAAGCTCGTCTAGCACTTGCTAGTTGTTTGGGGTAAAGCTTTGGGAAACCTTAGGCGTTGGCACGCACCTCGCGGCGGTGACCATTGAAAAGTAGGCCACTTGCGAGCCGTCTTTCGGAGAGAAGACTCGGGTACCTTTGGTAGAGATGCAATCTATGGTTTTGATCACCTTTTGACTAAGAGCTGTACCTAGAGATGATTAGGCCTTCGTTAACCTTGGTTATGTTATCTTTGCTTATGCTTCCGGATGAGATCAACCCTACACTTCACTCATATATATTTGGTTTACCTTCATATGCAATCTACGCTTAATGTTGGAATTAGATCCGTTAGATTAGATGGGAAACCCTAGTAAGTTCATTGTCAATCCACGGATTGATAAACCTTGGATGGAATACTCTAAGGGAAAAGCTACAATGATCCGTGCGCTTGCGGTTCACAATTGGCGCGTCTAAGGACCATCAACAAATTTGTTAGATATAAGCCCTATAGCTATGGTGAATGCATTTTTGTATATATTTTCTGCAGGAACTGACGGTCAAAAGTGGTACTTAACGACCGTCAACAACACGCATGTGGGGCATCAGCAGGCTCACTGTGTGGGAACAGGCTCATGGACGACAGCCCAGGTCCAACCCTCTCTCTCTCGTATCTCCCTCTCTCTAATCTAGATCAAAGCCCTTGTTCCTAGAGTCCATCATATCGATTCCTTCTCTTCTTCCTGGCTCCCGGCGCCCCCTTCTCTTTCTCACCAAGATGCCTTCTTCCTTTATTCTGTCAATTCCTTCTCTTCTTCCTAGATCCTGGCGCCCTTTCTCTTTCACACTAGGCTGCCATGACTGACAGTTAACTTCCATTTTATACTTATGTACATCCTAACAAAAATTGAATTTGGTTGCCTCCTTTGATTCTAGAAGCCAATTTAATGGTCATCCAAACAACAAAATGTGTATTGTTGTCCATTTCAATACCATGACTGTTTTGGTATTGAACCCAATTCAATGCCATGCCCTCCAATATCAACATCCAAACAAACCCTTACAGATTTCCGAAATTCACATGAGGATTTGGCGACGAGATTCATGGTGAGGACCATCTTATGCATGCCAGGTGGCCTCCGAACATTCTGCGCTAAATCTGGCAAGATATAAGTTAGTGGTTCAGGTTAGGGGTTTTGGGTTTGGGGAGGGAAAGGGTTAGTGGCCTATGGACATAGAGGAGACGGCTGGCTCGGTGGCTGTGAAAATGGGGCAGATGGTTGTGGACCCCAAATGGACTGAGGTGGTGGTGGGGTGGATGTAGATGTGATCAAAGTTGTAGCACTTGCACTTGGAGAGTCGGAGAGAGACTCCCACTCCCATTGGAAACACGATGGATTTTCTCAAAATGTGCACAGTGTACGGGCATGTGATGGACGTTTTCAAACGCGGGGAGTAGCTAAGAGCATATTAAGGAAGTGTTTGGATTCAAGTGCTAACATCAAAAGTGCTAACTTTATTTAGCATTAGCCAATTCAAATAGACCTCTTGAAGAAAATGTTCTTTTTTCACCGACAAGAACATGCTTGAGTTTTGTGTCATTTTGTTAATTAGAATGGATAAGGCAGGGATACTTCTGGGACTCCAAAAACTTTACAGGCCAAATCAGTCATGAATGAAAGCTTAGGGATTACAATAATAATATCATTTCTATGTATGCAGCATTCCAGCCTTGTGGCTAATGGAAGGTGGGCAGCTTGAGGATGAAAGTTCCATGCTGCTAGATTTTTTTTGGGGGTGTCTAACAATAGGCTATTAGTGATTTTGGTGATTGCAAGCAACATACTCTTTGGAACTAACAAAGTTTGCTAGTATGCGAGGACCAAGTCTCATGGATGCAAGGTGATGGACGCGGGTGATTAAACACCTCAATAAAGAAAATAGAAGACCTTAAAGAAGACCAAGACATCAAAGGAGATAAGGCCAAAAAAGGACCCACAAAGAGACAAAGCAAAACAAAGTAACTGAGAGCATGAACGCTTTCTCTGAATAAGCACCACAATAGTCAGTAGTAACAAGACTTTGGCGGGAATTTCAAAACAAGGCCACCGACATACAGTGGTGAGTGTTGGTGAAGGCAACACAATAGATGGTGGACTATGGTAGGTGTAGACTTGGACAATAGCAGCAACACCGATTATTGTGGTGCTTGCTTAAGAAACAACTCTAAATTGATAGATTGTTCTTGTGTTCCTCAATGAACAGCTGCTCAATAGTTGGTGGTCATAGTGGAGCCCGAGTGTGAGACAGCGGCTACTTGCACTATTGGCATAGACTATTGAAGTGGTGCATCCTTTGAGCACATCAGTAGTCAATGTTGCACAGAAATGTGCAACGACTAGTTCTACATGTTAGGGAAATTTATACCTCTTCATCTAGCCATTTGCAACATGTTAGAGTTTGGAGAATTTATTGGGTGTTCAAGTACATCAAATCATGTTCTCTATACACTAAAGTGCTTAAGAGAATATTAGGCAATTAGCAACAAATTTTAGGTTTTTATTAGTGCTAGTTTAGGTTGCTTAGCGCTTCACTTTAGGAATTAGTGTAGAATTTAGAGAGGTTGGCATACCTCTTTGTTATTGATGATTGCACACACCAAGTGTTGTAAATCAGAGGCGTTGTAGCCTTGCAAGACCATCCAACAAAGCTTTGTGGAAAGGCTACTGGTGTTTATGCAATGGGGGAGAGACCCTTGGCAGGTTGCCAAAGCTCTACCAGTGAAAACGACAGAAATCACAAGAAGAGGCCAAGCGATGACCCACTTGTATTGTGGGAAGTCCCGTTGGCTATCATGGAGTTTGCCCGCTAGGGAGTTTTGCCTTGGTGAAGCAGCACTTTCCATGAAAGGGCTCCAGCGTGGATTATTGGGAAGTTAGCCAATTTCTCGGTACCTCTATAAAAGTCCCATGCCGAGAGTTTGTATTCTCTACCCTTTATGATTCTGCATTTACTTTCTTAGAGTTGCCTTGTTTAGTTGATAAGATTGGAAATTAGAGTGCAAAATTCTTTTGTGGTAGAGATAGCAACACAAAGAAAAATCTAGTGCATGTCCAGATAGAATTTGGAATAGATTTTTAGATGTGCTTGGAGTCTTAGTTTTTAATACACCCAATTCACTTCCTATTATTTTGGTGTCACATCCCTTTCAGTTATTTTTGGGATTATTATAATTTTTGAGTTGTTGAAACTGGTATGGAATATTCTTTTTGTCAATAATCATTGTTTGTAAGGATTATTCAATCAACATAAGTTTTCAGTTTTTCAATAATCATTTTATGTTTTAAACAGAATTAATGAGAATTGCTCAAGTGGTCCTCTTTCAAAAGTGCATGGGTCCTAAAGAAATTAAAGTTAAGAATTCCTTAGAATACATCTAAAGGGCATTTGTGTCTTACTTCCCTCCACCCAGATGCCACAATCCATTTAGGGGGTGTCCCCATGATCGCCAAATACCGAGATCATATCCAGAGATGATGCACAATCTAATGTGTTCACCGGCGACATGCATGATTTTTCACACTGAAAGTGCCCTGGCATGTAAGGATAATGGACCCATGTGCCAATATATTGTGATTTTGGTGATTGGATGACAACATAGTCATTGTGACTAACAAATTTGTTGTGTGATTCATAGGAATTTAGGTCCCAAGGATGATTCCAAAGTATAGGCAAAATCTATAAATAGTCTTATTTAAAGCATCCAAAGCATGGTTTTTGCATAGAGAAATAAAAGATAGGGCTCAAGTACCTTGAATTGGAGAAACCCACAAAGATTATACATGGCGTACTATACATCGATGATCAATGGACAAATGGAGAAGGTCTGGCATACACTCGGTGTGATGAAGGGCACCACGCCGCATAGTCTGGTGTTATTATTTGTATACATAGCGGACTATACGGCTTGTGTGTTAGGGCAAGAACTGAAGAACTTATACACGACATACAATTCGGCGTTACACGGTGGATTTAATAGCGTACCTTTTACACAGAGAGCTATGTAGCTTGGACCGGGGTTGTTCGGCATGGCGGATGATCCACCAATAGGCAGAGGATTATACAGTGTTCATATGATGTCATCCGACCATTTGAAAAAGGGACTTGACCATTGGAAGTTGTACATGGTGTATGGTCCGGCATTGAGGTGAGGTGCACGGCGGAAGGTATGACATTCACATTTTCTGTTCAGCTTTTGAGCAATGGCCTGTCCAATCCTTTGGGCTATATGTACCACCCCCATTTGACCATTTCAAGGTGCTGGAGTCCAGAAGAAGTTCATCCACAACCACAAGACATCCAAGCCACCCTTAGTGCTACATTGATCATCCATAGTGAATGAGCGAGTTTGCAAGGTGTTGTGTATTGTGCTTGGTTCTAGAGTGAACCACCCCTTGTAATCTTGGTGTGCCGGGGCCTTGGAGTCTTGGTGACTCGCCGGCAAGTCTTCGACCCTCTGGCTTGGTGTGGAGCAGCGTTGACGGCGTTGTGCAGGGGACGAGGAGACCCCCTCCTTGGTGGAGAAGCTCCATAGTGAAGGCGGCGTCAAGATCTCCATAAGAATGGGTTGATGAGAGCAATGTCTTAGCGACTTGCTCATCATCCTTCTTGGGGAGCCTTTGTTGCGAGCTCAAGGCTTTGACAGGAAAGCAAGATATGGCGACCGGGAGCACATCCTTTGTGAAGCTTCAACGTGGACTAGACGTTAGCCGAACCACGGGATAAATCTTCGTGTCAAATTTGCATCCCTCTAACCTTCCTTTAGGCTTCCGCATCTCATTCTTACAACTTGTGTGTCTTTACCTTTTTCTAGAGTAGTATCTTGATAGGATTGGCTCTAGGCTGCAAAACTCCTTTTGGTGGGTGCAAACACTAAAAGAAACCTTAGTTGCATATCTAAATAGTATATCTTAGTTTTATTTTGTGCAATTAAAGACATGTGGTAGGTTAAGTTTTTAGTTGCACATCACAAGTATCGATTACTTTCATGGCGCTGCAATTAAAATACAAATGCCTGAGGTTGCATGGTTCAGATCTAACTTGTGACCTCCTCGACAAGGAAGACCTCCATAGCAAGGGATTTAGCCCTCGTCGGATCTATTGGATTATGATCTCCTCATATGGGAGAAAGTTGCCCCTAAAAGAGTGAGCCATTATCTCGATATCTTCCTTTTCATTATCTTATAGCACCAAACAACATAAGCATTGTCCCTAATTTCCTTTAAGTAGTGTACAATCTATGCACTTACACCCCCTAAGATTGTCAATCTCGGCATAGACCTTGCCATCTTTGAATTTGGCTAAGCATTTTGAGTAACATGTGCTGCGATCATGGATCTTCTTGTCGATAAAAATTATCCGGCATCCCTCAGGAGTTACTGAGCTACCATCCGATGCCACATTCAGCACCATACCTGTCGATTTCAACAAGAGGAGGATTGATATAATTCAAAAGAATTACTGGAACTAAGTCAGTTGTAGAATCTAGAAAGTAGAAAACAACTGTTTTGAATTATACCTGAAGATAGCACCAAGAGGACAATACCTAGAAGCATCACCTGGTTGATCCTCATCTTTGTATGAAAACCCTGTGGTTTGATGGATTATATTGCCAGTGCCCAATGACGATATTGCCTGCAGAACTTGTGAAGGTCTGATGGATTGTTGATAGGTGGATTTATAGTTGGCATTTCGCTTCTCGTCTTTGGAATAAACTTATTACATTAGACAAATGAGTTGGCACATTTTTTTTAGTTATAGCGCATATGGAAAATGGATTGTATGCAGGTCGCCAGGAAAACACACTACAATATACCATTTCAAAGGTACGCAAATTTATTATCACATAATTAGGAGTATGTATATTTAGGGAATAATGTTAATTGCCCAGATATATGCATATCTCGGATGCAGATCACCTTCGCCTAGCATGACACAGCTTTCATATGCCAACGAAATTATGCATTACAATATTCAAATGAAATTAATGCACTATATATAGAGGCATAAGCAACCATATTCAATTGTGCATGCACATTATTATGCATGCCTTTTTTACATGTACATATTATGCATGTTAGAGGTATATATGCACGTTCGTTGGTGTTTTTTATGCCTGAAAGAAAAATATGATTTATTCTGCATGTGCACCGAATATCAGTGTAACACCTTACCAGGGAGTATACCAGGGAGTATTCTAAGGTATCATAAATTTCCAAAGGGAAGCACTATGGTTAAAAAATATCAGTGAATGGCAAGATAGAACTTACTAAATATATCAACTAACAAATGATAAACAAGGTAAGATAAATGACAATGACCATGGTTACACCTAGAAGGTCCCGGACTTAGGCGGTAAGCAGATGGGAGAAAAATGAGATGAAACTAGATTCCTGGGACACTCCTAAACTACTCAAGGAATCCAACTGGACTATTGTTTGTTCATAAAAGTGATCTCGAGAACCAGAGCTATGCTTTCGTGGCCTAAGAATGTGACTGCATATTGGGGTTGAGAGAAGGGGTTCACTAACAGTTGGCAACACTCCTATGAAGCTACCCCATTGTGGTGGAATACGAGGGATGGACAAGGCCGTCATCACCTGTCTCCTACAGTCCTACCACAATCAATTCTATTGGGGTAAAACACAAACCAATCTACTAGCACTGAGTATATATAGACACCACGTCTACACACAGTACAAGGATTTATCTGGATCCTTTCAAGAGAAATAAGGATTTGTCCTGAGGCCTTCAAGAGAAATCCCTCTCAACCAAAGCTTCTAAGTACTAGCGAGATACCCACAAGATAGAACTGAATATGAAATGAACAGTACACCACAAACAAACAAAGAAGACACATATATTAGTGAGGTGGATAAGAAACGTGTCACTAATATAAGATTAGTGACGGACGGATTTAAAATGTGCCACCAAAGTCTTTTGCCAAGGCTCTGTGCACATATAATAGTGACGCGTGTAGATAAAACGTGTCACTACTAAATTACCAGTGACGGTTCTAGTTTAGGCGTGTCACTAACTTGCAACTCAACAGTGATGGGTATTGTGATAGGAGCACATAATAGTGACGTACATTTATATGTCTGTCACTATTTGATGCTCAAAATAGTGACACGTTTTTTATAGCACGTCACAAATTAGCTCTGTATACATGCTCGCGGTTGCCATAATCTTCTCTGCCTTCTCAAAACCTGGGCCTGGGCCACAACGGCCTTTGAGCCGGCCCAATACTCCGCCCGCCACATCACTCCGCTCCCCAATCCGCAGCCGCTCCACTCTCCTCCTCTACTCTCCTCTCCACACGCATTAGGGTTATGCGCTGCCATGCTCTACACCTGCGCCCCCTCTCCTCTCCCCACCTTGCGCCACCGCCGCTCCTCTCGCACCTTGCACCGCCGCTCCTCTCTCACCTTGCACCGCCGCCAACATCGGTACTCCTCCTCCTCTAGATCTGCACGCAGAAGATCCACGGAAGCCACGGCACATGTTGAACCGCCGGCCTAGTGTAACAGCCCATGAAAAAGAAGAAGAAAAACAAAACAAAACAAAAAGAACCAGACCCACCTGTCATCTCCCTCACCTCTCTCTCCTATGCACAAAGTCGCGCTCCTGTTGGCCGCACGGGCGGTCGGCGCCACGTCGCCCACGCCGAGCAGCTGGTGCCGCGCCCGAGCCGCGCCCCGGCCTCGCCCGACCTCTCTCTCCCTCCCCTTTAAATCCCCCTCGGTCGAGCCTCCAAACCCTGGCTTTTTTCCCCAATCCCGCCGCCACCACCATTGTTTGCCCTCGAGCTGTGCCAGAGAAATTCGTCATGCACGGTGAGACTCCCTTTGATTCCTCATAGCTACATCATCCTTGAGCTCTCGTGGTTTCATTTTGCCGCTCCTCTCTCTCTTCCGTGCACCGTAGGGCCCTCGCCGGAGTTTCTCGTCGCCGTCACCATTCGCCGTCGTCGCCGTCCATGGAGAGCCGTTGTCGTTCCACATCTTCCTCGCCGCTAGACATCGGGGTGAGCCTCACCGTCACCTCGCAGTGCCCATGCGCACCTCCGCCCGCCGCCTCGCCGGCCCTCGTCTTCGGCCGCCTCCGGCCGCCGCACGCCGCACCGGGTGCGGGCGTCGCGAGTGCTCTCGCGAGGCCACGGTCAAGGCCGTGGTTGCCTTGACCCAGCTGGGCCCTAGGCCCACATGTCGGTGGCCCAAGGCCACCAGGGCTGTGGGCGGATTTACCCCAAATCCGGGGGCCTGACTGCAAATCACGAATCTTTTTCCTTTTTAAATCTTGGTTAAAGGCTGAAATTTCAATAAATCACAGGAAAATAAATATAGCTCCTAAAATGGTGAAACTTGTTTTCTTGGATTCCTTATGAGCTTCTCTATCAAAAAAAAATAGGAATTCGTATTTTACTGCTGTATGTGTTTATCTATTTTATCTTGTTCTAGCTAAATAAATGCATGATAAATTGTATGCTGCTCTAAAAAATGTGAATCCAACTTTGTTAGATACCTTGGAATGTTTGCTGTTCATATCTGTGACTTGAACTCTTGGATATTGACTGTTCACAGTCATTTCATGTGTGTTTTTATATATGCTTGCTGAAAACTAATTAATGCCTAGTAATTAGCTCAAAAGGGGTAAAATCATGAAACCAACTTTGTTAATCTTGTTTTTCTGTTTCGAATCTGGTAAAAATGACTTGTTTTACATGCTTTTTATGAATTAATGTGTTCTAGGTAGCTCTAGCTTGAATAAATTGTAATTAAATATTTAAAATGGTTTTTTAGTGTAAATCCAACTTATTTAATCTTGGTTAAGTATCCTATGCAGGGACAATGTATTTCATAATTGTTAAGCAACTTTGGAATTTAATGTGGTGTTTGTTTGCTCTCTAATAAGCTAAATGAAGAAATAGTCCTTTTATTGATTTAAACATGTTTAGGTGTTGTTTTTAATTTGTTTGTGCAGTACTATGTAAGTGTTACATTTTCATGCTCAAACTTGCATTCTTGGCATCATCCTAATTACCGCATCATTCATTCATTCTAGAGAGTGAGCGTACGGAGTACGAGACCGTTGAGCCTGAGTCCGAGGCCAAAGTTGACGTCGATCCCAAACCCGAAGAGAACCAAGGCAAGCCACTAAGCATGTTTCTTCTATCTTTTGCAATTAATTTGATTATTACGTCTATGTATGGGTTGCATGGGAAATATATATGTATTGCATTGTTAGCACATATGTTGATGATTACATTCCTTGCTTTACATACCTTTACCTTGTCGCTCGTCAGCATGGGATAAATTTACCTTTAATTTGCTAATTGCTCAGCCATGCTTAGAGTAGAATATTAGCAATGGTTTGGGAAAGGTTCCATAGGTTAACCAACACCATTACTAGTTGGAGTTCCATCTTTAAATGTTGATTAAATGAACATGATGAAAGAATTAGATGCGAGACTTGAGCGGTTGTAGGGTCTTGAGAATGGAGTCTCGGAGACATAGGCTGCTTGAGTCGATTAAGGTCCGTCCGTTGATGCTGTTGGTTTGAGCACCCTTTCGTGCTACCACATATCCCCGAATGGGAGGATGAGCCAAATACCTCTTTCAATCATCCACGTGGGGCACGGTCCTAGATGTGTGGTCATGGGGACAATGTAGAGGATCCTAGAGTGTCCATGGTGGACCTAGGTATCCTCCGCACAAGCTAGGCGTGTTTTGACTCACTTGGTCGGGGCAAATTGGGAAAGGTTGACACGAGTACCCCCTTGTTCACTTTTGGCCGGGTGTGCAAGTCATATGGTCTTTATGTCGTGTGGGGAAAGAAGTACACCCTTGCAAGTTTAAAATCAATTCAAATTGCCGCGCTCTTGGTTATGAGCAAGCTCATTGTCCATTGAATTCATCGTATGTCTCGCATTGGTTATGATGTACATGTTCACAAGTTCATGCTTTATGTTGACACTATATTGTTTATGTTGAAACTAAAATTTCATGTGGGTTTGGGCAAGATTTTAATAAAATATGCTAGCAGTCCATAGGATGTATATATCATGCTTATGCTCAAAATTAAGGATATGAAGAGATAGGCTTTTGCAAAATATTACATAACCTCAAAGTCTCATTCCTTGCTACCATCCAAATGCATTATCCTTGATTATTAATTGCGTAGGTCTTGCAAGTACCTTTTTGTACTCACAGTTCTCTCGTTAACTAAGTTGCAGGTAATTCGGAGACGATCTTTGGTCTCTTTTACCCCGCCGCTCCCGGTGCGGGTGACAACTGACTTGTGTGATGATTGTGTTTCAATGGCGCCCTTGGGCAACGACGTCATTGCTCTTTTTTAATTTATTTACCCGCAGCGTTTTAGTTGCTTTTGTTGCGAGTTCGTGGTTGGGAAGATACACTTAAATTTGTAACACTCATGTTGTCATTTGTGGGATCCAAAACACACATTTTGGAGCCCTTGCATTTTAATTTCAGATTTGAACCATATATGTTATGAACTTGTAATAATTGTTGTTGCCCTCATGTAGTATTTAAAACTTGCTCTTCGTGGTTTATTCGGTGATGTGAGACTTGTAAGGTATGTGTGCTTGATCTTGGGTATGTTGTTAAACACATACCGGGACGACTGGATTTGCTTTCGTTTTAAGTGAATCTGTGTCCGGCCACGTGCCTTTAGATGCGGGCTAACACTTGGCACGCTACGTGGCGAGCATGTGTTAGCTCTCTATCTTATTGGAATGGTCGGCGGTTCATTTAAACCGAGTGCAAATTGGGAGGTTCCTTACACCTAGCGTCCACGGCGGCAGGGAACATGGTCCTCAGCGGCGGCGGGGTGCTAGGGTTCGGCGTGCCAAAACCCTCCACTCTATGGCGGGCAAAGCTATCTGGTTCTCTGGTGCAGGGATGTGGCTTTCGATCTGCTAGCATGAGTGCCACGAGGTGGTGATGGGTGCGCGACAAGCTAGTCCTACGAGCTGAGGATGTTGGTCGCTCGCACGCTGGTTACATGGAGGCGTCCATGGCGAGATCCTCGGCTCGTGGGCCATGGCGGCTGTGCCCATCCAGCAAGCTCCGTGTCGACGTGTGGGCACGAAGATTCAGCTTCATCTTCCTCGTTCCAGTAAGCAATTCTACTGTGATGTTTCCTAGCCGTCTAGATATGGAGTGGTACTTGATTTCCACTAGATATCGAGTGGTATTTGTTTTCCAGTGACTTCAGATCGATTTTGTGGAATCCCTGCCCAATCCCCTCCTAATTTGGTTCTCCAACCGTCCAACCTATCCATGATTTGAGTTGCAATTTTTAGTTGTAAAGTTAAATCGCTGAGTGTCCAGCGATTTGGACCAGTTTGGAGGTGAATTACTGGAGTACCGTGAGGATTTAGATCTCTGGTGAATGCTGTTAGTGTCCTTATTATCTGTACCCCAAATTTTGGAGGAAATGCATTAGCGCTCTGCTGGTACTGCAAGCCTTTCCCTGGCATTAGTCTTTATTTTCTTTAGCAGCACAGCGAACAGAAATTCAGTGATATGTGTTAGAATAAACCTTGCTGATCACCTGTGCCACTCCAAGAATCTGAATGGTCAGAATTCTGCAGTGAATTTTTTAAAGTTCTTGAGAGTTAATTTTCCCTATGTGCCATAGGCTAACCGCTTACATTCAGGAGCCTGCGAGCTGCAAAGTGAAGCTTTGCTCTGTTGCTCAGATAGGACAGGAAATGCACCTTCTGAATGTTCAATGGAAGTTCTGCTGTGTCTTGAGCTAGTATAATCATTTAGCTATTTTTTCCATTTTATCATTAGATGCATAATCTTTTCTCTCTGAATTTCAGCGGCCGAGTGCAGGTTCAAATCAGAGCTTCATTTCTCTAAGGTGGACAGAGCAGCAGCTCTTGTTCAGATATTAGTTTATTTGATTCTACAGTGAAGCAACTAGGAGTTTAGTGAAGTCATGATTGCAATCTGCTCCCTGTAGCCTATCGATGAAAGTGCAGTAGCTGAATCTTTGGTTGCTTTCTTTGCAGTAGCTGGTTTGCAAGTTGCTAGTAGTTTCAGTTTGCATTAGTTTAGCTATTAAGCCTCTATCTGGTGCATATCTGTTTAGTGCTAGCTGTGCAGTAGCTTTGCTGTTTCAGTTTCATGCTTTAGAGATCAATCTTTTGAGTAATATAGCATAGTATTTGTTTATTTTGGTTAATCCTTGTATGGCCTGTAGCATGTCCTGTGATTGATCGAATGATCGATGTACTTTGCTCCTGTCCTTTGATCAGTAGCTTTGTATGGGCTTTTCATTTTGCTCTGTCATACGTTTTGCTATGTGGTCGATGAAGTACATGAATAGGATTAGTAGTTAATTAGCTTATGATGCCTTGAAGTAGCTCTTGGTTGTTTTGTTTTTGCATCTCTAATTAAGCTTCAAGTTAAGTGCTCTCTTTTACATTTTCTCTCCACTAAAAACTTTTCATAACAGTTTACTAAATCTTACCATAGTGTGTTTGTCTGCAGCAGCAGAGTTATTCTTGTCAAATTGATTTGATTGCCCGAAGTGTCTGATTCATTTATTTTTCATACTAGTGAGTGCACATGTTTCCTATGTAATAAGCAACTTCAATTTGTTTATCTAGCACCTTAATACTGAGCTGCAGAAATAGCTTTTGCTGCATGTTTCCCCCTTGTAGTTGTAGCTCTACTATGGAATCAAATAAATCTAAGAGCAGTAGATTCGCTAGTATGTTTTCTTTGGCAACCCTCTGATTTCGTCTAAATCTTCTATTAACGGATTGAATACAGATGTCCTGAACAGTTAGTTACTGATGAAAGCTATTGGCCTGGTATTCAGATAGCTCACTTCCCTAGCAACTCCTAGACAAGGTTTGTAGTTTACTTCCTTACCTGAAACTATTTTCGCTAAAACCTATCCTATACTGTAAGATTGCTTTCCACTCTGTTATCAGAGAGTGTTGCTGTGATGGTTAGTATTGTGCCTACCTTGAATTTTTCTTAATGACTTGGATGAAATTATGTGACTAGAATGTAAATACTTGCCTCTCATCCTACAACTTTGAACTAAAACCTCAATCCTGCTTTCAGGAGAGTATGTGACTGCAAGTGCCACATCTACTGGAGTAGGACACCTGCATTGCCAATGCCCCTGTCATCTGATATGGAGAACAAGGATTATAGAAATTATGTTGAGTACTAGGACCTTCTTGTGTCGATCATCTGAATAAGCGTGCAGCCGTAGTAGGAAATTATTCTACCAGTGACGTGGTTAGAACAAAATGTGACACTATTATCTCACTTTAGTGAACCGTTTCTATAATTAACGCGTCACTATTATCTCACTTCACTGACACGGGTATAGTAAACATCCGACACTGCTAACACATACTAGTGACATGGGTAAAATAACGTGTCACTAATGTTTTGTATTTAGTGACACGGTTTTTATAGGGCGTGTCACTATTATCTTCCTTTAGTGACGCGGATTAAGTTAGGACCCGTCGCTACAAACAAATATTAGTGACGGACATTATTTGTATTTAGTGACGGATCCAAATTAGTGACGCAAAATTAGTGACACAAGGGTTTTCCATCACTAAAGTACATTTACGCGTGTCACTAATGTCAGTTTCTGGCATAGTGGGTCACTATGCTAGCAAGCTAAGATAACTTGGAAAATAAATGCAGAGAGGTAACGCTGACTCAAGAAAGTGAAGAATATAAATATATTGATAAAATTATAAAGCAATGCTAAAAGTGCTATACTAGACTCCAAACATAGCTCTAGAATTTTGAGAAATATCCAACTCTAACTCCCAAACTATACCTAACTCTTGAGAGTGGAAAGAGGAAGAGTTTCATTCAGTGTTTGTCGTCGAACTCGTGCTTAGCTGACCCCTATTTATAGTCTAAGGTGGAGCGGGAACCAAGTAGGAGTGCCGCCCCTCGGATCCACCGTGTCTTGATCATGTGGCCTTGATTATGTCCTGGAGGCGGTTGCCAACTGGTGGGTTACAACCTTGCGCGAGGTGTCAGAGCCAGGGCAGCTGGCCTAGGGGATCAGCATAAATCCTTAAAATGTGTCGCCTTGCCTCTTATAAGCTCAGCATTATGAACCCACGCCCTGGTTTTGTGAAGTTTACATGAGATATATTAGATCATTATCTTTGAGTACATATATCATCGATGATCTAGAACTGCTCCTAAACTCTACCATGACACAACCACGCAAGGGAGGCATGGTGGCTAAGTTATGGCCTAACCCATCACCTACACAACTACGAAGACTTGCAGAGTCCCTTTGCTCCCTTTTGTGAATATCCTGTTATCATCGAGTTTTCGTGAATGGATGTGAATGCTAATGAAGGAAAGGGAAGTTTATATCCAGATAGTGCCATGGATTAAAAGGAAGATGTACAGATGAAATAATACCCCAGGATGATCGGCTTAGGGGGTCAAGGCTAATCGGCTTGGGCCTTTCCTTTCCTATTCGTGTCCTGCTTCATCCAACTTGATCCTAAGATCAACTTGCCAAATCTTTAGGAACTTAGTCTCCAAGTCTTCTAGAATGTTCTTCTGCAAGATATGAGCTTCATTGGGCTTCAAAAAGGGCTAGAATGAGCGACCATTGGGCCCTCGCCTGGTCATCATCTTCTGTGTGCGTTCATATAGTCCAATTTGGACCTAATTCCTGCAAAAACAGAACATTTTCCAAAACACTAAAAATATGCTAATATTGCACAATTATTAGGGATGCTAATAACTAAGATAAATAGGGGTCAATAGATATCGTTACAGAGCATCAACAATATACTTTTAAGAGGAATTTATTTTGCAATATCAATAGGAATACAATTATTTAGCATATAAGCAAATATCAAAAGTATATTTTTAATAAAAAATGATTTATGACTGCGAACAATATTTATTAGTTCCTAGCATTGTTCTAGAAAAATTGATGGCCAACATTGAATATTCATATAATTCTTTTGGAATCCAATATGGATTTTGTTGCGTAAGAGCGTATCCATTTTTGTGTGGAAATATCCTTGAGTTAGATGTGCTATTATTAATATTCATAGAAGCTCTCAAGCATGTATCCTATAAAAGCACCCATAGACCAGTTGGGTGTTTCACACTGTTGCGTCTTCATAGAGTAATCTTGCTACCGATCTTTGACCTTTTGCAGAACAATGGCATCAGGGACCGAAAATGGTGGATCTAAACCTATGGAAATTATACCAGCTCGTCAACCTTCACTTCCTAAGTGCCCTTGGTGCCCGAAGACCTTCAAGAACACCCAAGGTCGTGGTGGACATATGGTGAAGCATCACACCAAGCTCGTGGAGATGATGAAGAAAAATGGTAAGCACATGGCTAACAAGCGCAATAGTTTTACCATGGAGATACAATCACCAGATGAAGCGTATTCGACTGGGTATCATAAGAGCAAGGTGATGAGGCCAGATGAGTTTGTCGCTAGTCCAGTGCAAGCAAATAATTCTTTACCTAGGGAAGTTGAATCAAGTGGATGCATGTCATTGTCTCCAAGCATGGATGATAAGAAACTAGGGATTGAGGATGTTGAAGACTTGGTCACCGACGAAGTTGACCTTACCTTGAAGCTTTAATGTTTTACCTTAGCATGTGGTGACAAGATTTCTTGTGGTCTCCTTGTCCATGGACAAAGGACCTCATATATGTATCAAACACCAATATTAAACTGTTGCTCCTTAGTTCTTTATTGTGATTTATGTCTTGTCATGTAACCATTTAGAGAGAAAAATATCATGTAACTATCAAATGTAACAGTTACAATGCTTCATATTTTTTGTTTGATTGTGGTGAGTCTTAGTTTCATTGATTTTGAGTGTTCGATTGATAAAAGATTAACTTTCATAAGTATTTGTAATGACATGTAGCAATGGAAACATAAATGTTCACCCTAAATAGTTGTACAAATCAATGTATGTAAAAAAAGGTTGTCTACTTAGGTAAATAATGAGAGACGTCACTTCCCAACTGCCTCCTCCTATTTGTCCATGTACATGCATGGTCGTGTCTATCGAACTAAACCTACAAGCTGGATTTTCAAAGCATAGCCACAAGGTGACCAATTTGCCTTATGCATGTAGCAAGAGCTAAATTCAATTTTGGCCATAGCACTTATACTAGGATTTAATTTATTAAAATATTTATTCTCAACCCATGAATTTAGGTAAATTTTACTTGATTTTTGGAAACCCTCTCGAGTGTAAACAATTTTGCGACAAACACAGATAAAAATATTTTAGGAATAATTTTTATTTAAAATATAAAAATGGCTACAATAGCAAATCCAAATAAAATGGATCTCTACTATAATATATCAACTGCTAAAATTCACTATTTTTAAAAATATCATATGGGTAAATAGTTAGGTGGAAACTAACATAAAAATTTTCTTCAACGACTTTTTATTCAAAACCTAAAGTAGCTATGATGCCAGATCGAAACAAATATATTTATAACACCATCTTACAAATTTTCATGGTTTTTGAAAACCATCATGAGCATAAAAAACACAAGAGATAATTCTAGTTTATTCAAAACCTACAGTAGCTATGATGCTAGATCAAAATAAAATGGATCTCTATTTATTTATAGTATATATTTACAAAGTTTCAAGATTTTTTAAAAGCATTGTGGTCATAAACAGCTAACCTGGCAACTCAATTTTATATGTATGGGAAGATTTTTATTTCAAATCTAGAATGCTATATCAAAACAAAAAAGTCTATAATATTTTTATATCATCTATTCAAAAAGTTTAACTATTTTTAGAAACCATCATACAGGTAAATATCTTAGGTGAAAATTGAAATATAATTTTCTACAAACAATTATCTTATTTAAAACCTTCAATAGCTATGATACTAGATCAAACCAAAATAGAACACTAATGATTTATACCATATACTTACAAAGCTTCAAGATTTTTTAAAACCATTATGAGTGTAGACTTCATATCCTTTAATTCGAATATCGTTTTTGAGGAAGAATATTTATTTCAAATCTAGAATATTGTTGGTATTTTATAAGACTATAGATAAATTTGTAAGCGCACAGATACCTAGCTCTCACCTTGAGAGTATTCCGAGTATCGATTTCTACGGGAATATGACGGTACTATCTAAGAGTTAGGTTCGACCAAGGTTGATCAACAATAACTAAGTTAGGCTGGGCAGAGAGGATTTCTGAGGGTTAAGTTGAGATAAAAGAAAGGATGTTCTCAAGTGCTTACTTTAACCACCAGTTTATCCTAGATCGCTAGGAAAGAACTGGCCAACAACTATACGCCGTATTTTACAAAGGACAGCTAGGGCTATCACCACCTAGGGGCTACCAATACTTGCATGGGGTTATGAGACAAATGAAGTAATCGGTAACCTAAACACCCTGCTTAAGTTATGCCTTACAACTCTAACCTTGGCCAAAGACTAGAGCACTTTAAAGAAAAAGCGACGAACCCACAACCACAAGAAGAACTACTTACTTGAACTCAAACTTAATTACCATAAAGAATCCTGGATACTAACTTAGAAGAAGTTTGCAATCGCCGAGGTATTGGTGGTGAGAAGTCCGACACTCCTCCAGACTCTCCGTCACTCTCTCTCCCTATTTCTAACTCCACATAAGAGTAGGGCGTCACCTTGGATTTGATCTACTTCTCGAAGACGTCTTCCAATGCCCGAACCTCAGCTGTTTATAGCTTCTAAGGTCAGTTATGGAGCTCCTAGACGTGGTTGTGACCAGTTGGAGGTCGGCCCAGGTTGGCTGAGTTAAGGATGCACCGCCTGAGCTTGGGACCAGCTTGGATGAGTTCCAGTTGGTAGCAGGAGAGCGCACGTGAAGGATGAGGTGGTTTGCACTCAGTCTAGGGTAGGGAGACCCTTGGATACACCGCCTTGGTGTGGCGCAAGCTGGAATGCACTTTGGACGGTGGTAGGAACGTGCGTGAGAAAGCAGCAGCAATTTGTAGTCGGTTTGGTGTCGAGTGATGGAGCACATCAAGCGACCGGGTCTTGTGCTTGATGCGCTCATCTTTTGATAGTCATTGTCTTGTGGGCCTTGGAGTGTGTATGAGGTGGGTTCCCCTCCTCTTAAGTATGTTTAGATTTGGATGTGGGCTCTTTGATCCATGTGCTTGCCCCGAGGTCCTTCTCGTCCTCTCGGATTAAACCAACATCGGAGCACCGGCTAGGATTGGTCCAGAATGTGTACCTTGCATCCATCCAAAGATTGGCCCGTTTGGGCTTGGTCATAGGTCAGGCAACTGGATGGGTCGGGCGGCAGCCCATTGTGCCTGTTTTGCCTCACATTTCACCAATAGCCTCCTGCATACACATAGTCATCAAGACTAGTGGAATTAGTTAGATATAATCCTTATGACTACGGTGAATTATCAGTTCTATGTTGGAATTGACGGTCGGATTTGAGCATTAGTGATCATCAACAAATATCTACGATGTTAGATCAAAACAAATAGGATCGCTATTGATCTATAGCATCTACTTATTCATGATTTTTCAGAAGTCTCAATCTATTTATTTTTTTAAACTATATATGTAGGGGGTGGAGGATGGAACGGGGGTGAAAAGTAGTAGCCACGGAAATGAGGTGGGGTGGTTAGAGCTATTGTGTTAGGTGGAGCGACGAGACGCACCGAGAGTCACCACTTTAATTTCTAGTGATGTATGTTTTCCTCTGCATTTACATTATTTTAATTTCTAGTGAGCGTTTACCATCTTTTAGCTCTTTATAATGAAACTACTATGTATATGTATATGTATATGTATATGTATATGTATATGTATATGTATATGTATATGTATATGTATATGTATATGTATATGTATATGTATATGTATATGTATATGTATATGTATATGTATATGTATATGTATATGTATATGTATATGTATATGTATATGT
The DNA here is from genome assembly GCA_004135705.1 of Alloteropsis semialata. Lineage (NCBI taxonomy): Eukaryota > Viridiplantae > Streptophyta > Magnoliopsida > Poales > Poaceae > Alloteropsis > Alloteropsis semialata. The sequence continues at coordinate 44,845,219 of CM014273.1, forward strand.
ATATGTATATGTATATGTATATGTATATGTATATGTATATGTATATGTATATGTATATGTATATGTATATGTATATGTATATGTATATGTATATGTATATGTATATGTATATGTATATGTTTAGATTACTAATATGCCGTTATATACGACAAGAACTATATGACCTCACTAATTCATGCATTTTTTATAAAGTCATGTAGAGGTATTGTGTGGAAACAAACTAAAAGTTTGTTATTTTAGGGATAAGAGCAATGATTATGAAGCTTCTAAAAATCTCAGAAATTATTTAAGACTTAAACCTTATATATGCAGCAAAATTTGGCATGTATTGCAACATCTTTTGTTTTATTTCATCATTAAAGAGATGTAATCTAACCAAGGATTCAAATATAGCATCCCTTATCTCATATTCCAAATAATCTAATAGCACTCAATGATTTAGAATGAAGTAAGGGGACGGGGGCTTACAAATGGTAAGAAAAAGTAGAAATAGAAGAAAATATTAAGTAAAAATAGGGGTAGTGAGCAGATTTGTTTGGTGGAGACAGTGTAGAACCATGGTCTTGAAGGTAACATACGAACGCAAGAATTTATTATCTTTGGGCTGTAGTATAGCGTAATACCCTACGTCCTGTGTTCTGGTGGTGGGCTGCATTGCTGGGTCACGAAAACATAAGAAGCTCTCGTGGGTTACAAAGCTAGGGCTTGGAATATAATCAGGTGCCCTAAGGATTGATCCCTCGGTCACTTTATACAATCGAGTGCCTTGGGTTACAAGTTGGTTGTAGATCTTATATAGCCAGTAGAATGCAAGCATACCTTGAGATATCCGGCTAGAATCTATCTTGTATGGTGCATGTCAAAGTCCCGCATTGTCTTGTACCATGTTTCTCACACCATTGTTGTTGGGTTGGGCCTTCCAAAATTCGATCGACTCCCTTAGTCATAGGTATACCTTGGGATGTTCCTCCATCAAGCCCTTGAGCATTGCAGGGTTGAAGATCCAGCCTGCCAATGTAGCTGACTAACGACGCCTACACCACATGGGTACTTCAAGACCAGTAGATAGATCGAAGTGTTGTAGTGCTCTTCATCTTGCATGAGAGTAAATAGGTCGCTCTTGAGTAGGGCTGTCAACGAGCTAAGCTCGAGCGAGCATGGCGCCTCAAGCTCGGGCTTGACTATATCTTGAGCCGAGCTCGAGCCGAGCCTGAAATCAGGCCGAGTGTTGACTGTCCTTACAAGACAAATTCGACCGTCAATATACACATAATATAAGAAAAAACTATGCTCTTACAAACATATGCCTTTACAAATATCCTAGTTCCACTTGTATACAGCAATAAGTGTTTTCAGGAGCACAAGACTACAAAGAGGGGAAAACATTCTCGATCGCAGGAGAAAACATGAAGCAGACTCAACTCCATGAGCACAAGGACAAAAAAGCCCACAAACCAGTCACACCAGGGCTAGACCGCGGGAGAATCTACCCAGAGTATGCTCAGGGCCCACCTACCAGTGTGCTAGACGGAGGCGGCCGCGAGGCTGCTTCACCCGGGGTCGGCCGAACCCAGGGAGCGCCTGCGCGTGCCAAGTCTTGGAGGATAGCCTTCCCGCCCATCCCCCTTGTATAAATAGGGGGTGGAGAAGCCTCTCAACACACACTCATTCATCAAGAGCCTCTCTTCCTCTCCAAGCTATTCTTGTAGTCCTTAGGCTAGTGGAGCTTAGGCTAGTTCTCTCTTTAGTGGTATTCTGAGTCGTCCTTGTGTCGTTGTGAGACGTAACCTTCGGTATGGTCTTTGTATACATTCTCGATATTTATACAAGTTTAGAGTTTGATCTAAATGATATCTCTATGGTGTTTATATTATATTCATGCCTGATCATTAGTTATACAATGTTGATGCATAGGCTAGTTGATCTAAGCTATGGCATCGGTTTGTTGTCCCTTTGGCTTGCTCTAGTTCCATGTTTTACGGGAGAGCTAGGGTAGTCCTCCTATGCATTAGCGTGGTGCTCGGGCACGATGAGAACCTTCAAATATGACTGTGCCCCACGGTATGGAGGGGTAGGCCGCAGGTGGTGACAGCCCTGTCCATCCCTTGTATTCCCCCACGTTCGGGTATTAGTGTAGGCGGTATATAAAGCCTTATCGCTTGTTGGCACAGCAGTGCGGCTTGGTCTCCCCGCTTGTGCATGGGAGCTTAGAACTAATTCATGTTCATGGCTTGTATAACTTGTGCTTATCTTGTGTAGTACCATAGGACCCCTTTTGCCTTGTTCCTTCTGACCTTAGGATATTCTTTATTCTTTATTCTTAGGAATGGTTTCTGGAATGATATGTCACATTACTTCATATTATGATAACCCCTATATGAATTATGTCCATAATTATTTCATAATGTCAACATATGAATATCCATAAACTCTTTAACACCAAGTGCCATCCTTTGGGAAATATAAATAATGATACCCTTGAATACTCACGGGTAAACATAAGAAATACCAACAAGCATTTCTAGCGCTGTCGCCGGGGATGGCAATGGTGGAAAAGAATTTAGTAATATTCATATTAGACTTATGTATAAGAAATAGTCATTGCTTATTCAGGCTAACTTTTTTTTGTTTTCTCCTTTGTGGTGAAAACAGGGTAGTGCATGACCGGCTTCTCCTTGCTGACAAACTTCATTGAAAATCTAGAGACACTTTTGAGAAAGAACCGATCTCGCGTCATTTCACCTCAACTCATTCTTCCACCAACTGAACCAATCACCACTGGACCATCTGGTACTGCACTCATGGCTGATAAGACCCTCCATGATTCTCTGTCCCGCCCACCGAGAACGTGTCCAAGGGACCCACGATTGATGTCGGGGACATTAACTTCGATCTCAATACTAGCCTTATCAACATGGTGTAGGCTAGCCCTTTATGTGGCTAGCCAAACGAGAACGACAACGCTCATCTTCAGCACTTCTTGAGCATGTGTCACACCGTGACTATGTGCGGTGTCACTAAAGACGCCATAAAGCTCCAATTGTTTCCCTTCTCTCTCTTGGGGAAGGAGAAGCAGTGGTTCTACAAGGACAAGAATGTTGTGGACACATGGGACAAGTGTTCCACTACGTTCCTCGCGAAGTTGTTCTAGTTGGGCAGAACTTATGCCTTGCATAGGAAGATTAGAAGTTTCCAGCAGTTAGGCCTGGTGTCTACCCTGGAGGTTGTTAGCATTTCTTAGCGTCGCTACCAGGTTTGTAACCCCGACAATGCCGCCAGAAAAGATATTGGTAGTTCTTGCATTTATGTTATCCGTAAGTGCACGAAATTACCGTTGTAGAATTTTACCTGTGACTCTGTGAGTATTCAAGGGTATTATTTATATTTTCCCAAAGGATGGAATTTGGTATCAAAAGATTATATGGATATTCATATGTTGATATTATGCGATAAGCTATGAACATTATTTATATTGGGTTATCATGATAAAAATGAGGTAATGCGAAACATCATTCAAGAAGCCTTTTTCAAGAATAAAGAATGTCCAAAGGTTAGAAGGATGAAGGCATAAAAGGTCCTATGGTATTACACATGATCAGCACAGTTTATAAAAGGCATGAACAGGACTTAGTTATAAGCACCCAGGCACAAGAGGGGAGACCAAACCGCATTGGCCTGCCAGCAAGCGGTAAGACTTTATGTACCTTCTACACTGATACCCAAATGTGGGGGAATACGAGGGATGGACAGGGCTGTCACCACCTACCCCTCAAATCGTGGGGCATAGTCATATTTGAAGGTTCTTGTCATGCCCAAGCACCACGCTCGTACATGAGAGGACTACCCTAGCTCTTCTAGGAAACATGGAACTAGAGGGAGCCTGAAGGCACAATGAACTGATGTCATAGCTTAGATCGACTAGCCTATGCATGAACATCGTATTACTAATGATAAGGCATGAACATGATATAAACACTATAGAGATAGCATTTAGATCAAACTCCATGCTTGTATAAATACAGAGAATGTATATAAAGACCGTACCAAAGGCCAAAGGTTACATCCCACAACGGCTTAAGGATGACCTGGAATACTACTAGAGAAAGAACTAGTCTGAGCTCCACTAGCCTAAGGACTTCAACAAAAGCTTGGAGAGGGGGAGAGAGAGAGAGGCTCTTGATGAATGAGTGTGTGTTGAGAGGCTCCTCCACCCCCCTATTTATACTAGGGGAGGACGGTTCCCGGCGTTCCTGACATGGAAACCCATGCAAAGTTTGGAGCCATGGACCCCATTCAGGTTTGGCCGAACCTGGGGCCGGCCGACCCTAAGCAGGAGAATCCCATGTGCTCCTTCTTCTGGTGGCTGACAGTTGGGCCCAGTGTGCTTCTTTGGTTGGTTATCCCATGAGATTGCCCATATGTGACTGGTTTGTGGGTCCTCTTGTCCTAGCTCGCGGAGTTGGGTCTGCGTTGTGCTTTCTCCTGCATTCGAGCATGTTTTCCCCTTTTTTGCAGTCATGTGTTCAAAAACACGTATTGCTACAATACAAGTGAAACTAGGTTATTTGTAAAGGCATATGTTAGAAAGAGCATCATTCTTCCTTATATTATGAGTATATTGACAATAGGATTTGTCGTGTAAGGACCATCAATAGCTCCCCCAAGCTTGCCCTTTGCTCGTCCCAAGCAAAAGCTAAGACTTAGGTTCTTGATCAGGATTTGCAACAATGTCATACTTCTTAAGAGTACCATGCGTTCAACAAAGTATTCTCCCTCGAATTGAATAAGTTGGCATTGTCACCCTCTTTTTGCCTTAGTCCCCATGGGGCTTTTGGCTTCTCCTTGTCTTGTGCAGTTGCAAGTCAGAACTATTATACAAACCCGCCTTTAACTCACTCCTTGTTCCACTTTTATTCCGAAAGTTTTGGTAAAATTTTCAAAATAAGACAAGTTCCTCAAATGATGCTCTCGATCGCTCAAAGTGTATGGCCTCACCAAGGCATGAGTTGCCTCAACCTACCTCTAAAAAGGATTATGTGGAGCTTTGGGTAGGAAATGATTGAGACATACTTGCATCCCATTATGTTGCTAAGTCAAAGACCGGATCCGAGGAGATGCAAGGCATACAACCAGATCAAGATGTGCATGTGTGGTGTGAAATTTTTGTGGAACTTTATTTGAACACCTTTTTGCATGAGTCTCTCTCTCTTATTTTGTGTTACTTTTGGATAGGGGCTATGTTCCTCTCTCTCTCTCTCCTCTCATGCTTTTGAGCATGGATTTGTTGTCATTTTTTCCAACATGCTTATTTGAGCATGGAATTATTTTCTTTCTTTCTTTTTCATAGCCCCGTATCCTTTTCATATGGTTGGAGAGAGAGTGACCTCATGTCATGTGGATGGAGTGTAAATATTTTGTGGATGGAAGACATGTTTTTGCATAACTTCCAGTGTGGGAGTTAGATTTGTGGAGTGGACGTGATCTTGATCATGGGAGTATGATAAGAATCTCTCAAGGGTCACAACAATTTGACAAAGCTCAATGAGATAAGTAGCATATGAGTAAGGTTTCTGCATGAATAATATCATATGGCTTTGGTAGGACATATCATCATTGAGGAACTTTTAGAGTTTTAGCATTTTTGAAAACAAAACTCCAGAAGTTGAGTTTTCACTTAGAGCAAGATTATAGCAAAGTCTATTATACCATATCATAACTCGCAACAACTTAGACTTGGATCATGCACTTGCAACCCACAAGTTTCAAGCTCAAAGGATAAATCTTAGCCAATAAACTCAAAACTTAGGAGAATGCTCGGTTAAAAATAGGTTCCTAAAGAAAATAAAGCAAAGTAACTATTCATCATTTCAACAAGGAGAAACTAAGCATGCTTACTAGACATAGAAAAAAGCAAATATTTTTGTTTTTTATCATGTTTTTTTTTGAATTAAATATGTACAATGCAAGATACATTGTTACCTCCTTGTCGGGTCCTCCTCCAATCTTGTATGAAGCTCATGGTCCTTGACGGGGGTTGTTTCCCTACAACTGCCAGTAGGCCCTTTGCTCCTTGTCTTTCTGCAGCATGGCCGTGATGCTATCGAGTTGCTCATGCGCCTGCTGTTGCCATGCATCAGTTTCCTGGACATGTGCATTAAGTGTATTTTGAATCTCACCAGTTCGGATGTCAAGGTCATCTATACGACGTGTGAGGTCCGCGAGGTCGCAGTGGCCTCGAGCCGAGTAGGAACGACGTGTGGCGAAAACCGGCGGTAGCCCACTAGAGCTGGAAGTCGCAGTGGGAGCGCGAACCATATGCTCACCACTCGGCGCTGCCTGCACTCTGCCATCTCTTGACCCTCCAGCCTCGTGTGGGTGCGGGAGTTGCTCCCAGCTGGGCTGATAACCGTGTATGTACCCTGACATCTGCCCTACCGGAACCTACCTTGCCCGGTACATCTGCTGCGCGATGTGCTGGGAGTGTAGCGGCTAGTATTAAGGTGCTGAGGTCGATGGCGGATGTTGATGCCTCGTTCCTAGAGTGGCTCCATGTCATCCTGCTAAAAGTAATGCTCTTGCGTGGCTCCCGACACTTATACAAGTGAAGCCCCGGTTTAGGTAATAACAGGATTTCATTTGTATAGCCGGGGAACAAGAACACAAGATTCTGGTTTGTAACATGTTTAAGAGTGTGACCTTGAACAAGGCATGCCTCATTGATCAAAGCATGGGGTGTTTGAATAAATCATATGTTAAAATCTTCCAAGGCCCCGAGCTTTGAAGCAATGCGGGTAAGTAACGTGGTACACTCAATAGGTCCGGACATCCTAAAATTTATTAACCATTGCACAATCATGGGTTGAACAGGAGAAACATGAATTTTCTTAACCATGGCATAAAGAAGCTTAAGCTCATCAATATGCATAGCCCATAGGGACTCATGAAGGCCTGGAGTATGACTTATACGCTCCGAACCACAGGGATGCATTAAGTAGCCTAATATCAGTAAAAGGGTACTGGTAAAACTTGTTCGCGCAAGATTGCCAATTCAAGGCATAGTCCATTGGTCAGTTGTGGATGAATGTAGCCTTTGCTCTAGGTGGATGTTCAACTTAACAGACTCCACCGAAACATTGGTATATCAAATAGCTGGGGCGGAGAGGTTTTTTAGTGTGCTGTGAAATATTGGTGGGGATTGTTGGATTTATTTGGGCTTGGCCTTTTTTATTTCCAACTAAATATAAAATATTCATGGTCCATGATTAATGCAAGAGAGTTAAAGTGGTTGCTACCATATCGGTAGTTGAGAGGATCTCAACCAGCTTATTAGGTGCATATGTGGTACACCCTTTATGAAGTTGGTAACAAGATACCGAGATGCCACATGCGCGCTCGCTCGCCTCGCCGAGGCCATGTCGAGACGAGATGAGATGAGACGTGTGGACGGGTGAGCGTGATGCGGTGATCGGTTTTGCCACCTGTAAACGGGATTGATGGCAGAATCAATTGCCTGTCTTAAACGTTCACAGGACGTGCCTTATTTGCTCCGTGGGAAACATGCCTTTCCTGTGGAGGCATCCAGATGCATCCTCCCTCCGCCAAGGGCACTTATAAAAAGGAGGCACTCCCCTTCCGGAGATACACACCAACACAAACTTCTCAAGTACTCCTGCTTAGGGGACCTCTCTCTTCTCCCTCATTGTTTTCTGCTGCAATTGCTTGCCTCCACATCGCTAGCACTGCATGCACGGTTCTAGCAAGAGCAGAGCCTCTGAACCTCAACTGGCCTGAGATCCTATTTGGGATAGCTAGGCGACAAGGTTCTTGGGGAGCGTCTTCACGTGACTGCTCGAGTTTGTCTACTTCCTAAAGGCCCTGTACGACTACTTCATCGACCTTCTGGTGCCGTTCGAGGGACTGCACCGCATCAACTCGTCACTGCACCAAATCTGTACAGCTACATTGAACAAGGTCAACCAATTAGTACGACTAATCTAGTTGATAACGGCACATTTGTCTAGTTCTTTATTTTGTTCTTGTTTAATATGAGATTAAATCTGAACACGTGCACATATTATGTTCTCACTAGATCACAATTTGCTATCAGATTTACATGTTTAAATTCAGAATTAAAATATATCAAAAATACCTATATTTCTATTTCGTAAATTGTTCTGATGCAAACATATAGGCTAAAACTTTAATATCCAGATACAAAGACCGGAAAAGAAATTATTAATTGCAAAACTTTAAATGGAAGAAGAAAGAGGAGATGAGGCTCTCTACAATCGTCATCTTTACCTATTTCTAAAATTAGGATTGCTTCTTTCTTTTCTCGGTTTCACTTGACATGTGGGTCCCATCTAGTCCGTCGACGGCTCCAACTCTCGACATTCTTTCCTCATCGGGTAAGAGTTCTTACTGAACCCATCAATGGTTAAAAAACCGGATTTCAAGCTCGCTCAAGAACCCAGACATGACAAGGACACAGATCAATATCTATAGAAAGCTAGTGAGAATAAGATCCGATTGAGACAAAAAAAATAAAAACCAAATCATCGCATAGGAAAATAGCAGAGAGGTTGTCGCTAAGAGATATCGAAGACTGGTGCGCCGACGTCGCCTCTACTCGCTCATGGCAGTAAATCCGACCATCACCGATATTCAACTATAGTAACATGCGTGCATGTTTGCCTCGTACTCTTTACTAATAGGCTTCGGTACTCACAACGCCAAAACTAATGTCGGCATTTGCTCAAACTAGATCACAGTGACTTTGACCATATGTTCGGTTCATGGGAGCAGGTAGGATACATAGGGGGTGTTTAGATGCAGAATTCTGCAGAATGCAAGAATGCAGAATGCACAGACACCGGTTCTGCATTCCCGTTGTGCAGAATGAGCTCTGGGGTGTTTAGCATCTTTATGCATAATGTCCATTAAGCAATAAATGCAGTTCACACCTGTTTTGAATTGAGCATGTATGCTAATGAAGAACATTTGAACATCTGAACATGTATGTTCAAATGTTTGTGACAAACATTTGAACACCTTAACAACATGGTTTAAAAGGAAGAGCACACCTGATAGAAGGAACATCTTAACATTAAGAACCAGATTACTTAAGATGAGATAGAAGGAAGAGCACAGCATGTATGGTCATGACAAACATTTGAACATCTTAACAACCGGAGCATGAGATACAACTGAATGTAGCTGTAACAGTCGAAAATCATGAGCTCCCTAATTTTGGCCTCTTGTGATCTTGATGACCTGCAGGGGCTGATGTACATAAAGAATAGTACAGATGAATCATATGATTCGAAGATTACTAGAGCATAGCACAAGGAAGTTCTCTTACATTACTTGGACGCTTCTCAAGTTTCCAAATTCAGCAGGCACAGATCCAATAAGATGGTTGTTACTCAAATTCCTGACAACATATGCTACCACAGGCACGCTGCACAGAAGGACACAGACCTAGAAATGCAGTTCGTAAGACTAGAGAACAGGAAAATCACATCGAACTGAAAGAAAAAAAAAAGATAAATGGGTAGACATACTTCCTCATGAAGTGGAGTTAGGCAGCCATAGTCAGAAACTTTCTGAACAAATGACGGGCCAAAATCATCAACATTTGATCCTGATTCAGCATTTGATGTATCACTTAACATGCCCTTCCACTGAAAGAGGCAAATACAAAATATATTAGTTCAGATCAAGAATCCAGAGAAGCAATCTGGTTGCTGCAACATTGGAATGAAAAATGCCATTTTATAATCTTACTTTCAACTGTTGCATTCTAAAAGAAGAGCAGCTTGTTTCCTCTTCCTCAGAAACAGGTTTGATATCCCTCGCACATCCAGCTTCCAGATTGTGTATGAGCTACAAAAAATATATTTATCAGTACATGAAAAAACACAGAAAGCTTATAAATGAAAATATATTCAAGTAAATTCGGTGCAGAAAATGGTACCTTCAATATATAAGGATCATTCCATGGTCCTTTGTTTGATCCAATACAACCACCCTTGTCACAACATGTGCATGAAGCACCAAGGAATTCAGGCAACTCACTGACAAAAATAGAAGTGTTAACAAATGTCAGAGAGCAAAGACTTGAAAATAGCAAAAGAATGAGTTCAGATGAATGCTATTTCCACCTACCTCTATGGATTTAGAGAACAGAAATGTTATTACCTGGCAACATATGCTACCACAACAAATGTCTGTCAAACAAGAGTAGAAGATTTTGACCAATTAGGAGTTTGACCTAAGGGCTGCCACAAATTATCTAAAATTACCTTAATCCGATCAGCCTCTGCAATATTAGCTTTGCCACAAACCAACAAGTCATCAGCAAACATCATTGAGTCAATTGGAGGACCATTAGCCCCAAGGGAGATCCCAGATAACTGATTATTTTGTAAAGCTGATTGAAGACTAAAAGAAAGCTCATTCATAGCCAACACAAAAAAGATAAGGAGACAGGGGACAACCTTGCCTAATTCCTCTTTGAGATGAAAAAGAAACAGAAGGCTGACCATTTGATGGGAACTAGGGGGCCCGATCTTCCGTCAGGAGGGGATAACTTTCGTTTTGGGCGGAGAATGACACACCGATCCGGCTTCAGATCCAAAGACCCGAATCCCTGCAATCTTAGCACCACAACTCCTCTGGTTATCAACCGTGTCACGATCCGGTTGACCTCGCTAAGAAGGCTAATCCCTGCCTGCGAAACGAAGAACACAAGCAAGAACTCGAAAGAACGCAGCACTCAAATATGGTGACAAACTGCTGATGATTGATTAAGCACACGAGTTGGGGTTTCACAAACCGAAGTACGGCGACTATTCGAAGACAGATTGAACTAAAGCAAAACCCAAAACCCTAATGGATGGGCGGCTGCTGTTTATGAAGACTCTAGGGTCGTGCAAGACCCCCTGGACGCGCCTCTATTGGGCTCCAACACGATACAAGGCCCAAAGACCAAAATACGGTGGTGCAACACCGGAACAGATTCTGAACGCCAACTTCCTCTGGCAATTCCCGACGACTCTGGACGAATTTGGGCCTGAGACCAGCGCCATTGGAAGCGTATTCTTCTTAACTTTCTGGACATATAAAGAACACAAAAATCCGAGCCCGTATGCGACTGTAAGACCAGTTTTACTGGACGCTGCTCCTGGACTCCGAAACAGGCCCGAATTCAACTTGGTTTGGGCCTCCACCTCGACTTGGAGTCCCTTGCTGGTCTCCCACGCCCCTATGTCCTTCCTCAAGCATCTCTTGGTCATCTCCTTGGTTTCTAATCAGCAAATAATCATAAGGTAGCAATCTATTCTCCATACCAACCGAAGAAACACTTAGGAACGAACTCACCTCTAAATCCAATTGTCGCACACGTGCCCTTGTAATTGGACCGTCAAGACTCAATGAAGGATTGTCGTGTGTATGTACAGGAGTGATGTCCTCATCACCATTAACTCAGCCAAGCCAAAAAGTTTAATTACACAAATAAGTAGTATGGTTACATAACTGTATCAATTCATACATCATGAAGAGAAAATAAGTTCAATTACAAATCCTTGTCAAACCCTGTCGAACTCTACCAAGTACAGACCTATTCTCTCTGTCTATTTACCAAACCGTTTGAAATGCGGTCACAAAAATCATTCATCCAAGTCATGTCATCCGTAACGGGGCGACTAACTGGCTGATTAGTCGAAGGTTCAGTTGCAACAAAGGTATCATAACGGTCATATAAATCAAAGTCTCTATCCACTATTCCAGCCGACCTAATGAAGTTATGCAGTGCAAAGCATGCATATATAATTTCAGTTTGCCTGTGTGGTGGATAACTTGGTATCTTTAGCAGAATCCTCCACTTCATCTTCAAAACGCCAAACACCCTCTCTATCACATTTCTAAGAGACGAATGGGCAAAGTTGAATATCTCTTCTTTACCTTCAGCCGCCGGGCCTTGGCGGAACTCCGAAAGATGGTACTTCCTTCCCTTGTACGGTGCAAGGTAACCAGGCCTGTTAGGGTAGCCGGAGTCCACAGATAAAATTTTCCTACACATTCACATGATGGTGTTAGTTCCAACCAATTGCATTACAGGTTCTTAAAGCATCTGGACAAATAGGCACATACCTGACGGTGGGTGTGGGTACCGGTGGCTCCACCTTGTTGTAGCATCATGGAATATTGTCATGTCATGCACCGAACCAGGCCATCCAGCTAGGACAAATGTGAACCTCATGTTGAAGTCACAAACAGCCATCGCATTCTGTATTGTGATACCCTTGCGGCACATGTGCTGGACCATCTTGTTAGATGTCACCACACAAGGTATGTGAGTGCCATCTTTTGCTCCAATACAATTGTTGAAGAAGGGATGGAACCTACGGCTTTGCAATCTAGGATGAATGGTTCTGAACTCCGGGTCTATTGGCTTTAGGATATCTGTAGCTAGCTTCACAACACATTTCAACACTTTCTTAAGGTTGTTGTGAACTGTGGCTATTGATCTTTCCAATCTATCCTCAACTGTCCTAACAAACTGTCCTCCTCCTACTATATATAGGAACATGCCAAGAGCCTCAATTGAAGAACTCCTTCGACTAGATTTTAGACCATATAACTGAACTAGAACTTCATGCAGCCTGAAGAACATAGTAGAGCTCATTCTGAACATTTTGTAGCAGTTTGTATTATTTCCTAGTTTCTTGTGTACCCATGCCTCCCTAGTTTGTTCAGGAAATCTATAAGCATCCCTGTTCAGGTACTTATCATGATGGGTAGCAAACATTAACATACCAGGCACAATGTGGCTTAAATCATCAGAAGCAGCATTTTGCAGCCATGTGTCCCACATTTGCTGCAAAATAAGTTGATCCATCAAATCATCTTCCTCCTGCTCATCTTCCTCCTGATCATCTTGCTCCTGATCATGTACCGGCTGCATTGCATCCAAGTCCATTGCAGTGGAGGCTTCCTGCAAAAGAAGTGGAAGCACCAAGATTGTTTATAAGTTGGTAATACTCAATAACTTCCAGATTTTGGAAGGAAAGAAATATCATCTTCACATGAAGTAAAATACATTTAATTAGGTCTACATACCATAGGTCTGTTTGTTATACTTAATTCTTATCTTGAGTTGTTAGAGTGTAAAGGTGCAATTTGGTAGTTCTTTTATTGGATAACTTTGTTTGCTGCCCTTTACTGAAGCTAATCACTTGTGTTACAGGCTGCTGCTACTATTAACCAGCATGAGTTTATTCATAACAATCATGAAAAGGTAAAAGCATTGTAAAACCATCTGCTTACATTGATTAAAAATTACAGTTCCAAGAGAACCTGAGTTGGCAAAAAGCTAAGAGCAGAGAGGTCAAGGGTTCTAAGATCAGTGTAAAGTCATTTTCACTTGGTTTCATGAATTCATTCCGGAATATAAGGTACTTCTACTATGGTAGTTTTCACACGTTTTCCTGAAAACTTTCAGGCCAACTAATTCAAAGCAATTCTATCAACGGGCTGCACCATCAGCTTCTGCAGCCTAGGTGGCCTCAACTAGAAAGGTGGGAACATCGTGCACTTATTCCTTTTTAAGTGGCTATGATTTGCGGCTAAATTTACACTCATTTCTTGAATACTAATTCTAAGTTCATGATATAGTCACACTACCTTGAAAAATAGCTTGTACATTGGCCTCCAGGAATATATGCTTAGTTTAGATATGTGGAATACTTTTAATCTAATACTTTGAAGCGTGATTTTTTTAATGTTACCTTCAAAGAAATGAATGATTGATAATGATCTGTTGATAATCAAGTTTAGAGATACCAATTGTTCATACGTCACCAATTCATGGCCTGAATTAGCTTTGCCTTCTGATTTTTATCCTTGTTGGTTTGTTCCTATATTAACAAGTATTTGTCTAGATGTGCCCTGTAACATGTACAACACTTAACGAGTATGTCTGTTTCATATCTATTTTTTTAATTCCAGCAGACTACCCAATTTGTCACATCATCAATTCACCAAAATCTGCAAAACTGGATTCCTGCTCGAGCATTCCTCTTACAGGTACATATAATTCAGAACATAAAATTCACAGTTGTGAAAGAAAGTCACTAGAAATTACCATGTCTGCACAATTTTGTTCCTCCTGATCATCTTCCTCCTGATCCATTGCAGTGGAGGCTGCCTGCAAAATAAGTAGGACCTATTAGTGCACAGATTTACAACGAATTTAGTGTAGGAAATAGAAGGCAGAATAAGTTTGGTCTAGACAGCATGCTGCCAATAAATAGAAAGTACATAAAGAGGACATAACCAAATTCATGTAACTGACATACACATTCACATAGTTGCACTTATTAATGTTGGTACACATCACAAACATAGAGCAAATTATAGTTCCTATATATCACAAACATACAGCAAATTATAGATCATACACATAACAAACATCGTTCAAATGCTACTAGTACACATCACATACATTCTTCACATTACTGCTAAAATAACAAACTGCTTTCACTCATCACTAGTATTGAAATCACATGTTGAAACAGGTACCCCAGCTACTTTCTTAATGAAGCCCAATCTGCCTTCCTTAGTCATCAGGTTCAGGAAGAAATCCATATCGCCTTCAACTTTGGTGATGTTGTACACAACATCCATAAGAACCCAATCTGTCTCCTTAACTCCACATTGTTCTCTTGCCAACTCCTGCACCCTTGCAATCTTCGCAGACCTACTGTTCAACCCGAGGCACGCCATATTTTCCCTCATCTCAAAGTGTCTCTGGGTTATAGAAACATTAGTTTGCATGCCTTGCTGCAAAAGTACATTTCTCTCGAAAGCTGCCCTTGAGGTGTCTTCCATGAAGGTGCTCATGGCAATCACAGCAGGGCTAGTTCGCTTCTTGCTGGGACTCTCAGCTGTGGTGCTGGTGCTGCTGCCTCTCTTGCGGCTGTTGCTGCTACAAGGTGTACTGCTCTCGGCACGAGGTGTTGCTAGCTGAAGGGATGGTGCTTCCTCAACATTAGCTGCTTGATCACCAGCTCTAAGTTCATCATCAGCTGCTGCATCCTCATCCTCTTCATCCCCATCATCTGCATTGTCAGATTCTCCAGGCATAAAAGCACTGGATCCATCAACAGCCACACCTTCAAACATAGTATCCATGTCATCAACGTATGGTGGGAAAGCGTATTGCAACTTCTTATGCTCTGGTTTCTGTAACAAGAGGGGGCAATGTCAGAAAGTTTTCATGAGTGGCCAAACAATGTATGACATAGTATTAGTATTGACCTGCGGAATATTCTTTTGCCACCAGCTCTGGTCGGCTATAACGGATCCATCGGCCCTACACCCTAATCTCGAAGCCTTATGTCGGACCATTTGTATACTTCGCCATAAAGCCTTGAGCTGTCTATACCTAGCATTGATTTGGTCCTGATCCAGCAACAAACCGGTCGCTGCATGAAACCTATTTATGTATTCCTTCCAGCCCATCTTCAACATTTTACCTTCAACGCAATGACCCTTATGCATTTGGTCAACCCAAAATTGGCATAGAATGGCAGAATTTCTATCATCCCAACTTGCCTTGTTTGTCTAAACACAGCCATGGAAACAAATTAACCTAAATTATGACGTCATTCAAACTGATGCGCAAAGCAGGGGGTTGAATAAGTACTTGCGATTGGGATGGAGGGATGTGGACGACATCGTCGTCTTCTCCGCCTTGTGCTGGTTCAGTGGGCATCGCACTAGCACGGCGTCCACGACGACGCCGTGAGCCTGCATTGGGCGCCGACGCAGGTGCATTCACCGGCAAGTCGCAAGGAGGCCGCCTACCTGTGCCACTGCGACTCCCAGCCGCGGCACCACGGCTCCCACCCGCGCCAGCAGCACTGCCTCCCGCACCACCACCACTCCCATCACCGCCGTAGCTGAGGGTCCGATTCACGGACCTGTTCCCAATGGGAGGTGGAAATCCCTGTCCCCCCATAAAACCAGAGGAGGAGCCGGATCCAAGGAGGTCGGCGTAGGACCCCATTCCGGGCCACGCTTCTGCCCCGTAGTTGAGGTCGAAGCCGGCCATTCCTTGCGGGGGAGCTTGGAGGCTGTTGGATCCGCCATGTGCAAAGGTGTCGTTGCTCAAGAGGTCGAAGCCGCCGGACGGAGTCCTCGTGCCTGACTGCGAAAGGAAGCGACATGTTGGGTCTGCGTCGCCGTCGCCGTAGCCGTCGCCGTAGCCGCGGCCGTTGAAGCTGTCCATGAGATGGTGTTAGCCGCTCGGCACCGGATCTGGCGGAACCCGGGGGAGGAGGCGGCCGTGCGACGAGGGAGGCACGCAGGGGGGATGACGCTCCAGGGCGGGGAACGAGGCTAGTGGCGGGATCTGCGACCACGCCGGTGGCGAGCACAGGGCCACCTTGAAGGCTACGGGGGCGGCGAGCCGGGGCAGCAAGCTATGGCTGCCGAGCCGGGCGACGCCGGGCCATGAAGCGACACTGGAGGCGGCGGCCCTGGCCGAGGGAGCAGGCGAGAGCGGCGATCGCGACGAGAGCCGGCGCTAGGGTTGGGCGGGTGGGGGAATGCGTGGCTGCTGTCCGACCACGGGGTGCGGCGCAATAATTGGCCGCCCGGGGCCGGCTGTAGGCCAGCGCCTGCCGACCGCCTGTCGCACATGGCCCAAGGCCGAAAAACACGAAATCGCCGGGCCGGGCCGTTTAGTTCCAAAACGCAGAATGAGGCCCATTCTGCATAACGATTTTGCATTTTTCGGGAACTAAACACCCCCATAGTAAATCACATCCATCCTTGAATTTACGGCTTGTCCAGGCATTCTATGATCTACATTCAGGCCTTTGCAAAATTGCACAAACTCTCTCTTCTCTTACTTGGACTCACAAACTTTGCAGAAACTTTGTAAAATCAAGGCCTGAGTTTTCATAATTGTGCAATGAAACTTGTACTGAAACTGGACTTGTTACATGCTTAAAAAAATGTTGGTGAAGAGATAGATTGCTGCAGGCAACAGTTGTCCTTCACAATTTCTCCGGCCCTACGACTATAGATGTCCAAACGGGCGGCCCGGCCCGACCCTGGCCCAGGCCCGGGGTGGCCCGGCAACTACATGCCGGGCCAGGCCCGGCACTACACACGGCCGTGCCGGACCAGGCCAGCCCACGTGCTGTGCCGACGGCCCAGGCCCGGGCCCATGGGCCGATTTCGTGCCGGGCCAGCCCGTCAAGCACGTGCACATTTGCCGTGCCGTGCTGGCCCATGGCCCAATAACAGGAAATATACTTCATCTGTTCACAGCAAACTCAAAACTTCAAAAATCACATTCAAACATACACTAACAGTCTAACACAGGCAGATAATGAGACAAAAGACAATAGACAACAAACATTCAAAAGTTCACCACTCAGATTAGTGATGAAAGGATTATAGACCTGTTTGAACACTTGATCTGTGTGATCAAGTGTGGTTGCCTCATTAAAAACCTTCCTAGGTAAAACTCACCCTTGTGAGAAACCCTAGGAAGGAAAAAAGAGTACAACCCAGGTCTATAATCCTAAATAAGTTCATGAGTTCATGCTCATTACAACACATCAGTTCAGCACAAGCCCACAAGATTACAAGAATAGAACAGACATGAGACATGAGATAACTAAGTAACACCAGCAGGCAGCAGTCAGTCAGTCCATATTCTTGCAGTTGCAGACTTGTAGTTGCAGTGTTGCCAAAAGCCCAAAATTCTTGCATTGCAGTCTTCCATGTTGCTAAATAGACGGCGCTGAACCAGTCATAGAGGCAGTCCTAGCAAACACACAGACACAGGTAAACAAAGTTAATCAACAACCATAGTGAATAATACTAAAGCAAGAGTGCAACTGTACAAGAATTATGAGTTATGACTTACTGGTTACCATCAGCTTGCCCCTGTCCTTCATTTTCCTCTAATAGCTTGCTGAATGCATACTCAAGCTCTTGCATCCCCTTCTCAACCTCATGTTGTGCCCTTGCATCGCCCAGTTCCCAATCTTTGACGCAGGTCAACATCTCAACAGTTGTAGGAA
The DNA here is from genome assembly GCA_004135705.1 of Alloteropsis semialata. Taxonomy (NCBI): domain Eukaryota; kingdom Viridiplantae; phylum Streptophyta; class Magnoliopsida; order Poales; family Poaceae; genus Alloteropsis; species Alloteropsis semialata. The sequence continues at coordinate 44,863,326 of CM014273.1, forward strand.
GCAGTCGTCGCCGCCGCTCCTCAATTATCCTGCCAGTAAGACTAAAGCAAGACTCCGAAGAAACGGTAGAAACAGGAACAGACATGATATCTTTTGCAAGTATGGACAGAATGGGATAGGTCCGCTTGTGCTCATGCCACCAATTTAGAATGTTAAAGTCATCATCATAACAGGTGACAGTGTCACTGTCCAAGTAAGAAGACAGCTCAGAAACATGAGATATAGCAGGAGGAGTAGCAGTAGCAGGAGCAGATGTAGAAGTAGAACCTGGACCAGTAGCCCCAAAGATCTTACCCCATGCAGTCTTTTTCTTACCAGTAGAAGATGCTGCATTTGAGTGCCTGTTTAATCTAGTTCCACCAAACTTGTTCTCATATTTGTTAAACAGTTTATACAGCTCAGTTCTTACCTCACTGAAGTATGTGGTGTAATCAGTACAAATAGTTTGAGAAAGAAGTTGGAGAACATTCTGAAAACCTCTTATCTTGGCTCTAGGATCCAAAATAAATGCAAAGGAATACAAAAGAGGTATATTGTGCCAGTACTTTAGGAACTTTAGTTTCATAGGAGTAACTATGTTTGTAAGCAAAGGATCAGTTTCAGTGGCATGTAAATGACCAGCAATTTCAAGAATATGATGCAGCATCAAAGGACTAGTGGGGTAGTAAACACCAGACAGTACAACAGTTGATTCATAAAACATTCCAAGAAACTCCATAATTTTCTCAGCAACAGCCCAATGGCCATCACTCAGAAGTGGCTCACCATTCACCAACCCATAAGTTGCACCAATAAAGGAAGATAAGGTTGATCTGTATGGTATAAGATGCTTTAGCATGAGATATGTAGAATTCCATCTCACATCCATATCTAAACCAAATTTACGAGGTGTTACCCCCTTTAGAATGCAAAAGTTATGAAATTCAGCAATGCGTTGGTTAGAAGAGTTCAAATAAGAAATTGCAGTCCTAAAAGTCTCAAGATATGTCTTGATCCTCTTCAGACCAGACTTGACAATCAAGTTTATAATGTGACAAGCACAGCGCTGGTGCAAGAGACCACGCAACCTCTTATCCTGATTGTCAAGTGGTTGAGGATCAGGACCAAGGTAACCAACAAATGCAGGAATGAGTCTACCCATGGCAGAAGCATTTGAAGAAGCATTATCAAGCGTGACAGAAAAAATCTTATCTTTCAAACCAAACTCAGTAACAACAGATTCAATACGCTCAGCTATGTTAATGCCAGAATGTGAGACATCAATGAGACGCAGGCCAATCACCCTTTTTTCTAATTCCCAATCAGCAGAAACATAATGGATAACAACTGAAAGGTAATCTTCCTTGCATTTTCAGACCAAATATCAGATGTAAGGCAAACAGAAGAAACACAATTCAAAGATTCAACTAGACAAGCACGGTGATCAGTGAAGTATTTTTCAAGATCTCTAGTCGTGGTTTGCCTAGAAACTCTAGCAAAACGAGGATTGTGAGCTCGCTGAATGTATTCCTCAAATGCATCTTCATAACCAAAACCTAGAGGCAAATCAAGTCTAGCAATTAAACGGCACAACTCTCTACGAGCAACATCAGGCTTATACTCCCAAGTATGCACAGAACCATCAGCATTGAATTGCAAACGAGATTGAACAAGAGCAGCATGTTTGGATTTAGCAAGGCATACCTTCTGGTGCCGGAGCAGATGCCCAGTACCAGCAGAAGAATGAGCAGAAAGCACAGTAGAACAATGATGGCACTTGGCAGCAATTCTCACCGGCTTGCCACCAGGGATGGGCGAGTCCTCAAAGATCTCATCGAAGTCGTTCCAGGCACCAGACCTGGGACGCTTCTTGGTGTTGCTGGTGCCTGTAGAGGCTGATGGGGTCGAGGAAGGCATCACGGGGGTGGGCGTCGCAGCAGCAGCACCTGCACCTGGAGCTCCAGCATCATCACCGCCCTCAACATTGATCGGAGCAGCAAGGCTGCCGAACAATGCCTCGCCGCCCGACGCCAGGTCCTCATCGTCGTCGCCGGGAAGACCACAGGCCCTGAGGTCGTCATTGATGGTATACTCTTTCATGTCCTCCATCATGAAGACCTCGTGTTGCAGCCTGCAGCTCGCCTCCGCCCTTCAGCGGCTCCGTTCCTCGACGACGCGCGGCCCCGCGCCGGCGCACCGCACCAGCCCGAGACCTGCAGCAAGCCAGCGAGACAGAGAGTTAGGCCCAGAGCAGATCTAGGGTTAGCACTAGGTTAGGGTTAGGACCAGATCTTACCTGCGCAGTCGGAGCCCAGAGCCGGAGAGGGACGAGAGGACGACGGCGAGACGGCAAAGACCAGCAACGGCGAGTTGTGGACTAGAGGTGGAGGAGGAGGAGAGGAAGAGGACAGGGAAGCGAACAGCGAACGTGAAGCGAAGGCGATCGACGAGGACGAGCCGTGGCGGCGAGGCGGCGAGGCCTACATCATCTACATCTACTCACCGGAGATGAGGGGGAAGGGGCGGCCGAATCGGGCGGCGCGTGGTGGAGGAGATCAGGCGGCGAAGCCGCGGAGGCGGAGGCGGGCAGGAGGTCGACAGAGAGCTGCGGCCGGGAGGGGAATGA
>CM014273.1:44866930-44907741 GCA_004135705.1 Alloteropsis semialata
CAGTTGGCGTCACCAAGGCATGTGACTGAACTTGCTAGCTTCTTCTGGATTTGTTGCCTCCACCTTCAGATTAAGGTTGTTTGCCTTTTGCGTTAAATACTGCTAGCTTGCCAGATTGTTGGGCCCAACTTTGCATTGTGTTGTCTCTGGAATGTTGTGTGCGCCCTGATCGATGAACTGCTTTAAGTGCTGAACTCCTGATTCAGATGTTACGTGTGCTGGGCGCTCAAGTTCGGTGTACTTCAGTAAAAACCGAAAGCCAAACCGGTCAAACCAACGCCGAAGCGCTTGGTTTTCTATTCGTGCGCACATCGATCGGTTTCTATTTTGGACATACCGAACTTTTCAGGAACCGAAAAGACTGAACCGAATCATCGGTAAAAACCGAATGCCCACCCCTACTTGTGTTGCTTCTTATTATAATGCAGTGAACTTCTTGCAATATGTAGTAAATGAAATCCAATTTACTAAGGTTATGCTGTAGGTGACTGTAACAGAGATGGTACTAATTATTGCTTTTTGGAAATAATGTTTATATATCACTACTACAGAAAACGTTTGTAGGGGCGGTTTAGCGAGGGTTTTCAGGGGCGGCGCCGAAATCCGCCCCTGCTATTGGCTGCTAAAAATGGCCATTTGCAGAGGCGGTTAGTAGACCACCCAGCAAACGAGTTCCAGAGGCAGGTCCGTCATTTGCAGGGGCGGGTTAGTAGACCGCCCTTGGAAATGCTACGGCACACGCCAAAATTTATTTTTGCCGATCAGAAATAAATCGAAAAAAATAGCAAAAAAAATTTATTCCAATGTGGGAAGACCCCCAACGTGAAAAATAGCAAAAAAAATTACATGTCACATCATTTTTCGCTTGCTCTGCGGCTAGTGGGATTTGAACTCACAACCTCTCCCTCGGGAGGGACCTCCTTTACCACTGCACCACACTCTCACCTGTGCTAAGATTTTGTTTTGACTCCTCCCGTATTATACTAAACCAAGTGTAAATTTCTTGTTTGAGGCCCTAAATGAATTCAAATTAAAAAGTTGTCAACTACAAAGTTTCATAACTTTTTGAAATCTACATTTTTCATTTTGGTGGTTTCTCCATCCAGGTCGTTTACAGAATTTGAATTTCAAATTTGAGAAAATTAAAACTTAGTTTTCGTTGACAAGATTATTTCAAATAAAAAAGTTGTCAACTGTAAAGTTTCATAACTCATTGTGATCTATAACTTTCATTTTGACTGTTTCTCCATCCGAGGTCTTTTGAAAAATCTCAAATTTCAAATTTGACAACTATAAATATACTTTCTATGGGCGGATCATGGCATGACCCGCCCCTAGAAAGGGCAGCATTTGCAGGGGCGGCTCATGGCATTATCCGCCCCTAGAAATCATTTTATAGGGGTGGCCCTTAGCTATAGTAGCGCACGCGCATTTGTAGGGGCGCGTCGCCTTTTAGTCTTCCCCTAAAAAAAATCTCTAGCTCTTACAAATGTTTTATGTAGTAGTGAATGTGAGAGCAGCATAGACTAGCTGATATAGAACACCGCATTAAGTACAGGTTTTCCATGATTGTTCTGCAAGAACAACCTCATACTGCATTCATGCAACTGTCCTCTGGATCAGTTTTGTTTCCTAGCACTTTGAGATGATTTAATCCTATTCAATAACTATTGACTGACTAGTATGCAATCTTACTTCTGAAGCAGTTGTTATCCCGGACAAGGACGTGCCTTTCCCTGCTAGGAAGGCCTTGTTTAGTTCACAAACTTTGTAAAAAGTTTGTGCATTGGAAAACGTGCCCTCTCTCTCACGACACATTTCCCAATGCAAAGTTTCTGAACTGAACAAGGCCGAAGTGACTCGAATAGCCCCGGCGTGGTTGACCTGAATCATCCTCATATCGGTAGCCTGAATATTGGTGCTGTCCCCATGAGTTTGGACTGATCGAGTACGATTTTGTTGTCGGAGACATCAAATGTTGTTAGTTCTAGCACTACTTTGGTTGAGATGTACTGCATACTTGCTCCTTTTTTCTTCACATACTTCTTAGCGTGAAATTTCTGCTGCCAACATTTTAAGTGATGGCGTCATGTGGGATCCAAAAGAGTTATGCTTTGTTGAACCTCTTACCTATTTGTGATCCTTTCTGCATTAGAGGGTTACTACAAACTGTGGCGCGGCAGTTGCCACGCTTGCTTAAGATGGCCAGTGTATTCCTGTGGCTTTGGTGTTTGCTTTATAAGGTAATTATATGCTTATGGAGTGGATCGGTACTTCACATAGTTTTTTTACTTTTTTTCCCAAGACCAGTAGAAATGCATACCCTTACACGCACGCAAATCCTAGCTCTCTATTAGAGCTACTGAGAGACTGGACCGAGTGTTCCGATCTTGAGTTTTCAATTGACGAAACCACCAAGGCGTCTCACTATAGACGGTGATATTGCCTACCACTCAAAGAATAGCGCAGGTTAAATCCTAGATCAAATTCAGAAAAATGTGACACCTGTGTTGAGTTGGATACTCGAACCCGGGTGGGCAGGTTCCACCACAATGAACCTAATTTTTTTTAGCTTGTTTTGATGATTTCGGTATCCCTCATATGGAGGAACTACGGAGAATTCACTATGAAAGAACTGCAATGGAGAAATGGTAATACTTTTGTTTTGGTGAGATTTTTATAATCAATGTATATACTTGTGCTACGGTAAACCTTTTGTTTTGTTGAGATCTTGGTAATCAATGTATATACTTATGTTTAGTTAATATAGAATTTGCTTATAGAATATTTGCTTAGCCCTTTTGTTTCTTTGAGCATATGTAATCTTTTTTTTTTAACAATGGCTAGATATATTGCAATGTGATATCGAGACCGTAATATTGAACTAATCCTTTGTCAAAAAAGATCTAGAGGAAAGGGTTAATGCGGCTGTTGAATTTTCTTTGGATGTAGTCTATCCTATTTCAGTATTCTTGCCATACAATTGGAAAATATAAGTACATACATTAATTTGAAATCATTTCCAGTGTAATAGTTTGAAATGGGCTAACAAGATTACTTGAGCTGTACATCTTGAGATGGTCTTTTGTCGGGTTTTTTGCCCATAGTTTATTACGATATAATTATCTACTTATTTGGTTTGTATTAGTGCAGTATTTTTTTTTGCTACAGAATGTAGTGTTATATATTTTTTTAAAATGGATTTTTGTAGTAGTAGCAAGATGCAATACGTGTTCTTTCACTATGTCAATGAGACGATGTATATACACTACGGATGTACATATAGAAATGTTATTTTTGTTACTGTAAATAAGATCTTAACATGTGTAACAGTGAACATCATAACGGCCATGCGGTCGGTTGGCTGGCGGCTGGTGGCTGGTGCTGATTTGTTGTGAGAGAAAAGTACTACTGGCTGGCTGGTAGCTGGTGGTTGGTGCTGATTTGTTGTGAGAGAAAAGTACTGATGGCTGGTGGCTGATAAGCCAAGCGAACAGGCTGGTGCCTGGGTAGATGGGCAGGGCAGGCAGCTCCGTCGAAGCTTCCTGAGAACGCTGGGTGCCTGGGTGTGCTCATCATTTCACCGTCCAGCTTCTACTATTTCCATCTTCATTCTTTCCTCTTCCTTTCTTTTTTCTGTGCTGCATTAGCGCGCACGCACAACGTGGTGGCGAGGGTCACGGAGGTGAGGGAGCGAGGACGCGAAGCGCTTGACGGCCGGCGGAGGAGCGCCGCCAGCAGCGGGTGCGTATGGCCTCGGACCCGCGCGCATGGGTTGCTGGCAGCCTGCGCAACGGCGGGCGCGACGCACGGCATGACGGACCGGCCGTGAAGCGGCGCCGCCAGACATGGGTGCTAGGCGGCCTGCGAAGTCAAGAGCGGATCACGAGGGATGATGTGACCGCAATGAGCCTGCGAGGTCGGGCGCGGCGCCGACGGTGAGTACGTGGGTCTTGGGGTCGCAATTGCGGATTTGCGGTCGTGACTTTTGAGCTACATCAGAGCGGGCAAATGACTGCGGTTGTGAGCTCGACCGCATGTTGCTAGCGCCATGCAAGTTTGCCGCTATTCCCCTGATTGCCCCGCGCTGCAGCGGCCGTGTGGTCGCTCGGTCGCCTGTCGCCCCGTGTGGCCGTGTCCCGTGGCTGCGAGCCGTCTAACCAAGGGCGCTCGACGCATTGTCTCTGTCATCCTTTACGGGACCACCGACCACGGCCGCCGCTGCGAGGAGGGGGCGCCTGTCTCTGGTCCGGACTCCGGAGTGTTCTTATGACACCCAGTGTAATCCAGAAGAAGCGTTGCCATCCATACAAGATCTGACGGCTCAGGATAGACAGGAGCCCTAAACGGACGGTGTTAACATCATGATGACGTGGAGCAAGAAAGAATGAGAAATTCTGCCAAGTTTCGCTCTTCAGAGATATGGCCAATCTCATTAGAATTTTCCCTATTTTTTTCATTTTCCCATGACAATCCGAACAGGGAGGTTTAAGCAGCAGATTTTTTTTAAAAATTTTTTTTCCTGTGAAGCTATTATTTGAGTACATGACATCAGCAAGCAGTAGCCCTGAATCCTGACTGAAGATTGGCAAAAGGCTATCAATTGTATTGCTATACCGGTGTGCCTTATATAGGCTTACAAGATGTACATCAAGATTACATGAGTGGTGCACACTCTGGTCAATGTCCTACAACTATGGAGATCATGGATCCGGTGCATGAGGACATGCAGACACGTTGTAGAAGAGCCGTTGAGGCCGTTGGTTGAGCTGCCGATCAATATCTTCCAATCCAGGACGGGAGGAAACGTTCAGGCTGTCACGAAATTCTTGAAATAATGCAGTCAGCAGTCCTTTTGTGAACACATCAGCATACTGAAAATGTGAAGGAACATGAAGTACCTTAACCTCTCCAAGGGAAACTTTGTCACGCACAAAGTGCAGATCGATTTCCACATGTTTGGTTCGCTGATGTTGCACCGGATTTGTAGACATATACATGGCACTCACATTGTCACAATAAACAACTGTGGCACGAGTAGGACGTCGCCGGAGTTCCGTAAGCAGCTGATGAAGCCAACAAGTCTCTGAAATGGCATTGGCCACACCCCTGTACTCAGCTTCAGTACTTGAGCGAGAGACAGTGTGCTGCTGTTTAGAGCAGGGGCAAAGCCACGTTGACGTTCCCTGGTGCATTGGCACCAGGGTAAGATTTTTTTTGCCACTAACTGAGCAGAAAATCAGTATATAATCCTAGAAAATTATACAAGTCTCTTGTACTGTGCACCAGGTTAGTTCAGCTCTAGCTTCGTCTCTGGTTTAGAGGACCAAGCGACCAGATTATCACCGACAAAAACACAATAGCCAAAAGTTGATCGTCGATTGTCTGGACACCCAGCCCAGTCAGTGTCAGAGTATGCAGTGATATCAGTAGAACTGCTGCGACAGAGGTGAAGGCCAAGCTTAAGTATTCCACGAAGATACCTCAGAACATGCTTAAGAAGAGCAAGATGAGGCTCCCGCGGTCAATGCATGAACAAGCAGATCTGTTGTACTGCATAGCTGATATCAGGACGGGTGAGTGTCAAGTACTGTAAAGCACCGGCAAGACTTCGAAATTGTGTGGGATTGTCCAGCAATTTTCCTTCAGTGGCTGAAACTTTGGACTTAGTATCAACTGGAGTGACGCAAGGATTGCATTGCAGCATATTGGCACGCTCAAGCACATCTGTGGCATACTGCTCTTGAGAGAGAAACAAGCCATCTACAGACCTAGTGACATGGACACCAAGGAAATGCTCTAATGGCCCAAGATCAGTCATGGAGAATTCATGACAAAGCTTAGCAATGAGAGAGGAGAGCAAGTTGGTGGAGCTAGCACTACGTGAAAACCTCAAATAGGTAACGTGGGATTGGTAACGGACCTATGTGGCCCGTTACCATAAATTTTATAGGTAACAGACTTTATTAATACCCGTTACCAATGAAGCCTCCAGTCCGCAGCCCAACCTCGATAACAATGATGCCCGTTACCAATAACAACACATTGGTAACGGACGTCAACACAGCCCGTTACCAGTGTCAACTGGTAACGGGCATTCACGAGGCCCGTTACTTGCCAGCGGATCCCGGACCCGAAAAAATCATCAAAATCGCTTAAGTTTGACACTAGTAACGGGCATTCACGAGGCCCATTACTTCCTAGAGGATGTCGGACCCGAAAAAATCATCAAAATCGCTTTAAGTTCCTCGCGTCCGCCTCGCGTCCGGCTCCCAGCCTTATCCTCTCGCTCCCCTCGCCCCCTCCTCCCATCCCCGCCCGGCCGCCTCCCAGCTCCTGCCGCCGCGCGCGTCTCGCCCCTGCTCGCCACCGCAGCCTCATCTCCTCCCCGACTCGTCCCCGCCCCAGCTCGCTCTCTCCGGCAACCTCGAGAACCTCCCCGTTCCCCGTCCCCCCTTCTCCTCCCCGGCGGCCGCGGTGGCGCGGCGACCAATCGACCAACCGAGATGCCCTCCCTCCCCTCCCCCCTCTTAGCCTCACTCCACCGTCGAGCACTCCCCGCCGGAGCGCGCACCCATGCGGCGCCCGCAGCAGCTCCTCGTCGTCGGCTCGGTAAGCACGCCCCGCCCTACCCTAGCTTCCTTGGTTTGGAGCGGCGGGCCGGCCTCGACTCCCTTGGGCGGTGAGAATGAGATGTGGCTGCCTCTCCCTGTGTCTTCGTATATCGCGACGCGCCGGCAAGGTGAGATGTGAAGCATTCATGGCAGTGGCGTGTCTTCCTCATTGCCGCATCCTCCTCCTCATGCTGTCGTCTCCGAGGGATGCTGTCTTCTTCCTCATTGGCGTGTTTTCCTCTAGCAGTGGCACTGTTGTAGATGGAAGGAGCCCACGAGGGATGCTTTCTCTACGAGGTGCGAGCACGCGTCGAGTTCCCTGCTGCCGGCTCGCCCACTTCGAGGCCGCCGTCCCGTCACCACTTTCTCCATGGTCGGCGTTGGGCGGAGGAACTCTTGCGGTTGCAGCTGCAGTCACTGGAGAGATGTCCGCATGGTGTTCGATGGAATGGTGCAGTCACAGGTGAGAAAGGCAAAATCTCTTGGCAAATGCATCTTTTTACTGCTATAAATAAAAGAATTCATTGGACTCCTGCAGCAAGCACTTCAGTAGTAGAGGTATACTAGCATTCCTATACAGTGCTTGTTCTATGCAAAGTGGTTCATGCTGATTTTAATTTGCAGCAAAGCTGAACATCCCTGGCATGACCTTGAGATAGATTAATACATCTTTTTTTTCTTTTGCACTATGACTCTTAAGGTCCATTCAAGCTAATGCACCTTGAGATAGATTAATACAATTTTGATGTTTAGGTTCTGGACCGTGGTGAGAAGATTGAGCTGCTTGTTGACAAGACTGAAAATCTGCGTTCTCAGGTAATGCATTCCTCTATGATGTCAACATTACTGCATTTAATTTTGAATGTAACTGGTGTATATCCAAGACAGTAGGCATGCAATCTTTTTATCTACAGATGTTGAAAACTTTATTGTAATGTCAAGGGAAAAAAATCATATATAAGTTATAGGCCTTTCCTATGAGGATGAGACATGGTTATGGCCTGGATATAAACTTACTCTTAATGTTAGTGCACAATGAATTAAACTTGATATGTCATAGAAGTCTTAGAAACCGTGCTAACGAATGTGCCTAGGTTGATTGTTGTAATAGTTAAGTTATTTGGTTGAAGCATCATTTTGAAAATTCTGAAGACAATAAATCCTTGTCCAATCTAGCTGCAATTTTCTGTCAGATGTCTAGCTCTGTTACACGCCAAGCATTCTTGTTGTTAACCCATGCTACAATCTTCTGTCTGACTGCACGCCGATGTGTATGTAGAAACAGTGAAACACTATGTTACGCTTCCTAGGTTGATCACTGGTTAAATTTTGTAATGGACCCAAACATACCCATGTGATGATTCTAAGGCTTGATTTGTTTGTTGTTATGTTACTGACCCCCAAATCTCTGTGTTGCCTTATTTACTGAGGACTGACTGCTTGTTTGAACATGTGTGATTCCTATTGCACTGGTGAACACATTCTTGTTGCACTTGCACTTTGAGCATTGCTGATTAGATGCCTAGTTAGTGGTGAACTTGCACTGAGTTAACTAAACAATTGAATTCGTCTCCTGCATGCTTTACATTGTGCTGGCTCTACAGATGGGGCATGCAAGCCTAAGGCATTTTTTTTATATATCCTGTAAGCATGCCAGGCTGTTAGTATATGTTTTATATATATATGGTTTTATGTAGTCTTTTCCACCATTGTTTGCACACAAACCCGCAATGATGATGATATCCTGGTATTTGACTTACTACTGGCAGGTGTGGGACTACACTGGATTTGGATACGCGAGGCATAATGCAAAAGATGTGGGCAAAGAATACCTTGGGTATGCTTTAAACAAAGCTGTTATAATTCGTTTGATCTTCTTTTTTGTCAGTGCTTCATATCTTTCCATTTCTGTTTGTGTTGCTTAGATGGGTGGTGGAGAACAAGGTTTTGCAACTCACTGCTCTTACGTTTATAGGTTTGTGTTTTCTTGAACCCAACACCAACACTATTTGTATTGCACCTTGGTGTTTGTGTGTTATAAACCTTATATGTATCAAAGTAAATTTATGGTACATTTATCGTAGCAAAAGGATGAGTTTGCTTTTGTGCTGCCTAAAGCCCATTTATTTCATTTTGATACCTGTAAACAACACCGGTAGAACATCCTTTTTAATATGATGTACTTACAAGTTTGTAGAAAATAATATAATCTCAAATTACCAAGGACACAAGGAAGTTGCAATTTGGTGTCATGCAGTACAGATTCTCGCTCTTGTTAACATGCCTTTTTGTAAGTGAGAATAGTCAACTTAGTCTGATGCTTAGAAATGTTTCCCTGACCAGGAAGAATTCTGATGTTGTATTCCTGTTGTGCATCTCTATTAGGTATCAAAGGAATCAGGGGTTTGCGCAGGCTGTTGTGCTACTTTGATAATGCAAACTCCATGGCGCAGTTGCATTATGAAACTAAAGTTTTTCTAAAGGGCTTGATTCATTATTTACTTACTTCCTCTCTTGTTCTTTTTTCTAGTTTTTACCCGCTTGATTCCTAAATTGTTGTGTGATTATGATGGTGTATGTTTCAGGTATCTTATGACCCCCAAGCAAAGTTTAACCAGCTAGCGGACCAAATTGACAAGGATGCACGGATGACATGGCTCAATCTATTCTCACCTTGCAAAGTATGCTACTATCTTGTTTCTGATTACTGATAAGTATTGGAGGCAACTTTGCTTGCTTCTCTTGTGCTTCAGACTAAGGCCCATGTCCATCTTTGCAATGCAGATTAATGTGTTCTTGAGGATTGATTTATTATATTTGGATCTTGAGGATTGATTTATTATATTGCTGTAGGCAATTTCTGGCTCAATCTGTAGGCATTATTGCTTTAGATTCCTTTGTTTTCTTTGTCACAACAGAGATTCAGACTATGGTACAGGACACAGTGAGAGATTATATGCTTTAGATAGTTAGACATTATTGCTCAATGTGAACTTGAATCTGTGTGTATGGACACCTTTGAATTGAGTATACTGTGCATGTAAAATAAAGAAAAATACTATTTGCAATTTCTTTTTTTTTGTTTTTTAATTCCACATTGGTAACGGGCATAGACTGATGCCCGTTACCAATAACAGTCATTGGTAACGGGCATAGTATGCCCGTTACCAATGACTATGTTATTGGTAACAGGCATAGACTGATGCCCGTTACCAATAATAGGTTATTGGTAACGGGCACTCTATGCCCGTTACCAATAATAGGTTATTGGTAACGGGCATCAGTATATGCCCATTACCAATGACTTGTTATTGGTAACGGGCAAATGCCCGTTACCTTTAACTGATTATTAGTAACCCAAAAAGGGTAACGGGTGCATTCCCCGTTACCAATGGCAATCTGTGCCCGTTACCTATCTACTGTTCTCATGTAGTGTAGCAGTGAGAATGATGTCGTCAACATATAGAAGAAGGTATGTAGTGGCGGTAGGAGTATGTAATATAAACAGGGAAGTGTCCGACTCGGAAGCGTGGAAACCAAGAGTTTGCAAGAATCCAGTGAAACGAAGGAACCAAGTGCGTGGAGCTTGTTTTAATCCATAGAGAGACTTGTTGAGTTTGCAAACATGAGTAGGGCAAGAAGCATCAACAAAGCCAGAGGGTTGAGAGCAATAAACAGTTTCAGTGAGTGTACCATGGAGAAAAGTATTTTTAACGTCCAATTGATGAATTGGCCATGAGGAAGAGGTTGCAATGCTGAGTACCACTCGAACTGTAGCCGGCTTGATGACCGGACTAAATGTTTCATCAAAGTCCACACCATATTCTTGAGTGAATCCACGAACCACCCACCGAGCTTTGTAGCGAGCAAAGGAGCCATCAGAATTGTATTTGCGCCGAAATATCCATTTTCCTGTAACCACATTTGTACCTGCAGGCCTAGGAACAAGACGCCAAGTATTGTTGTGCATCAAAGCATTACATCCAAACATGGTCAGTAATCATGCTATTCCGTTGTATATATATCTGGTTTATTTATATGCAAAACTTACTAATATTCATCTAACATGAATAATGCTCAGGTTATCCTAGGCGAGGAAGTTTCTATGTCAAAACTTACCATCTTTGATATTACGAAGCAGATATGTGATGCTGTGCAGGCAAGGGCTGAAAAAGGTAGGGGTTGAGTGATAGCTGAGGTCCCTGTAGTTATTATCTTGTGCACATATATGTCATGTGTAGGGATGAAAACAGATATGTACATATAAACAGATAGTTTTTTTTTTGTCGGATTGGATTCAGATACGGATAGTGTCAAATGTGTCGCGGATATTAAAATATGTTCCATATCTATATCAGATATTCAACTTTGAGTACCCAGATTCAGATACAAAATGGATATTACATCTCTGAAATCGGATATCGGACTATCGATATAGTATCTGAACCCCCTCGGTCGGAGGACGGGTGGAAAATATCACCACCATTTTTATCCCTAGTCATGTGTGTTGCACTTATTCCTATGGTCATGTCATATTGTGCAGACAAATATCATGGGGTTGTGCTGATTCCTGAGGGTCTTGTTGAGAGTATTCCTGAGCTGTATGCTTTGCTTCAGGTCTGTATCCAGTAACTGAAAACAAAGTACTGGTTTATTCTTTAAAAGCTTCACTAAGGTACATTTATTTTTCCAGGAAATTCATGGGCTACATAATAAAGGTGTTTCGGTTGAGAACATCTCTTCCCATCTTTCATCTTGGGCATCTGCACTGTTCGAATTTTTGCCTCCATTTATTAGAAAGCAGGTACATTTATTCTTCTTATTTCCCTAATATTCAGAAACCCATAATTTAGCAAAAATTACCATGCTTCAATCATGTTGTTTATGTGATGCAGCTGCTTCTCCATCCTGAATCTGACGATTCTGCTCAACTTTCTCAGGTACTATGGTCATTCATTCAAATTTTAATAATTTTTCACTGACCTTGCTCATTGCATTCTTTTTATACAGAAACTTTACCTGTCTATATTTGCAGATTGAGACTGAGAAGCTTCTAGCACAATTAGTTGAGACCGAAATGAACAAACGCCTTGTAAGCAATTTTCAGAATTCCACACAACTATTCATCGTGCATGTGTGAAGCTTATTTGTAAAATAAGCACTAGAATTTACTGTTTTTGGCTTCACTTGCAGAAGGAAGGCACTTACAAAGGAAAGAAGTTTAATTCAATATGCCACTTTTTTGGCTACCAAGCAAGGGGTGCCCTGCCTTCCAAATTTGACTGTGATTATGCTTATGTAAGATCAACCTCATTTGACTGTTCTCTTTGGAATGCACTACCCAGTCAGATCACTGTTTCATTGTTTGGGTTTAGGTTCTTGGGCATGTATGCTATCACATCCTAGCAGCTGGTTTGAATGGCTACATGGCCACTGTGACAAATCTCAAGAATCCAGTGAACAAGTGGAAATGTGGTGCTGCTCCTATTACGGTGAGTGATTAAGGACCCTTTTAAATTGAATCAATTTCTCTCAGTTTCGACTCCAATTCAAAAGAAAGACCAAGTTCTGCTCAAATTTAAAATAAAGCTCAACGCTTACTACATTTTATTCATTGCCAGTCTATGATGACTGTAAAAAGATGGTCCCGTGGTCCTGCTTCCAGTCAAATTGGCAAGCCTGCTGTCCACATGGCAAGTGTCGACTTGAAAGGAAAATCATACGAGTAAGTATGAAAATATAACATTCTATTTAATCACGGGCTCTTTCTCTAGTCTTTCGGACTTTCTCCTTTTCTTCTGAATCTGTACGTTCTATTTTTTCTTGTTTATGATGTCTTTTTTTTTCCAGGCTGTTGCGACAAAATTCTTCCAGCTTCTTGATGGAAGATATCTACCGAAACCCTGGGCCACTTCAGTTTGAAGGACCAGGTGCTGAAACAAAGCCTATTTCACTGTGTGTTGAAGATCGAGACTACATGGGAAGAATCAAACAATTGCAGGAGTACTTGGAGAAGGTACTTTACAAACTTCATTGTTTCATTTTTGCACTTTCCAAGACGATACAGTGCACCAGTTCTTTGCTTATCATTGTTTGCTTGCCTGCCTGCAATGAAGGTGAAAAGCATTGTAAAGCCTGGGTGCTCACAGGATGTCCTTAAAGCAGCACTAAGCGCCATGGCTTCTGTAACGGAGATGCTGACCATCATGTCTGCCCCATCTTTCATTGGCCAGGCAACCATCTGAAAGTTATGCTGAACTGTATCATCTGAATGCGGGCTCTCGTGCTCTCAGTCTAAGACATATTTTGGTTCTGACTGTATCATCTATCTGAAACCACCGTCTTGATAGGTCCCCTGCTCAATATCTGCTTTTGTTTCTGGGTGTTTCTCATTTTGAATCTGATAAGAAATTTAGAGAGATGATTGAGATGAATCGGTACAGGAATAATTTGTGCGTGATTCAAACTGGTTACAATATTGTAAGCAGTTAGGATATGTGAAATTGTAGAGCAGGTATTTGGAATATATGTTGGCTCACCACCCCAGCATTCTTTGAGAACAATATGATTTGTGCACCGAAAGCTATCTTTGTGGTGCGATTTGCTCCATGTTGTTGGCTCACATCATAGCCGATGTTGATGGATTCTACGGTAATTCTATATGTTGGTGTGTAGTTGAATGATCTTTGTTTTGATGAATTGGTGTGTAGTTGAATGTTGACATTGTACGGTAATACTGATGTATTTTAGGAGACATTTGGCAGTGATTATGAAAACAAAGATCGGTTTATTGCCCATCATGAATTGCTAAGTCATCAGTAATCACGGTGACTATAAAAAATGGAAGAGGTTTGGACTTGAAGTGAGTGTGGCTAGTTGAAATTTAATTAGCAAAGTCATGGTTTGAAATGTGGTTAGTAACTTATGAACTCAGACAAA
The DNA here is from genome assembly GCA_004135705.1 of Alloteropsis semialata. Lineage (NCBI taxonomy): Eukaryota > Viridiplantae > Streptophyta > Magnoliopsida > Poales > Poaceae > Alloteropsis > Alloteropsis semialata. Next base: position 44,880,484 of record CM014273.1, read on the forward strand.
CACAAGACTACGGAAGTACGTCTTAAACAACATTGTTGATTGCCAATCACCATTATAAATACCAGAGTACTTTTTTGTTTTACTCCTAGTGCTTTAAGCTGAATGTGTGAATTTTACTTGAGACTGTTTTGGCACAATTGTGAATAATTTGAAAATTTTAGCCTATTTGCACATAGCACTTTTTTAAGTTTCCAAAGGATATTGTATTGTTTCAAAAAAAAAAGAATATATGGCATTGAAACCTTACATGTTACAATTGTTAATTTGTAATGTTTCATTAGGTGCATTCTCTGTTGCAAAAGTACTTGGTCAAGTTCAAAACAGTCAGTCCAGTCTCTCGTAGATGCTCATAGACATATATGTGCGTGTAGGTGCGCAAGCATCGTCTTAAAAAAAACACTTGTAAGTTCAAATATGGAAATTGTAGATCTCGACGAGATCTACAACTTTGTAGTTCAAACTTTTTTCATTTGAAATCATCTTCATGTTCAAATAATCTACATAATATTCGTATCTAAAATTTGAATTTTAGATCTGAACATTGTCTCGATTATTTGAGCGCCAAAATTATTCGCAATGAAAAAAGTTTGAACAACAAAGTTATAGATCTCATCGAGCTCTACAATTTTCATATGAAGCTTATCTCCAACCGAATTCATATGAAAAGTTATAATTTTTTGAATTATAAACTGCTTTTTCAAAAAAGTTTAAATTTTTGAATTCTATCAAAAATTACTTGAGCTGAGAGCAGCTCGTAGTTCAGAGAACGCACAGCTCCACAGTTACACAGTTTTCTTTTTAAAGAGACGATACATTCTGGGTGAGCAGATGATCGTTGGTGACTGGCGATATCTCTACTGGGTTAGTAAATTCGACTAGAAAATTTACAGGAAACAGTTCGGGGTTTTAAAATATCTTTTATTAAAAAAATAAAATTAAGAAGACCCAAGTAATTATACTAGTTTGAAGCAAGCATTCAAGGTGCCGCTTAAATTCGGGGTTTTTTTGGTGGTTTCGGGATTGAATTGTTTCTCATGTAATTTTTCTATTGAAACATGGCATGAATGCTTTGTTCTTTTACTGAATCCGGTGCGAGTACTAGACAAAGCAACGGTCCATCGCTGAGGCAGAAGATACAAGAGGCATTTGCAGATCAGATCCATGGTCACTTCATCCTATGATGTAACTTTGGCATCTTTGGTAAGTACTCACAAGGTACCGTCCTTTTATGACAAGAGTTATGGTACAAGCGTGCATTTACATCAACCAAATCAATGCATGTCTCCTGCTCCCTCCGTCCCACAATATAAGCATTTATCGATTTTCGTGGATCACGTTTGACCATTCGTCTTATTCAAAAAATTTATGAAAATATAAAAACAATTATGATATACTTGAAATATATACGATGATAAAACATGTCATAACAAAATAAATGATATTTTTATAATTTTTTTGAATAAGACGAATGGTCAAACGTAAACAGCAGAAGTCAACAAATGCTTATATTGTGGGACGGAGGGAGTACATACCGTCCTTTTTTGAAAAAACAGTTTATAATTCAAAAAGTTATAACTTTTTCATATGAATTCGGTTGGAGATAAGCTTCATATAAAAATTGTAGAGCTCGATGAGATCTGTAACTTTGTTGTTCAAACTTTTTTCATTGCGAATAATTTTGGCGCTCAAATAATCGAGACAATGTTCAGATTTAAAATTTAAATTTTAGATACGAATATTATGTAAATTATTTGAACATGAAGATGACTTCAAATGAAAAAAGTTTGAACTACAAAGTTGTAGATCTCGTCGAGATCTACAATTTTCGTATAAATTTTAGCTCCATTCGAGTTCATATGAAAAAGTTATGATTTTTTTAATAGAAAAGGAGGAACTGGACGGCTGCTACAGTAGCCACGGGTACTGTACCTAACCGCCAGTTCGTTTGGCGGTTTGGACAGACGCCGTTTGATTTGACGGTTTCGGGTTCTTACCGTCGTATCATTTGGCGGTAGCCATATGATACGGCGGTTGGGTGACAGATTTACAAAATCTGTCATCCAGAAGTTGTTTTTGAAAATTTGTAAAAAAAATTAAAATAAAAAAATTCGGGATCCCGCCTCTTGTCGATTGCGTGCGAACTGCCCTTCCTCTCCCACTTCGGCGGCGGCGGCGCAGCCGCGCAGAGGCCGTGGCGAGTGGTCGGGCATGGCAGTATGGTGGACGGCAGGCGCTCGCACCGTTCTGCACCGGCTTGGCGCCGCGGCGGAGACGGCGGGCAGGCGCGATGGTGGTGTACTCGCGGCCATCTGCAGCAGCAGCGGAAATGCGCCGTCCGGCTTGGGTGCGTGCGTGATTTCCATCAACTTTAATGCTTCATGTTGTTCTTGTAGTCGTACGCATCCTCGCCTCTATCTGACGCGTCGACAACTTTACGGCTTCTGTGATTTGAAGATGCATACTTATCTAATTTTAGCTGATAATAATAGCTGTATCAAAGAATGGGGCCTTCCGCCTTCGGAATCTGTTTGTTTGGTCTTTTTGTTCATGTTGTTGATGCTTTGCGAATCTCTTTTTCCTTATTCTACCTATCTCTCCACGAGCAGTGAAATGTTATGCCAATTTATCCATCAAGTATTAGTGCTGATTTTTGTTCATGAATTTTTTTTATGGTTAATCTTCTTAATTGTGTTGCTTTCGTGTAGGTCAGTATGAAAATTTGTTCAGGGCACAAGCCTTTGCCACAAGGAGTATTCCAGTAAACTTTCATCAGCTGATCCCCAATGCTGTAATGCGCTTCTCTCATGCTACTTCATATTGTTATGACTTTTTTATTAGAATAAGAGAGGAACAGCAATGCTAAAGGATCTTTGTTTTTCTTTCTGGTGGAATCAGATGTGTTTTATATAACAATTAGATAGAACTTTGCAATGTTTGTGTTTCATACCAACAGAAGATGCTTAACGAATAACAAAACACTTTATGCCACTGTTCAATTGTACGGTAGGTGTCAGATTGCTATTCACTTTACTTGGCTTCCATCTCATACATGTCCTATGTATGGGGCAAATTAAATTGCCATTCCGTGTTAAGTTTCTAGGGTAACTATTTATATGGATGTTGGCATTTCGTTGCAGGGAATTTCAACTACAAGGAACTTGCTTGCAGATGATGCTATGGTTCCTATTTCTCCTCCTTTGACACCTCCACTGGGTGACAATGAAGAAACTGGCAGAAAGGGGGCTGTGGTTAAGCGCCTGAAGGTTCAAGCCATAAAAAAGGATATCAAGCAGGTAACAACATGGAATGAGAAAAGGGCTAGTTATTTCTTTTCATGAAATTTATTGGGTGTGAGTATGTCTCTGATGTCATATTTTATCAATAAATGTGCAAAATATCATAAAGTAGCTGCACTTAGCCTCTATGACTTCATGCAGTTTCAATGGCTACATCATTATCAACAATAAAAACCTTTTAGTCCAAGCCTCTCAATGGTTACATAGGTATTGAAGTAGCCCAATTGATGTTGCTGAGTGCCTGTTTCTCGAACCTGCACCTGTTGCTTAACTTCAGTTCAATTTGAATTGACTAAAACACTTGATAATAATATTACTAAGCATGTATAGTAGCAGAGAAGAAGGTTGCTCCAATTTCATCAACTGATACACTGCATGTTGCTTTCACTGTAATTTAGTATCATTAGGAGATGTTTATATCTCTTATCTTTCTGAAACTTTCTAGCTGTTTTAGAGCCCAAAGAAGGTGAATCTAGTAGCAAAACTGGTCCGAGGTATGCGTGTGGAAGATGCCTTGTTGCAGCTGCAAGTGATGGTTAAAAGGGCTGCCAATACTGTTTACCAGGTCCTCTTAGTCTACTTTTGACTACTCTACTGCTTCCAGTGATACATAATGTCGAAATGACCAAAGACATCTTTCATCAGTATTTTATCATACCAATTACTGCAGGTGATCCATTCTGCTCGTGCCAATGCAGCTCACAACCACGGCTTGGATCCTGATAAGCTCATTGTTGGTAAGATTGTTAAACAAGCATGTGCCATCCCCTACATTTGTTATAATCTAAGTACATTCCTGTAACCTTTGAAAACTGCAGAGGAGGCCTTTGTGGGAAAAGGACTTTACCTGAAGAGGCTGTCTTACCATGCCAAGGGGAGGTGTGGTATCATGGTGCGCCCAAGGTGCAGACTGACAGTGGTGGTTAGAGAAGCTAAAGCCGAGGAAGAAGCAATGATCGCCAAACTCAGGGTGAGCAACTACAAGAAGCTAACCAGAAAGGAGCGACAGCTTATGCCACATCGCCTCATCGAGGTTAGCCCAAGGTGGGCTCGCAAGAGGAAAGAAGAGGCTGGTGCTGCGGCCTAGGTGCTAGTTTCTGTTGCAGTGTCTGCCTTCATTTACCGTTCTGCATGAGATAATTCAGGGTCTGGTTTGCTGAGCCAGTCTTGTTCTATTTGTTTGTTTCGTCTGCATGAAACCTGTCAAGACAATGCCATGTTTACCTTGACTGTAGAGCAGTGTTTTACCAACATTTGTCTCATACGATGAATAATTTACATTTTATGTTTTGTTTGACCGATCTGACTCACTCTGTTCTCCTGTATGGTCCTCTATCTGGGCAAGCACCAATGTATTTTTACTCTTTTCTCAGCACAGCCATTTATATATTTTGTCAGCATGGATGTCACACAAAGTGTAAAACTTGTCAATTCAGCTTGCAAAACCCAACCATTGTAGCCCCTCTTGTTTTAGGTCTTACCTGCAACTGAAAAAGAACTTAGTCTGCTAGTCAAAGCTTACAAAAGTTGGCACGAGACTGAAAAGTTGGGTTGTCTGTGTGGAATGTCTGAAAGGAAGCATGTGCAGCTAAATTTAATAGATGATGAAATTATCTGGAAAGTTTGGAGCCTTTGCGCAATAGACGACGATGACAATGCTACTGTCTTCATTAGTTGCGTCATTGCGTGTATGCCATGTTCAAGAAAAAAAAGAGTCACAACACTTGTTACTCCTTTACTCTTGTGTTTCAAAGTCTGCCACACTAATTGTTTACTAATTTCTAGAACTAGTACGTACACTGAACTTAAAGACCTCAATATTTACTAATTTCTGGAACTAATTTAGAAATTAAAGTGAATTAGTTCAAGATGCGGGGCATCCATTCATATCACAGACAATGTATGCAAGTGTTCTCACTTCTCAGAAAATAAAAAACATGCACACAACAGTGAATGCTTGACACGGACACCTCTTCGCCTCTACTTGGGCCGTGGAAATGGGCTGGGCTCAATCTTCTTTCCTTCTCCTCAAGAAAAAAATCCGTTCCTTAAACCCCACCGTCCAAAACCCTAGATTCCGCAACCGGCCGCCGTTCGCCTCTCGGGAACCCACAGCTCACCAACCATGTCGTCGGCGTCCCTAGCCGCCCGGCTCCTCCGCTGCGCCGCCACCGCCTCCACGGCCTCTCCTCTCTCCGCCCTAGCGCGCCGCGCCCTCCACTTGGGCCGGGCCCCCGTTCCCCTCCCGCGCCGTCTGCCCGCCGCCGCCTCGTCGCCTGCGGCCACCGCCCGCCGCTTTCTGGCGTCGCAGTCTCCGGCGTCCTCCGCCAAGGCCTCCGCCGACGAGAACCTGAGGCGGGTCATCGAGTCGGAGATCGAGTGCGTCGTCCAGTCGGAGGAGAACCTCTCAGACAAGGTCCACTTCGTTTTATTTGCTTGCTCGCAATTGTGATTCGATTCTGTCGGTATGATTGGCCATGATTTATGAATGCCCGAAGAGATCTAACTTTCCTTATTTCGGTTCAAGGCTTGTTATTCTATTGAAAAAGGATTAGGAATAGGTATGCCCGTTTCAGTTGGAGGCCGGAAGGATTTGAGTGTCAAATTAACGCAAATGTCAAGTAGTTCCTTACGTGATGAAGTTGCAATTGCATCATTTTTATTGCCACTACAGTTCTGTGACCTGGCATACCTACTGCTTACAATGTGCTGGAATTCCTGTAGATGCATTAGCTGCCAATGCAATAATCCAGTAGATGTATTTATCTTTCATCATGAAACCTGGAATGTCACGGTCGGTCATCATCATTGATTATAGAAACAAAAGAAACTTTTTGGTAACTATTCAATATTAAGCAACACAAACTTAAGGTCATAGTAAAACGAAGGGGAAGAATAAAAAAGTGGTTTTCTTAGAACAAAGTGGCATACCAGTTGGTTACTAGATTGCCAGCGGGGACTGCTCTTTCTTTGTTTGAACCAGTTTTGAGAATTCTGGCCACCTTTCAAAAAAAAAAAGAGAATCCTGGCCAGCATTTTATAGTGGAATGTCTATGCTTTAAACACAGTTAACTTAATAGATTGATAACCAATGGTCTTGCTCTTTGGATATTAAGTTCACATGCTCCAAAGCCTTTAGGAGTCCAATGGAAAATTCCAAATGAGGTTTGCAGACAGTTGAAATATACTTGTTTGTTGTCAGGTTTAGGACCTAGCAATTTTGTCATGTGATATTACTCAGTGTAAGTTCCATAAAAAGCTAAGAATCTAAGCCATGCAGTAGTATGAAGCAATCTTGCAAGTGTAACATGTACAGGATGTGTCACGGATTGTAATCACAGAGGTTATACCTTGCAATGCAGTTTGTTCCTTCCTTATGTTTGGGTTATTTCCCCCTTCTGATCTGTAGTGACTCTTCGATTTGCTTTGTAGTTTAAAGGATGTTGTAAACTTGGTGCTTGTGTCTATTTGTTATAGGCAATGATGACACTTGGTTTCATTTTGTTTGGTTATTTTTGTGAACAGCGCATTGATCTACCAGATGACTTCCCCTTTGAGGTCATAGATAATCCTGGTGATCAGTCCATAATCCTCCAAAGAGAGTTTGCTGGTGAGACAATTAAAGCTGCTGTCTACACCAACTTTGATACAGAGGAAGATTTGGATGAGGATGATGGGAGTGGCAATGATGAGGAATCTTTCAAGCCAGCAATTCAGATGGTTGTCACTCTTGAGAAACCAGAAGGTCCAATCCTGGAATTTGAGTGCAACTTTAATGATGATGAACTGGCAATTGAAAATATGAGAGTGCTGAACCGCGATAACCCTGATGCTGAGCATGAGTACGAGGGGCCACCATTCTCGTAAGTTCTTTGTTTCTTGTCTGTTCGCTATTTTCCATTCAGGCATGAGAAATTATACTTCCATCAAGTGCCCTTGCGTGTATGTTGCTTTTGTCTGTCCTAGACATTGTTTACCTGTGTTTGCATACTCTTCCCTTCTGGAAGTGATTCCTGCTCATTAGCTCTATACCAATGCATTTTCTGTTGATGTTAGCACTTGTCTTTTTTTTTCATGATTTTCTGCTCTGGTGCTTTGTTTTCTTCGTTTTTTTTATTGTTTCAATTAGTGGGCATGGGAATTAGATCCAAGTAATAATGAAACTGATCACCGTTTGCTGTGAGCCCAAATCCGTCTGGGACTTTTCTTTTTTGGCAAAGAATCAGGATTGTTCAATCTAACAGAAGACACAAGATCCAACCATGACAATGGTGCTGATCTACATTTGCATGCCTAAACATTTTTGCATGGGTATAATTGGTGCAGTAGGTAGGTAGATTTGAGTATGAGGACTTGTGTCCCTGAGTCAGTAGCAACATGCAGCAATTTAGGTGTCTCAAAATGCATCAACTCAGCATAGATGACGTTTGCAAGTCATGCAACTAACTCAGAAATTGTGAAAAGTTTGCATTGCTCATGTAGCTTAAGATTGGGTTCTACATGAAGGCCTCTCTAGCATGAAATATCTGCATGAATTTGACATTTGCTTTTGCGTTAATTTAGAATCACAACAGTGGCACCCATACTGAATTGATCTGCTAGTTGCAGGACAAGATAATAGAGCAGATGGCAGTTAGGAGGCCAAGCCACAACAGTCATCAAAAGATGCAATAACTCAGTACTTTAATATAAATGCCCAATGGACAAAAACTTGATCAAATTCACAAGATGTAGAGACCCTGCAGTTTCTGGGTTTTGTGGCTGTAGGTTGTATAGCGATAATAAAGAACTAGGTTGAGCATGTGAACCGTGTTTCACGTCTGGATGCAAGATAATTGATGCTCTGAGCTAATAGTTTGTTCTGTCCATTTCTTTTTCAGTAAGCTGTATTTTTGCTTTATTTGCCATGCAGGGACTTGGACGAGAGCTTGCAGAAAGCCTTGCACAGGTATCTTGAGGTGAGGGGGATCAAGCACTCGCTGCACGACTGGCTGCACGAGTACATGATGAGGAAGGATGAGAAGGAGTATGTGGTTTGGTTGAAGAACATGAAGGAGTTCATCGGGAACTGAGTGTCTCTGCCCTTTAGCTTCCTTTTGTAGGGAGAGCAAGCCTGATACTCATCTAATAGTCCGATCTTAATTGCGCAAATATACCTCGCATGGCCAACATATACCTTGCTGGTTCAAGATTTTGTTGACCTGGTTATTTGTTATGGAAAGTGGTACTAGTAGTCTTGTCTTTGAGCTCTCTCTTTTTGTGTGTAGGGGCCCTTCATTTCTGTGAGCCATGGTTTACTGCGTGGTCATTTTATCAGGTTCCAGGCTGGATAATCGCACATCTCCCTAAGTGCAGTACTTGAATATTGCTATGCTAATGTCTCCCTTGAAAGGACTGGACATAATGTTGATAAGTTGTAGTCTTCTTTTTTCCCAGAATAGCGAGGACCTTTTTTTTCTCGTTGCCTACAGGGGTAGCACCCGTTCTCCTATTTCTAAATGTTTGTTATGTTTAGTTTGTGCACGATACTACCAATTCTAAGCTTAGTCATGGCACAGTACGGCCAGGTACAAGTATTTTGTTGGTATTCACAACTGTAGCAAGACCAATCTTTTACCACAGGTACTTAGTAACTCTGCCACACCTAAGCCATACTTTGACTAAATTTTAGCAAAACATGCGAGCAACCAAACAGGCTTTACACCTTGTGGAATTGTGGTTGTTTTTGCTTGTTGGATACTGGAAGGAAAGCCATTTAATTTAAGCAATAGTATCCGTCAGTTCCGAAGCTCGTTCTATTACTCCCTCCGTCCCAATATGTAAGCATTTGTTGACTTCTGCTGTTTACGTTTGACCATTCATCTTATTTAAAAAAATTATGAAAATATTATTTATTTTGTTATGACATGTTTTATCATCGTATATATTTCAAGTATATCGTAATTGTTTTTATATTTTCATAAATTTTTTGAATAAGACGAATGATCAAACGTGATTAACCAAAGTCAACAAATGCTTATATTGTGGGACAGAGGGAGTATTAGACTAATGAACATCAGGTACCTCAGTGCCATTATGTTGTCTGTAAATGTAACTGGAGACGGCAGAACAAAACGTGCAAGCCTGGAGCATCGTGAATACAGCGTGACAGGCTCTCGGAAGGAACCAAATGAGAGCATCTGTTAGATTGAGCTTTCCTTTTATTTCTGGTTAAAGGGATTTGAGATGGAAAAAATCCTCTCCAACAGATCTCCTTTCTATTCTCCTTTTCTTTTAATTTTTTTCTCAATCCTCTTCAACATCCCACCTCTCCCCCTTTTTAAAGAAGATTTGCCCCTCCCCTTTTCTTTCTCCTTCTTTTCTATTTCACCCCAGCCACCCGATTTCTTGCCCACGCACGTATCTCAAAGCATGACGGCCCGAGCAACGGAGCCGCCGGCCCCTCCTGGCGCCGCATGAGAGCACGGGCAGGCCGAGCGCCGCCCACGCCCCGGCCACGGGCACCGCGGCCGCTCCGGCCACAGGTGCGGCCGGTGGAGCGCCGTCGCCGCCCCGACAACCGGTGCGGCAGGCCGAGCCGGACCGAGCGTCGCCGGCGTCCCGGCCGCGGGCGCGGCAGGCCGAGCGGGGCGTGAGCGGGCCGTGCGTTTGCCTCCGTCTCCGCCAGGTGCAGGTGCGCTCCACAGACGGGTCGCCGCCGCTCGAATTGGGCAGGTGCCGGCCATCCTCGCCATAGTCATCGGGCAGGTGCCGGACGTGCAGGATGAGGCAGCTCTGGATGCTCTCACGTATGTGGCAGGGATGCAACAGCAGATCCTCTCGCCATAGTCATCGCTATCAGCAGCACATGGTTGCCTCGCCACGGCGGCGATGGGGGTTGCATCAACCTTTTCACGACGCTGCTGCTCGAAGCTTTTTCCTGCCCCAAAGAGAAGCTTTGGTAGCACGCGAGCAGGCAGAGGGAGTGGCGCTACTTGCTTTCACCGGGAAGGACGCAGCCAAGCACGGCAACGTGCCGTCCATTCTTGCTTTAGATGCGACGGCGATGGTGACGACCAAGATTCGACCGTGGCGGTGGGGGAGCAGGATGTCGTGGTGCCAGCGCTGGTGGAGCGGGCCGGGGCGGCGACCCCGCCAGAGCCACCGCTCTCGGAGAGCGTCGTGCCGGCGACGCTCTTGCGCCGGCGAAGCTCCTAGATAAGAAAAAATAAAAATTAAAAGAATTCATTTAGCCAATGACAGGTGGGCCCCATGTGACACATGAGATGAAAAGAGGAAAAGAAAAAAGGGGATCTGCTGCAGCCCCTGTCCCTAATATCTTGAATTGGTGAAAGGGGATTTCCCTCTAGCTAGAAAAAAAAAGAAAAAAGATCTTTTAAGATGCTCTGACATGTGGCGTCGGCTGCAGTAGAATTACGAGCTTATTATATCACCATGAGGCATTCAGGTACTCAAATAAAACATGCGAAACGATTTTCTCGGACCATTGACCGTCCCAAGCAATCGATTAAAACAGGGCGTAGAAACTTGAGGTGAGGAGCATCTAGATAACGTGCCGGCCAATGCAAAAGGCGCCGGCGTTACGGCCGGGATCATGTGAATATGGTGACAAGTTTTTTTTAATCATCTTGACATGGCTTGCTTGGTCTATCATTTCCCAAGATGTTACGGTTTCGTTTTCAATGATAGTTTAGTCGTGTTGCTTCTTAGGTATATCGTCCGAATTCGCATATTCGAGCTGCAATTGATACCCCTTATCACTAAAACGGCATATTCTCAAAAGAAAACAAAGCATGCCACTGGAATCAAAATTCAAGTGAAGAGATTATTTTTTGTCTGATAGGATCGAATCGTTGCATCATTATCCCCTTTGCAGTATATATTCCAATATAATTTCTAATATGTTGTAAAATGGAAGCTTATATATTGATTTTGGTAATATAATTGGTCTTTTTTGTAAACATGACTTATTCACATTATTTTCGAACCACCTTAATTGTAAACAATATTGTATCACAACTCAATCATTTAAAAACTCCCATATATCAATTGATACATGTATCAGAACTTATCAAAAATTATAAATGTGTAAGAATATATTTACAAAACTTAATTCCATAGAAATTATCTAATTTTAGATTATATGTTGATAAAAAAAACTTGTTAGGATTAGAATCCTACTAATCCCATGTGATCATATGAAAACTTTTTACATAGGATCATGATGCTATGAAAATTAGGACAGATGGTGATATCGATATGTTTTTGCTTAGTAAGACTTCAGCATCTTAAGATTTTACAATCTGAGTCGAGAATATAGCAACCTTGACCTCAACATGTGTGTTCGTATTTTTGGCTAATTAGTCGCCATAAAGTTTTAGTGCACAAAAAGAGAGTTAATATTAGTGTTTTATTTTTATTTTTAAATTAGAAAATCAGGTACTAATTTTTTTATAAATCAAGTCCTAAAAAAGCAATTTTGAAAATGGCCGTTTGCAGGATACTATAACATTTAAATAAAACTAATTTGATATCGTAGATTGTGTATCTTTTTTTTATAAACCTCATCAAAGTAAGAAAAAAATTGATAAAGATAAATTATATTGTCTAGTGTTTTTTAAACGGATGGATTAGGTTTCGTAGGGCAGACCAAACGATTGCTTTTATAAATTATTTATTAATTCACTATTTCTAAAAAGAATGAAAGGTGGATTTTTTCTGGTGCATTCTTTATCGTCCTTCCTTCGTCCGCCGCCTTCCCTGTCGTATTTTGTCTCTCCCACCACACTTCTCACCTCAGTTCGAACCACAATATCTCCAAACAATTCAATCAAAATAAAATAAAACACATACAAAATTCTAAAAAGCTTGAAATATTTTAGTATATGTTATAAATAAATAATAAACTTTTTATCTGATATCAGGACTATTTAAATGCTAAGTAAGTTTTTACCAAAAAAACTATATTTAAAAGGTCACGTCAACTATTTACACTCACCATGATTTAAAAAAAAATCTGATTCTTTGTAAACAAATGCTACAAAACACAATTGGCCCATTTTGCTTTTGATCTGGTATGACAGTAAATTTAGATCTTGAATAAAAAATTATTTAAAGAACTATATTTAAATGGTCACGTGAGTTGTTTACACTTGAGATGGTTTTCAAAAATTATAAAACTTTGTAAATAGACGCTATAAATCAAAAGTGGCCCATTTTGCTTTTGATATGGTATGATAGTAAATTTAGATAAAACATTATTCTAAAAAACTATATTTAAATGGTTAGGTGAGCTCTCTACACTTAAGATGGTTTTAAAAATGATAGAACTTTGTAAATAGATGCTATAAATCACCAGTGATATGTTTTATTTTACTGTAAATTTTAAACATAAAAATATTCCTGAAAGAGCTATATCTGAATTATTGGGTAGCTATTAAACACTAACGATGGGTTGAAAAAATCTTGATAGTTTGTAAAGAGACGCTATAAATCAAAAGTGACCTATGTTGATTTGATCGGGCATCATAATAAATTTAGATTTTAAATATATTTTTCTAAGTATGTTTAAATTGTTATGTGAGCCGTTCACACTTGATGTGGTTTTAAAACTTAGAACTTTGTAAATAGACGCAGACACTCACCCATATGAACACACGCACGTACCCTACCCCTATGAGCACTTCTGAGAGACTGGACCGACTGTTCTGATCTTGAGATTTATGAAGTCATCACAGTCGTCTCGCTATCGACGGCACATCGCCTATCACTGAAAGAATAACGCTTATAAATAGTTTTGATAAATCAATAGTGGTACATTTTTCTTTGATATGGCATCATAGCTATTCTAAAAATTATTTTAAAATAGCTATTTAAATGAAAAATTGTCTACTAAACTGATTGTCGGTAAGATTAGAATGCTATTTATACATGGTTTTCTTGCTTATCGATAATATTAAAATGCTACGCACGACCTAGTGGTGTCTTATAAAAATATTTTAAAAAGATGGTAATGTACAGTATTTTTCCTGCGGAGTCTTTGCGGTTCCCGAGAAAAACCAGAGTGTCCGGTACTGTACCGCCGCCGGCGTACGCTCCTCCTACCACAGGGAGGAGAGAGAGGTACGGTGGCAGACTGCGTGTGAGGTCAGACGCTGACCCGCCGCAGAACGCGATAGAGGAAAGAACACGCGGTGACGTCTCTGCGGCCGCGCACGAGGAGAGAGAGAGACGCGCCGCGCCGCACCGCACCGCACGGGCAGCCACGTCGTGCCTCCGTGCACGCACACGACAGCCAGCGCGCGCGATCCCTCCTCCTTAAAACGCCGTGCCGTGCCAATCCGGGGCAGCGCCACCGCCGGATCCGACGGCCTCGGGGGCGGGGCCGCCTCCAAGCAGAAAGGCAGCAGAAGCACCGAAACGCGCGCGACTCCGGACGGATCGACCCCGCCCCCGCCCCGGCCTCCGACCCTGCTCCCCGCCGCGCCGGCTCCGGTCCGGACCGCCGCCGGTATGGGCGCGGACGGCGGCCTGAACCGGGCGGCGGAGACGCTGCCCCGGGATGTGGACGAAGGCGGCGACGCGAGGGTGTTCCGGTGCACGGACTACTCGCTGCCGCGGACGACGCTGGCGCTGACGCTCTGGCTGGGCGGCATCCACTTCAACGTCCTCCTCGTCCTTGCCTCGCTCTTCCTCCTCTCCCTCCGCGCCGCCGCCATGTCCGTCTTCCTTGCACCTACTCTCGATTCCACCAAAAAAGAAGTCACCTTTTCCTTCGGTGAAAGAGAAGAGATATTTTTATCCATCCTGCTCGTGTCAACGTCCTTTGCTAACCCGTTTCGTGATGCAGAGTGGTGGCGTTCCAGCTCTTCTTCATGTTCGTCCCCGTCAACGACAGGGACAATTGGGGCCGGAGCATCGCCAGGTACCCTGGTCTTCTTCACTTATACCGTTTCTAATTGTTGGGATTCGCTTGTCTTGTTCCCGGATGTTGAATTGCCAGCATGCGTGCTGTGCAGGTTCATATGTAGGCACGCAATGGGCTACTTTCCGATCAGCCTGCATGTGGAGGACTACAAAGCCTTCGATCCCAGCAGGGCGTACGGTGCGTTTCCAATCCTATTTTCCCATTCATGGATGCTTCAGTCATCGTATTCATCATACAATCCACCATTGGAGTTGATTGTTTAGGCTAGTCCTGGGTCCAAGTGTCAATTTCGTTGCTGACGATAACAAATGAAGAAAAAGGAGGGGAATCTTTTATTTGCAGAGTTTGTGATGATAGTGATGCTAGTGCTCTGCATTTGCAGTGTTTGGTTACGAGCCCCACTCCGTGCTGCCAATAGGATTGTCAGCTCTTGCAGATCTTATTGGGTTTATGCCTCTCACTAAGATCAAGGTCCTTGCGAGCAGTGCGGTAAGTCAGCTAAATGCCTTGAGGTGAAATATCATAGGATACAGATTCAGTGACCTTTTAAGGCACCTCTCCTAATGGTTGATTTCAAATTGGTGTTAGGTGTTCTATACCCCATTCTTGAGGCAGATTTGGACATGGCTTGGATTGGTACCTGCGACGAGGAAGAATTTCTACTCCTACCTTGGAGCCGGCTATAGTTGTATCGTAGTGCCAGGTGGTGTACGGGAAATGCTTCATATGGATAATGATTCAGAGGTTAGGCTATCATCTGTCGATGACCCTTTCTTGTATTATTCATACATGTGTATTATTCATTATTTTCCATATGTTTTACAGGTTGCTTTCCTTAAATCAAGGAAAGGGTTTGTTAAGATAGCTATGCAATCTGGGTGCCCGTTGGTCCCTGTTTTCTGTTTTGGGCAGGTACCAATCTTGCTATAATTCATGATGTGCCATATGTTATTTCTTTAAATGTATAGGTGTCAAGAAAACTGAAGGAACTGAGACTGTAAATACGAAAATGCATTTTAAAGCTCTTTTTTTTCAGTAAATATCTCACAAGTTCATATCTTAGCTCATCACTGGAAAATGCAACTGTGGGAAATAGTATACTGATTCTCTATTATTTTCATATGGTCAGAGCTATGCGTACAAGTGGTGGAGGCCAGGTGGCAAACTGTTTGTCAAGATTGCTAGAGCAGTTAAATTTACTCCTATTATCTTTTGGGGAAGATTCGGGTAACTTCATCCCTCTTATTTCAGACTTGATTGTCACTAATACTTACACGTTTGGTTATTTCCATTAATCCTTATCTTGGAATTGGAAAAATTTTACATGGCCTACTGACATTTGAATGCAGAACACCCTTTCCTTTCCCAAGACCCATGCATGTGGTCGTTGGTAAACCTATTGATGTTGACAAAAATACCCAGCCAACCATTGATGAGGTAGGTTCAGAAACATTTTTACAGGCTCATGATTGTTCTCGAGCTACATCACTCTGTGAACCAATTCAAACATATACAAAGTAACAAAACTAATTACAAGTATCACTGAATTGAGGTGTGGAAGGCAATAAAATTCAGTCTTTCAGAAAGGAAATGAAATTCTTGTGGTGGAACCATGGACAATATGTTTCCTACATGTTAATCTTGTTGGAACAAAAGGCTTTTTTTCATGTTATTGATCTGTTTCGAGTTGCTGAAATCATGTTCCTGGGTGCTGGCAGATTAACGATGTCCATGAGAAGTTCATCATCGCCTTGCGTGAGCTGTTTGAGAAGTATAAGGGAAAAGCAGGATATCCTGGCCTCCATCTAAGAGTCCTATGACATCCCAGCACCAGGCTCAAGTTAGGATTCAGCAACAACCTGGCTCTGTGCTGCTCTCCCTGAAGTTCCAGATTATGCACTTCGCATACATTCAGGCTGTAGTTGTTGCATTGTGGTGATCATAAGGCTCCTAGGTCCGATGTAAAAATATTCACCAGGTGCTCATGGGTCAGAAAGCCATCAGTTGCTTGCTTAACTTTGGTGGCTGAAATGCATATGTAAAGATAGGTACAGCGAATACCAATTACGCAATGTTGCATAACCATGAAGATTGGTGAGATATGTAAGCTCCCACCTTTAATCTTCTGAAATAAAACTAGTACACCACCCATGTGCTTGACAATAAGCTTGCACTGCGGGGGATTCAAATCTCAGTTAAAAAAAGACTAGTAACTTCGTGGAAAGTTGGTTTTAAATGTCTCTGAAAAAGATCTGCTAAAGTTTCAGAATTCTCTCAAATTAAGTCATTTTTACAGGTATGAGCTTGGAGATGAATTAAATATAGAATATGGATTAAATCCATTAGATACTTTAGATATGACCTTTCCTTAGTGGCCCCTGAATGCATATATTCAATATGCTGATATAGAACATAACAAATAAGATAAGATAAATAAGTAATCTACACAGATATTGGATATCATTGTATCACGCTTATTCTAAACAATATGATGGTTGCATAAAAATCGGAAACGAATTTTTTTAGGGCAAAAAATGGAAATGGACTTAAGATTTGAAAGAGATACATTTTAAGTTTGAAATTCAAAATAACCAATAACCTACCAATGCCCTTATGATTAAATAGCACCACATATCATGCAAATGGTTTGTTGGTTCTCTGTCACTTTTATCTCAACCATTCATCTTCTTTAGTGCTAATGTCAAACACTAGAAAGCGTGCAAGCACAAAACTTAAGAAAAAATATATGGATATTTTACTTTTTTTAGGAAGGATATTGCATTTAATTTTTTTAGGGAAATCATATTGCATTTAATTGAAACCATATTTTTTATAGCAACTTTTTTTTTGAGAATCAAAACCACACTTTATTCAAACATTGCGGGTGATACAAACGCCACCTGGTGGCGCCATAAACCATACATGACGACCAACACTATTATAGATAGAACTTCTAGCTAATATATGAGCATCTTCGTTCGACTCTCGATACTCATGGACAAACTCCGTTCTCCTGAACTCTCTAGCTCCAGATAAAATCTCACGAACAATGTGCCCGTAGGGACCCATACCCGTTCCTTCTCTTATTCGCCGGATGACCGATAAATTGTCACTCGCTATCCTGAAGTTTTGGAGAGCTAGATCACTGGCCAGCGCCATGCCTTCTCTGCATGCGATCGCTTCCATAGTTTCTGGGTCCGTTAAACCAGATAAGACCACAGCTGATGCTCCCAGAAAATTGCCCCCAATATCCCTTGCAACTGCTGCAGCTGATGCAACATCTGAGCTCTTAGATAGAGCTGCATCCATGTTGATTTTCATCAATCCTGCCGGTGGGGGAATTCACCGAGGGCGAGTTTGCACAACTACCTTCTCCGTCTTGTGTGGTTTTGTATTCTACAGATCTGCCACAAACCTGATAACATAAACTGAAACCATAATTTTCTTCCTTACAGTGCCAAGCCCACACGTCCCGTGGCCCATTTGGCCCACCATGGAGAGCAAACATATAAGCCCAGATTGTACGCAAGACACCCCGTCGGCCTAACACAAAAACTACATAGCACATCGGACTATCGGAGAGGATTAAAGCAATCACTAGTTTTTCATAAAAAAAAGTAGAATCCTTGTTCATTTTATTTATTTATTCTTGTCGTCCTAATGATTAATTAATTATGTTGTATCTTACAACATTTTAAAAGACTTCATTTAAAATTGGAAAGATCTAACATTTCGAAATAATAGACGACTCAACATTTATTTAGAGCTAGTTCAATATCGTTAGGGCAAATACTGGAGTTGTAGACTAAGTATTGCGATAGTTTGCTAGAAATGTCGGATTCTTTAAAATAGAAAATATATTAATAGGGATTTATTTGTATTAATTTTGAACAACAAACCTACATTTTTATTAATAAACTGATGGTTTAAAAGAACACTTCATTTGAAGTTTGAGATCCAAATGTTGAACATTTTTGACGAAGTTATGTTCGACAGATATTTGTCCGGCATGCACCCCGCTTCTTACAAAGACCAAGCACAGTAGATGAACAGAGAGACTCGGGATTTTATACTGGTTCGGACCCTCGAAATCGAGTAAAAACCCTACGTCCAGTTTACAATTGAGTAACGAGCACCCTCTGGTGGATTAGTGAAACTTGGGATACCCTCTACGTGCAGGATCTCCCACTATTTATGTCCGGGGAGACTTGCTTACAAGACAAAACAAATCTAAACCAAATAGGACTCTATCTAATCTTGAGCTTCCCTCCTTTGGTTCAGCCGCCGTGTCCTGCTCGGAGTCTTCTTCGCATGGAGTCGGTAGTCGGCAATCCTTGTGATCGGGTACCCTGGTATTATGGCCTCAACAGTAGCCCCCGAGCTTATCTTGTTCAGAAAAGGTTGATCACTCTTCGGGCCTTTGGATATGTAAAATATCTCGAATATCACTCTTAGGCGAGAGTTAGAAAAAGATCCCGATCTTTAAATAGTATAACCTGCATCTGAACGATAAGGTCAGAAAAAATAATAGCCATAATTTAGGTGAATAAAGAAATACTTTATCTCGAAAGTTGAAGCGACAAGGGCCGTTGAATTCTGTCCACGTATTTAAGCTCCACTACGCACGCTCCTGAGTCTTTAAATACAAGAACCCTTGGATGGATCTGCACCAAAGCCTTCTCCACTAAGATTCCTCCACCCAGCACAATGGGGAAGAAAAAGCTTAGTCACCGGTACAAGATCCCTCGCCTCCTCTTTGGAGACTCTCCTGGCGGCTCTGAAAGGCCTCCGCCTAGCACGCCGGCGAGTTCGTCGCCAATGGCGACTCCGCCCTCTGCTCCTCCTCAAGGCTCGCTCCTCGCTCTCCCCTGATATGGGGATGAGGGAGTTGAGGTCTAACCCCAAGGCGAAGCCCCGGCGATGGCGTCCCCCGTTCCCGAGCCTGCATCGAGGAGCGCTGCCACCGGGAAAAGGCCCGCTTCCCCGTCTCCGGCTCCGGCATCCCTTATCATCATCCACTTCGATGAAGAGTCGGAGCAGATGAAAGGTGGGGCTCGTCTCAGGCCGGAGACGTCGCAAGCGGGTGCTTCTTCGTCTTCTGCTCCGGTTGACACCAGCGGCGACGAGGAGTTCGTCAGGCGCCTCTACGTCTCTCTTAATCGTGAGCTGATCCGGATCTCGGGAGACGGCGCGCTCGTGGACCTCGTCAGCAACTCCGAGGAGGAGATCAGGGAAAAGCCCCCGACACCTGGTGCCGCAGCTCCATCGTCCTCCCCAAGCATCTAGGCTTGTGTGGGGGATAATTTTTAGAGTTTTAGTGTTCGGATAGTAATCGATCCCCTGCAAAATGTACCCCTTTTGAATTAATGAAGAAATTTTGTTTGGAGGATGTCACAATTTGTCCTTCTTATTCGGGACTTTTCTGACAATCGTTAGTCTACAGCAAAAACATTAGTTCAGAGAATAAACCGCGAATACATCTTTACCAAAAGACTACCTTGCCTTTGTAATATATTCGGGAATTTGCCACGTGCTAAGAGTGCTCGGGATATTTTCTCACGAATATACCATGATCGGTCATTTATAGCCTATAGCTTATTTAGTAAGCCATCAACACTAGATGCGCTTGGACTAACTCTCACGATTTTTGAAACAAACGCCGGCCGCAGGAATAGGAAAGAATCTTTGACTCAACAGTAATTGCGCATGACGCGGATTAAGGGTGGTTTTCTTGGAGTTCGTGCTCCCTCTCAAAACCATAAAGCCCCCAAGCACGACCGTCTGTTCACTATTCAAGTCATCGTCTTCCTCGCGCTTCACAAGCAAGCAGCCACCACTATTCATCTTAGATTGATCTCATGCTACTCGAACTCCTCAGCCCCCCTCTCGCCACCATGACTTCCTCTCGCCAGTCAGCTTCCGAAGATGATTCCTCTGGGGATCAAAGCAGTGCCGCCGCCCCTCAGATGGAGCTGCACAGTGGGACAGGCATCTGCATGACGAACAAATACCAAGAGAAATCAACCACAACGGCGAAACAGCTGCAGAAGTTGGAAGATCTTGGACTGCTCCCCGACACAACCACATTCCATCGCAGGCCAGCTAAAGGTCAGCTTCACCTGACGCCTGACACTTTAGAGCTTGTCGTGTTCATAGATTTCTTCTACTGTGGATTCGTGGTTTATCCATTAGACTTCCTCCACCACATTTGTGACTTCTACCAGATCGAGCTTGTGCACATCAAGCCTGGCGCTATAGCTATGCTTAGCGTTTTTGCTTTTCTGTGCTTGAATCTGTGGAGGTATTTTTACACCCCTGCCTTCTTCAAAGTTCAGCTCATGGTCGGGTCAATTGGATTTTCCTTGAGGGATAGAGACACCTGTGTCACTATAGTAATTAAGAACCATAATGAGCTTAATTAAACCAGTCATGACATGCATCATTTCATAACTATATTGTTTGTGCATTTGTGTGTATGTGTTGACCTAGTCAACCCATTTACACAAAGATAGTCAAAATATAGAAATTATACCAAAATGTTACAAATAATATCAATGACATATTTATGAACTCTTATAAGCATGGAAGGTTCAAACAAAAATTTCAAAATGCAAATTTGAACTCCTTTAATCCTCATTTCATGTAAAAGTGCCATTGCTTTTTATCCATTTTGAGAGGCTCCAAACAAATTATTTTGCCTAAGCACTTGAAATTCCACCAATATAAAGGTTGGAGTACAAAGTACCCTCTTTACAATGGTGGTGTTGTGGATCAAGGCAAACTTGGTTTAGTCATTCAAAACCTTGATCAAAATCAGGTCAAACCCCTGAATTTTCAGCAATTGGCTGAATTGTCTAAGTCCTGAAAAACGTGATTTTTGCCCATTTTCACAGCCCCGTAACTTTCAAACCGCTGCTCAAAAATGGTGACACCTTTGTAGAATTTGTAGCCAAATGTACCATCTCCGACTTTTGGGATGAATCAAATGTTTATATACGAAAAGTTGAGTTTAAATCAGTTGAAGTTGGGCCCGTTGTGCTGAAACTGAACTGAATAAACTAAGTCTGAAATTCGAGTTTTTGCCAAACTTTAGAGCCCTGCAACTTCCAAACCATTGAGCAAATTATATAAGTTCCTTTGTAAGAGTTGTAGCCTGAACTATTATCTACAACTTTTGTATTGGTCGATCCCTGACTTTCTACACGAAATTGTGAGAAAAATCAAAGGGAAGTCAGGCACGTCGCTCAGCCAAATGACTGAATCGGCCGGTCCATTCAGTTCGTCAGATCCGGTCTGACCGGATAGAACAACCGGTGTGACCGGTTGTCTCCGGCCATGGCCGACCTCGGCGTCCCCAACGCCACGCACCGTCCTGTTGGTGTCTCCTTGCTCGGATGCCAGCAAGGCCCGCTTTGCCGCTCAACAGCTGCGCGGCTCTGCGCGCTTATGGTGGGACACACATAATGGCATGCTCCCTGCCGATCACATTGTTACTTGGAATAAATTCAAGACGGCTTTTCGTGCTCACCATATTCCTGCTGGTCTTATGGACCGTAAGTTGAATGAATTTCTAGCTCTTACTCAAGGAAACCGCAATGTGCTGCAGTATGCTGTTGATGCTCATTATACGTACACTTTTAGTGCCATTTAAGTGGTGGTTTTGGACTAATTCATATACTAACCTGCCACTTGGCATGTGAAATAACCCCATTTTTGTATATGTGTTGTATTTGGAGCATATCATGTTTTTGCAGGATAATAGCCCAATTTGGGGCTTTTATATTCAAGTCCAAAAGCAACACCAAACCCGATGGAATCAAGCCAAGCAAAGGAGACCCAAACCAACATTTTCGGAGCAACTTCCATACAGGACATCATGCATACATGGACAAGAATCGTCGAGAGAAGCTTGCACGCGAAAGATGGGACCGAGCCGGGCCAGAAAAGGCCTAGGCCGGCCGGCCTAGGGTGTTTTTATGTCGGTTCGACCTCCTCTTTGAACCACGGACTCCTTGGACTATTTATAGTCCCTGTACACGAAGGGAGGCGCATCAATCCACCAGAACTCGGTGAAACCTAGGGCATACACCAAAAGGAGACGATGACCGCCGCAAGTCGTCGAAGTTGTCTAGGGATGGCTTAGGCCTAACCTAGCCACCATGGCCTCCCTGCATGGTTGTGCCATGGTGGAGTTCATGGGCAAGTTGGAGTCATCAATGGTATGTATTCAGTGGTGATGATCCAAACACATCTATTATATGAGTATTGTTCTTCATGTCATCCGATCTCTTAGCGACTCGATGCCACTTTCTATGCTTTCTACCTATCATAAATATGATTGATCCTTAGTCTAATACATAGGTTAGACTATATAGCATGTTTTATGTAATCATGGTGATTAGATCTAGTATGCTGACCCTTCATGATATCTAGACACATTCACTTGTGGATGCGCCCTTGTAACTAACCACGCCGAAAGGGAGCATCGTGACAGGGTGTGATCCCGTGTAAGGTGGCGTTCTCGGGAGGTTGACCGGAGGTAAGGGTTTAAAGACGGCTTTAGATGAGATGCATGATGCGCTTACTCTTATTTGCTAGAACTACAACTAGAAGATGATAGGCCCGTTTATCCTTTGGTTGCTCTTTACCTTTGCCTATGTTTATGGATGAGATCAACCCTAGACTTCACTCATATCTCAAAGGTTTACCCTCATATGCAATCTATGCCTAATGCTAGGAATAGATCTGTTAGATTAGATGAAAAACCTTGGGTAGTTCATTGTTGATCCACGGATTAATAAACCTTGGGGGAATACTCTAAGGGAAAAGCTACGATGATCCGTGCGTTTGCAGTTCACAATTGGCGCGTCTAAGGACTGTCAACAAGCTTTTCCGGCGCCGTTGCCGGGGATCGGCAACTCGAACCCTAGGGTGATCTATCCAATTTTTCGGACTAACCCTAATTTTATTATTGCATATACCCTTATTTTCTTGTTTGTGTCCTTGAAAGCAGGTGGAAATCTAGACACTAAGCTTGGACTTTGACAAGTCCAAAACTCGCTCTCACAAGTTGATAGCTACATGAAGATCTACTCTTTAGTGGTAGGTGCTAACTTTTGTTAGTGGCCCATCATCCGCTATCGAGCCCATACACAATACAAATAAAGATAAACAAGGTATGCTACCATGTCAATTAATTTTTAAGACTAGTGTTTCTTGGAGAACTGTTTGTTCAAGCTATAGGTGATGAATCATGTCCCAAAAAAGTCGTGAGATCCGATCATCAACATCTCTGGAATGTTGCTGTTGAGACCAGTTTTTTGCCCATGATCAGAAATTTACCATGAGGAAAATTAGAAAATATGAAGGTCCATCAAATCTTCTTTCCAATGCATCAAGAATTGTGAATTTTGGTGGTCGGTGCAAGGAGTTATGGTAAAATCTTTCAACACTATACGTTCTGAAATTGCTCAGGACAGAACGTAGTGCCGGAGCAAAAACAAGCATAACTCTTTCATCCGGAGTCCATTTGAAGTGAATGAGCACTTGTTGGAAAGGGAATTTGATACACATTGTAGTAGAAGTTTGGTACATGTTCTGCACTAGACGAAGAGGTATTCAATGAAGAAGAGGCAGCAGCAAACAACCGAGAAGGTGATGATGATGTCAAGGGATGATTGGAGGGCCATGAACACAAAGGATGATGATTTGAAGTTGATCAAGACTGGAGGCAACAAGATTAGAAGCACCATAACACCACCAATCTTCTCCAATAGGATGCTCAATAAGCTTCTAATTGAGTGAGGCTACCAACGAAGGAAACCGCTTAAATCATCGACGTAAAGCACAAGAGCCCCCTACGATCCCGGCATCTTGGGTAAAGCAAGAACTATGGAGAAGACTCATCATTGGAATAACACTTGCTGGTGAATCAATGGTGATGACCTTGAAGCCTAGGGATGCACAACACGACGCTCCAAAGACCACAAGATCAAGATCATCAACATCTCCAGATCAATTCGCAAGAAGGTACTGTTTGCATCAAAATTCTACACAACCTCGAACGACAACAACAGAATATTTTTAGATATTTAAAAGCCCCATGAAGTTTCGATTCCAACGAAGCAAGAATTAAGTCAATCGGAGATTCCTACAAGCGGTTATGATCAAAACATCGAGGGTCGTGCATTCTGAAATCAATCCTGGACAGCACGCCGCGCTGAAGTAAAATTGGCATAACTCTCTTGTTTGAACTCCATTTAAGACGAATGACCACTCGTTGGAAAGGTAATTTCATAAACTTTTCAATAGAGCTATACTTTGGTATATATTCTGTTCTGTATATAAGGAAAATCCCACAAAGAAGAGGCAGGAGCGACGTGATGAGAACAAGATAGAAGAGATAATGATGACAACAATGAAGAGAAGCTTGGGCAATGCTTTCATCGAGCGTACATGATCAAATTCAGAAGCTTGGAACAAAATAAAGACCTCAAGAACATTGGCACATGAAGACACAATAAGGTGACATTCGATACATGAAGATGTTTTGAGCAAACCATAATGAATTACACCAAGTAACATCAAACTGTATGGATACTTTGGAATCTTGCACAAAGACCACGGTTTTGCATGAAAATAATCGAGGTGAGAAGTCTAGCTCTATGACTTTAAATGAAGCGCTTTGCGGGAGGCAACCCGATCTTTTGTTTATTATCTATATAAAATGACGGTCTATATTTTGCTCTTTAATCGAATCATCAAGTAACATTGTACCATTGCTCTAATAAATGCCACAACTTTATGTTGTATAATCTAAATGTTATTGAGGGAGCATTTTGTTATTTGATCTTGGAAAACTTGTAGACCCTTTTGTGTGCCTATTGCTAGTAGTGTTTAGAGTCTTTTTCTTTGAGTCTTTTTAGAGAGATATATGAAGTATGACATCACCCTTTGATTCTAAACTTGTGGCTAGTTAATCTAGGCATACTTTTGTTTTGATTTTAGACCACCATTCATGTCATGTCATTGTGTTCATCCACCTCGTGTTGCACTTCATGCCATATTGTTCACACCCTTACATTGCATGTTTGGTTTTGATCTAACCTTCTTGTTAAACCCACCTAAGCCTTTCTATAACCCCCGCAAAAAACCGGAGCCAACAAGGGTAGGATTAACTTGTGTTGATCGGCTTGCTGCACCATTCGGATTAGCCAAGTCTATCTCTATTCCTTGTCCTAACTGAAAACTTTGACTAGCTTCCCCACGGGATCCTAAACCCTTAGGAAAATCTCTCATACCTATAGCCATCCTAAAACCATAGGTTTTGTTTTCCACCTAATAAAACAACCTTTATTTTTCTTTTTTGTTTTCAACCACCTTAGGTAGATTTTCTAAACTTGACTTTTCTCTTCAAAATTCTTGTTTTAAGCCAAAAATATAGGATACCCATGAACCTTCCCTAAACCTCGTCAGCTTGGTTGTTTGGTTCTTTTCAATGAATGATTTTCTTGTCGACAATGCTTCACTTCTTATGAAGTGGCCGGTCAAGCTTTGTCGCTTTAAGCAATTACATTTTGAATGAATTGATTGTGGAACAACATTGAAAGACCTTTCAAACCTTGCTAACTCTTGTTTTTGCTAACTCTTTGCATTTGCATTTTGCATCCATTCCATTGTTCCATCATGCATTTGTTAACTTGGCTCTCTCACAAAACTTTATGATGAATGCTTTCATATCTATGTTAATGCTTTAATGGCATTTTCCTTTTGCAATCTTGTGTAAACGTGGTGTTTAGATATGATCGCTGACCATCATCATTTAGTTTTGTAAGCTTTGTTAGCATTTACATTGCATCGGTTGGTTTATAAGCTTTGCAATATGCTTTATTTTTCTTGCGCTATAAAGAATTATTGACCTTGGAATAGATATGGTGTTTTGACCTTGGTTAACAAATCTTTATGACTATGAAGAAATTTGGCAATCTAGTTGTAAACATGGTGTTTAGAACTAGGTGTAAACATTGTCTTCATTTATATACTTTCCTCTCATTTGCATACTCACTTTGCACACACGCACACCCATTAGGTTTTTATTTCTTTCTTTTACTAGGTTAATTATGCCACAAGTTAAGATCTTAGGGATGTCATTGGTTGTTGGCATTTGCTTATACTCCCGATCGTCACCCCGGGGGTAGATTGTGCATCTCAAGTGTTTTGCAGGCATGAAGAAGGAATTCCATGAATTCGTGATCAAAGTTACAACCAAGACCGTTGACATCTCCAAAGATTGAAAGGGACGCTGCTGTTTTCATCAAACATCTGCACATGTTTAGAGATGTACAAGGAACAAAAAGTTGATAGAGGCTCCATGAAATTCTCGTTCCAACGCATCCGAGATCAACGAATTTGAAGACCCGTACAAGGAGATATGACAAAAACATTGGGCGCTGCGCGTTCTGAAATCAGCTCGGACAGATTGCAGAGCTGGAATAAAATAGCCATAACTCTCTTGTTCAGAATCTGTTTTAGGCGAATGATGACTCGTTGGAAAGAGAAATTTGTGCACTTTGCAGTGGAGCAAGGATTCAGTACATGTTCTATTCTGGACTTAGAGGAAAAATTTATGGAAAATGGGGCAGCAACGAAGGCAACAAGCAAGGAGGTGATAATGGTGCGACGAATGATTGGGACCATGGCTTGATGACAAGAAGAGGTTGAAGAAAGTTAAGGCAATAAAGGTGAAGAAGCATAAAGATAAATCTCCAAACACATGGCGGAAGGACTTCAAGAATCACATGATGGTTCACCATATTTTTCCACACTTAGCAACATGCTAAGCATGGGGGAGGACTTGTTGGGCGAAAAGGAAAAGGCCATATGGAGTACAATGATCATGTTCACCACAAGATGCTCAAGATTCTTCTTCCATGCTAAGCACAATGCTTAAGCATGGTGGAAGCTGCGCTACACTCCACTACAAGCATCGAAAGACAGTAACTCTCTCTCAACCTTCTCTTTGTTCGTCTACTTCTT
>CM014273.1:44908483-44936859 GCA_004135705.1 Alloteropsis semialata
TCCATGGCCTTTTTGACTAGTCTCGGTAATTCCAATAGATCTCTCTCTTAGTTTGACAATATTTCAAATATACTGTTTTGCTAGGATTGTTTTTACCTACCAAACTCCACATAAGCCTTCCACTTTCATATATGAGTAGAATAGGTTGAAAATAATCTAGTATAGGCTTGAGCGACTTGATGAGATGAGTGTTCCCATGAGCTTTTGCAAGAGAATCTCACTCATGTTGGATATGCATCTTTTTGAAAACTCTTCACGATGGAACAAGGTAAAGGTCTAAAGTTCACTTAAGTTCAAGAGCATTGCATTTATTATTATTGTGGCTTGTTCTTCGTTGCTAGTCTATCTTCCATAATGAAAAGTAGCCGGTCACCACTTGAACTTTAAATGCTAAACACTTGAGAGCAATGTGTCTTGTTGTGTATAACTAAGTGTAGGGAAGACACTGAAGGGCAATGCTGATTTCCTTATTAAGCAAAGATCTTGGACTTACTCGAGGACGAGCAAGGCTTAAGCATGGGGGAAATGTTGATGCTCGTTATACGTATACTTTTAGTGCCATTTAAGTGGTGGTTTTGGACTAATTCATATACTAACCCACCACTTGGCATGTGAAATAACTCCATTTTCGTATATGTGTTGTATTTTGGAGCATATCGTGTTTTTGCAGGAAAATGGCCCAATTTGGGGCATTTATATTCAAGTCCAAAAGCAACACCAAACCCAACGGAATCAAGCCAAGCAAAGGAGTCCCAAACCAACATTTTTGGAGCAACTTCCATATAGGACATCATACATACATGGACAAGGATCGTCGAGAGAAGCTTGCACGCGAAAGACGGGACCGAGCTGGGCCAGAAAAGGCCTAGGCCGGCCGGCCCAAAGGGCCTTAGGCCGGCCGGCCTAGGGTGTTTTTACGTCGGTTCGACCTCCCCTTTGAACCACGGACTCCTCGGACTATTTATAGTCCCTGTACACGAAGGGAGGCGCATCAATCCACCAGAACTCGGTGAAACCTAGGCATACACCAAAAGAATACGACGGCCGCTACAAGTCCTCGAAGTTGTCTAGGGATGGCTTAGGCCTAACCTAGCCACCATTGCCTCCCTGCGTGGTTGTGCCATGGTGGAGTTCATGAGCAAGTTAGAGTCATCAATGGTATGTATTCGGTGGTGATGATCCAAACACATCTATTATATGAGTATTGTTCTTCATGTCATCCAATCTCTTAGCGACTCGATGCCTCTTTCTATGCTTTCTACCTATCATGAATATGATTGATCCTTAGTCTAATACATAGGTTAGACTACATAGCATGCTTTATGTAATCATGACGATTAGATCTAGTATGTTGACCCTTCATGATATCTAGACACGTTCACTTGTGGACGCGCCCTTGTAACTAACCACGCCGAAAGGGGGCATCGTGACAGGGTGTCATCCCGTGTAAGGTGGCGTTCTCGGGAGGTTGACCGGAGGTAAGGGTTTAAAGACGGCTTTAGATGAGATGCATGATGCGTTTACTCTTATTTGCTAGAACTACAACTAGAAGACGATAGGCCCGTTTATCCTTTGGTTGCTCTTTACCTTTGCCTATGTTTATGGATGAGATCAACCCTAGACTTCACTTATATCTCAAAGGTTTACCCTCATATGCAATCTATGTCTAATGCTTGGAATAGATCCGTTAGATTAGATGGAAAACCCTGGGTAGTTCATTGTCGATCCATGGATTGATAAACCTTGGGGAATACTCTAAGGGAAGAGCTACAAGGATCCGTGCGCTTGCGGTTCATTGTCGATCCGTGCGCTTGCGGTTCACAATTGGCGCGTCTAAGGACCGCCAACATATGCCCAGGCATTCAATCAGCTGGCACAGTGTGCGGGCTATCACGTTGACAGTGAT
Organism: Alloteropsis semialata; assembly: GCA_004135705.1. Classification (NCBI taxonomy): domain Eukaryota; kingdom Viridiplantae; phylum Streptophyta; class Magnoliopsida; order Poales; family Poaceae; genus Alloteropsis; species Alloteropsis semialata. Next base: position 44,910,390 of record CM014273.1, read on the forward strand.
GCTAAAAAGCAAGATCGCTTTCGCCGGGGCCTTAGCTCAAAGCTTTGAGATCAGCTGTCTCTTATTAAGGCTGACAGCTATAATGATTTGGTGAACATGGCTATTACCAAAGAAGATTGTATTAATGCTCATAAGGCTGAGAAAAAGAGGAAGGCCCCAGTTGGCCAATCTAGCTCTCCACCACCCAAGTTCCGTTTGTTGCAGAAGAATCCTTCTCAGTCTTTTGAGAGGGCCCCTCAGCCAGGGTCATGGGTTATCAGGCCTCCACAGCAGCAAAATCAGGGTTATCATGCTCCAGCTCAGGGACAGCAGCCGCCTCATCCCAGTAATGCTCCCTGTTATAACTGTGGTAGGCTAGGCCACTTTGCTAGAGATTGCAAGCTTCCCAGGAAAGGTGGGAATAATACAAATACCCAAAATCAAGCAAATAATAAAGGCAAGAAGTAAGTGGCAGTTGTCAGGCAGGGCAGGCTGAATTTCACTACTATGGATGAACTCCCTGCTGGTGCTCCAGTAATGTCGGGTATTTTCTCTATCCGCAATATACCTACATATGTTTTATTTGATTCTGGAGCATCACATAGTTTTATGAGCAATAGACTTATGTCCAAACACAATTTTACTTTTGTGTATACTACTCAACAATATGTCATATCTACACCTGGTGGTAGATTAGGGTCTCATCAAATCGTGAGAAAGGTACCTCTCAAGTTGGGTAGTAAAGTTTATGAGACTAATTTCATTCTCTTGGAGAATCAAGGGATAGATATTATTTTGGGTATAAATTGGATGGAAAATCATGGGGTCAATTTAGACATTCCTTCCCGTTGTGTGGAAATCATTTCTCCAACCCATGGTGCATCAACACTATATTTGCCTCGCAAAGAACTCATCAATTCTTGTGCATTCCCTGCAATCGAAACCCCTTTGAAAAAGATTCCGGTTGTATGTGAATATCCGGATGTATTTCCTTATGATTTACCGGGAATGCCACTTGACCGGGACATTGAATTTGTGGTTGATTTACAACCCGGTACAGCTCTCATCTCCAAAAAACCCTATAAAATGGCACCCAAAGAATTAGCAGAACGAAAAGTTCAACTTCAAGAGTTGCTAGATAAAGGATATATTCGTCCTAGCTCTTCACCATGGGGCTGCCCCGCTCTATTTGTGACGAAGAAAGATAAAACTTTGAGATTATGTGTTGATTACCGACCTCTCAATGTGGTGACTATCAAAAATAAATATCCACTTTCCCGCATTGATGCCCTCTTTGATCAATTGTCTAGAGCAAATATATTCTCAAAGATTGATCTTCGCTCCGGATATCATCAAATAAAAATTCGGCCAAGTGATATACCGAAGACGGCTTTCTCAACTCGCTACGGGCTCTATGAGTACTTAGTGATGTCTTTCGGTCTCACCAATGCTCCGGCATACTTCATGTATCTCATGAATTCGGTCTTTATGCCCGAGCTGGATAAATTTGTGGTTGTGTTCATCGATGACATCTCGGTATACTCCAAAACTGCGGAAGAACACACTCAGCACCTCTGCATTGTTCTCCAACACCTTAGAGAGCATCAGCTTTATGCAAAATTCAGCAAATATGATTTCTGGCTGTCAAGTGTAAAATTTTTGGGGCACACTATTTCAGCCGAGGGAATTGCTGTAGATCCAGGAAAAGTGCAAGAAGTACTGGATTGGAATCGTCCTAAATCAATCCACCAGATTCAGAGTTTTCTAGGTTTAGCAGGATATTATCGCCGCTTTATTCTGGATTTCTCCAAAATTGCCAAGCCTATGACTGAGCTTCTCAAGAAAGGAGAGAAATTTGTGTGGAGTGAAAAATGTGAGCAAGCCTTCCACACCTTGAGAAAGCTTCTAACCTCAGCACTGGTTCTAGCTCAACCGGACACATCCAAGCCTTTCGATGTTTATTGTGATGCATCTGGCACTGGTCTTGGTTGTGTGCTTATGCAAGAAGATAGAGTCATTGCTTATACTTCTCGAGCTCTTAGGCCTCATGAAGTAAATTATCCCACTCATGATTTGAAATTAGCTGCTGTGGTTCATGCCTTAAAGATTTGGAGGCACTATCTTATGGGCACTCATTGCAATATCTACACCGACCATAAGAGCCTCAAATATATCTTCACCCAAGCTGATCTTAATATGCGCCAAAGAAGATGGTTAGAGCTAATCAAGGATTATGATCTCGAGGTGCATTACCATCTAGGAAAAGCTAACGTGGTGGCTGATGCATTAAGCCGCAAGGCTCAATGCAATTGTCTCACCACAACATCTTTTAATGAAACTCTTTGCCATGAAATGTCCAAGTTGAATTTGAAAATTGTTCCTCAGGGCACATTAAGTCACATCGTGGTAGAATCCACTTTGAGAGAAAGAATTATTATGGCACAATCAAAAGATAAAGGAATTGCTCATATAAAGCAAGGGCTAGCTCAGGGTTTGCCCAAATATAAATGCTTTCGGCAAGATTGGAAGGGTATTCTTTGGTTTAAACAACGGCTTGTGGTACCTAAAGACCATGAGCTAAAAAAACAAATTCTTGATGAGGCTCACTTATCAAAATTCTCTATTCATCCGGGTAGCAATAAAATATACCAAGATTTGAAGAAGAATTTTTGGTGGACAAGAATGAAAAGAGAGATTGCTAAATATGTGTCTGAATGTGATACATGTCAAAGGGTGAAAGCAAGCCATCTCAAGGTAGCTGGAACCTTGCAACCACTTCCTATACCATCTTGGTAATGGGATGACATAGCCATGGATTTTATTGTGGGCTTGCCCAACACCTCTCATAAACATGATTCCATTTGGGTGATTGTTGATCGGCTCACAAAGACCACCCATTTTATTCCGGTTAACACAAGTTATACTACCAAGAGGTATGCTGAAATTTATATCGATCGGATTGCTTGCCTTCATGGAATTTCAAGGATAATTATTTCTGATAGAGGCACCCAATTTATTGCTCGCTTCTGGGAACAATTGCATGCTTCCCTAGGCACTAAGCTGATCCGTAGCTCCACTTATCATCCTCAAACTGACGGGCAAACTGAAAGGGTGAATCAAATATTGGAGGATATGCTTAGAGCTTGTGTCATACATTATGACAAAACTTGGGATCAATGCTTGTCTTTGGCTGAATTTTCATACAACAATAGCTATCAAGCAAGCCTAAATGATATGACCACACCAGTGTCGGCGACCTCGCCGAGTACCCCGACGACTTCACAGAGTACTTCGACCACTCTGCCGAGTACTCTGCCAAGTACTCCGACCTCGCCGACTACATCTCCGAGTACTCTGCCAAGTACTCCGACCTCGCCGACTACATCTCCAACCCCTACTGGACCAATCACTCGGAGCCGAGCTAAGAAAATACAACAAGAGGTGCACGCGCTACTTTGTGAGTATCAATTGAACATTAATGAGAACTTTGAGCTACCTAAGTCGTATATGTTGTTATTGCTCAGGTTCACCAAGGAGGAAGACAAGGATGCATCAAGAGTGGAACAGAAAGAAGAATCACGTTCACATCAGTCCTGCGTGATAGAACTGTCCAGAAGAAATATTCATATCTTTTGACTCACAAAAGCTATGAAGGCTCATGAGTACTCTCTGGAAAGGTCTTGAAGTCTAGTTTCCAAATCTACCACTCCCGGGTTGTTTGGAGCTTTCCCTTGAAGTGGCCGAGTTGTTTAGTGCACACTAGTCTGAGGGACTACAGTCTGCCTGAAGTCAAAATGTCCGAGCAAAACTGTACTAATCTACAATAAATATTGGAGCAAGCTATACATGGTTTGAAAGCCTATCCAGTTAGCTTTCAAACGCATCCAGCAGCATCTCATTTGAAGCTTCTAAGAAGGAGTTAAAGCCAAAACATTGAAGACTGCGCAGAATTCCAGGAGTCACGCGGGAACCACTCAGGAGGCCTTTTCACACTAGCGTTGCTTTCACATTGTTTCGTGTTTATACCTATCCAGGAGGGTTATTCCTTGTATAAATATCCCCCTATATGTAAGCAAACAACAGATTTTGATGATTAGATAATCCAAGTGATTTTGCAGCCGAGCTGCTGAGTGTTTACTCAAACCCTTGTTCTTCCTTGTTCTTCCTGGACTTGTGAAGAGATCCCTCTGGGATCCTCTAGTTCGTGCTTTGTGGGTTCCAGTACGGCTGCCTCGCCTTGTGTGGATTAGCTCTGGTTGTGGTTCCGCGGTCGTTTGGAGATCGAGTCGAAGTCTTCGCGGTTTCGGTGTCTCTCTCCCCGTCACTTGGTCGCATCCGACCTTGGTCAGGTATAAAGCTAGTTATCCGCTGATCTTCAGCAAGTTTACCTTACCTTCTCGCTGTCTCTATAGCCAATCACCTTGTTCATAGACCTACTGCCGTGAAGATCGGGCCACCCTCGTACCGATCCTAGATCAGTACCCATCATCTGGTATCAAAGCTTTCGTTGACACGGTAGGTCTTACTGTCATCCACATATTTATCCCTACGTTTGATCATCATATATATTTGTTGTGTCCTATAGTCCAAAGCCACTAAAAATTCCTATAGCCTTTTGGCGGTACTGTTACCCTGTGTTTGGTGTGTTCATCTAGTTGCTAGTCACCACCATTTCTATTTTGTGTTATTCCATCTTTTAACCGCACCCCTGTTAGTGTTATAACAAAAAAAAGGAGAGATCAAAAAAAAAGAAAGCATAGAGTCAAAAAAAAGAAGATTTTGAAGAAGGACTGTGTTGCGGTGTGCTGCTGAAATTTCAGTTTATACACTAGGGTGGTGGTAATCTTGATGCAACAACGAATTTTTTTTAAGCACATCAACCCACTCGGTTGCAGTACCGTAGCCCTCCTTGTTTAACCACCTACAGCTCCACTTAAAACCTAAACCGGGACAGTCGATTTGTAATCCTTTCGACCGCTTAACCACAGTTGGGTGCTACCACATCTAGCACCATCACGGTCCTAGAGATCAGGGAAGAGCTTGGGTAAGTAAGAGGTGAGAATTGAGTGTTTCCACAAATATTTTCCATTCCACTTTTTGCTGCTCCTTACTTGGCAGGATCAGATTCAAGTGTCCATGGTGGGCACCGTGGCGATAGGGATAACCCTGTCACACAGGATGAGATGCGTCGCATGGCCGAGTCACTTGTGGAGGCCATGGGGAGGATGCTTGAAGAACGCCTTCCAGCGGCAGGAGGTCGAGGGCCACATCGCCGTGGTCCAGAAGAAGATCATCAAGAAGAATCCGGAGGTGAGAATTCTGGTTTTGGCCATGAATTCGAACGTCTCGATGATGACCGTGGAGGACATGGTGGAGGACGCCGTGCTGATTTTGATAATCAGCGTGGTGGCCGTCGTGCACACGGGCGTCGTGTACGATTTGAAGATCGTGATCAAGAAGAGGGATCCAACGATGAAGAAAATCCCTTCGGCCATGGGGAAATGTTTGAGCGGCGCCGGAATCATCACCGGCGTGATCAGTTTGAAGAAAGGGGCCGTCCTCGTGGTCACTACAATAGAGATGATCCAGATAATATTGCTCGAGTCAAGCTGAATGTTCCTAAATTCACTGGAAAGGAGAATGCAGATGAGTTCCTTGAATGGGCTGAACAGTGTGATCAAATTTTCAGAATTCACAATCTGTCAGATCAGCGCCGTGTGAACCTGGCCTCAGTCGAATTCTCTGGGTATGCGCTGACTTGGTGGAATCAGGTGCAGGAGCATCAACTTGATTTGGGTCGAGGTTATATCAATACCTGGGAAGAGATGAAACAAGTAATGAGAAGGCGGTTTGTGCCTTCGAGCTATCAGCGTGATCTCAGAAACAAATTACAAACATTGAAGCAGGGAAAGAGATCGGTTGATGAATATTTTAAGGAGATGGAATTATTGTTAGTCCAGACTGGGATCAGAGAGGATGCAGAGTCAAAAATGGCAAGATTTTTTGGTGGACTTAATGAAGAAATTTCTGGATTTGTCGAGATGTTTCCATACAGAACCTTACAAGATCTAGTTGATCAAGCGATGCGCACAGAGAGGAAAATTCATCAAGAGTCACGTGGAAAATCTTATGCAAGTCATTCCAATGTTGTTCCATGGCGCAAACAGCAATCCAATGCTTCTTTTGGTGGAGGACGATCCCAAGGAGCTGCAGCTAGGTCCTTTCCATCAAATGGTACATCAAAGAATGCGGCTTCTACAGCATCATCTCCTGCGCATCAGCAGCGATCTACTGCCAGTTCAGCAGCCCCAACCGTCGCTTCAGGAGCTACTTCATCTACACAGAGTAGAGAAATTGTGTGCCACAAGTGCCAAGGGCGTGGTCACATTGCTGCTCAATGTCCGAGTAGGAGGACCATGTTGTTAAATGAAAAGGGTGAATGGGAATCAGAAAGTGAGCCAGAAGATGAAGGGCCAAGATTTGATGAAGAAATCGAAGAGGAAGAGAATGAGATCCATCCTGATGAAGGAGATCATAATTGTTTTATTTCTCTTCGGGTGCTAAGTGTGACTGCTGAAAAGGAAGAGAACGGACAGCGCCACAATCTTTTCCATACCCGAGGTATGATCAAAGATAAGCTATGCTGCATCATTGTTGATAATCGTAGCTGCAACAACATTGCTAGTCAAGAATTGGTGGACAGATTGGGATTAAAACCAAGGCGTCACCCTAGTCCCTATAAGATGCAGTGGCTTAATGATTGTGGAGCGCTGCGTGTCAGTCATATGGTGAATATTCCTTTCTCTGTTGGGAAGTACAATGATCATGTAGAATTTGACGTGGTACCTATGCAAGCGTGCCAATTGCTGCTAGGAAGACCATGGTTATATGATCGTGATGTTCAGATCTTTGGAAGAGCTAACAAGCTGTCATTCATGTACAAAGGAGAGCGCATCTCTTTGCTTCCTTTGACACCGGAGGAAATCTTGAAGGATGATCTAAAGAAAAAAACAGCGAGAGAGTGAGAACCACTTAAGAGTGACCCACAAAGATAGTGAGGGAGGGTTCCCACAGCCAAAGAAAAATCCACAGCCGCAAAGAGCCCAAAAATCGGGAAAAGAGGGGTTAGTAATGATGGCTAGAAAAGGGAATCTAAAAGAATTGAGTGAACCCAATTCCATGTTCTTTGTACTCTTGTACAAGGACACTCTTCTTTCTACTAACAACTTACCCTCTACCTTGCCAAGTGTTGTTTTTGATGTGTTACAGGACTTTGAAGATGTCTTTCCGGATGAGGTACCACCAGGCCTACCTCCCAAGAGAGGGATCGAGCATCAAATCGACTTGGTTCCTGGTGCGTCACTTCCGAACCGTGCTGCGTACCGCACCAACCCGGAGGAGACAAAGGAAATCCAGCGACAAGTGGAGGAATTGATCCAAAAGGGGTATGTACAAGAAAGTCTCTCACCTTGTGCTGTTCCTGTTTTATTGGTTCCCAAGAAAGATGGATCATGGAGAATGTGTGTGGATTGCTGAGCAATAAATAATATCACAGTAAGATATAGGCATCCAATTCCAAGATTAGATGATATGCTTGATAAGCTTAGTGGTGCTATCATATTTACTAAAATTGATTTAAGAAGTGGATATCAACAAATTTGCATGAGAGAAGGTGATGAATGGAAAACAGCCTTTAAAACAAAATTTGGTTTATATGAATGGTTGGTGATGCCCTTCGGTTTAACAAATGCACCGAGTACTTTTATGAGATTGATGAATCATGTGCTTAGAGCTTTTATTGGAAAATTTGTTGTTGTTTACTTTGATGACATACTAATCTACAGCAAGTCTCTTGACGAGCATGTTGAACATATCCAATGCGTGCTTGCTGTCCTACGTGAACAAAAATTATATGCTAACCTTGAAAAGTGCACCTTTTGCACCGACAAGGTAGTTTTTCTTGGATTTGTTGTCTCAGGGCATGGAGTGGAGGTAGATGAGGACAAGATCAAGGCTGTTCGAGATTGGACACCTCCACAAACTGTGAGTCAAGTGCGAAGCTTTCTCGGACTTGCTGCATTCTACCGGCGGTTTGTGAAGGACTTCAGCACCATTGCTGCTCCCATCAATGAGCTAACCAAGAAAGACGTGCCTTTCAAATGGGAAGAATCACAACAGAAGGCATTTGATGAGCTGAAGATGAAGTTAACAACAGCCCCAGTCCTTGCCCTCCCAGATTTTGGAAAAACATTTGAAATTGAATGTGATGCAAGCGGAGTTGGGATTGGAGGCGTACTCATGCAAGAACGAAGGCCAATTGCATTCTTCAGTGAAAAGCTAAGTGGTCCGACTCTAAACTATTCAGTTTATGATAAAGAATTATATGCTCTTGTTCGGAGTTTGGAAACTTGGCAACACTATCTTTTCCCTAAGGAGTTTGTGATACACTCAGACCATGAATCATTGAAACATCTTAAAGGACAACTAAAACTGAATAGAAGACATGCAAAATGGTGTGAATTTATTGAGTCATTTCCTTATATTGTCAAGTACAAGAAAGGAAAAGAGAATGTTGTAGCTGATGCTTTATCTCGACGTCATGCTTTGATAACTCAACTGGATGCTAAAATTCTTGGGTTAGAAGGTTTAAAAGAATTATATACAACTGATCCATACTTTGCTGAGCCATATTCCAAGTGTCGTGTTGACAAAGGATGGGAAAAATTTCATGTGCATGATGGATTCTTGTTTCGAGCTAACAAACTTTGCATTCCAGATTGCTCTGTTCGAATTTTATTGGTGCAGGAAGCTCATGCAGGAGGACTTATGGGTCATTTTGGTGCCAAGAAGACAGAACAAGTTCTTGCCGACCACTTCTTCTGGCCAAAGATGAGAAGAGATGTGGAGAGACATGTTCAACGCTGTGAATCATGCCACAAAGCTAAGTCTCGCTTAAACCCTCATGGACTTTACACTCCTCTTCCTATTCCTAGTATGCCTTGGGAAGACATTTCTATGGATTTTGTTCTTGGGTTACCTCGAACCAAGAGGGGAAGGGACTCGATTTTTGTTGTGGTCGATCGTTTTAGCAAAATGGCACATTTTATTCCATGCCACAAAAGTGACGATGCTTCGCATATTGCTGAACTGTTTTTCAAAGAAGTTGTTCGTCTACATGGAGTACCTCGAACAATTGTTTCTGATCGTGACACTAAATTTTTGAGTTACTTTTGGAAAACTTTGTGGGGAAAACTTGGGACCCGTTTGCTGTTCTCTACAACGTGTCATCCACAGACGGATAGTCAAACAGAAGTTGTGAACCGTACTTTATCAATGTTACTGCGAGCTGTTCTCAAGAAGAATTTGAAACTTTGGGAGGAGAGTTTGCCACATGTCGAGTTTGCATACAACAGGGCAGTCCACTCGACCACTAAATTTTGTCCATTCGAGATTGTATATGGATTCAAACCCACTGCTCCCATAGATCTTTTGCCTTTGCCTATGCAGGAACGTGTGAACTTCGACGCAAGCAGGCGAGCTGAATTTGTCAAGAACCTTCATGAAAGAACTCGAAACAACATTGAGAAGATGACCGAGAAGTATGAGAAGCACGCCAACAAGGGTCGAAGAAAGATGATATTTGAAGAAGGAGACTTGGTGTGGGTACATCTCCGAAAAGAGAGATTTCCAGAACAACGCAAGAGCAAGTTGCAACCTCGAGCCGATGGTCCATTCAAAGTACTATGCAAGATCAATGACAATGCCTATGAGATTGATCTGCCAAGTACTTATGGAGTGAGTACCAGTTTCAAAGTGTCCGACCTCTCTCCATTCTTTGGATTGGACGAGTCGAGGATGACTCTTTTTTAAGGGGGGAGGATGATATGACCACACCAGTGTCGGCGATCTCGCCGAGTACCCCGACGACTTCACAGAGTACTTCGACCACTCTGCCGAGTACTCTGCCAAGTACTCCGACCTCGCCGACTACATCTCCGAGTACTCTGCCAAGTACTCCGACCTCGCCGACTACATCTCCAACCCCTACTGGACCAATCACTCGGAGCCGAGCTAAGAAAATACAACAAGAGGTGCACGCGCTACTTTGTGAGTATCAATTGAACATTAATGAGAACTTTGAGCTACCTAAGTCGTACATGTTGTTATTGCTCAGGTTCACCAAGGAGGAAGACAAGGATGCATCAAGAGTGGAACAGAAAGAAGAATCACATTCACATCAGTCCTGCGTGATAGAACTGTCCAGAAGAAATATTCATATCTTTTGACTCACAAAAGCTATGAAGGCTCATGAGTGCTCTCTGGAAAGGTCTTGAAGTCTAGTTTCCAAATCTACCACTCCCGGGTTGTTTGGAGCTTTCCCTTAAAGTGGCCGAGTTGTTTAGTGCACACTAGTCTGAGGGACTACAGTCCACCTGAAGTCAAAATGTCCGAGCAAAATTGTACTAATCTACAATAAATATTGGAGCAAGCTATACATGGTTTGAAAGCCTATCCAGTTAGCTTTCAAACACATCCAGCAGCATCTCATTTGAAGCTTCCAAGAAGGAGTTAAAGCCAAAACATTGAAGACTGCGCAGAATTCCAGGAGTCACACGGGAACCACTTAGGAGGCCTTTTCACACTAGCGTTGCTTTCACATTGTTTCGTGTTTATACCTATCCAGGAGGGTTATTCCTTGTATAAATATCCCCCTATATGTAAGCAAACAACAGATTTTGATGATTAGATAATCCAAGTGATTTTGCAGCCGAGCTGCTGAGTGTTTACTCAAACCCTTGTTCTTCCTTGTTCTTCCTAGACTTGTGAAGAGATCCCTCTGGGATCCTCTAGTTCGTGCTTTGCGGGTTCCAGTACGGCTGCCTCGCCTTGTGTGGATTAGCTCTGGTTGTGGTTCTGCGGTCGTTTGGAGATCGAGTCGAAGTCTTCGCGGTTTCGGTGTCTCTCTCCCCGTCGCTTGGTCGCATCCGACCTTGGTCAGGTATAAAGCTAGTTATCCGCTGATCTTCAGCAAGTTTACCTTACCTTCTGCTATCTCTATAGCCAATCACCTTGTTCATAGACCTACTGCCATGAAGATCGGGCCACCCTCGTACTGATCCTAGATCAGTACCCATCACTAAAAATGGCACCATTTGAAGCCTTGTATGGGCGACGGTGTCGAACCCCTTTGAATTGGTCCGAGTCCGGTGAATGACCATTCTTTGGGCCGGATTTGGTCCAAGAGGCTGAAGATAAGGTGAAAGTAATCCAGAAAAATCTTCAGGCTGCACAATCTCGCCAGAAGAGTTATTATGACAAAAGAAGAAAGCCTTTAGCCTTTGAAGTGGGTGATCATGTTTATATTTGGGTTTCACCAACAAAAGATGTTCAAAGATTTGGTGTAAAGGGAAAATTAGCTCCTCGCTATATTGGACCTTTTCCAATCTTGGAAATTTGAAGACCCGTGGCGTATAAGGTTCAGCTTCCTAATAATCTTTCAACCATCCATAATGTGTTTCATGTCTCTCAACTCAAGAAATGTCTTTGAGTTCCAGAAGAGTCCATCTCTTATGAAGAAATTCCTATTGAGCCCGATCTCACCTATGAGGTTCGTCCTATCAAGATTATTGATCAAAAGGATAGAACCACAAGGAGAAAGGTTATAAAACTCTATAAAGTTTAGTGGAGTAATCATACTGAAGATGAAGCTACTTGGGAAGAGGAATCATATCTTAAATCTAAATATCCGGATTTTATGAGCTCTATTCCAGGTAATTTCATTTTCGCACTAAATTTCTGCACCGGAATCTCGGGGCAAGATTCTTTTAAGAGGGGAGGGCTGTGACACCCCTGGTGTCACTATAGTAATTAAGAACCATAATGAACTTAATTAAACCAGTCATGACATACATCATTTCATAATTATATTGTTTGTGCATTTGTGTGTATGTGTTGACCTAGTCAACCCATTTACGCAAAGATAGTCAAAATATAGAAATTATACCAAAATGTTACAAATAATGTCAATGACATGTTTATGAACTCTTATGAGCATGGAAGGTTCAGACAAAAATTTTAAAATGCAAATTTGAACTCCTTTAATCCTCATTTCATGTAAAAGTGCCATTGCTTTTTATCATTTTTGAGAGGCTCCAAACAAATTATTTTGCCTAAGCACTTGAAATTCCACCAATATAAAGGTTGGAGTAAAAAGAACCCTCTTTACAATGGTGGTGTTGTGGATCAAGGCAAACTTGGTTTAGTCATTCATAACCTTGATCAAAATCAGGTCAAACTCCTGAATTTTCAGCAATTGGCTGAATTGTCGAAGTCCTGAAAAATGTGATTTTTGCCCTTTTTCACAGCCCCGTAATTTTCAAACCGCTGCTCAAAAATGGTGACACCTTTGTAGAATTTGTAGCCTCATGTACCTTTTCCAACTTTTGTATGGGACGAATGAAATGTTTATATACGAAAAGTTGAGTTTAAGTCAGTTGAAGTCGGGCCCGTTGTGCTGAAACTAAACTAAATAAACTAAGTCTGAAATTCGAGTTTTTGCCAAACTTTAGAGCCCTGCAACTTCCAAACCATTGAGCAAATGATATAAGTTCCTTTGTAAGAGTTGTAGCCTGAACTATCATCTACAACTTTTGTGTTGGTCGATCCCTAAGTTTCTACACGAAATTGTGAGAAAAATCAAAGGGAAGTCAGCCACATTGCTCAGCCAAATGACTGAATTGGCCGGTCCATTCAGTTCGTCAGATCCGGTCTGACTGGATAGAACAGCCGGTGTGACCAGTTGTCTCCGGCCATGGCCGACCTCGGTGTCCCCTACGCCAAGCACCGTCCTCCAGCTATCTAGACACGCGTCTTCGTTCCATTGCGCCATTTGTGCTAGGCTAGGTGTCCATGCTCCGGTGTTAAGCCACGTACACACTAGGAAAACAGAGCCGCCACCTCACTCCATGAACGCCGAGCTCAGTAAAGACGTCGGCCAAATTAACCACCCTCCACCCGGTCATTCCTCGATTCACTGCGTCCTCAGCCCCCTCACCTTGCCCTCTTCGCCTTCCACCCTTTAGCTTCCTCCACCAAAGCCTCGCTTGCCGGCAATTTGAAGATTGTCGGCCGCCGACATCGTTGTTGCCTCCCAAGATCCACGGCGTGGGGACGGCCGCCTACACCTATTCATTGCCCAATTCGACCACTCCAGTAGCTTCTCCATGGTCCCTTGATGCTTCCCGGCCATCCTTTCCTCTCTTTCCACCTCTAGCCGAGCCAGAACGCCGCCGCCGCGACCGGCCGGCGGCCGCGCCCGTGTCTAGAGGCGGCTGCGCCGCCAGCAGCCGGGCAGGCGTGGCCCTAGGCCGCGCGCAGCTCCCTACGGGCGCTTAGGCTTGGGGGTGGGCTGGCGCGGGCCAATCACCGGCCGGCCAGGGGCCGGTCAGAGCCGAGTCCGAGCTCTGGCTCGAGGAAGAAGAAAGCCGAGGACCTGAGGGTAAGAGTTCAGAAACTTTAGGGGGTTATCCATAAAAATCTTGAACTTATGTGTGAAGGTGGGATCTTGCAGGGGTTTTTCTGTGAGAAGCCGAGGACCTGTTCGCAAAAAAGGACCCTGCTGCAATTACTTTCTTTTTCGCAGGGGCCTGGATGTAAAATCGCATCCCTTTTCTTTTTGTTTTTCTTCCTTATTTGAAGCTGAAATTGAATTAATCACCAAAAATCATATTAAAATCATAAAATCACAAACTTAGACTTTCTGGAATCCTTGCGAAATTATCTTTCCATTGGTATATCGTATGCATTTGTAAACTGTGTATTACAGATTGTATAGCTTAATGTTTGAGTAGTTGTTTGAGAGCTTGTTTACTATTTCATAAATTCTTTGCATGTGCAAAAGTGGTGGATCCTACTCTGGTGATGTTGTTGATGTTTAGTAGAGTAGATTTGAGCCTTTGTTGGTCAGAGCCTATGCATGCTTTTGATAGATATAGATTTAGTTGAGTTAATGGAGTGGAAAATGAAATAAATAGTTAAACTACTCCATAAAACTTGGTAATTTTTGTTAGAGTTTCTCCGGAGCCTAGGAACCCTCACAAAAAGAATCAGCTCCAAAAAAGTGCAGTTTTTAGGTTGTGATTTAAGTTTGTTTCTAGCTTGTTAAGTGTAGATAAATCCTCAAATATTATGTGTAGCTTAGAAAAATATGAAAAATTCACGGTAAATGTACCTGGTAGAATGTTAGGTTCAGTAAAAATTTCAGCTCCAGAAAGTATCCGAGGAATTTTCTATGATTTTCTAACTGTTAGCAATTAGTGGCTATTAAAAGAAATAGAAAACGAATAGGTAAAATGCTGGAAAATTTCTGAAAAAGATGTTTGGCTGTCAGGAATACAGAAACATGTTTACGTTAATTTCCATTTATTTAAATATATTTTCTAGGCTTGAATTGGTGAAAACTAGCTAGGAAAGGCTTAATTAATAAATAGTTTTCTTGCTGAAAAATGAATTCTAAAAATATTTATGGCAACCTAATCTGCTGAGTGTTCAGATTCAGCTATAGGAACCATTTTACTGCTTGTAGCCTTTTATAGATGTTTTATGTTTGATTTATGGATGATTTAAGTTGCTTGTCGCATAATAAAATGATTAGTAAATTTATTTTCTGAGTTATTCCAGATCTGAACTGAGAGTAATCAGCAACTAAAAGCAACCCACCCAGCTTCTTTATGAGTTCCTTAGTTGTTTATACTCCATAAACGATTACCCAGTGATGTGTATAAGTGAGTTGTTGCAGATATTCCTGTGATTGATTGTTTATGCATTCATGTATCTCATACATTTGCATCTCATGTAGAGAACACCATTGTTGACGGCATATACGAGATTGAGGTCGAGACTGAGGCTGATCCTACTGCTGCTGAGTTGAACCTTGTTGCTGCACAAGACCCGGACCAAAGTCGGGAAGGGCCCAAGGCCGTGGCTGATCAGGAAGGCAAGCACCGGAGCATGTCCCAGCTTTAACAAACCCTAATGGGTTACTTGTGCCTTCTATGTGCATTTAAGTTTAAGGAGTTGCTTGAAACCCTAGTTGCATGATCCCTAGGTACCTATGTCCTAATACTAGTATGTGTAGGTCGTTTAGACTGCCATGCTTAATTAGGACCGGTAGAAGTCGAGTGATTGCGTTGTCACTCGCGAGAAATAGGTTTATACTTTATGTTTATTTATGAAGTTCGATAGGCGGGGCTTGTGCGATATTCCTGTTTGGTTGAACGTCTCGCCTGCACAGATGGATGTTGGCTAAGGCATTGATTGTGTGGCGATGTTGGTCAAGCTTTTAAAGGTACTAATCGTATGCCGGGAAATATGGTAAACTGGTAAACCTAGTACTTGATTCAAACTGACATCTAACGGATATATCTACTCCATTGGGCGAGGGGTTAATGGTGAGTGTAGCAGTGGCCGCGGCACAGGTTTGCTTTGTGCACCTGGGGTTCGTTGGGGCGTGCACTCGGGTGGAGTGGTCCCCGATGGCAGATGGCAGGGAGAGATGGGAACGGTTGCCTCGTGAGGTCCTGGGTGTCTCTCACAGGTCGTATGATTAGGTTGTCCCATGCATGGTAAAAATCAACTCGAGTTGTCCGTCCTTCGTGGTTACATGAAGCTGCTTGATCTCTTGTCATACATCAGTGTGCTTGGGCAATGGTTAGAAATGTTGTTAGTTGAGTAATATGGATAACTTGTTAATCAATTGTTTTTCGACACTGACTGTTGTTGGATAGTTTGGCAAACTTAGTAATGGTTAGTCTCACTTTAACTTGGCTAAAATATTGAAAATAGGGATCAACATGTAGATGCTTTTTGGGCAAAACAATCCCCTCAGCCATAAAGCCTTGCATGTCTAGAATTTAACCTTGTCGGGTAAGTCTTGCTGAGTATTAGTATATTTAGCCTTGCTTGTGGCCTGTTTTTTAGATAATGGTGATGGCTATGATCCTGTTGCTGCTTTGACTTGGCCTTGTATGTTGCCCGATGGTTGGACCGTGGAGCGGGTGCCGTCTGAGTCCGACTCAGGCCGCGGTGACTAGATGTTGTGCGAGGGCTCCGCATAATATCTTTTGTCTCGACGGTAGACTTCTGTTGTATTATACTCTGGCTTGTAATAACTAAAACTTATGCACTGCTTTGTATAATTATCTGTGTGAACCTTGTGCTGTAAAATGTGTGATGAGTTGTATTGCCTGAGCCCATCTTCGAGTGGGACTTGCTGCTATTTCGTTTCGGTCATGAGAATTGGTGGTTTAATCGGGAAGGTATCCGATGGGCTGCACAGTTAGTCCGGTTGAAGTGTGTGCAGTACCGCAGTGGAAGTGGTCTCATACACTTGAACTGGGTTAATTAGGAGCGGTCTGCCACACTATATCCCTTTCCAGGTGAAGGATTCCTGGAAAGGATATAAGCGTCATTGGTTTTACATCACTCTTCCCCAAGCCTCATTAGTGAAGGGGAAATATTTGATGCCTTATCTCAAGGAAGAAACCAAGGCCCTCCCAAAAGTAACTCCAGAAATGCAGAAGCACATTGATCAAATCATGGCTCTTCGTGAAGCGGGTTTGACAGCAATTCATGTGGCGAAAACCTTTATCAGATGGAGGTTTATTCCATTCATGGCCCATGATCGCCTTGCCCACACCTTCACAGGTCAGATTGACCCGAATCGAATGAAGCCGGAAGGTAAATTGAATTTGCTTTGTTCAGTCTCTTTTCTGAAAGTGTTCAGTCATTTGAAATACTATGACTCTTATCCAGCAGTTGTTCCCAAATCCGAGGTGGCGGCTCCCTTGAGGAAAATGATGAATGCAAAAATCCCCGATTGGGCGAATGTTCCAGCACCATACAGTGCCGACAACCCTGCTCCAGAGGTAATCCCACTTTCAGAAAGATACCCTCTTATTTGTTGCAGTTTTATTCATTTCTTTTCCCGATCAGGCTCCTCCTATTACTGATGCTCCCGCACAAAGTGGAGCTATCAATCTGGAGGACGAGGCGGAAACTCCTTCAGCTTAGGGTGATAAGGTCCCAACAGCTGAAGTGCCCGATCGGCCACCTGCCTAGGAAAAGAAAGCCCCAACTAGTACCAAGGTTACCGTCCCGTCTCGCTCTAGCAAACGCTTGAGTGACACGAGTACAGAGAAAGAGACTACTGGATCGGGTTCTCTTGGGGCTCCAGGTGCCACCGAACTGCCTGCCATGCGTGACCCGCCTCGCCCTGGAGACCAGGAACTTAGTATGATTGCTTTCGGGCGTTTATTTGCGAACTTTTCATGTGTAAACAAACTTAAACGTGTTTGGGAGATTTCTCATCAAGAAACTCATGGTGTCCAAACACCGCCAAAGCCTTCTTCTGGTTCGTGGAAAAGATTCAAAGTTACCTTCGCAACGACTGAGTAAGAGCTTTAACCAGTTTGATTAGCATCCAAATGGTTTCATAAAGTACATGCTTATTTTGCTCTGTCTTGGTCTGTAGGCCTTCAAAACCTGCAGCCTCTTCTCCAACCAAGCCGTCCACTAAAGAGAAATCGCCCAATCAATCTTTAGTGGCTGCTTCGAGGTCAGAGGAGAAAACTACCGAGGTTGTGTTGCCAGACCCGACGCCTTTAGGCCCGATCATCACCATGCTTTCTGCAGCTGAGGAGCAGTGGCGCGCTCGTGCTCATGATGCAGAAGCATCAGCAACGAGACTGGAGGCCCAGGTCGCTCTTCTTAAGACCGAGAAAGAAGGTACTATTTTTTTTGTTTTTGACTTTCGTCTTTGCACTGCAAAGCATTATTGATTTTGTACCCTTGATCTTATAGACAATTCCAAGAGCATCAAGATGCTACAGAAGAAAAGCTCAGATTTGGAGGGACAACTTGCAGCTCGGGATGAAGAGGTTGCATAGCTCAACGCCCAGCTCAAGTGTTCCGAAGCGCGCAATTTGACTCTAGAGAACAAGCTCATGGAAGTTGTTGTTGTCGCTGCGACCCACACCTTGGGGGCCATAAAAAGTCATGTTTCAAGTAGGAACTAGCCACCAAGGGAGACTTTTCGGTAAATACTACTATACCTGGACACATCTAGTTTTGTTTTTTTTCATTTCTATGCATATGTATGTAATGACTTTACCATTTCTGCTCCTATAAAGTGTTATAGGCAGAACCAAGGCACCAATTTATGTGGATACTATGTGTGTGAGTTCATGCACGCTCTTGTTTGTCACAAGACGACTCAGACTGACTTGGAACGTACGGTATATTTTCATGGATATCTATAACTTTAATTATATGTGAGTCATAATAATATTATTTATAATTGGTTTTAACCACATCTTCAGATTTGGCTAAGGAAAGAAGCTATCTTACGGGTCCAAAGAGTCGCGGCAGTTCTAGAGGCACTCGCAGGATTTATATTCGAAGAGGTCGTTAACAATGATGACAAATTCTATTGGGATGGAAAAAACTTCAATAAAAGTAGCAAATATTAGGCATTTTGTAACTTACATATGCGTCATTGCATACTTGATGTAAATATACATATGCGTCTTTCAAAACTTTTAAATATATATGTAAGTTAAATATTATTAGTATATATAAATTATTAGTTAACTATTAGTTTAATGTATTTTGTGGCATATAATTCATATATAAATATATATATATATTATACAGGTATAATATGTCTATCTGTATAATGATATGTACACCTGTATAAAAGAAAAAAGAAAACAAAAAATAAAAAGAAAATAGGAAAGCAAAAAAAGGCCTTTAGTCCCCAGACGGAGGTCCTTTAGTCCCGGTTGGTGTTACCGATCGGGACTAAAGGCCCGGTGCCGTAGTCTCGGTTGGGGATCCGGGACTAAAACCCGTTCCCAACGGGGACTAAAAGCGGTTTTTGTAGTAGTGCCTGCGAGATACTGGGCTTATGAATAGGTCTTTAACACCTATAGCGAATTTTCTGACCATCTTTTAACATTTTTTCCCCTTAAATCACCAGGTCTGACATCGAGGCCCAGTCAGCTGGGTCTAGGATGGATTCGGCCCACCTATAGCCAGCTCGGTCTTGACATTTTTTCCCCTTAAATCACCTATAGCCAGCTCGGTCTTGACATTTTTTCCCCTTAAATCACCAGGTCTGCTATACGTGATTCCCCTTAAATCCTAGGCTGACATCGAGGCCCAGTCAGCTGGCTATACGTGATTCTGGTGGGCCGGATCTGACATCGAGGCCCAGTCAGCTGGGTCTAGGATGGATTCGGCAGCAATTGTCGACGAAATCTGTTTCCTTCCGAGACGGTCGCTCCTACGCCCAGGCAACCATGGCAGGCGGCGGCGCAGCAAAGATCCCGGGGGCAGCGGCGGCGCGCGGCCCCAAGGCGCTGCAGGACAGCCGTCGGGTCAGGGCGGCCTCCGACAACTCAACGCACGGGCCAGAGGCACGAGACGTGGCTCGGCTCGTGGTCGTGGCCGCGGGAGAAGCGCCCAGGCTCCTCATGCAGGTGACGCACAGGGGGCCGCTCAGCGTGGCCCAAACGCGGGACGGGGTGGCGGCGGAGGTGGTGCCGGCCGGGGGGGCCAAGCCTCTGGTCGCGCCAACGAGCCACTCCGCCAGGAGGAAAACCAGGCGCTGGAGATGGTTGCAGAGAAGGAGCCGAAGGAACCACCGGCGAAGAAGAAGAAGGGCCTTAGATGCACTATCTGTTCCGATGCGCACTTCACCAACAATTGCCCTCTTCTGCATGGACCGAAGCCGGCGGCTACCTTCTGTGGTCTAGCAGGGGATGGCCTCGGCTTTTTCCATATTCCGACTGAGGGTTTGATGCAGACGGCAGTACCTCCAGAACGCGCAGCAGCCACGGCTCTGATCCGCATTGTGGACGGGGATGTTTCTGCTGAGTTGCTCAAGACCGAGCTGGCTCGTATTCTCCCGGTGGCATGGGAGTGGTCGATTGAGGAGCATAAGGAGAAGGAGTTCGTTGTTACGTTTCCTAGCAAAGTGGAATTGGACAGACTGGTGGCGATAAAGAGGATACCCACAGATAACAATGAGGGTATTCTGCTCTTTGAAGAGTGGAGCCAGGAGATCAAACCTAAAAAAAAGCTTCATCAAGTCTGGGTACGCGTGTATGGTGTACCTTACGAGATCAGGTGCTTCCTCCCGCTTTGGGCTATTGGTACAACTCTGGGTGCTACTCGTCGTGTGGACATGGGTTACATGAGGAAACACGGCGTGGTTCGGCTATTGGTAGATGTGCTTGACTCCAACAAAATCCCGAATGAGACGGACATTGTGGTGCACGGGTGTATGTATCCTATATACTTCAAATTGGATGAGGTGGTTAGCACGGGAGAGGACGACGTGGATGGAGATAACGACTTTGATGATGATGATCTGCTGGGGGATGAAGAAGCCCAGGAGGAGGACCATGAGATGCAAGATGCCCAACCGGATAAAAATAAAGACCAATCCGGTAGCAAATCATTGGTGCAACAAGGTCAGCCGCAGCATGCTCTCACTCCAACCGAGGAAATGGAGATGGTAAACAGTGCCTTTGATGGGGCAGTGAATTTCCTCCTCGACGAAATTAGCCAAGTCGTCGCGGAAGAACCGATTGAGGAGAGTGTGGCGGATGTTGTGACTATGCAGGTTGAGGAGCCGGTGGCGCCGGAAATAGACGCCGTCGGGTCTTCTCCTTCCTCTACTGTCCTGGTGAGGCTACCACTGCTGTCGGTACAGGTTTCGACTCCTGCCCTGGACCAGCCGCAGGAGTTGACCATGGAGCCCGTGTTGGGCTTGGTGGCACCGACCGCTCAGCAAGCGGCAGCGGACGCCGCTCCCACGCCAGCACTGGAGTCTGCGCTGACTCTGGCGCCTCCGATCGACGGCTTCTCGTTGTCGGAGCCGCCGGCCAAGCCGCCGGCGGACGGGGAGGAGGAGCGTCCTCTCGCTGCAAGGGAACCGGTGCCATTGGCGGCGCCGGATGGAGCTGACGGTGGCCGAGCTTCGGAGGTCAGCGTGGGAGCCGGGAGCGAGACCAAGGGAGGTGCAGGGGCTGAGCTCCCTGCAAAAGGGGTTGCCAGACGTGCAATTGCTAGCACGGTGCCGGATGCGACATACCTTCGGCGCAGTAACCGGTCGTCGGCTAAGAACGACGACCACACTTTGGTGAAGACGGCGCGGGTGGCAGCGGCACGTCATCTGGAGTCTCCAGGTACTAAATCCTTTACTTCCTTTTCAGATTCTCGCATTTCTTCCAATATGAAAGGTGTTGGCATTTCTTTTGGTAGAGACTATAATGTAGCTAGGGCGTCTACCGTAGCCATCAAAAACATAGAAATTGATAGGCTAGCTTTGCCAACAAAGAAAAATGCGATTAAAAAAGGTTGTAAATCCAAAACAATATCTTCCACCACTCGAGATTACAGTGAGGAAGAAGGGGATGATAGACTTGATGCAATCCTTAACCACGCTTGTGGAGATGAAAACGAGGAATTGCATGAACAGCAATATGACCACGAATTATGTGAGCTCACTGCTGCTCCTAGAAAGAAAAAGTCTAATTCGGCCAAAAAGATTACCACTGGCCGGCCTCCTAAAAAACCAAAAACTCCGTCAAAAATCCATCTCCAATGAAAGGCATCTTCTGGAATAGCAGAGGTCTAGGGGACTTGGCTAAGCATAGATATTTGGCGGAACTGGTTAAAGAAGAGCAAATTAATTTTATAGCTCTATCTGAAACCGGCAGAGATGATTTTTCGAAAGCTACCTTGAATAATTTATGTGCGGGTCGTGACTTTATTTGGAACGCCATGGCACCGCACGGAAGATCAGGGGGTATCCTTCTAGGGGCTGACCTAAACTACTTTGACATTGGGGCCATTGATGAAGGGGATTTTTATGTGAAATTCCTCCTTCGAGATAAATCAAACGACTTCAAATTTATGTTATATGTGGTTTATGGACCGGCTCAAGATCACAATAAAGAGGCCTTTTTAGTGGAAATGGCTCATACCTGCTCTTGTGAAACACTGCCATATATAATTGGTGGAGATTTTAATATCATGAGACAAGCCGAGGATAAGAGCACAGATAATTTTGACACTAAATGGCCGAATCTCTTTAATGCAGTGATACACTCGCTTGACATTAGAGAGATTAGGATGTCAGGACGTCAGTTCACGTGGGCTGGACCAGGAGACGACCCGACGTTCGAGAAGCTGGATAGGGTGCTAGTATCTACGGATTGGGAAGATAATTACCCTTTATCCACTGTAGAGGCGAGAGATAAAAATATTTCAGACCATACTCCCTTTATCTTAAACACTGGCTCCTCCACACACCACAGCCAGCAGCATACCTTCAAATTTGAAAGAGGGTGGCTACTGCGCGATGGTTTCTTTGATATGGTCGCGGATGTTTGGCAATCTGAAAATCAGGGTCAAACGGCACTTGAAAGATGGCAAAACAAAATCAGGCGCCTAAGACAATACCTGAGAGGATGGGCTAAACATACTGCGGGCATGTACAAGAAAGAGAAGAAAAACTTACTTTCCAAGTTGGACGCATTAGATAAAAAGGCGGAAACCAACACTCTCTCTGATGGTGAGATTAATATGAAACACTATCTAAAGGAAAGATTAGTTTCTCTCTTGAGGGAGGAGGAGATTAAATGGTATGAAAGGGCAAAGGTCAAAACCTTGCTCTATGGAGATGATAATACGCGGTTCTTCCACTTAGTTGCAAACGGGAAACACCGGAAGCAACACATCTTCAGATTGGATCAAGAAGATGGTATTATTGTGGGGGATACGGCGTTGAAAAAATACATCACCAACTATTATAAAAATCTGTTTGGACAGCCAGAAGATTCAAACATCACGCTGGTGGAGTCTCAAACAGATGACATACCACAAGTGTCACCTTTGGAAAATGAACTCCTCACCGCTGATTACACAGAGGCGGAGATAAAAGAAGCAATTTTCCAAATGGAGCATAACAAGGCCCCTGGCCTAGATGGTTTCCCGGCAGAATTCTACCAAGTCTTCTGGGAAGTCATCAAGGCAGACCTAATGGCTCTCTTTAGAGATTTCCATAATGAGAGCCTAAATCTCTACAGCCTTAATTTTGGGGTCATTACATTAATCCTGAAAACTGAAGAGGCTAAAAGGATACAACAATACAGGCCAATTTGTGTCTTAAATGTCAGTTTTAAGATTTTCACAAAAGCTGGCACAAAGAGATTAAATAACGTAGCACAGACGGTGGTCAGCCCATCCCAAACGGCATTTATGCCAGGGCGGAACATTATGGAGGGGGTTGTTGTCCTTCATGAAACCATCCATGAGCTACACACAAAAAAGTTGAATGGGGTCATATTAAAAATTGACTTCGAAAAGGCTTATGATAAAGTTAAATGGTCCTTCCTTCAGCAAACACTGCGAATGAAAGGTTTTTCATCCAAGTGGTGTAGATGGATTGAAGGAATGGTTACCGGAGGGAGTGTTGGCATCAAAGTTAATGATGACATTGGACACTACTTCCAGACAAAAAGGGGCCTTCGCCAAGGGGACCCAATGTCACCAATCTTGTTTAACATTGTGGCGGATATGCTCACTTTGCTAATTAACAGGGCAAAGGCCGATGGACAAATTATGGGCATTATCCCACATCTTATAGATGATGGTCTATCGATCTTGCAATACGCAGACGACACTATTATCTTTCTTGACCACGACCTGGACCAAGCAAAAAACATGAAACTGTTGCTTACAGTGTTTGAGCAGATGTCCGGGTTAAAAATCAACTTCCATAAAAGCGAAATCTTCTGCTACGGGCAAGCCAAAGAGTTTGAAGATGAATATATCGAAATCTTTGGATGCGATACGGGAGAATACCCATTCAGATACTTGGGGATCCCAATGCACCATAGGCAACTTTTAAATGCCGAATGGTGCAAAGTAGAAGAGCGCTTCCAAAAAAAGTTGAGTGGTTGGAAAGCTAAGCACTTATCTTACGGAGGCAGATTAATACTCCTTAACTCTGTGCTTAGCAGTTTGCCCATGTTTATGATGTCCTTTTTTGAGATACCGAAAGGTGTACTAGAGAAACTTGATCAATACAGATCGAGGTTCTTCTGGCAAGGCGCTAAAGATAAGAAAAAATACCGCCTTGCGAAATGGGACATCATTTGCCGCCCAAAAGATCAAGGAGGTCTAGGTATTATAAATCTAGAACTCCAAAATAGATGCCTTTTAAGTAAATGGATAGTTAATTTACTTAATACTCAAGGTATGTGGCAAACCATGCTTAGGAATAAGTACCTAAGCTCCAAATCTCTAACACAGGTTAAGGCGAAACCGACAGACTCTCACTTCTGGAGAGGGTTGATGAAGGTTAAAGATTATGTTTTATCCTGTGGGTCCTTTGAGATAAATGATGGGACTCAAACGAGATTCTGGGAAGACACATGGGCAGTAGATAGGTCTTTCAAAGAGGTTTTCCCTGCACTATATAATATAGCTCACCATATACATGCTACTGTAGCAGATGTAATGGGGTCGGTGACAATTAATATCTCCTTTCGGAGGGCACTGACGCAGGATAAACTCAGAGACTGGCATAACCTGGTAGTTTTAATATCTCGGTGTCACTTACAACAAGGGCCGGATAGGTTCAAATGGAATCTTAAAAGGGACGGTCTCTTCTCGGTGAGGTCTATGTACCTACATAAACTAGACAACATAGCACCTTACCGGAATAAGTACATCTGGAAATTGAAAATCCCGCTAAAGATTAAAATTTTCCTTTGGCTCTTAAATAAAGGAGTAACTTTAACAAAGGATAACCTAGCGAGGAAAAATTGGAAAGGGAGTCAAATGTGTTGTTTTTGTAATTCTAACGAAACAATACAACACCTTTTCTTTCAATGCCACCATGCAAAACAGCTGTGGCGTATTATTTATTATGCTACTGGGTTAACTCCACCGGAGTCGGTCCGCCATATGCTTGGCAGCTGGCTCTCAAATCAAGATAAAAAGTCAAAATCATTGATTTTGGTGGGAATTTCTGCTTTATGTTGGGCTATTTGGAGATGCCGCAATGACATTGTATTTAATAAATCCAAGTATTCATCATTTATGCAGGCTCTTTTCAGGGGGACATACTGGATGCGATTTTGGTCACAACTGCAGCATGACGATCAAAACAAAGAATGGTTCAAGAAGGCGAGCTTAATGCTTGAGAGCACCGCCTTGGAACAAGCCAATCACGGATGGAAACATAATAATAGATTGGCGGATATTTAGACTATTCTGTTTTGTTCTTTTCCCTTGATGCACCAGCAATTAAAGCTGGGACTGTTTTTTTGTAATAAGGAGGCTGTGTACTTTGGTAGAGGCCGGATATTATCCATTATCTAAAAAAAATGAAATGCATATTCAGTATCAGCATGATGCTGTGTGCATGAAATGCATATTCATATGCGTGAACCCAAAATGGCCTGGACAACAGTCAATAACTCTACCAGGCGTAAGACAGATTACATAGGGGATACGGCAGCTGGTACCAAGACGGAATGAAACATTGGTGGTACCAAAATGGATTACATACTCGCTAGTGCCTGAGAAGTGTGCATAGCGTATAAAAGTGTGTGTGCTGATCTTCCTATACAAGGCCGGGCCATGTATCTGGAGGAAGATGGAATACTTGTTCGCTGATAATATATCAGGAAATGCCAAAAAATGCTGATGTGTTATGTGTAAGCCTCTTGCATTTTCTGTCTTGCTCCTGATGGAAATGTTGTGTTCAGTTTGCCGTTGCTTTGTTCCTAGGGCCTAAATCACTACTACACAAACCGCTTTTAGTCCGGTTGGCAACCGCCTTTAGTCCCGGGTTGTCAACCGGGACTACCAAGGCGGGACTAAAAGGTCCAACCTTTAGTCCCGGGTATTTACCCGGGACTAAAAGAGGCCTTTAGTCCCGGTTGGTATTACCAACCGGGACCAAAAGGATTCCAAAAAAAATAAAAAAAAGCACATTGCTGCCAGAACTGACTGCTCGTTCTCGTCTCAACCACCACACCTTTCGATCTCGATCTCCAACTTCAGATCGAGCAGCACTACATTAAAAATCACAGAATACACAGACAAATTTCACAGAATCCACAGACAAATTTCACAGCAAAATTCAAAGTCACAATGGCCAAGCACCACACCAACAATCCTCCTCACATCAGTTCACATAATCGCCAACAAATCTTTGAATCAAAAAACACATAATCACATGAAAAATCCTCACAACAATCCTCGCGCTCGCCTGCTCACGCTCGTGGCCGGCGTCGCCCGTGGCTGGAGATCCAGAGCCGGCGGCGCCTGTGCGCGTGGCTGGAGATCCAGAGCCGGCGGCGCCCGTGGCCCGCGGCTGCCCGCGCCTTCGCCTGGTGGCCGCCCTCGC
>CM014273.1:44937418-44956453 GCA_004135705.1 Alloteropsis semialata
GCACGGAGGGGCCATGGCCGGACCCGCCTCGCACGGAGGCGCGATGCCCGGATCTGGAGGGGCCCGTACCTTCCCCATGAGCGCCGCCGCCCGGTCCCTGGGGTTTGGGTCACCTTCGCGTGGGGGTCGCACAGCTGGACGACATCCAAGCGGCGCGGGCGGTCATCCTCCTTCGACGTCCACGAGGCGCGTTCGGTCCCCTGCTTCGGCGACGCGGCGCGGGCGGTCACCTCCTTCGACGCCCGCCGCCTCTGGCGGCGCAACGAGGCGGCCAGCACGTCGTCCCGGCACGCTCCAACCTCTTCCGGAAGACTCCACGGCCTCCTACAACAGCAGTGACGACTCAGACGACGACATCCGTGACTTCCCAGCTGATCCATCACAGGTACTTGTTCATCCTCATTGCAGTCACGTTCACTATGCTTTGCTAGTTGTAATGTAATTCTTGTCTTTGCCCGTATGGATGGGGTTAGGCTAGAAAGGATAGGGCACATTGGGATCAAAAAAATACCGGAACACTCTGTCGCCTTTGGGTTCAACAGATTAATAAGGGTAATTGCGTGAAAGGGCAAACGAACAAGACAGGTTGGAAAGAGCTACTCACCAAGTTCGAAGCCGCAACACAGAAGGTTCACACTAGAGATCAGGTTCAAGGTAGGTTCAGGCAGCTAAAGTTATTATGGCTGTTCATTTGTAACCTCAAAACACGCTCTGGGTTAGGCCGTCACAGCAATGGCTCAACATCGGCTGACCGAGAATGGTGGAAGAGGGAAACTAAGGTAATTAGATAACCCCTTGTCTTTCGTGTATACATTCATCAAGTTATCGCATTTGGATGCATTATAAATTCTATTTTACTAGTCTAATGGAAAGAAAGGAACTGAAAGTTCATGATGCTGCCACAAATTTGTAATCTACATTAGTTCATGATGCTAACTAGGTTTTCATGTGTCCCCATTGCACCCAAAGATCCATGTTCATTGTCTTTTATTCTGTAAAGCTGATGGCTTGTTGCATGATGAAAATCACCGATTCCCTAATGAACTGCTGTGCATTTGGTTAAGGATTTTTATTGAAAAAAACTGTGGGTTAATAATCAACTTTTTCACAAAAAAGGGAAATTTCCTATCTGCAGTCACAAACAAACAACACAGAGCTTCTGGAGATGATCAATATGGCATAGCTACAGAAGGAACTGAACTGCATTTTTTTGCTAAAATTGCCTTTTCCTTAACTTTTAGGCAAGGTTGAACACTAAAGAAAGCATGCTTTCCTATTTCTGAAAAAGCAAAGGCATTTAATTTTTTTTATTGCTCAAGATGTGGAATAAGTGTGCTTTTAGGCATGGCCATGTTCACAACATCATGACACTGTTGCTGATGTCCTGAACAGGGGAAACCAGAATGGAAGCGATGCAAGAAGTTTTTTCCGCCGTACATGGACGAGCTGGATACTATGTTCTTTGGATGGGCAGTAGATGGATCCACTTCTTCTGCTGCTGGAGGAGTTGGGCATGACCTGGAGGTTGAGGAGCCAGCAGGCGATGTGGAGGCAGTTGGTGATGTCGAGGCCGATGCCGCAGCGGAAGGCGATGAGTGCGCCTTTTGGGACGAAGAAGGCGATGCTGAAGATGGCCAACATGAGGATGACACTGATGTGTTACCTCCATGTGCAACACCAGGTAGCAGCAACAGCCGCAAGCGAGGGAGCAGCACAAGCACAACAGCGGAAAGTCCTAGCAAGAAGTCCAAGAGCCCTGTTGTGGCTTCCATGGACCGCTTCATGTCAACTACCCAGTAGTCCTTGGACAGGAGGACTGATCTGATGGAGACCCAGTGGGTTGAAAAGAAAGAGTGGATGGAAAAGTTGGAGCTTGAGAAGAAACAGTGGATGGAGGAGCAAAGGCAAATGAGGGAAAAGATGGAGAGGATTCGGTTGAACAGCAAAGCAGACAAGATTAACTACGTTCAGGAACTTGCTAGGCAGTGTGGGGTTCAGGAAGATGAGGAACTGTGGGAGGTTGTCTACAAGATTTGCCAATCTGATTTCGACATGAATTTCTTCATTGGACATAAAACAAATGCAGGGAGGCTGCGCTTCATCAAGTCAAAAGCCGGGGTCAACAACTAGAACCTTTTATCTTAACTGTGTCATTAGGTTTTAGGAGCATGTCGGTGCCTTGCTTTTATAATTCAAACATGTTGACATCTGAACTATTGGTGTGAGCTGAACTATCATTTCAATTTGAACTAAGTTGTAATATTAAGTACTTGTCATTGCAGTTGTTTAATTTAAGTCATGTTTGAATTGATCTGCGTGTTTTTCCTATGTTCTGGTTTGGACCAGAAAAGTGATGAGGAGTTGTTTTTCCTATGTTTTCCCTATGTTCTGGTTTGAATATTAATTCTGTTCACTTATCACTTGCAGTTGTTTGTCCTATGTTTTTTCTTATCACTTGCAGTTGTTTTTCCTATGTTTTTCCTATGTTCTGATTTGAATATTAATTCTGTTCATGTCATGTGTGTTTGCATGAAGATGTAACACTTCAGATTTAAATTGAAAGCAGCAGGTGATAGGTCTAATACTTGTGTCATAATAACTGAAACTTACTGGTTTTTGTCTGCTGGCTGCTGTGTACAGGGTGAAATTGCAGCAGGGGAGGACCAGGAAAGTGATGAGGAGACTGATGAGCTCAAGATGTTTGACCAGTGGGAGACAGAAGCCATGGCGAAGTTTGAGGAGTGGGAAAATGCACTATATGATTCAAGTGATGAAGAGCTGTGGAGACAGTGTGCTGATGATGATATCGAAGCTGTTAGAAATGCTGGTATGTTGATGTTTGCCACTCATCATGATAAGTACCTCAATAGGGCACAGTACACCAACCATGATACCTCTGCGGAGGAATGGGTACAAAAGAGGCTAAGTAATACTTCAGATTGCTATAAAATGTTTAGGATGAGCAAATCCATGTTCTATAGGCTTCATGAAGTCCTGGTAGAGTCATATGGACTGAAATCTTCTACCAGGAGTAGTTCAATTGAGGCTTTAGGAATGTTCTTATGGATTCTAGGAGCCAAACACTCAGTTAGGACAGTTGAGAATATATTTGAGAGATCTTTAGGAACAATGCACAACAACTTTGTGAAGGTTCTAAAATGTGTTGTGAAGCTAGCTGATGATATTCAAGCCATTGGACCCAGAATTTAGGACAATTCACCCTAGATTGCAGCATCCTAGATTCCAGCCATTCTTCAACAATTGCATTGGAGCCATAGATGGTACACATATTCCTTGTATTGTCCCAAGTGATAAGGTGGTGCAGTACATGTGCCGCAAGGGAAAGACACCCCAAAATGTGATGGCTGTATGTGACTTCGACATGAAGTTCACATTTCTGCTAGCTGGCTGGCCTGGTTCAGTTCATGACATGCGAGTCTTCAATGATGCTATGAATAGGTGGAGCCACAGATTCCCTCATCCACCTACAGGTAATTAGCTTTGCACATGATGCTTGCTTGCCTTCATCTGTTAAGGATGACACTGAATGTTTGATCTTTGTTCTGTGTAGGCAAATATTATTTGGTGGACTCTGGCTACCCCAACCGTCCAGGATACCTAGCACCCTTCACCGGAAGCAAGTACCATCTTCCTGAGTTCAGACATGGGCCGGGTGCAAGAGGTAAAAAAGAAAAATTCAACTACGCACATTCATCTCTAGAAATATTGTGGAGAGGGCATTTGGAGTGTTGAAGATGAAGTGGAGAATTCTGTTGGAGATACCTAGTTATCCACTTGATAGGCAAACTGATATTATTAGGGCATGCTTTGCACTACATAACTTCATTAGATCTAGTGGAATTGTGGATAGAGACTTTGAAAATACCGAAAATGGTGGCAGCATCCATGCGGCTCAAGGTTCTTTTCAGCAGCCTGTACCTGGAGCCGGTTGGGATGAATGGTCCTCAATGAATGAATTTCGTGACTGGATTGCTAATGGGTTGGGTCATAGACAGTGACAAAACATTGGCATCTCATGGCAATGTACCATTTCCATTCATATCTCAAGTTTTGTTCATGTACAATGCATATCAAGTTTTCAGCCTGAACCAGTCAGTTGTAACATTTGAGATTGTCATTTTTCGGCAGTGTTCATTTGTAACTGTGTGCTCATGTTATAGACACAAACTTTGTAATTTAGATTGACTTGAACTATTCAGTCTGTAAACCTGAATTGCTTTGAAGCATAACCTGTTGCTGTGGTGCTTGATCTGTATGTTTAGGTGCTTGGTGCTTGCAAAAACCAACCTGTGATCATCTGCACTGTTGCAGATTCTGTGTAATACATGTGTAATCTTGGGCAGGCTGTGGAAAAGTTACATTTTTGCATTTCATTTCTGATATTTTCATGTTGTTCTTCTCTTCACATTATGGTTTCTATGCGTGGCATTTGAGGCTGTGTCTTTGCCCATTTGAGTTTTACTTGTGATGGTTCTGTATGTTGATGTTGCTTTGTGATGATGCATTTGTTTGAGTAGCATTTCACCTGGAGTTTGCCATGCATTTGATCTGTAATATAACAATTGCTTGAGATGAGATGTTGATACTGCATTTGACAATCTGGGCAGCGCCATGCACAATAACAGCTGCATTTAATGCTTCTGTTGCTTCAATCGGGAGTGCATGCAGTACCTGCTGATGGCAGGCTACTTTTTGCAAAAAGTTTTTGGAGAATTAAACACCTGGGCAAAGTTTGTTTGCTGAAAAAGTTTGCAAACTTTTAATTTTTTGAGATTTTGGGGAATTAAACACCCCCAAAGTGCCGGCTTGATATCATGGTGTGCCAGGCCTTGCAGACGCATCTGAATCGGGTGACAGACTTAGCAGGGAGGCATACCAGAATTTCAAAGATCAAATCATCAGCGATAGAAGGAAAGGAGGGGCCTGGGCGCCTGGCCGCGGCTCATCAACAATTCGCGCGAGTTTCTTTTGAGATTGAGGGGACGCCAGGAGGTCTGCACATCTCTTCGCCGCCATGGACAGATTCTTTTCAAGCCGCAGAAGATGAAAGCGTACTATGGATCAGCGGTGGCCTTAATTTATATATCTCAAGACAAGGGGCTCAAAAATCCGAATTTTAGTCCGACACGAATTGGGATCCTTTGATCTAACCAGGCAAACGCGGTTTTACCAAAAAGGAAAATGAATTCGGGAAAGCAAATCCTCTGAATACAGATCGATTCGGTTTTGGAGAACTGGATGAGACAACTATATTTTCTTTTGCCAATGACTAGCAAGGTGGCCCGCGCAAATGCGCGGTCACACTTAAAAGCCTACATTAGCATTGTAATAATTTTCAAAACACACGTATGCATAAATGAACAATGACATCGTAATGCGAATAAACTCCTAAGAAGCAATAAGGTCCAAATAACATCAAATCTCACTCTAATGGGTAGTTCATGATTTTTTTTAAAAAAATATTGAAACGGGTTTCATATTTTTCTGAGGTAGGTTGATTTTATATGATTTTCCTTTAATATGTCATTTTCTAGATTTTTATTAATTCCGCAAAATGGAAAAGAAACCAAGCTAGCATGTAGTGGCATCGGAATGCGCCACATGCTAGGCCCGAGTTAGCGATGCTGACATTATCACAATGTCATCACGTAGGGCTAGAAACTAACATCAGCCATGGACCCTACTGACGTTAGAGTTGACCAAGTCAACATCAAGTGTTTACATGGTCAACGGGCAAAGGCAAGGTCAAAGGTGGCCAGAGGTACGGTGGCTACAGGTGGCCAGGAGCAAGCTAGGTGGTGGCTGTTGGGATTTCGGGGAAATCCAACAGGTTGAGATCGAGAGAGAGCAACGAAAGAGGGATATAGACAACGAACGATAGATTGATATTTATGTATATGCACGGAATTAGGTTACAAACCCCGGGCCAACTGCCTCTCGGGGCTCTCCTTCCCTCCTTTTATAGGCCGTCGGAGAGGCCTAGTTTACCCTAAATGCCCTTACAACCACTATATTCCCAGCATATCCGAGGGCATTATGGCATTTTGTTCCTCCGTACTGGCCTCTGTGATTCCCGGGTCCTGATGCGCCCGTGAGGATGCGCCACGCGTCCTGGCGCATCCGCGCTGGCTGGGCTTCCTTGCCTCCGACTCTGCATCTGGTCCCACGTCGAGCGAAGGGGTGGGCGCTCACCCCTTCGCTCCTCTTGCTCCTCCGAACCCTTCGCTTGAGTTACCTGAGCAAGGGAAAAAGCAAGAAATAATGCTAGCTGAAAGCGAAGGGGTAACTTATTTATGCCTTCGCGTCTTTCGGGAGTTAACCAAATTTATGACTCCCCAACAGTAGCCCCTCGCGGACGAAGGCCCAGTCTTGACGGCATGATGTCAGCGAACTACTTTTGGAGCGTGAATTTGGTTGACGGCTCCGTTCGCTCCTTGCCCCTCCCGTTAAGATTGGGTGTGAGGAGCGATTTTGACGGCGTTATTTTTTTCGATTTTCGCGCTTTGGATTTTTCGAAGCGGATGGGCGGGGACTTTTCTTTTTTTGGGTCCTCCCTTCTATTTAAGGGCCTAGGGTTGTGGGTTGCTCATCCGGTTTCTCGTCTGTTTGTATTTTTCCCCTTCTTTACTGTTCATCGCCGCCTGTCCGTTCGCCGGCCGCTCTTGATTTTGTCCGAGCGATAGGCGTTGCTTGGGTTAAACTTCTTCTTCCCGGTCCGTCAGGTGAGTACTCTGCTTGTGGTTTTGTGATTCCTTTTGTTCTTTCTTCTGATTGGGTTCGAATGGGTTCTTAGATTGGATCTGTTTCCGCTTTTTGCTCCAGATTTGCTTTGATTCGCGATTTGAGATGGGTCCCAAGGCTGATGCTTTGCGGAAGTCAGTTCGATTTGGGAAATCTAAGGTTGGACCATCGTATTATGCTCGGTTGGTTGAAGATGGATTGATTTCTGCGGAATCGTCTCGTGCGCCTGGCAATGAGATTGTTCCAAACCCTAGGGTTGACGAGGCGGTTATTTTCGCTAATCAGTTGGATGCGGGTCTGGCTTTTTCGGTGGATCCAATGGTCTCTGAGGTTTTTGATATTTTTCAGATTGGATTCCATCATCTTACCCCAAATGCCATCGTTCGATTGAACAGTTTTATTTGGGGCGTTCGTAGTCAAGGCTGTGAGGCTACTGGCAGAGCTTTTGCGTCGCAACATGAACTCCACTGGCAACCGCGGACTGGCGATGACAATGGGAAGCCTGCTTCTTTTCAGTTTGGTTGCATAAGCTTTATTTACCGTGAGGGTTGTGATGGTCCGACAGTTGCGTACAAGAATAGGTGGAAGGATGATTGGAGTCAGTGGTGGCTGTACCAAAGCGTTGCTCGTGTTGCAGGTCTGCCAGAAGGGAAAAACAATCCTCTTGCTCCCCGGGTGAAGAACATGTCCTACATTTTGAGGCCCACTGTTCGATTAAATTCTGTGGACAAGGATGCCGTCAAGGCTTGGAGATTGATAAGCAAGCATCTATCTGTTCGTGATTTAGCTGATGAGTATGCTGCCGTCGGAGTTTGGCCTATCCGATGGGGTTGGACTTTCTCTGGATTTGCTACTACCCAAGAGGGTGATCTGCGAAGGCCTCTCTTTCGCAGGAGCTTCTTTAAGGAAGGTGAAGATGTGAAGATTAGCATTACTGAAGTTGAGAGCCGCGTGGCAATATTTCTCGGGCAGTATACTCGTAAGGAGTATGATTACCGTGTTGATAGTGGACTTGAAATTCGGATCAACCGTGTCTATGATGAGTTTCGGCTTGAGTATGGCGATCGACCAGTGCCTACTGCACCCAGGCGTGGCGAAGGCCAAAAACGAGGTCGTGGAGTTTCTCGTGTTGTTGATACTGTCACCAGTACGAAGGGTGACGAAGATGATGAATCTGACAAGGGTGGACGTAGTGCTAAGCGCCAGCGTGCTGTTGATGTTTCTGGTGAGTTGCCTTCGCCGGCGAAAGTTGATGATTCTGGCGAAGGGGTTAATTTGTCTGTCTCTGCGAAGGCTAGTGATCTTCTTGGTGAGAGAAAGGCTGTTGAGCACAAGGCTATACGCAGCACTACTTCTCAGCGAGCTGGGACAATTTATGTTGTACCTGAAGGTAGGCCTGAATATCGTAATGAACGCTCTCCTGATGCTGGTATTCAGCGATGGATTTCTTTAGAATATGGGTGTGCTAACAATATTTTTGTGACACGGAAGAGGCTTAATAATAGTGTTGTTTTGTGCGAAGGTGGTTCTTCTCGCCAACCTGTTCTTGAGGACTCTGCGAAGGGTGCTGGTGATAACTTGCCTGGGCCTTCGCCTGCGATGGCCCCAGAAACTATGGTTGGAATCTTGGAGAAAAGGTCGACCAAAAGGGTGGATACTGGCCTACAAATGTTTGATATTTTAGGTGATGACTCAGAGGAAAGCGTTCATTCCAGTGGTAATTCTCTCGAATTTTCTGATATTTCTGCTGGGAACTTTCGGGTTGCTAAGTCTCACAAGATTTCTGATATAGCTGGGGAACAAGATGCTAAGGAAACTGAAGATGAAGTTGAGTGCTTGAAGAAGCCTGATGACGCTAATACTGAGGCTACTGATTGCACTCAGGATCTGACTATGAGGGGTGCTAGTATTGCTTCTCCCCCAAGCTCTGAGCTTCCTGCTAGGTCCCCGGCGCACCAGCTTGAGGATCTCCGATTCTACAGCGAGCGTCTTAGCGTTCCAGAGGGTGCTCGGATCATTTCTGCTCGCAATATCAGCAAGGTGAAAATTCTGCCTAATTGCTATGAATCTGGTATTTGTGATGGTGTCATGAATAGCTTTACTATTCCCGAGCTGGAGGACAAACTGCGTCTTAGTGAGCCCGATCTGCGCTATGCTATTCAAGCAAATGCTATTAAGGGCTTGCTACTTTCGCGAGCTCTTCTTCGGTCTAGCTGCGATCGCCTGAAGGAGACGCACAAGCTCGATGATGAAATTGCCTCTCACATCTCTGAGCTTGAAGAGAATGTGGAAGTTTTGAAGGAGAAGCTGTCCATCTCTAGTGAACGTGAACAACGCCTTGAGCGTGAGAAGTTAGAGCTGATTGAAGATAAGCGGAAAGTCTCTGAGCAGTTTGAGGCCTTTCATAAAGAACTTGATGAGATTGAGAGCCTGAAATCGAAGGCTACTGACTTGGGAAATGATTTGGCAGATGCCAAGAGTCAGCTTGAAGATGCCCTTCGAGCTTTAGAACAGGAGAAAAAGTTGAAGGAGGAGGCTATTAATAGCTTGGCTGAAGAGCGAAGGCTGAAAGAATAGGCTGTTTTAGCTCTTAGCTAGTTTAAACAGTCTTTGGTTGACAGGGCTTCGCGTGCCGCTGATAAAGTTCGTAAAGTTGTGCAGTCCTTTGGTGCTGATTTGAAGGTTTTGGAAGGATTCGACTTTTCGGACATATCTGCTTACTTTGACTGGCTCAAAAGCTCTTTCGTCGACTTCCAGACTGTGGCAAACAGCTTTTCGAACTTTTCTGTTGTCGTTGCAGTTCGCAGCTTTGCATATACTATGACTCGATTGGGTTGCGAACATGTTCGCAACACAAAGTTTGATTATCCCAGTGACATGAGCTATGAAACTGTTGGCAATGGGATTGCATCGATTGCAAGAAACTTTGCTAGACGCTTCTGGATGCCACGAGGTATGAAGCTGGCTTTGGAGGAGGCGGAGCATAACCGAATTAAGGTTGGTAGCAGCTTTCCCCCTTGTTGTACTTTACTTGGGAGGGTTTCTAAGGGTCCTGGTCTTTGATTTGCAGAAGAAAATCTCCGGTGGCTCGGGTACTCCTTCATCATCTACCATGGTTACCCCTTCGGCTACCCCTTCGACAGCCCTTCGCATTACTCCTGCTTCCGTTGATGCTGCGCCTGTGTCCGGTACACTTGTGAACCCTTCGGCTGTTGGTTTAGTTCTTGAGGAGAATACGAGGACAGTTGATCCAGTGGATGCTCCACCTGCTATCGATCAGGTTGAATGAACTTTTCTAAGTTTGATCGATGTTTTGAACATCTGATTTGTAATGTTAATACTCTGTGCCTGCGTAGGTCCCTGCTGAGGACCCTGCGCAGGGGAATGTCTTAGAAACTTCTGCTTTGATCTATCGGCGGGGAAGCTTTATGATTTCTGGTTCTCTTTACGATGACTTTAAGCGGCGTCATCCTGATCTTGATGTCGATGACTTTTTGTCTCGTCGTCGGAAGTATTACGATAGGCGTAACGCTGAAGCGAAGGTTTTTTGGCAAAACTTTGACCCTAGTGTGTTGCCGCAACGGCAGATTCGTCGGATCCTTCGCCGTATAGAGCGTGGAGATGATAGTGTTGCGCAGGGGCTACTCGAGCCAAAACCTGAGCCTGTAGATGAAGTTGTTTGCATTCCTCATTATACTTATCTGGCTAAGGATCCAGTAGAAGATGAACTTGTTGACGGTAGAAAAATTTTTAGTTATTGATTGTGTGTTTCTCTTCCTGTTTCTGTTCAGGGATTAATTCCTGATGCTGATACCCTTCGAAGAATGGCTAACGAGATTATTGATGGTGTCGTTGCTGATTTGATATCAGAGATGGCTGACAGGGTGTGTGATGATTCTACTTTATGATTTGTTGAATTGAATGGTTCTTCTTTTTTCTGGGGATAGCCCCTAGCTTTTGTGCTGTAAAAAATACACATTATCTTGAAGTTGACATGTCGGACTTTGTCTTGTTTTGTTGTCACATGTTTACTTTTCTTGCTTTCTAGGTTGTAGTGTACTGACTATTGTCGTTTGTGTATCCGTGGCTGTCCTCCTATTTGGCAGCTTGTTCGGATTGTGAGTCCGTGACTTGGTTCACGAGCTTGTTATCTGTAGGCAGGGTTCACATGTTCCCATATTGTCCGCCTCTATAAATTGCCTGTGGGTTTTCCTTTGCTTGTTGTGAGCGTTCGCAGAGTTTTCCCTGCTTTCCAATGGCTCTTGTTTGGTGGTTGGTTCGTCCTCCAGAGTTTGAGAGAGTGTGTTCTCCTCCGTGGAGCTAGAAGAGTGCTTGCGACTGGGCCGGGAGTTGGTTATAGCCTCAGTGTTCCTATGATGCTGATGCTTGTCTCTGGCGTTTGCTCGTCGTTTTGACGTGTGATTGCTCCGGATTCGAGTGAACGTAGGGGCTAGCCTGAATAACTCTTTTGGTCCTTGTGACAGTTGCTAGGTTTTCCGGGGGCTAGAAGAGAGCTTGCGATGAGTTCATGTGAACCAAGCTGGCTCTGTTTGTAGCTTTTGTGATGCCTGCAACTCTATCTGGCTGTCGTTGTGATAGCTGATATCTTTGTTCTTCTTTATGTTCTGTCTTGCGAGACAGTTTTGTATTTGCATTGTTATATATTTAATAAAGAGGAAATTTTCTTATAGTGTTGAATCTTTCATGATGTTCTTAATGTTTACCATGAAATGTTGCGAATAAGTTTGAAGATGTGTTTGTATCACACTTTCTCTGTGATGTGAAGGCTTCAGGAACATTTTGATGTAACCTCGCAAATCTTTTAGTTTACGTTGCGAAGGTCTTATAAGCCTTTTTGCGATGGGCTTTTGTTATACCCTCTCTTTTTTGAGATGCGAAGGCTTCACGAGCCTTTTTGAGATGGGCTTTATCATACCCTCTCTTTTTTGATATGCGAAGGCTTCACGAGCCTTTTCGAGACTTAGGGTTTTTTCTTCCCTTTGTCTGTTAAGCTGAAGTCTGACAAGCTTGCATAATATGCTACAGCTTGTCGACTTTCAATTTCTCTTTTTGCTTTTGTTGATAAGGTCACATACTTTTTGAATGTATGTGACTTTTCAACATGTTCATAGACTTTGTTTGCTGGGGTACTACTTATAGTTCCGTAGTAAATGGGATACAAGAGAGTCTGCCTCGTTAAAAACCTCACCCCTTCGAGTAGTTTTGATTCTAAACGAAGGGTTCCCCTGTGAGGAAAAGAGTACAGCTCTCGAAGAAATTTAGAAAATACATAAATCTTGAAAATATAAGAGAAACTATGAAAATCTAGAAGATAGTTTCCTGAGCGTTTACGCTCATGGATAGTATTTTTGCAAACTGTCCGCGTTCCAAGAATGCGGCAGTTCTTTTCCATCCATATCTTGGAGTCTGTAAGATCCCCGTCTATTTGATTCTTTTACTAGGTAGGGTCCTTCCCATTTAGCCTGCAGCTTTCCCACTTTGTCAGCGTTTGCTTTTCTCTTCAGAATGAAATCTTCCGGATTTATCTCTTTCACGGCTATCTTCTTGTTTCTCCACTTCCTTGTTTCTGTCTGGTAATTCTGTAAGTTTTGTGCAGCAATGAGTCTTTGTTCTTCTATTTCTTCCTTGTGTGATGTGTTATCTTCATGCTCTAATGTTGCATTTGATATTCTTGGAGATCCGAAGAGGACTTCTGCTGGTAATACCGCTTCGTCTCCAAATAACAGTTTGAACGGGGTGAACTTAGTTGCTCTTGATTCGGTTGTGTTGTGTGACCAGACTACTCTTGTCATCTCTTCTACCCATTTGCCCTTCGGGAGCCCTTCGAGGCATTTGGCTACGCCTTTCAATATTATCCCATTCGCCCTTTCCACTGCTTCATTGGATTGAGGGTGATACACTGATGTGAAGCATATTTTGATGCCTAGAGTTGAGCAGAATTCTTTGAATGCATCGCTATCGAATTGTTTGCCATTGTCCACTGTTATTTCCTTTGGTGTGCTGAATCTGCATATTATGTTTTGCCAGACGAACTTTTGGACGGCCTTTGATGTTATTGATGCTAATGGCTTCGCCTCTATCCATTTCGTGAAGTATTCGACTGCTATGACTGCAAATCTTAGGTTTCCTTGGGCAGGAGGAAGTGGTCCCACCAGGTCAATGCCCCATCGCTGTAAAGGCCATGATGGTGTTATTAACTGAGTGATAGAGGAGGGTCTCTGGGAGTTGTTTGCCGAAAATTGGCAGCTTTTGCATCTCTTTATATGTTCTTTTGTGTCCTCGAGCGCTGTGGGCCAGTAAAATCCTTGCCTGAATATTTTTCGGCTGTTGCTCTTGGTCCTGTGTGAGATCCGCAGAGCCCTTCGTGGACTTCTTTGATTATCTCTTGGCCTTCGCTTTTTGTTACACACTTTAGCCAGGGTTTGCATACATGAAAGTGCATCTATGATCCTCTTAGGTTTTGGTTGACTAATGACAACACGCTTTAGTATCTAATGTTTGCAATGAGGCTATGCACAGGTAACAGGTGAAATCAATAGGAAACATTTGGTGAAACATGGCACTCAAAAAGGGAAATGAAAGCATGATTGAAGCTTACACGAAGATTAATTTCTATTCTATTGAATATTGAGTTTAGGAAAACCGTACTATCAAGAGGGATGCCGAAAAACTAGCTTGGTGGTGACAAGGTGCTCAAAATATCATCTAACTTATCCATGAGAGACACCTTGCACTTGCACTTCACTGGGAAATTAGTTTAGAGTGCTTTACCTGTGAAGTTTCGGAGGTTCCGGACATTTGTTCGGAGTGTCCGGACTTTGGTGTCTGGAGGAGGTGTTCTCCAGAAAGTTCGGAGACTCCGGAAAATTCTTCGGAGACTCCGGAACTTAACAGGTACAACGGCTATTTCGGCTGAACGGGTATTTATACCCCTCCGGTCCCCTCCTTTCTGCCCTCTCTGACTCCTTTTCGAACTGAAGCCTCCAAAGGCGATTTCCTTTCCTCTTTTCACTCCCTCTTGCTTCCCAAGGTAGATTTGGTGAGGGATTGAGTGAGGGATTGAGTGGAGTTCAAGAGATTGTGCTTGTGAGCTGATTCCCCATCATTTGAGCACCTCGAATGCCTTCAAGCCGGTAAATCGCGTTCTTTACTCTTGGAGCTTCAAGCTCCTAGACGGCTAGGCGTCATTCAAGAGCAACCAATCCGCTGTGGTTGTCTTGAGAAGTTTGTATCACCCCTACAGCTGAGTAAGTTCTTCATTTTACCCTTGGGTTGATTGAAGAAGAGGAAAGTGGTTTGGTGGATAAACCCGCCCTTCGTGGGCTCCTCAACGGAGACGTAGGTTCCTTGTGTGGGACTGAACTCCGGGTCTTAAATCCCTGTGTCTTTGTGTTTGTTCTTGTTCTTGTGCTACTTGTTGCTATTGTGCTATATTCTAGGGTTTGGTTCGGATCTATCATCTGTGAAGGTTCCTGCTGCAAGTGACACTTGAATTGGGTTGTATACATCCCAGGGTTGTATGGAAATTAGGCGATCTGATTTTCAGTGAGGTTTGATCTGTCATATTCAATTCGGCAATTATCTCCGGATTCTCCGGAGAAATCTTCGGAGTGTCCGAACTTGCTCGGAACCTCCGGACTTTTCTTCGGAGTCTCCGCACTTTCTGTGCCTGACAGTGTTTTGAGCGAAAAATTTTCAGTTTCAACTATTCACCCCCCTCTAGTTGACATCCTAGGTCCTTTCAATTGGTATCAGAGCTTGGCTCTCCTTATTAGAGCTTAACCGCTCGGAGATTAAAGATGTCAACTCCGGAGGAACAACCGATCCTTCCCACAGGTGGTGATGGTGACCCTCAAGCTAGAAGGGAGACTAGCGGACCCTCTACCAAAGACATACACTCTCAAAGACGAACAGGTGATGATCATGAAGAATCATCCAAAGATGAGGACTCCGACGATGATAACAAGTCCTTCAAGTCCGTAAGAAATGATCATACTAACCAAGTTCATTTCGATTATTCTCGTTTGAGCAACTCTATTCCGTCTCAATCGGTGAACCTTGGTAAACCACCTCGCTTTGACGGGAATGGTTATAACCAATGGTCTCGCTTGATGGAGGCGTATTTGATAGGGGTCAATCCGGCCCTTTGGAAGATTGTGTGTGTAGGTGTCACAATGCCCAAGGGAAGAGGACCGTTGAGTCAAGATCAAGAGTTTGAAATCCAATGCAATGCACAAGCCATGACCTTACTCTTTAGTGCCTTGAACCCCGAAGAATACAACACGGTTGAGTGTTTGCGCACCGCCAAAGATGTTTGGGACACACTTCAAGTCAACCATCAAGGGACAAGGAAAGAAAGGGAAAGTAGAATAAGAGTGTTGGAAGCCGAACTCAATCGGTTCTCTATCAAGGATGATGAAGGCCCACAAGAGATGTATGATAGGTTGAACAAGATTATCAACAAGATAAGATCTCTTGAAAGCACCAAATGGGATGATAGAGAGGTTGTTGACAAGATTCTTACGGCTTACATGGCTAGGGATGTGAACCTACCATCTTGATTAGAGAGAAGAGAGGATTCAAGAAGTTCTCTCCCGCAAATGTGATTGGGAGAATGGAAGAACATCTCATGACCGTCAAGGAAGCAAAGCTTTCTCATGAACTCTCCAAACTTCATGAGCAACTTGAGAAGGGAAGTGGGGTTGCTCTCAAGGCAAGCAACAAAGGCAAAGAAAAGAAAATCCAAAAGACTTCAAATAATGATGATGAAGATTCGGACAACTCGAAGAGGCAGCCTTGTTCATGAGAAGATTGAGAAAAGCCATGAAGAAAGAAGGATATGTCAAAAGGAAGTACAAGAAGAGCACAACCAAGAGAAACTCAAAGAGAGCTTGCTTTAGGTGTGGCAAAGAAGGTCATTTCATTGTTGATTGTCCACGTGAGAAGGAAGATCACAAGGAAGACAAGGACAACAAGGAACACAAGAACAAGAGTCACTACAAGAAGAAGCACACCGAAGAAGCTCACCTTGGCATTGAGTGGGATTCTAATGAAGAGAGCTCCAATTCCGATGATGAGAAAGTTGCAACCATTGCCATACAAGCATCCTCAACTTCATCAACACTATTTGGCTACATCACCGATGATGAAGATGATGCTCCACCAACTTGCCTCATGGCTAAAGGACCCAAGGTGATATCCGATTCTCCTTCTAGTGATAGTGACCATGATAGTGAAGATGATGATAGCACAATGAACTTAGAAAAAAGGGTCACATCTAAAATAATAAAACTTTTGGAGGAAATAGATAATCGGGATGATGCTCTTGAGGAGCAAGAAGAATTGATTAGACTTGAGCGAGAGAAAACCGTCTCTCTTGAGGAATCTCTTGCCGAACAAAGGAAGAGTTTCAAGAGGCAAGAGGACTTGCTCAAAGTCAAAATTGATAACCTTCTTGCTCTTGAAAAGTCTTATACTAAAGAGAAAGAAAAGGTTAATGAGTTGCGCAAGAAACTAGACTTAGCTAATGATGAATCAAATAGCCTAAAGAGTATGAATGAGAAACTTCAAGAAAACTTCTCATGTTTAAATGCCAAACACACGGCTCTTGAAGTTCAATTTAATACTCTTTGGGAAAGCACCTCATCTAACTCTAAGGATGCAACCCAACCATCTATTCCCTCCACTAGTAATGGTTGTGATAAATGCTTCAATATTGATGTTAAAGCCTATGCTACTAACCTTGCCGAGATGCATGCTATGAAGAAAGAAATTGCAAGACTTACATCTTTTGTTCAACAAGATTATTCTCCAAAGGAGGACAACATTGGTAAGTTTGAGAACCATACCAAGGGGTTTGGTACTCAATACATACAGAAATTTGGCTTTGTGAAAGGAAAGGGCATTGGTAAGAGTGAGCAAGGAAATGTTGAACCCATTCCTTTCATCAAGAACCAAAGCAAGTCCGGCATAGGTAAGAATGGTGGTCTATTGGATGGCATGACACATCAAAGGAAGAGACCACAAGCAAAGCCAACTAAGGTAGTGGTCACTCAACCAATTAGACCACAAGAGGTAAGAGCAGCTCCTCCAACAAAGACAAAGAAGACAGCTGCTCAAGGCTCTTATTATGCCGATTATGTATTGACTTGGGACCACAATGGTAAGGTGATTGCCAAGTATGTTGGGTATCGCACTAGGGACACGTTGATTAAAAGAAATGTGTGGGTGCCCAAAGTTCTTGTGACTAACACTCTAGGACCCAAGCAACATTGGGTATCTAAAACTAGAGCTTAA
The DNA here is from genome assembly GCA_004135705.1 of Alloteropsis semialata. Lineage (NCBI taxonomy): Eukaryota > Viridiplantae > Streptophyta > Magnoliopsida > Poales > Poaceae > Alloteropsis > Alloteropsis semialata. The sequence goes on from CM014273.1 coordinate 44,954,498, forward strand.
ATTGTTTTGTAGGCCTACTCTTCCGGCGGATCAAAATGGGTTCTTGATAGTGGGTGCACCAATCATATGACAGGAGAGAAGAAGATGTTCACTTCCTTTGAGGCAAATGAGAATGCAAGTGACAATATTGTATTTGGTGATGGAAGTCAAGGAAAGGTAATGGGGTTAGGTAAAATTGCTATATCTACCGATCATTCAATTTCAAATGTCTTTCTTGTTGAATCCTTGGATTACAATTTACTATCCGTATCTCAACTTTGTGAGATGGGTTACAATTGTTTGTTCACTAATGAGGGTGTGACCGTCTCAAGAAGAAATGACAGCTCCATTGCTTTCAAGGGTGTACTCAAAGGAAAGTTTTACCTTGTGGATTTCACTTCGGAGAAAACTCAACTTGACGCTTGCTTGATGGCAAAGTCTAGCATGGGCTGGTTATGGCATCGCCGACTAGCTCATGTGGGAATGAGAAACTTGAACAAGCTTCTCAAAGGTGATCATATTCTTGGACTAACCAATGTGACCTTTGAGAAAAATAGACTTTGCAGTGCATGTCAAGCCGGGAAACAAGTTGGAAATCCACATCCGTCAACAAGCGTCATGAAGACAACAAGGCCACTTGAACTACTCCACATGGATCTCTTTGGACCCGTGGCCTACATAAGCATTGGCGGTAACAAATATGGTTTTGTAATTGTTGATGATTATTCTCGTTTCACTTGGGTGTTCTTTTTGCATGACAAAAGTGAGGTACAAGAAGTGTTCAAGAAATTTGCAAAGAGAGCCCAAAATGAGTTTGAGAAGACCATCAAGAGGGTGAGAAGTGACAATGGAACCGAGTTCAAGAACTCCAACATTGAAGTCTACCTTGATGGGGAAGGCATTGGTCATGAGTTCTCGGTCCCATATACACCTCAACAAAATGGAATTGTTGAAAGGAAGAATCGTACACTCATTGAGATGGCAAGGACAATGCTAGATGAATACAAGGTTTCGGATCAGTTTTGGGCCGAAGCTATCAACACTGCTTGTCATGCCATCAACCGACTCTACCTCCACAAGATTCTTCAAAAGACCTCATATGAGCTTCTCACCGGTAATAAGCCAAATGTGTCATACTTTAAGGTTTTTGGATGCAAATGCTTCATTCTTGATAAGAAACCTAGAAGTTCTAAATTTGCTCCTAAATCTAGTGAAGGTTTTCTTCTTGGTTATGCCTCAAACTCTCACGCCTATCGTGTTTTCAACAAAGCCACCGGCTGCGTTGAAATTGCGAGCGACGTGAAGTTTGATGAGACTAATGGCTCCCAAATGGAGCAAGTTGATCCACATGTTTTAGGCCAAGAGGAACCATCTCATAGGGCAATTCAGAAGATGGCAATTGGAGAAATCAGGCCTCAGGAAAATGAAGATGAGGAAGAACAAGTGGCAGGGACAAATGAACCTGCTGCAGGCAGAAATGCTGAGATCTCCGGAGACTCCGGACAAATCTTCGGAGGCTCCGCAGGTTCCGGAGACTCCGGACAATTCTCCGGAACCTCCGGAAATCCTGAAGGAAATGCTCCTGACCTAATTGAAGACTCTGAAGCTGAAGCGGAAGAAAATGAAGATGGAGATATTCAGCACCATACTCAAGTCCCACATCCAAGAGTGCATCAAAGTGTTCAACGGGACCATCCCGTTGACAACATACTTGGGAGTATTCAAAGAGGGGTAACTACTCGATCTAGATTGGCAAATTTTTGTGAACATTACTCGTTTGTTTCCTCTTTGGAACCCCTAAAGGTAGAAGAAGCCTTGGATGATCCGGATTGGGTGATGGCCATGCAAGAGGAGTTGAACAACTTCACTCGGAATGAAGTCTGGTCCTTGGTCGAAAGACCAAATCACAACGTCATTGGCACAAAATGGGTCTTCCGCAACAAACAAGATGAACATGGGGTGGTAACAAGGAACAAA
>CM014273.1:44957453-45012143 GCA_004135705.1 Alloteropsis semialata
GACTATGTTTGTTAGATTTCTGGGGTAAATATGAACCACCCAGCGCCATTGTAAAAGACGTTCAACACCATCTCAATAGAAGCTAGTTTGCTGGCCCGTGCCAAACCCTAGTTTTCTATTCATCGAGTTCTTCAGCAAGGAGGGCTGCATCATCTTGATCTTCAGTTTGCCTGTAAGCATGACATTTATTACCGAGTTATTCTAAGCTTTAAATTGAGGCGTATAGCCCTTTTTGTTTGGATAACTCACTAATTTACTGGTTTCTATTGATCTATATTGGTTCTTCCTGCTTAGTTTTAATAGATTCCATTTAATAGATTCTAGAGTTATCTGGCTCATAATAATATCTTATCGGCTTACATTATTGAATCTGAGTGCTCTTCTACCTGCTTTTTTCATCATATATTTGTATTCATATTTGAGAGCGATTTACTAGGTTTGCATGATTAGAAAGCTGGTTTAGTTCTAATCCTTGAGTCATAAAGAAAGTAAGTTTAAGCAAATTCTTTAGTATTCAGAGATTCATCAGCTTGATAGGTAAAATCGGTGCCCTGCTAGCAATGCTGTCTCGGTTGAGCCCGATTCAATTGTTAGTGACATTGATTTTCAATTATCCAAGTCCTTTGGAAGTATGGATAATAAGGAACATAGTTAAGCTTCATCTATTATCAAATCGGCTCCTATAGTCGATGGCTTGTTTTAATCCATGTCATATCATCGCAATTTGGGCTCACAGACTTGCATCAGACTTCTTTTGATGTTGATCCAATTGTGGGAATAATTCAGGGTCTTGGTCGATGAGTTCCATTGAAGTTACTAATTAAACTCGACCTTGTCAATTTCAGGACAAATTGACTGGCACGTCACGGACCTCAATATTTTTTATCTGCACTAGAGTTAAGCAGATCTCACAGTGTTGATACTTAGAAGATCATCACCCGATTTTTTAGCGTCAACATATTTTGGCACGCTCGGTGGGACCTAAAGCAAGTTTCTAACATGACGAAGCCTGTAGATAAAAGTAAAGATATCGCACCAATCACCATGGAGGAGCTCAGTGAGGAGCAGAGGAAGTTAGTGAAAGCACAACTTGGAGAATTTAAGAACTTGTGCTTGGATACCAATAGCAGGATGCAGAACACGGTGATCAAGAAGCATCAGTTTCCTGTACCAAAAGAACAAGTTGATAAAATGACAACCGACAAGAGATAGTTCTTTCAAGGTTACGTCGATGCTGCTATGAGCCACACCATGATCAACTAGTCAGGTTTAATTAGCTAGCCTCTGTAAAAGTTTTTCGAAAACACCTGCTCCTTAGTTTTCTCCAATGCAACTCAAGAGAATTCAAAGCCACATTTAACACAAAAATACATGCAAGCGCAACATAGCACAAGTGGGGCGAGTGTGCTGACGTTAATGTTGATCCGTTGATGGTCAATGTTGACCAATTCAACGGTCAAGGATTGGTTAGTGGGCCCCCTATGTCAGGTGGGTCTCGGTTTGTTTGTTAGTGGGCCAAGGGTGGACACAGCTTGTAGTTAGTGGGCCCACATTTCAGTTGGTGGGCCACGCTTGCAGTTTATGCCATGGGGAATAGTGGGACTATCATAATGTTAGCTATGTCCTTGGTATCTTCAATATAAATAAATTGTGGACCGTATTTTCCAAGACCATATACAAACTTTGTGAAATGGATGTAGTAGTTAAATTAAATCTGTGAAAATAGATGTTTAATGAATCCGCTGGAAATAAATGTTTGCACTGTTTCTGGCAAATCCAACATGTTTAAGTATTACATGGAAAATGATACCGTTACCTTGTGAGAAGTCATGTACGCACAGAAATTAAATTATTAATAAAACCAGGAATAAAAAATATGACCTATTTTATTATCTGATTTGTAAAGATCTATAGCTATCGTCCAGTATATATGAACAGAAGGTTACCATTATTATGTGGCGTATAGATACATAGATTTTTCTGGATCCTGTGATTGCATGCATATCTGGTGTGTACACATTATATGACCATTTTAGTACCTTATAATTAATACGTTGCGTAAATAATTTAACACCTAGATATGCAGCGTTGTATAGCACAGTTTCACACCTATATATCTATTTAAAATAATATCTCCATATTAATTATGACGTTTTTCTAATCTTCTCGATGGAAGGAAGTTTTATTTATAACAAGAACGTTGTATAGCACAGCTTCACACCTATATATCTATTTAAAATAATATCTTCATATTAATTATGATGAATTTTTAATCTTCTCTCACCTATATCACCTATAGTGTGATTCTCGCCGGGCAGAGAGGCCAGCCGCCGGAGTTGCCTTCCCGTCCGCCGGCCATGCAACTTAGCTACCTATTCTAGGACCGCGGGCGCACCTCCAGGGGCCGGGGGCGCATATCTGGGCAAGCCTGTTCGGTTGGCTGGCGGCTGGTGGCTGGTGCTGATTTGTTGTGAGAGAAAAGTACTGCTTGCTGGCTGGTGGCTGGTGGCTGGTGCTGATTTGTTGTGAGAGAAAAGTACTGCTGGCTGGTGGCTGATAAGCCAAGCGAACAGGCTGGGCTGATAAGCCAAGCGAACAGACTGGCTGGTGGCTGATAAGCCAAGCGACCAGAGAGAATAGGCAGCCCCCTGCCCTCGTGAGAAGCGGTGTGTGCTGTTGCCACACATGTTGATGGGTCGATCAGTTTGCTTTCCTCATTGGGGATGGCCTGCAGGCGTTATATTTAAATAAATTTAGTTTCCGCACTCCACTAATCCCCAGTTCTGTATTTGGGATCTTGCTACTAGATTGTGCTGGCGACTTTTTTTTTTTTGCGAAAGACCAGTACAGACGCAGACGCTCACACACGCACGCACACTCACCCCTATGAATACACGCACGCAAACCCTACCCCTATGAGCACCTTCGAGAGACTGGGCCGGCTGTTCCGATCTTGAGATTGACAAAGTCACCACAGACGCCTCGCTATCAACGGGCACGTCGCCTACCACTGAAAGAAAAGCGCCGGACTGAATGTTACACATGCTGCACATAGCACACATGGGCTCGGTCTATGGATTTGTGCGGCCGAATTGTGACTCTGTTTGTGGATAATAAGGCTTATGTTTTCCGCACAGAAAAAAAAAGGATGGCTTATGTTCAGAATTTCAGAAGCAGCACTGAACAAATGGGTTCAGAATTTCGACGATACGTTGTTTGAGTCTTGGTCTTTGGCTGACTTAGGCACAGGGCCATGGTGCCTTGGCGGCCATGTTCTGGCTTAGAGTATACTCGATCACACACAGATGCGAAGTTTTGCAGTTTTAAAGGTATATTCTTGTTTAGTCGTCCATAGCTAGGATTTAATTAGACCTCGTGACCTTAAAGTTTGAACTTGAGTCCTCGCAAAAAAAAAAAGTTTGAACTTGAGGAATTCCACACTGAATTTGGGACAGAAGGCATACGCTAATTTATTGATAATCTAAAATTTATCCAAGATATCGTGGGTGCAACTTTATTTAATCATTAGCTTGGAAGTATACTAAGCTTATGTGTTTGGGAGAACAATACGAGCTCCGCAAGTCAATGAAATTCATGTTTGGAACCAAACGCGGAGGATCTCAACGGCGAGGCCGTTCTTGCTCAACATGTCTTGCGACGGCAAAAGGCAAGGCGTGGTGGATGAAAATAACCCTGTGGAGCGTTGAAAGCCTTGTCGTCGACAACACCGGCAGCACGGCCTTCGCCTACTACTTTCACGGTGCAATGAGGGAAAAAAACATGAAATTTAGTGATTGGTCCCAGAAATTAAGCTCGCATAAAGAAAAAGGGTAGCACTTGCATCTTACTACCGTGACCCGGAGGATTTCCCTTTCTTGCAGTGTCTAGGATGGGCGTGCTCTGGGGCTTGTCACCTCGAACATCGGCTCCGGCGACGACAATCCCGGCGAGGATGCCAAAGCAAAGATAGCCTTGTAGGCACCCATATCAGGTGCAAACCGATCTCTTCGTGCAAACCGTGCAAACTTCTAATCTGGGCCACACGATGTTGATCCAAGGGGGGGAGGGGGGGCGCAGAGGAGGTGGAAAGGGTGATTTGCAAAAGTGTGATTAGAGACGCTTTTGCAAATCACCCCTTCCACCTCCCCTTTGTGCCCCTTGGATCAACATCATGTGGCCCAGATTAGAGTTTGCACGGTTTGCACGAAGAGGCTAGTTTCCACCTGATATGTTGCCTACTTTCTTCCCTCACTATCTTCTTCTACGCACAAATTGTCCGCTGACGAAGTTTGATGTGCTCTGGTCGTATGAGCCTGTGACCTTAAATTGTCACTGTTTGTGATACTTTTATATTATTTGTCAGAGAAATAGTATTAAAAAATTGAATAATATTAAAAAACCAAAAGAAAAAACAAATATCAAATTTAAAAAAAAAAAAAAGGATTACCAGGAGCGTGCGATGGAATGACCCGCCCCTGTAAACACCATCTTCAGGGGCGGGGCAGGCAATCGCCCGCTCCTGAACAAAACATTTCCAGGGGCGGACCATGCCATTACCCGCCCCTGGAAACACCATCTTCAGGGGTGGACCATGCCATCATCCGTCCCTGCAAAACGTTTGTTGGGGCGGCCCCGCCCCTGCAAATGACCATTTTTAGCAGCCAAAAGCAGGGGCGGATTTCGGCGCCGTCCCTACAAACGTCATTTTACGCGCCTCTACAAACGTTTTTTTATAGTAGTGCTTATATAGAGGGGAAAGCTTAGCAATTCGGTCCAGCAATTAAGTTGTTCGGTAACTGATCCTAAACGTTGCCTAACAAAATAATTTTAACGACGAGATGATATAGGTTGGCGCTCTGTGTACGATCTATGGCACCACAGCTGCCACAGGATCAGACTGGTCCATACCCTTTGCTTTTTAGATAATGGAAATTATATTCCGGCCTCTACGAAACGTATGCAGCCTCCAATTATTACAGGATCAGCTATCAAAGCTGTTTATCAAAGGGGAAAATGAAAAAAACGAAGGTGGGGAAACAAAACCAATTCTAGAATTAAGTTTCCATCCATGATTTGCCAACTCCAAAGCAACTGTCTCCAATGAAATACTAGTAGACTTGAAGACCTCCTTCGTCCCATCATCACGCTGCAGCTGCGCCCAAAACCGCAGCCAGTACGCTCCCCTGAAAATAGCCTGCAGAAAGGAAGTGTATCTGACGTTGTCAAAAATTATATCATTCCTGCATCGCCAGATAGCCCAACACAAAGCAGCACATCCCACCAAAATCAAGTGTCTGTCTTTTTTAATAAAAGGCAATAACCAGTTCCCTAGCATATGGGAAATAAAGGTTGGTGGGGATAAGCCAGTAGCTATATGAACAATTTGCCAAATCATCTTGGCATGGTGGCACTCAAAGAAAAGATGTCTAGTCGTCTCATTAGAATTACAGAAACAACATTTATGACTTCCTTTCCAATTCCTCCTTGCTAGATTATCTTTAGTGAGAATCACTCCTTTTTGAAGGTACCACAAAAAGATCTTAATTTTTAGGGGAATTTTTAGTTTCCAGATCAACTTATGTCGGAACGGGGTATGTTGATCCAACATATGCAGATACATAGAGCGTACTGTAAACATACCACTCTTAGTTAAATTCCAGTTGAACTGGTCTGTACCCACACTCAAGTTGATAAAAGTTAATCTAGCTACAAGGTGCAGCCAGTCCCTGAGTTTATCGCCCACTAACGACCTCCTAAAAGAAATATTAAGAGGCGTGGTTTGCATGACATTTGCCACAGTGCTATGTGGTTGGCGAACAACATTATACAGTGACGGATACTGCTCCTTTAGCGGTTGTTGACCGATCCAAGTATCTTCCCAAAACCTTGTGTTTCCTCCATCTTTAATCATGAAGGATCCACAGCTCAAGACCTCTTCCTTAATCTTCATAAGTCCTCTCCAAAAATGAGAGTCATAAGGTTTGGCTTGAACTTGTGAGAGAGATTTGGAGCTTAGGTATTTGTTCCGAAGCATTGATTGCCAAGTCCCATCAGTATTAAGCGAATTAACAATCCATTTGCTTAATAAGCATTGATTTTGGAGTGCAAGGTTTAGTATCCCGAGTCCTCCCTGATCCTTTGGGCGGCACAAGATGTCCCAGCGGGCTAGGCGGTATTTCTTTTTATCAGAGTTACCCTGCCAATAGAATCTCGATCTATAATAATCAGGTTTCTTAAGTATACCTTTTGGTATCTCAAAAAAGGACATCATGAACATAGGTAGGCTGCTGAGCACTGAATTTAGGAGAATCAATCTTCCTCCAGAGGATAGGTGCTTAGCTTTCCAACAAGATAGTTTCTTTTCAAAACGGTCTTCTATTTTTTTCCAGTCTGCATTTAGGAGTTGTCTATGGTGCATCGGTATTCCCAGGTATCTAAATGGATATTCACCTGCATCGCAGCCAAAGAGTTTAATATATTCATTCTCAAACTCTCTGGCTCTTCCGTAACAAAAAATTTCGCTTTTATGGAAATTTATTTTCAACCCAGAGAGTTGTTCAAAAACAGTGAGGAGAAGCTTCATGTTTTTGGCCTGCTCCAAGTCATGATCAATGAAAATGATAGTGTCGTCCGCATATTGCAGGATAGACAAGCCATCATCTATGAGATGGGGTAGGATTCCCCTGATCTGGCCATCCGCTTTGGCGCGTTTAATGAGTAGTGCCAACATGTCTGCCACAATATTAAAAAGAATGGGAGACATAGGATCGCCTTGGCGCAAGCCCCTTTTCGTTTGGAAGAAGTGTCCTATATCATCATTAACTTTGACACCAACACTTCCACCCGCGACCATTCCTTCAATCCATCTGCACCATTTGGTGAGAAACCTTTCATACGTAGAGTTTGTTGAAGGAAAGACCATTTAACTTTGTCGTAGGCTTTCTCAAAATCTATTTTGAGAATGACCCCGTCTCTCTTTCGAGTATGTAATTCATGGATGGTTTCGTGTAGAATAACCACGCCTTCCATGATGTTTCTGCCCGGCATAAAGGCAGTTTGTGATGGACTCACCACCGTTTTAGCCACTTTGTTTAACCTGTTTGTGCCAACTTTTGTAAATATCTTAAAGCTGACATTCAGGACGCAAATGGGTCTGTATTGTTGTATTTGTTTTGCCTCTTGGACCTTTGGAATCAAAGAAATAACTCCAAAGTTAAGACTAAACAAGTGTAGCTTCTCTTCATGAAATTCTGTGAAGAGGGCCATAAGGTCATCCTTTATGATCTCCCAAAACACTTGGTAGAATTCTGCTGGGAACCCATCTGGTCCAGGTGCCTTGTTATGTTCCATTTGGAAAATCGCCTCTTTCACCTCTAATTCCGTGAAAGGTGATGTGAGGATTTCATTTTCCTCTGCCGTCACCTGTGCGATATCATCTGTCCGAGATTCCACTAAAGTGATATCGGACTCCTGAGGTTGGCCAAAGAGGTCTTTATAGAAATTAGTGATATAATTCTTTAAATCAGCGTCACCTACTATAATCCCATCATCTTGTTCTAATCTGAAGATGTGTTGTTTTCGGTGTTTTCCATTTGCCACCAAATGAAAGAAGCGAGTATTGTCATCACCTTGAAGGAGAATATCCACTTTAGCTCTCTCATACCACTTACTTTCCTCTTCCCTTAAGAGGACTACAAGACTCTCTTTTAGATAATGTTTCATATTTATCTCATTATCAGTCAAAACGCTAGATTCCGCTTTAGTATCAAGCTCTTCTAGCAATTTTAAAAGTCTTTTCTTTTCCTTTTTATAGGAGCCAGCAGTATGTTTGGCCCAGCCCCTAAGGAACTGTCTAAGACGCCTAATTTTATTCTGCCACCTGGCTAAAGGTGAAGCGCCTCGGTTCTCTGAATGCCAAACCTCTGCAACCATGTCCACAAAGCCTTCTCTCAGCAACCACCCTCTTGTAAATTTAAAGGGTGGTTGAACATTCCGATGTGTGGATGAGCCTGTACTGAGGATAAGGGGAGTGTGATCTGAAATATTCCTATCTCTCGCTTCGACAGTTGCCATAGGGAATTTTTCCTCCCAATCTGTGCTAACGAGAACCCTATCTAATTTTTCTAGGATTGGATCATCCCCCGGACCTACCCAAGTATAGAGACGACCAGACATGATAATCTCTCTAAGATCTAGAGATTCGATGACGGCATTAAACAAATTTGGCCATTTAAAATCAAAGTTATCTGTGCTCTTCTCATCTGGGTTTCTCATAATATTGAAATCTCCTCCGATGATATACGGAAGAGAACTTTTAGAGCAAGTGTTAGCCATTTCAGCAAGGAAAGCCATTTTATTGTCATCCTGAGCTGGGCCATACACTATGTAAAAATCGAATTTGAAACCATCCTCTTTAATTCTGAGGGTAAATTTGACATAGAAGTCACCTTCGTCGATGGCTCCGATGTCAAAAAAGTTTAGATCGGCACCCAAAAGGATGCCACCTGATCTACCATGTGGGGCCATACTATGCCAAATAAAGTTATTACCCCCACACAGATTCTTCAGCACCGGGTCTGTAAAATTATCTCTTCCCGTTTCTGAAATAGCTATTATATTAATTTGCTCCTCTTTTACCAACTCCGACAAGTATCTATGTTTAGCCAAGTCTGCAAGACCTCTGCTATTCCAAAAGATCCCTTTCATCTTAGACTTAGTTTTGACGGGGTTTTCGGTTTTTTAGGGGGTTTCCCTTTTTTTGTAATAGAGGTAGATTTAGGTTTTTTTTCTTTCTAGGAACCGGACTTAGATCTTTTAGTATAAAGTCTAAGTCGTGATCCCGACGGCTCTCTTTAGTATCTCCACTTAAGTGGTCGAGCGCCGCCTGAATACTTTCCTCCTCCTCATCATCACTATTAAATGAGGGGTTGTGATAACCGACCATCTTTTTATTCCCTTTTTTATTCTCATGTTTCTTCCTAGTTGACACTGGTAGTCTATCAATTTCTATGTTTTTGATTGCTAAGGTGGAAGAACTAGCTATATTATCATCTCTACCAAGGGAAATGCCAACAGCTTTCATATTAGAAGAAATGCGGGAATTTGAAAAGGAAGTAAAAGACTTCGAGTTACCTGTCACTTCCAAATTTCGGGCTGCTGCCATGCGCGTCGTCTTTGTCAAGGTGTGGTCATCAGCTTTCGTCGAAGATCTGCTACTGCGCCTTAGAGTAGTCCCTGGTATTGCTGGGTTAGATTCCAAGGCCTTCTTATATCCAATGTCGCGATTAGCATCATCAACATTATTTTTTTCAGGGATCTGGGACCCTGCACAAACAGTTCCAGTCACTGTCGGCTCAATATCAACCACACCCAACGGCGCCTCAGGCTGTCCAAGCAGAGTGTCTAGGCCGGACTGCTCCTCAGCAAGCCCGACCGCAGTAGCTGTCTGTCCAAAGCCGTCAACTGCGTCCTCTGGCTGACACAGTGATGCATTGACGTCAGCTTGCTGTCCGTCCAGTTCAGACACGATCAGTCCGGTAGGCTCCTCTGGCTGGGCCAGTGCCGTGTCCACGCCAGCAAGCATGGTGACGGTCTGCTGAACCAGCCCAGTATCGGCTAGCTGACCCAACACACTCGCGTCTGCAATCTCCTCCTCTGTCACGTGTACAGACACCACCTTCTCAGGTTGCATAGCATCAGTAGCTAAGGGAGACAAAGCACGCGTGTCATCTGCGAGTGCTTCCACCTGGGAATTAATAGTAGTCCCATTCTGCACTTCATCAGCGATGGGATCCTCTTCAAGTGCCACCTTCAAACTGATCTCATCGAGAAGCCCATTAACTGCAATATCTATCGCCTCATTCACCATCCTTAGCTGATCTGCTGATGATGGTGCTTTGTGTTGATTCCCTAGAGAGGTGTCAGTAGTATTATTTTCTGACTCACCCTGAGGTCTCTCCTTTGGATGATTAGCATCCTCCATCTCCTGATCTTCCAGACCGGGATCATCATCCAACAAGTCATCATCATCAAAAGACTCCTCATCTGTGCTCACTATCTCATCCACTTTGAAGTATATTGGATACATATAGCCCTTGACCACAATATCGGTGTCTTCTGGAATTTTGTGAGCATCCAGTACATTTACCAACAAGCGTACCACTCCATGTTTCCTTAGGTAGTTCATGTCAACCTTTTCCGTAGCACCTAGAGTAGTACCAATAGCCCAAAGTGGTAGGAAGGACCGAATCTCATGAGGGACTCCATACACTAAGACCCAGACTTGATGCAATTTCCGTTTGGGTTTGATCTCCTGTGTCCACTCTTCAAAGAAAAGCACACCTTCATTATTATCTGTCGGTATCCTTTTAATAGCAACCAGAGTCCTCAACTCCACCGGACTTGGGAAGGGCACAATGAATTCCTTTGGGCCATGCTCACGGACTTCCCACTCCCATTTAATCGGTAGGATCCTTGCCAATTCTGCCTTCAGTAACTCTGCTGATACTTCACCTTCCACAATCCGAATCAAAGCTGTAGCTGCGACTTTCTCCGGAGGAGGAGCACTCGTAACACCCTCAGTTGGAATATGAAAAAACCCCAGACCATCGCCCGCCAAACCACAAAAAGTTGCCTGCGGTTTGGGAGCACGTAGTAGGGGGCACTGGTTGGTGAAGTGATCATCCGAGCAAATGCTACAGCGCAATCCTTTCTTCTTCTTAGCTGCCGGGAGATCCAATTCAGGAACCACATGTTTCATCTTGTCATCCTTGGAGACATGTTGATCTGAGCTGTTACCTGCTTCTTCCTGGCCAGGAGCATTACCGGCTGCTGTAGGGTGTGCACCACGATTGCTTGAATTGCCGGCCCCCTGACCACGTGCCGCTTTGCCACTAGGGCCGCGACCTCCGCCTCTAGCAGCCTGGCCATCACGGCCTCTTGCAGCCTGGCTGTCGCGGCCGCCGCCTTCTGATTGCCGGCCGCGGCCACGACCACGCCGGCCAGAACCCCGACCACCGCGCGCCCTAGCGTTGAGGTGCGCGAGGCCGCGGTTCGCTGTCCCACGAACAGCGTCGCCATCTCCGGAGCCCCCCGCCATCGCCGCCTGCGCGTATGTCTTGCGATCCCCGTCGAGAGTGCTGTGGATTGAGTTGTCTCCGTATCTACACGAAGCCCTCAGATTGAGTTGTCTCCGTATCCACACCGCCCCCGCATGGGCCTGTATTTTTGGCCCACGTGCCTTTTCTTCGGTCTGGCACCGTTTGGCCCGGCATGCGACCCGTTGATCGCCGGGCGATTTTGAATCATGCGAATCGCGCGAAATTTCCGGATCGGATCGCGACTCCTCTGGGTGGGCGCCGTTGGCAGCCTTCTCCGGCGACCTGCAACGGCGAATTGCACCAGCCTTGTGTAAAGCCGGTAAAACGAACTCCGCCAGTGACGTCGATCTCCTCTGCACCTTTGGCAATGGCCCTTTCCATGGTTTCATCCATGGCCAGCGAATCCCAGGACCTGGAGAAGTTCGAACTTTTGGAGTGCTCGCCGTTGAAATCTGCGACTGTCTTCGTTGAGTCGCCGGAATTGGAGAAGGAAGTTCCGATGAATTCACCGCCGAGACCCTGGCCTCAGCTTCACCCAGATCTTCACAATCACTATCTGAGTCAGAACCGGTGCTCCAGAATCTCCCTGATGGTGCGCCCTCTTCACCTTCCCCCATCTTCCAGAGATCCGGGCGTGGTGACTCCGGCGGCTCATCAGCCGTCGCCCGCACCAGAGAGGTTTGGAGCGTCGGTCTGAGCCGGCGCCGGCGTGGTCGCGCCGTCGCCGTCGTCGTCCGGCCACAGCTACGCCGCGCGGATAGGGAGCATCATCCTCCCTGCAGCGAAGCAGCAGCTGGCGGCGCCACGCGCCGGCGACGAGAGCGAGGCGTGCAGGCGGGAGGAGTTGGGTGGAATCGGCATAGACGTAGGCATGCACCCTCGTGGTATCAATATCTTGTAGGTATGACTAGCTTGATTCTTTGTAGTAGATCCCAGTATCCCACATTGCTTGATTGGTTTCGGAAAAGGACAATGCAGGTTGGCAGAAGATTTCTGCTGTCCTTGTTTGTAAAAATGCCCATAAAAGATATTTAACATAGTTCAGGACAGTGGTTTTGATCGCTGATTTCTCTCTGATCATAGCAGAGGTATACGGTCTGCTCAGTTCTTCCTCCCTGCTTTTTGTTAGACTAACAAATATGCCCGTATGTTGCCATGGGAGAGAAAAAACTTCGCTTACCTTCAATAAACATATCTAAAACTCAGGTGATAATTTGATTTATGACCCACAATATATTCAAAAAATTCTGTTACAAAAACATATAAAAATCCCCAATCCAAGCCATCCCTCAAATTCTCAGAGCCTATATCAAATCCAAGTCTTATGTAAAAACCCGCAAATTTTACATTTTTATTCTATCTAAAAAACCAGCATATATGTCAATTCCATGTCTTATGTAGAAAACTCGCAATTGTTTGCATTTTTATTTTATCTAAAAACCCTTGCATGGTTTACTGTACTATGTTTTGGCTCCGTGAATTAGTTTCACACATCACTTTTCTACCCTCTTTATTCTATATGATGAATACTATTACAAATATTATTTTCTGTATGTGAACTAATTTTGTCACGATCCTGCATACCACATACGAAAATAAATTCATATTTATTTTATTTCACAAGTTATATGCAAATAAAAAGGCTCCGGTAGAGTACAAATTGCAATAAATACTTTATAGCATGTGTTTGGTTCAAGCATGACTTGCGATGGTCCCAAGCTCCGGACTCCTGTCTCTTTTCTTGTTTACGTGGTGATTCTATCTCGTGTCTAGTTCAACATACTGAGAGCAACTCCAATCGATCTCTCAAATGAGTTCCTAGTCTTACACACGAGGGTCGTCTCTCATCTATATTTTAGTTTTACATTCCCTTGCACTCTAATCAATCTCTTGTATATGCCTCCCTACTATCTACTCACACATACCTTATCCATGTCTTGCAACTATCTAGTTAACTGTTTTATATGTAAGTGGTAATATTCATAACTATTATTTATAGAATTACTATAATTGTAATATTTTTAATAGCTACTTTATTTAATGTTCCTACGTATATCAACATCAAAATAGGAATCAAACTATAATATGGGAAAAACCTACGTTCTCTCTTTCTTCCTCTCTCCGTTTCTGCTCTCTCTAACTCTCTGCAGAACTGTTGAACAAAAAAGTGAATGGGAAAACTGATGGATGAATTAATTGTACAGTGTGCAAATACATATATATATTACAGGCCCAAAGGGGCGGTTGCTTGTCGGAGAGACAAGTCTAAAAGGTGCCTGTTCGTGAAAAGGTGTATATATTAAAAGGTGTCTATTGATCACTAATTAATTAATCCTAACACTCCCCCTTGATCAATTGATCTTGTGTTGGCACCGTTATTTGTTCATCATCCATAGTCTTGAAGCTTTGGAAAAACCCTGTGGGAAAAACCAAAGTATATCGATATACCAGGCAAAAACTCCTTTAAAACCCAGTGGGAAAAATAAGGAGAAATACCATGATATATATATATATATATATATCAAATTGTGTCATTAATATGTCACTATGTGTTCATCATTACCTCATTAAAAACTTTATATGAGAAATCTCCAAAGAGTAAAACTTATATAAAGAAAAGAGTGTAATATGATGTTTGAAGTAAGTTATATTTAGAGAGATTCTCTCCCTGATTCTTGCAAGTCTCTAAGTCTTCTCATACCAATGCCCTCAACACATTTATGGAATGAGGAGTATGGTAGAGATTTTGTGAATAAATCTGCTAGATTATCACACGACTTAGTTTGCAAGATTTCAATTTCTCCATTCTTTTGGAGTTCATGGGGGTAGAATAACTTGGGAATAATATGCTTAGTCATATTACTCTTAATATAACCTGACTCCATTTGAGTAACACATGCTGAATTATCCTCAAAAATAATTGTTGGTGTATCTATCGCACCAATACCACATGATTGTATGATGTGATTTATCATTCTGCGAAGCCATATGCATTCGCGTGATGCTTCATACAAAGCTATTATTTCAGAATGATTGGTGGAAGTGGATACTAATGTCTGCTTTGTAGATTTCCAAGAAATTGCTGTTCCTCCTTCTAAGAATACAAAGCCTGTTTGTGATCTGCCATTATGGGGATCTGACAAATAACCAGCATCTGTATATCCTAACAAATTTGGATCTTGATTCCTATTATAAAATAATCCAAGATCCTTAGTACCATTGAGATATCTAAATATCGTTTTTATTCCTATCCAATGACGTTTGGTAGGTGCAGCACTATGTCTTGCTAGCAAATTTACTGCAAATGCAATGTCCGGCCGGGTGCTATTAGCAAGGTACATTAATGCTCCAATAGCACTAAGATATGGGAATTGTGGTCCCAATATCTCTTCTCCCTCATCTCGTGGTCTAAAAGGATCCTTCTCAATATCTAAGGATCTTACGACCATGGGAGTTTTTGCTGGATATGACTTGTCCATATTGAATTTTTCCAATATCTTTTGGACATAGGCAGATTGGTATATGAATATACCAGAAGGGAAATGCTCAAGTTGTAAACCTAAGCAAAATTTGGTTTTACCCAAATCTTTCATTTCAAACTCCGTCTTTAAATGATGACGTGCTTCATTAATATCAGTTTCATTGCCAATGATATTAAGATCATCAACGTATACTGATATAATACAAAATCCTGTTGAAGACTTCTTAATGAAGACACATGGACAATCATCATTATTTATGTATCCTATCGATTTAAGGAATTCACTTAACCGATTGTACCACATTCGGCCTGACTGCTTTAAGCCATATAATGACTTCTGTAACTTAACGCAATACATGTTGCGATTTGCCTTATCATCTGGTATACTAATTCCTTCAGGAACTTTCATGTATATCTCAGAATCCAATGACCCATATAAATATGCGGTCACTACGTCCATCAACTGCATAGATAGACGATTTTGAACTGCCAGTGATATTAAATATCGGAAGGTTATTCCACTCATTACTGGAGAATAGGTTTCGTTGAAATCAACGCCAGGTCTTTGCGTAAAACCTTGTGCCACTAGCCTTGCTTTATATCTCACCATTTCATTGTTTTCGTTTCTTTTACGAACGAAAACCCATTTGTATCCCACAGGAAGGATACCCGGAGGTGTTGGCATTACAGCCGAAAACACTTTCCTTTTATAAAGCGAGGTAATCTCTGTTTCAATTGCTATCTTCCACTTATCCCAGTCAGAACGCTTCTTGCATTCTGTCATAGACTTAGGATCCGAATCGGTTTGAAGGATATTTGCAATTTGCTCAGAGAGGTAACAGTCGACTATTGTGGACTTACGATTATAAGACTTTCCAGTCTCTACGAAATTTATAGCAATTTCGTCTACCCTTAGGGATTCATCATTATTTCCCAATACGATGGATCTAGGGTCTTCCAATGTTCCAGCCTCAGTGTTTATGCGCATAGTTGAGCTAGATTGTGGATCACATCTATCCACAGGACATTGTATGTCCTTTAAGTGTCTCTCAACTGAAATTTGAGTTGTATTTCTAGTTTTCTTTTGCTTATTAGCAATCATATCTTGCTTCTTGGAAGTGCTTCTCCCCCTCTTGTTTCCAGTTTGGGGTTGAGTGGTTTTATTAGGTACCTCCACTCTTTCGGGCACGTTCCTTTCAGGATGGAGAGACTTTGTGACACCTTTATAATCTAAGAAAGCGTCTGGCAAGTTGTTTGCAATATTTTGCAAATCAATAATTCTTTGAACTTGTAGTTCAGTTTCTGTAGTACGTGGATCAGAAAAGGAAATGCCTGTTGCATTCCAATCAATTTCCTGGCATTCTTTTTGGTACGATTCTCCCCCTAATGCCGGGAAATGATCCTCATTAAAAATACTATCAGCAAACCGGGCAGTAAATAGATCCCCTGTTAAAGGTTCTAAATACTTTATGATCGACGGAGATGAATAACCCACATAGATCCCCAATTTCCTGTGAGGACCCATCGAAGTTCGCTGAGGTGGTGAGATGGGTACGTATACAGCGCACCCAAACTTACGCAAATGGGAAATATTTGGAGGATTCCCACGTACTAACTGCAATGGGGAGGTTTCGTGATATGCAGTTGGTCGTAGTTGTATTAGGTCAGCAGCATGCAGAATTGCGTGACCCCAACACGACGTAAGCAATTTACAATTCATTAGCATAGGTCGTGCAATGAGCTTAATTCTTTTAATCAATGATTCAGCCAAACCATTTTGAGTATGTACATATGGGACAGAATGCTGAACCTGAATTCCTAATACCATGCAATAATCATTAAAAGCATGGGATGAGAATTCAGCAGCATTATCCATTCGGATAGATTTAATCCGATGTTCAGGGTAATGTGCTTTCAACTTGATAAGTTGAGCCATTATTTTGGCAAAAGCATGATTGCGTGTCGATAAAAGGGACACGTGAGACCATCGAGTAGATGCATCTATCAATACCAAGAAGTACCTGAATGGCCCCGATAATGGTTGGATTGGACCACAAATATCGCCTTGAATTCTTTCAAGGAATTTGAGTGGTTCAGCTCGAATTTTAAGATGTGATGGTCTTAAAATTAATTTTCCTGTTGCACAAGCGGTGCAACAAAAATTTTTATTTTGGGGAAATTTTGTTTTCTCCATATCATGACCTATGGAATTGCCGATAATTTTCCGCATCATCCCTATGCCAGGGTGCCCAAGTCGATCATGCCAATTTCGGAATGTGTCGACATCTTGAAAAATTATCTTATAAGCAACATGTGCTATGGGCTTTATGTATGTATAGTACAATCCAGTTTGGAGTGAAGAAATTTTTCGCATATTTGTTTGCCAAATCCCGTAAGTTTAGTAACGAGAAGAAATTCCTCTCTATTATTATAATGTGTTTCCACGTGGAAACCATTCTTACGTACGTCTCTAAAACTTAGAAGGGTACGAGTAGAATCAGGATACAACAAAGCATCCTCGATCGTAATTTGTGTACCCATAGGGAGAGTGATAGTGGCCCGTCCAGAACCAACTATTAACGCATCGCGTCCAGCAATGGTCATAATATTTCCTTCCTTTTTCTTAAGGGTCTGGAAATACTTTATCTCTCTAAGTATAGAGTTTGTAGTACATGAGTCCACAAGGCATAATTCTTCCTCCTTTGGATTGGTTGCAACAGACATCTATATGTAAAATAAATGTAATTAAAATGCTCAAATGTAACATATAGAAGTATACATACAATATATTGACTATCAAATATAAGAATATAATATTATAATATTTATGAGTTAGTACAACTTATCAACAATAATATAAACAAGTTTGTACAATTTTCAATCATACTAAAATACAACCCAAAGAACTATGTATAACTTAGATTATTACAACAAATATCGAATGTGATATCAATTCCTGGACCGAGATTACTTCAAATCTCCAAACATGTCTCCAGATTCAAAGTCTAGGAGCATGTTGTCCGTTGATGGAAGGTCCTCCTCAATGTTAAGAGTGTTGTTGTTCACTTGTTCCTTTAGTTCCTGGTGTGAACAACCCTTGTCCTTGACAACCTCGGATGCAAGATTGAAGTGTGTCTCATATCTTGTTCCTCCTGCTTGCTTGTTCTCCTTTAATGATTTTTGGTACAAAGCAACCAAATGCTTTGGAGCACGGCAATTCTTAGCAAAATGCGAGAAATCACCACATCTATGACATTTTGTGTCATTTTTGGGTCTCGCATTTTCTCTTTTCCATGTGTGTGAATTAGGTCTTTGCCTCTTATTGTATTTGCGTTGACCAGATTTGTTCTTTGGAGCGGGTCCATTGAACTTATTATTCTTAGCCTTTTTTGTACATTGTGAACCTCAGGCAAAGGCGCCGAACCAACAGGGCGCTTATGATGATTTTTCAGAAGAAGTTCATCATGTTTCTCTGCCTGAGTCAATGTATGAATAAGCTGAGAATAGGCCTGGTAATTTTTAGCCCTGTATTGCTGTTGCAATACTCTATCAGACGGAAGCATAGTAGATAGTGTTTTCTCTATCTTATCTGCATCCGTTGGCTCTTTCTCGCAAAACTTCAATTTAGAGCAAATTCTGTGAACAGCATGGTTATAGTCTGCCACAGATTTGAAATCTTGGAGACGTAAATGATTCCATTCATGATTTGCCTCAGGCAAAATGAGTTCCTTTTGCTGTTCATATCGCTCCTTAAGAGCAACCCATAATTCACGAGGATTTTCAATCATAAGGTATTCAGATTTGAGATCCTTATGAATATAAAACCGTAGCAAAGCCAAAGCAGAATATGTATGTTTATCTTGAAGTACAACCCCAGGTTGAGGTGCCTGAATTGTAGCCGAAAGACTACGAGAAGCAAGCGCTATCTTGATATCAGAAGCCCATGTAGGGTAATTGCTACCATCTAAGGCAAGTTCATCAAACTCCATATTGGCCACGTTCCTATGTGAACAATCATGGACTAATTGATTCACCATATGGTAAATAAAAAAATAATATTGTAATATTCAATGCAATATGTAAGAATTGGATATCTTATCATAGTTTTGGATTATTGCAGGTAATCACATAAATGTGTAGACCAAACAATAAATCATAGATGTTGATATACACAAATCGGATAATCTCGATGTCAAAGACAAAGAGTAGATCTTGTGGTAGGCAAATACATTGCCGCCTAAGCACGGTCTCTAGGCAGAATAATTCACAAGTGAATTAAATGCAGCCAATGCGTAGGACTCTACCACTTTGTGTATTTTCAAAAATAATATGATAAAATGGCAATCATCACGTGGATGTAGACCATTTATTATTATCCAAAACCTTTATTTTGGTTAACAACACGGTGTAGGTAATCATCAAGTTTTGGGGAAAACAAGATGTAGACCTCTCGGTAATGGGTGATTTGGATCACTGCTAAAAAGGCATGGTCTCTGGGCAGAGTAATTCGTACAAGAATTAAACGCAGCCAATGCCCTAGTCTCCATTACCTAATGTTGATTAATCAAAATAAACAAGATATGTATATTGCAACTTTAATACCATTTTAGGATGAATAAATGGTGTTAAAATATTCATATCATAGTTAAATTGCAACTAAGTAACTAGCAAATTTAACTTGTATGTGGTGCGAAGATGTGGTTTGGGTGCACCAACATACTCAATTCTAATCTATTATATAATTACAAATGTAATCAGGAAATCAAGTCACAAATGTAATATATATGTATATATAGTGTAAAAGGGAAAAAATGGAACACCATATATATCAAAAATAATATAATAAAAGCTAAAGCATTGCATAATCATATAATCAAACCACAAATGATATATACAATATTATTCAGCAAGTACAATGCAACAACAATAATTTACAAATCACTGATGTTCTTGCAGAAAGTAAACTAGCTGGTCATATGCTAATTAATTAACTATTGCTGAAATGAAAGCAAGAAACAGAAAAACGAAAACAAATAGGGCAGCAGCCCAGCCGGCCAGTGGCCTTCATCCGGCCCAGTAGCCTGCTTGGCCGGCAACGGTGGCCCAGCCAGCGGCCTTTGCACGGCCCGCTGGCCGGCCTGCCAGCCCGGCCCGCTGCGCTGCCTATATAAGGCCGGCGGTTAGGTTTGCAACCTGAACCGCCCGACCCCGCCGCCGCTCATGGCCTCCGGCCGACCACCGCCGTTCGGCCGCCGGTGCCACGGTCCTTGCGCCGTCGTCCTCCTGCGTCACCGCCTCGTCTTGCTCCGCCTCCCCGTCCTCGCATGGCGTGCTCAGGCCAAAGGTCTTCGCACCGGCCATGGAGGCCGACCGGTAGGGGCGGACCTGCCCGTGCTCGACGAGCTTCGGCCACCAAGGCCGTTGCTCCAGTCGGAGACGGCGGATCCGCCCCCACCAGCCCTATCCCAGGCTCAGGAGCGGTGCGCCACCTCCCCCTCGGCCGAGGAGAAGGCGAAGGCAGCCCCAAGCTCGCGGGCCTGCGGGAGCACGTTCCGGCGAATGATATCGGCGTAGGAGAGGCCTTGGGGCAGTGGAGGCGTGGGTGGGAGTACGACGTCGAGGTCGTAGGCGAAGCCCGGCGGCCAAGGATCCATTCCGGCGTTGATGTTAGGATCCAGGGATGCGCCTCGGCGTCCACCTCTGTTCCAGGGCGCAGCAACGGCGGGTGGTACTGGTGGTGGCAGCATCAACGACGGCGACGGCCTCGGCAGTGCAGACGGGTGAGGCGTTGGGGGCCTCGGCAGCGACTCCGGCGGTTGCCCCAGGCGGCGCACGATCAAGGCGGCGCCAGGGGCACTCCGGAGCGTCGGCGTGCGCGGCGATGAACGACGACCACCGGCCGCTGTGTGAATGCCGTTGGAGCGGCGCATCGGTGCACGGCGGTCGTTGATGTCGCGCAGCGCCCAGCGGACAGTGCTCTGGAGCATGAAACGGCGGACGCCGCCGGTCTCGTTACCGCGGACGAGGACCATCTCGACCGCGTCAGTGATGGTGTCCACCATCGCGTTCATGGAGGGGGCAGGAGGAATAGTCGGCATTTTCTACCTTGGGTGGCCGGCGAAGTTCCGGTGATCTCTTCTTGCCTTCCCTGTCTCTCTGTCTACAGCGTCAGTGGTGGACAGAGCAGTAACGTGCGTGATAACGTGTTGAACGAAAAAGTGAATGGGAAAACTGATGGATGAATTAATTGTATAGTGTGCAAATACATATATATATTACAGGCCCAAAGGGGCGGTTGCTTGTCGGAGAGACAAGTCTAAAAGGTGCCTATTCGTGAAAAGGTGTATATATTAAAAGGTGTCTATTGATCACTAATTAATTAATCCTAACAAGAACATTGTGGTCTATTCTTTTCTCTTTCCAAGAGAATCTCTCTCCTTTAGCGGCACCGAGAGCAGCTCTCTTTCCCCTTCTACTATTCTTTCATTGACTGTAATCCATCGCCAAGAAGCAAGCTCCTCCCAGTCCTTCTCCCTGCTCAGCTGAATCCACTTCAGCAGTTCAGCTCCTCTTCTCTGCTCCCCTTCCCAAGTTAGCACGCACACGACTACACGAGCCGCCGCAGCTTCCAGCCAAGCACGAGAACACCAGTTGCTAGTTGCTACTCCTTGCAGCAAATTTGCGGCACGGGCGGGCAGCTCTGCCTCCGTGTCCGGGACGCGGCTGTTGTGGCGCAGGTTCGCAGCTACGCAGTGGCAGATGGAGCCGGAGATAGAGTCCATATGACCAGGACAAGGCGGCGTGCAGGTCAGTAGGAGTAGCAGCTCATACCTCCTCTAAGCTCTACCAGTCTTTTTTTTTCTTGAATGTTCACTACTACATAAACCACCTTTAACTAGTAGAGAAAGGGCCTTCGGTTCGGGACCTTTTAGTCCCGGTACCAATTCAACCTAGTACTAATGAGTGCATTAGTCCCGGGTCCAAACATGAGGGGCTGGAGGGCCTTTAGTCCCGGCTGGTGGCTTCAGCCGGGGCTAAAAGGAAGACTTTAGTCCCGGCTGGAGCCACCAACCGGGACTAAAGGGAAGGTCCCTACAAATATCGTCTCCCTCCCCTGGTCCGGCCGAGAGCCATGAACAGAGCCCTTCATGGTGCCGGCCGGAGCTAGGGGAGGTCATGCCCATTTTTTTCTCGGATTTTGAAGATTTAGCTCCTCCAAGTGGTCTAAAAGGACCATATCTTTATCCTCTCATCTTTCACGGTTAGTATTTTTTGTTTCCTCCTTCATACGTAGAGAAGTATGAGTTTTAGTGGAATGGAGAGACGGATGATTTTTATTTTTTAGCACAATTGAGATATTGATTTGTTAGTAGTTTGCACTAGCATGTTTAGTTGTTACATAGAGAAATTCTTTCTTAGTATTTAGTTTTTTATTTTAGTTTTTTAATTCATATTTATACTTTAGTTATTTATCCTAATTAAATAGAGAATAGTAGTGTATTGTATAATTCATTTCTTGGTAGTTTACATAATTAGATATTTCTTAGTTGATGATGTTGCTTATTAGATGTTAGTGATTATAATTTGTATATAGACTATAGTTTTTTATTCACTTTGACTATACGGATAATGTGGCGCTTAGTTAATATTTTGATTCTTTTGTGACTTATTTATTTTAAATACAGCTTCACGAAATTTTTTGTTTTCATTTATTGCTTAGTGAATTAGGATGGTAATTTTCATTTATTGCAAAAATAAACTTACTATTTGTACTAGTTATAAAAATTACCTAAACTTGCATATGGACCGGCAATGGATGTATAACGCTGAAAGACGTTCAGGTGTCTTCATTCAATGCATGCATCATTTTCTAGATGTGGCTCAGCAAAACAAGAAAAAAGATTTCATATGTTGCCCTTGTGGGGTTTGGAAGAACCTGAAGGAGAATAGCTCAAGAAAGGTCCTTCACAGCCACATCATTAGACATGGTTTCATGTCTGGCTACAATTGTTGGACCAGCCATGGAGAAAGAAGTGTTATAATGGAAGACGGTGAAGATGAGATTGACGACAACATTCTCGAATTTGCTGAATACTGTGTTTTTGATGATACTACAATGGGTGATGCTGAGGAAGAGGATAGAGAAGATGCGCAGGTTGAAGTTCCAGCGCATGTTAGAGGACCACCATAAACCTTTGTACCTGGGTTACGAAAAGGGACTCAAAAAACTCGAGAGCACACTGGATTTGCTGCAATGGAAGGCAAAAAATGGCGTATCGGACAAGGGCTTTGATGAGTTACTAAAAATCGTGAAGAAGATGCTTCCTAAGGATAAAGAATTGCCCTCGACAACACATGAAGCAAAAAAGCTTATTTGCCCACTGGGGTTGGAGGTGCAGAAGATACACGCATGTCCGAATGACTGCATTCTGTATCATGGTTCCGAGTATTGACGAAGGTCTGAATTAGGGGTACCCAACCAAGTCCTTAATCCGGGTCCTCACAATAATCCACCCCTCAAAAGCAAAAGCCGAGGATCCAATGCAAAGCGAACACCCCATACCCCGACGACTCGGAGGACATCCGACGAGTCTCTGATTCGCCCGAGGAGTTCTCCGGTTCGCCCGAGGAGTTCTCCGCCTCCGAGTGGCTTCACGGCTCGCCCGAGGAGTTCTCCGCCCCCGAGGGGCTCTCCGATTCGCCCGGGGAGTTCTCCGCCTCCGAGGAGTCTCCGGCTCTCCGGGTAAAACTACCCGGCCACGTCCCAGCCCATCCAGCGCCGTACCCACTTGGTACCCGCCGCGTCAGAGCATGATGGGCGTCCGTCCTTCGCCACGGCAGCCACAGTGGCACCCGTCTCATCCAAACAGGAACGCTACAGTCCTGAGAGGAACGCATGCGCAACACCGGGCGCCCAAGGACGACCCCAGGCGCCCATGGACGACACCTGGAACCCGAAGAGGACACCTGGAGTACCCGAAGGCCTCGAGCGAGTCAACCATGACCCGGGAACTACCCGGGAGCTTACCCGAGAAGACATCTACACCAACCACCCGGGATGTACGATCCCGGGTCCGGCGGGACGCCCACTCCGTCAACACCTGCTCTCTGTACGGCTCGGCGCGCGACGCCAGCTAAAGGCCTCGGGGGCAGTAACTCCCCATGTAATTTTCTTCTTTCTTACCCCCGCTCCCTTCTCTCCTTAAGGCTATAAAAGGGGACAAGGGGACACCAGTGGGGGGGGACCGACATCAGTCGAACATTCAGACACAGCACGAACAGCACACTCGCTCGCACAGCACAGGGACCTGGGACCCTCTCCCTCTCCCGACCAGTTTGTACCCCCTACTACAGACTTGGACTTGAGAACATCGGCACATACTGGACGTAGGGTATTACTCTCCGGAGGCCCGAACCAGTCTAAAACCCCCTGTCTCTTGAGTCACCATCCGGGCCCCGACGCGCGATCGTAGAAATTTACTTGCCGGCGGTAGAGAACCCCGACAAGTATGAAAAAATGGATATGTGTCCGGTTTGTGGTGCCTTGCGGTATAAGATCAGAAAAGATGACCTTGGTGATGTCGAGGGAGAGCCTATCAAAAAGAGAGTTCCTGCCAAGGTCATATGGTATTCCCCTATAATACTATGCTTGAGGCGTTTTTTTTAGAAACAAAGAGCATGGTCGGATGATGCGATGGCACAAAGAAGAGCGCAAGCGAGACTCAAAGTTGAGGCACCTTGCCGATGGGTCCCAATGGAGAAAATTGATCGAACATTCAAAGACTTTGCAGAAGATCCAAGGAACATAAGATTTGCTTTGAGCACGGACGACATGAATCATTTTGGTGAAATGAGCAGTAGCCATAGCACTTGGCCTGCGACTTTGTGTATGTAAAATCTTCCTCCATGGCTTTGCATGAAGAGGAAATTCATGATGACGCCTGTATTTATACAAGGCCCAAAGCAACCTGGCAATGACATTGACATGTATCTTAGGCCGTTGGTTGAGGAACTTTTACAGCTGTGGGGTGAAAATGGTGTAAGTATGTGGGATGAGCACAAACAAGAGAAATTTGACCTATGAGCATTGCTGTTTGCAACCGTCAACAACTGGCAGGCTCTTAGTAACCTATCGGGACAGACAAACAAGGGATATAGGGCATGCACGCACTGTTTAGATAATACTGAAAGCATTTATTTGAAACATTGTCGCAAGGTTGTGTACATGGGCCATCGTCGGTGGCTTTCACTCAATCATCCACTAAGAAAGAAAGGCAAGCATTTCAAAGAGTAGGTAGATCGTCATCCAAGCCTTTTCATCGTAATGGAAAGTACGTATTTGCTATGGTAAAATATCTAAAAGTTGTTTTTGGAAAGGGGCCAGGTAGTGTTATTGTTCCAAATGATAGTAATGGGATGGCACTCATGTTTAAGAAGATGTGTATATTTTGGGAGCTACCATATTGAGAAGTCTTAGAGGTCCGCAACGCAATTGACGTCGTACACCTGATGAAGAATCTTTGCGTCTACTTGATAGCCTTTCTAGGCACTTATGGTAAGACAAAAGATACACTGGAATCACGCCAGGATCTGCAATATATAGAAGAACGACATGTATTACATCCGGAAGAGAGGGACATTGCACAAAATTACTTGAGTCCTGCTAGCTTCACTCTTAACAAAGAGGAAAAGGAAAACATGTTTGAATGCCTCAATAGTATCAAAGTGCCCTCTAGATACTCTTCGAATAGTAAAGGAATAATAAATATGGCAGAAAAGAAATTTACAAACATGAATCTCACAACTGCCACGTGCTCATGACACAGCTGCTTCCAGTGGCATTGAGAGTTCTGCCAGAGAATCTACGATTAGCTATTGTAAAGCTATTTGCATTCCTCAATGCAATTTCTTAGAAGGTAATCGATCTAGACAATCAACTGAAGCTGCAGGATGATGTGGCCCAATGCCTGGTGAGCTTCGAGTTGGTATTTCCACCATCGTTCTTCAACATTATGACATATCTACTAGTTCATCTTGTCAAAGAGATTGAAATTCTGGGTCCTGTCTTCTTGCACAATATGTTCCCTTTTGAGAGGTTAATGGGAGTACTAAAGAAATATGTCCATAACTGTGCTCAACCAGAAGGATGCATATCAAAGGGCTACAGAACAGAGGAGGTCATCGAGTTTTGTGTTGACTTCATCGATGATCTCAAACCGATTGGTGTTCCTGAATCACGGCATGAGGGGAGACTCGGTGGTAAGGGAACAATAGGAAAGAAAGCTATTGCTACTAGGGATGATGATTCTTTCAACAGACCCACTACACTATTCTACAACAATCATCCTTGGTCAGTCCTTAGATTGATGAAAATAAGGACCTTTTACACACTGAATTCCCGGGGAAGTTTGGGGCCTGGATTAATCTTAAACACATGGATACTTTCGCTGGATTGGTTGCGGAAACATCTAATGCACAATATGGACATACATGAATAGCTAGCATGGTTGGCCAGGGGTCCCTCCTTTACAATCTTGACATTCGAAGGGTACGAGATTAATGGGAATACATACTACACGGTATCCCAAGATAAAAAGAGCACCTACCAAAATAGTGGCGTTCGTGTAGATGCCCTAGACAGTAATGGTAACAAGGACACATATTATGGTTACATAGAGGAGATATGGGAACTGGGCTATGGCCCGTTATTGAAAGTGCCGCTATTTCGGTGCAAATGGGTGAAGCTTAGTGGAGGATGGGTGTCAAAAGACAATTATGGAATAATAATAGTGGACATCAATAATCTTGGTTACAGAGACGAACCTTTCGTCCTAGCCAAGGATGTGGCTCAGGTTTTCTATGTGAAGGACATGTCTAGTAAACCAAAAAAGCAAACAGACAAGTCAAATGATGAGCCCAGGCGACACATAGTTCTTTCTGAAAAAAGAAACATCATCAGCATCGAGGGCAAAACAGACATGTCGGATGATTATGATAAGTTTGACGAGATTCCTCCATTCGCCATGAATGTTGACCCAAGCATTTATTAGCTAAAGAGGATGCTCCTTACGCACATAGTGATCATAAGCAGGCACATTCGTGAAAAAGAAGACTATTGTCATTCTAGATCGTGATGTTTAATACTATGTTTAATGTATTATTAGAACCACTATGTAAGATATTGAGCATACAGTCTGCTACTATTAATTTATGCTTATGTGAAGGAGTTGTATTGAAATTGTTCTCAACCCACATTTTCATATTAGCACATCTAGTAAATGAACTAAAAAACATTTTGAAATATTTTTTTGGCCAATGACTAATAATAATAATCATAATTCTCTTGGACATATAGTAAATGAAATAAAAACTAATTGAAATATATATTTATAGTAAATGATTTAAAAACATTTTGAAACAACAAACTAATTGAAATATAACTTAAAAGGACTTTTAGTCCCGATTGGAGGCTCCAACCAGGACTAAAAGCTGGTTTTAGTTCCAGTTCTAGCCACGAACCAAGACTAAAGGTGTCGGTGCCCGACATTTAGTCCTGGTTTGTGGCTAAAATCGGGATTAAAAGTCCCCACCATTTTAATCCCGAGTAGAGCAAAAAGTTTCGGCCGAGCAGAACACTTCAGCCGACCGAGGAAGCAAGCTCTGCTCGTGATTTTTTTACGATTTCACTCCGCCGAAGTTTTCACGGTTAGTATTTCTTGTTCATTCCCTAGTCTTCCCCAGTTAGTATTTTTTGTTTATTTCTTTGTACATAGAGAAATTCAAGTTTTATCGTATTGATGAGATTGATGAATTTTAGCACAATATTGAGTTATGGATTTGTTTGTAGTTTGCATTGATAAATGTTGCTCAGATGAACATGTTGCTTAGAATTTAGTTATTTTAATTTTTATTTTTGTTTTTCTATTCAGTATATAGATTTTAGTGATTTATTCAAATAATTAGAGAAACCGGTTTGTGCTCTTAATTAGTTAGAACAATGCCGATGAGACAGTGTCAGGTACCTTGTCATGGTGGAGGGTTGGATGGTCCTATGCGGATGCCACAAATAAACCCACCACGAGAGGCACACGCTCTTGGTCTCATGTTCACTGGAAACAACATTGAAGTGCTCGCGCCTAATGTAGCTCATTTCAATCGGGTAAATTATCGAGTGCTTCAATAGTTACATGTTAATGTATTGATTATTTCATGGAATTTATTAATGTGATTTACCACTTTTGGAGATTATTTTTCCAATCAAATGGTTTAAAGATGTAGTAATGCACATCGCTCCGCGACACCGATTGGTTTACAGAGAGGTGAATGAGAACATCAGCAGGGTTCTCATTTCTGTTGAGATTAGGCAAAATGCCTTATGTGACCCAAGCCGGGGCCAAGTTGTCATATCGACGTTGAATCGGACGCCTGGCAACAGGGTCATGTTGCAGCTTGTGACGCTGTAAGGCAAGCACTCTACCGAATTCAATTACTGGCCTCCCCGTGACACAAAAACGTTTTACCAGACTATAGCTACTTCAAGATAAAACCTCTTGAGGTGGCCTCCCCGTGACACAAATGCCTAAATTAATTACCCCTGAATACGAATCCATCTATGTAAGTTAACTATGATTTTTTTGAATTCCATTATGAATGTTATGAAATAACATGGCTTTATTATTTTTTATTGGATGATCTGTATTGTGGATACATGCATGTGTACTTTGGGTTAGAAGCAATACTAAAATAGGCACTTGATTACCTATAGTACACATTCACTAAGCCATATTCATATTATGTTAATGGTGGTTTTCAAGCGGACACAACCTTGACACATTTGGACACAACTGGAACGACTAGGCATACAAAAATTTATGGCGAGGTTTTGGATAAACCCTATAAGGTGGTTGATAGTGCGTGCATATGGGCACTTGATTACGTTGATAGATATCTAGGTATCGAGATTGTTGACATAAACTATCCTTTTTATCTCATGAAGACGAATGGCATGGATGGAGATTAATTTTAGTGGCATGCATATGGACACTTTTATGAATCATGTTGTAATAAGAATTATTATTAAGTGTGTTGGACTAATTTTTATCATGTTGTAATAGCACTAGTTTGTTATTAAGCGCATTTTCATTTTCTGTGCAAATCCAGCCCTCTTTTGGTTTAGTTTTAGTTCTTTTGCTAAATAGACCAATATCTATTCATATATATCATTATTACCAACAAAACTGCAAAAGTTTAATAAATAACATTTGCTTATATTGGTGATTTTATAATTTATTTAACATGATAATGTGAGTGCTTTTATATTGTTTATTAAATATTAGTCAAAAATTGATAATTAAAATAGTTGATGGGATGCATAGAATTTGTTAATAGACCACTCTATACTCACAAGTATTGTCTCTAGGCTTTTTTTTTGCATATATACATGATGATCATTGTTGGCATTTCTTAGCATCACCACTAGATTAGTGGTGGCACTAGAGATGCCTCAATGTAAATCTAAACGTTACATGGATTCTGCAAGCACACATAAGTATGTTGTAGCATTTCATCCTGGAGTATTCCAAAGTATCGTTATTTGTTTATCCGCAGGGAAAGTGTTTAGTTAAAGAGAGATATCATCCGATGTATTTACTTACAACATTATTAATATACCATAGTCTAGACAGGGGTAAATAATATGGAAGTGTTGGGGTAATGTGACACACAGAAGTTCATTGCCATCATTAAGTAGTCTTAGTTAGTAATAGGACATTAGTAAAGATCACTAAGGGTTCATTAGCTTCATACAAATGGGACTTGGATATACTTACAAACTTATGCAATGAACATATGCAAGAGGACATATCGAGGTATCCAGTGGTTTCCTCATCAAGGGACGACAGTAGGACGTCTTATCATAAAGGCCTAATATCCACTCCCGAACATGGAGTATTACAAAGGACGGACAGGGCTGTCACCACCTGCTGCCTACCTCTACTAAACCGTGGGGCAGCGATACTCTCAACAGTATTCCGTATTCCAAACACCATGCTTGCAATATGAAATACAACTCTATCAATCACGTTAATAAATAGAGCAACCATAAGGCACATTGAGCCAATGTGATAGCATACATCCACTTGAATAAGTTGCAAGAGATAAGTAGTATATACTAAGTTAGTAAAGTACAATTGAAGCATACAACATAAGTATGAAGGTATTTCCATTAAGCTCAGAGTATTACAGGTAAGTAAAGAGATAAAAGAAGTGAACTCTAGGACTTACCAAGACTCCTTCGGAAGCCCTTCAGAAGATCTAATACTAGAACTATCACTACTAAGACTAAGACTAAGCTTGTAGCAAAGGAGAGCTCTTCTTCTGGTGTGTGTTGAGTACGGTGCCCCTTGTAGGTATTTATAGCATCATAAAGGCGGTTGGAGCCGGCCAGAGGCGGTTGAGGCCGTTTGGCTGTGAGGCCAGGTCGGCTGGCCCTTGGATCCACTGTCTTCAGTATTGTTCGGCTCAGATATCATCTCCAAGACGGTTTACAGTTGCAGGTCAAAGGAGGGCCGAGTCAGGCACATGGAGAGGTCGGCCGACATAGGGGTGTCGGCCAACCCTCCACAACTGCCTCTCGGGCCCACCTTTCTCTAGGAGACTGTCATGTGGGTCCTGAGGTCGGTTCAAGTGGGTACTGTCGGTTTGGGTGCACTTGGCTCTAGTTGTGGGCCCTTCAATCCATGGGGTTGACACGTGGCTCATCTTTCACCATTGACTTCAACCGACCATGATTCAACGTCTATGATCATCTATGAGTGTGCTTCTTGACCTGTGTGGAGGATGGGCTCCGATGGGGTCCATGCCAGGTCGCCCGACCTAGCCAGGTTGGCCGACATGGGCCTGTGCCCATTTTGCCCATCTTTTGGACCATGGTCCCTGTACTCAAATATATTCTGGATATGCATGCTACAACATTATTTGAATACAAATGTCTAAGTTATGCTTGATCTTTATTGGTTTTCTGAGCCTATTGATGGTCGAATTTTCCGTTATAAGGACTGTCAACAATCATATAGTGACAAGGTGTATCTGCAGCAAGGTAGTGATAGTCTGTAGCCATGAGACATATGTTTTCCATAACCATGTGTAAACAATAGTTGACAGAATTTTTACTTCTCTCGATAGTTTTAATGTGAGCCTTGGGAACATTAAAATCTTTCAGGCTCACACTGAAACTATCGAGAAGTAAAAACTTCATCAACAATTGTTTAACATGGTTATGGAAGACATAAGTTTCATGGCTACAGACTGTCATTACCTAGTTGGAGGTTAACCAACTAGGTATGGGAGAATACTTGTGAGCATTGTGTTGAATATTAAGAAAAATATGTATACATCACATCAACTAGTTTAATTATAGATTTTTTTGCTAATATTTGACAAATAAACATTATATAACTCATATTAGCATGTTTATTAAATTTTATAAGCTATAATATAAACAACTATTATTTGTTAATTTTTTTGCAAATTTTTTGGTGATAATGATATATAAGAATGAATATTAGTTTATTAGTAAAAGAAATTGAACTAAAATAAAAGGGGGCTGGATTTGCGCCGGAAGGGAAAACACAGCCCCACAGCCCCCTTTAGTCCTGGACCAGGACTAAAAGGGGCTGCGTTTTCCCTTCCCGCAAAAAATTACCCTATTGTCCCGGGCCGTAACACGATCCGGGACTAAAGAGGGGATTATATGAAACCCCGACGCCTTCTCTTCTTCCTAACCGATCTAAGTCCCCCGACCAGCCCTCGCTCTCCTCACGTGCGCGCCCCCGTCGTCCCTCGCGCCCTCTTCTCCGACGATGTCACACCCAGTTTTATAAACAAAACCGAATAACTCATATGTGCGCCAGGATCAAGTTTACACACATACAAGACTACATCAGTGATATAAAAGACAGTGCAAAAACGTAAATGATCAATGATATTAATCAACATTAATTGTTACACTCATGTGAAGAGAATAACTAGCAGTGGAACTTCAACACTTCTCCACAGGCAGTTGACTGGAGGAACACGTATGCCTAGAAACTTCCAAAATACTCCACCAAAAACTTCTGTCTAAGCCTGAGCCGTAGATAAAGTAAGGTTGAGTACACTTATGGTTGGTACTCAGCAAGTGTAGAGCAAAGCATATGACATACAAAGGCTTAACAAGGAAATAGGTGGCTAACGAAGTTGCTTTAAACACTTTAGTTGGTCATATATTATTTAGCAGCATAATTACTAAGGTATAAGTGTATACCAACCCAATTAAGCATAAGTAAACCATAAGCATCATCATGATCCTAAATAAACCAATTTAATTCATCCTTCGATATATTAATCATGTGAGGGTCCAGGCCGCTCATGACCACGAGCACGGCTATTGCAATAGATTTTAGACACTCTACAAAGGTTGTACAGCTTTCCCCACAATTCGTGTTTCTCATTATGCCCAGGTTAATTACTCCCTTCAACACTTCCTTTGGTAAGGGGCTAGAGAATCACTACGAGGCCTTTTCAAAGAATTTCCCACTGTGTGTGTGCTCCCTTGCCAGACAGGTCTATAGATGGCAAACCTTCCAACTCCTGCACCTTTGCTCACAACTTTGCCGGTAGCAACCAGCCCATACCAAACATGCAGTGCCTCCACACAACAAACGGATCTTCTAATTACTTAGCCAAGACCAGAGCCATGTAGTATTGTAGTTGTACGGGAAATCCCGGGTGGTTCTCCATGTTCCGATTAATCAATAACATTAGCATAATATCATCAGTATGGATATAAATGAGTATCACAAAGTAATTATCTTTATCTTTCATGTAAACCATACCCATGTAGAACAACTAAGCAAAGCTACCCAACATTAATATAAAACCCAGGTTGACAAGGCATGATTAAAGAAAACTAGTCATCCTTAATTAGCATAGGACCCACCATGATTATAAAGCATGCAAAGCATTGGGTAACTATAAAGTGTAAGCATGTCATATGGTTATTGAGACAAAATTCATCATGAAGAATACACTTGCCTTAACTCCCACTAATAAATGCTACTGCTCAAGGTCTCCACAACTGAATCCTCAAGCACCAAGAACGATCCTTGAAACCATGAATGTTGTACGTCTATTCGTAGCACAACGGCACATACAAGAACAATACAACAAATAAGAAACAGTACACCAAACATGGGTAACAGTACAATAGAATGGTATAAAGCTATAGTTCAAGTCCTTACGGTCATGTGAGCAAAAGAATAATCTGAAACAGAGCTAGAACGATCCAGATAGGGCTAACGTGGGGTTCCAGGGACTTAGCTGCAATTAGAAATAAATTTCAAGGGTTAGCCACAAAGAAAACTAGGGCTAAAACAGAATTATGCGCATAAACTCCGGGTTAAACACGTAAAAGAGAGGGGCTGGACGGCGGGTTATATTTATTGAAAGGATAGGGGCGTGATAAAAGGGCATATATGTAAATACTTTACATAGAAGATGGATTGCGGGTTAATTTCTAAAAATTGTAGGGTCTCTTTAACAATTATGCCAAAGCTGATCGGTACCTTATTTAGTTGACTTCGATCTGCGCCCTTGATCCATGGATGGATGGCTATGAGACGCTCGGACCAGCTGGAAAAGAGGGTGGCGGCGACGGGCGGCGCACTCGCCGGCAAAGGTCGATCCGGCGCTTCAGAGGGCGGACTTTGACGAGGTTTGTACCAAAACACAGAGGAGATCACGGTGAACACTCCTTGGGTGTTAAACACGACAGAAGAGTTAAGAGGGCAGCGAGCGACGCAAGGGGGCGGCTCGGCCTGCAGGGGTAAAGTCCGATGAGCAATTTTGGAGCACAGAGGGGCAACCGACGATTTCAAAAAGTACGAAAAGCTTCCTTACATCCTTGAACACTTTCTAGTGGCATCTTGTTGACACTAGATTTTGATTCGGCGGAGTTTGTGCGCAACAAAGCCAGAATAGAGGCCGAGTCCGATTCAGAGTTAGCTCCGATTCCGATTGGGGTTCGTTCGATTGGAGTCCTGATCAGACACGAGATGAAGGAGGCCGGAGCATGTACGACTTCTGAGGAGAGGCTCGTCTAGAAGCTTCTTCAAGGCCTGATTGTGCGTCAAGATTTGTAATAGTTTTGGTAGTTTAAGATTAGATTGCTTTAGATAAAATAGAGATATTGTCGTAGCTGGCAAGTTTTAGCTAGATTTCCAGGGTATAAATATAAACCCTGCGCCATTGAAAAAAGAAGTTCACACAACCAATCAATCAAACACAACTTTCGGCCTCACGTGCCAACAATCCTTTTTCGTCGAGTTCTTCAGCAAGCAGGGCTGCATCATCTTGACCTCCGGTTTGTCTGTAAGTCCGACACCCTATCGAATTAATCTAGGCTTTAGATTGAGGCGCATCGCCCTTCTTCGTTTAGTTAATTCACCAATTTATCGAGTTGTTCTAGGCTTTAGATTGAGGCATATCGCCCTTCTTCATTTAGATCGCTCATCCTTTTACTGTATATTATTGATTTTATCCTATCGGCTTACATCTATCAGAGAAGATCTATTCTGTTTTATTGATTATTCAAGTTTCATAATAGATCTGTTCATATTGATTATATAGCTCATTTAGATTTATTAAGCGATTTACAAATAGATCTAGTTTAAACGAGTTCTTTGATATATATTGATCTATCGGAGTAAGCAAGCAAATCGGTGCCCTGCTAGCAACGCTGTCTCGAAATCGATCCGATTGTTAGTGACATGAGATTTGGTTTGTTTATCGCCTTTGGAAGGATGCATATTAAAGAATGAGTTTAAATTAGATCTATCTCTGATTCGATTTTCATAGCCGATGGTTTATTTCAATATACGTTACATTCTCACGAATCGGACTTAAGGCCGATGGTTCATCTTATCGAAATCGGACTTCTCCTTATGCTGATCCGATTTCCGGAACAAATCGGGGCCTTGGTCGATGAGTTCCTTGTTGCTTACTGATTAAACTCTACCTTGTCAATTTCAGGTCAAATTGACTGGCACGCCGCGAACCTCAAGATTTTGGACCTGCACTGAAGTGAAGCAAATCTTCCAGGCCACAGTGTTAATTTCCGAGAGTCAACGCCTGACTTTTTGGGCGTCAACACATTTTGGCACGCCCGGTGGGACAAGAAGGCTTCTGCGATGGCACCCCCTGAGATCCGTGATGTCACGATGGAAGATCTCAACGATGATCAGAATAAACTCATGGAAGCACAACTTGAAGAATTCAAGAACTTGTGCCTCGACTCATTCAGCAAAACTCGCAATGCGGTGATCAAGAAAAATCAGTTTCCTGTTCCCCAGGAAGCGTTCGATCGGATCACTGCCGAGGAAAGAAAATTCTTCCAAGGATACATAGATGTTGGAGTGAGTCATGCTTTGATTAACCAATCTGGAATATTGGTTAACACTGTGGTGGGATTGATCGCCAAGTTGCTGGCACTACTACAGCAGGAGCATCACAGGCGGTTCGGTTGCCCACATCACAGGCGGTTTTCAAAAGTGGCGCTGGTTAAGTGGCGCTGATAATCGCATTTTCACAGTCGGTTTTTAACCGGCTGTGAAAACTGATTTTCACAGCCGGTTTTTCTCTTGAACCGGCTGTGAAAATAGTTTCACAGCCGGTTTTAGACCTTCAAAACCCGCTTCGTCAGGCGCTACCACAGCCGGTTTTCATCCAAAAAACCGGCTGTGAAAGTGTATTTTCACAGCCGGTTTTTTTCTAAACAAAACCGGCTGTGAAAGGGCATTTTCACAGCCGGTTTTCGTCCAACAAAAACCGGCTGTGAAAATCAGTTTTCACAGCCGGTTTTCTGGGCAAAAAACCGGCTGTGACAGGGATTTTTCACAGCCGGTTTTTTGGGCAAAAAACCGGCTGTGACAGGGATTTTTCACAGCCGGTTTTTGCTCAAAAAACCGGCTGTGATGCCCTTTTTCACAGCCGCTTTTTGTTATTTTCACGGCCGGTTTAAACCGGCTGTAATAACTCTTTTTAGTAAAAAAATAATAATTACGCATAATCTGGCAAGCACAATATTGCAATATATATCAATCCAGCAAAAACAAACAACAATACATCAACTCCGAATAATAATATTACAGTCTCACATTTGAGTCCAAACATATCGAGTCCATACACATAGAGTCCTTACATAAACCATACATATATCAAAGTCCATACATGAAACCATACATATCAAAGTCCATACACCTAGTCCTAAATCACACAGAACTCACCACCTGGTGTCACAACATGGTCTAAAATAAATCCACATAGTTGTTCCTGAAGTGCCCAAATCTCACTAAGAAGCAACTCAGAAGTATGGAGACTACAATTCTGCACACAACACCATAATAGCAATGTAGTTACTGACAAAATATCAATGAATATTTAATATAGGCAGAAGTATTGCATGCATGCATCTTACAAATATTTAATATAGAAACCAAAAATTGGCACACTCTAATATTACAATTTGTGTTATCTCATGATATACCGACACTGGAAACCTCACATTATTTACCGTTGCACTGAACAGACCGGCTGTAAACTTTTTTCTAAGTACATCTACTAGAAAGCTAACACACAGCAAGAATAGTTTTTAGCTGAACTGAAACACCCCTCGATATGCTTGTTCTCCGAATATGAAAAGTAAAACAATGAATATGAAAAGTAAAACAATGAATATGAAAAGTAAAACAATCGTTGCGTACCTGATCTGCTTGTTCTCCGAACTCATCATTAGTTGCGCATAGCATATAATGCATCACATAGAAGCCGCATAGATTGTTTCCAGCCGGCTGCCTAAGAATCCATTTCTTTTGAATGATATCAAATTTTTTGGAAAATGGCCTAAATATAATGCCCCCTTTCTTCCTGTACTTGGCAAAAGCACTGCATACATTACGAAGAATTGGTAACATTAGATGGTAGATTATCTAAAATACATATACACATTGAAAAGAAGAAAATGGTTGTCCTGACTTACGTGTTGAGGAGGTTGATGAGAGGTTGGATGTACTCAAGCTTCCTCCGTTTCGAGTCATAAACCTTAATAGTGCTCTGATCAAGGCATATGTCGATGAGAACATGGTGAAATCTGCATTTAGGATAAAACCAAATAAATCATTTCTAAAATTGACCAAAGAAAGTAGTGATTTGAAGACACTTACTTGCAATTGTATGAAAGAAGTATGCGCTTCTTGTCCTGCATCTTGAGCATAGCATGCACCAAGTAGGTTAAGCAGTGAGGCTTTTTAATCTCTTCCTCATTAATAGCTTGAGGGTCTAAGAATCCTACGTCTGTTGTGCCTTCTTCCTTCAACTTGTGTGCCACCATGCTACAAAATGAGAAACTTATTAGACAAGGTTTATTCATTCTATAAGTTGTAGGAAAAAGATAGTTTAGACACTTACAGAGAAAATAAACTCATGATTGAACAATCTAAGGCATTCTGCTGGTACAACTCATATAGCGACTCGAAATAAACCCAGACTATTGCCTCTTTTGACTTGGACGGTGGCTTATGAAAATGTTCTTCCTTGTATCTCGCCCCAAACGCCTCACCACTCTGACCTTTGTACCATTGACGCAAATTCCGCATTCGCGTGGGTAATTGAGGTATTTGCCAGGGTTCCACAAGATCCCCGCCCGGTTGGAACGGCCATATAGGCGGCGGAGGTGTAAGCTTACCATCCTCTTCCAACTGTATAAGGTCTTCCTGTGTGAGGTTGTTTGCTTCTAAAAACTCTTCCCTTGCCTTCTTATTTTCCAGGAAGTTTTGATCGCTTAATTTTCGGTTGGATTGTTTACATATAGTGCGCCCGAAGTCTGATGGAGGCTTCCAGTTATTCCCTGTCTGTGGAACCATTGCTAATTTGTAGAAGTGAAGTACCGCCTCAATGGGTGGTGGCGCTTGGTCCTTTTCTGGCATTAGCGATGTTATACTCGCATTCACTTGCTTTTTCCTAGTGTCTTGGTTAGATTTGGTTGGCCTTTGCTCTTGCTCTTCCTCTTGCCCACATGGTGTATTAGCATACACTGGATTCTTAGAACATAACATAGCAGACTGCATGCTCTTTTCCCTTGTGCTCGGTGGCGTGCTCACCCTTGAACATCGGCCCTGAGAAACACGTTTTTTGGGCTTGGGGCTTGCTGATCGACTTTCAGATCCTTCTGGCTGTGGGAGTGCATCATTGTCAAGAATAGGTGACAATGGACGTTCATCCGACTCACAGTCTGATTCTTCAGACTCGTCGTCAAATGAGATATAGCGCTTACGCCAAGCCACAAAGCAACCAATGTTGTCCCCAATTTTCTTCTTATCATCCTGCCCGGGGATATCTAGCTCCACTCTACGGAACCTTTTCTTAACAATGGCATCAATGGTGACTTTGGCGTATCCATCCGGCAATGGACGGCAATGCAATTGAACCCCTTCGCCCGTAGGCCATGCCTGCCCAACCGCAACCTTGGTCTTCCAGAATTTGTCCTGGACATATAGCTTGCATTGTCTTGGTTCTGTGATCGCATCCACTGGGAAAGACAGGCCTGCATCTTCCGCAGGAAGCCCAACACTTCCGCAACTACTACGATGCACGACAGGGCTAGTGTGAATATCACCGCCTTGTTCCGGAAGCGAACCTTGGTGCCAAGCCTGCTCGCTGAATTCCTTCCGAAGCTTCTGGGTTACTTGTTGAGTTACTTGTTCGGTTACTTGCTGGCGGACTTGTTCGGTCACTTGTTCGGCAACTTCCTGGCGAACGGCTTGTATCATAGAATTCCATTGGGACTCTCGTGCTGCCTTGCTCCTTTTATGGCTTCTGTATGTGCTTGCATCGTCTACGAAGGCAAGGCCCCAGGGAACAACTCCGGTGCCTCTTGTGCGTCCAGGGTGCTCTTTGTTTCCTAGAGCACGTGTAAGCACGTCATTCTCTCTATTCGGAATAAAGAGTCCGCCCTCAACTTCACTTTGGGCTTGCTTTATTTTACTAGCTATTTCCCTGGATTCTTGTGTGCGGTAACTAAGGGAGCCATCAGGGTTGTAATAAGCACCACGAGCAAGCAGGTACCTCACGGCACGCTCATCCCAACCATCTGTCTCAAGCGTTGCACCAGAGCTTGTCACCGCTTCAGCCATCTCCTCCCAGTCGTTTATTTTCCCAAGGTACCCACGAGACCCACAATGATGGTGGCAGGTATTCTTAGAGGAATTAACTGTATTTTTTGAGCAGGTCTCTTGTACCTTAGGCGTCTCATAGTACTTACAGAAACGTTCCCAATACTGCTCCTGGTTCGGATAGTGTTTCCAGTTAGGCANGACCAATCAGGATCGGACCTTGATTGATATGACAGATCAGCCTTTGAATAATGAAATAAAGCATAAAACAAGGCCAATATGTAATATAATGGATCAGCTATGTCTTGAAACAAGATATTAAATAATCAAAGTGTAAGCCGATACATTGTCCACCTTGTTTAGTTGCCAGTTTGACTCGTCTTATCGGACCATCTAACCAACCAATCGGACTATAGCCTTTTCGGAGAAATCTAGCTCCGACGTAGGGAATCTAGATTTCTCCAACTATGATCAGATCAGATAGCTAGATAATCAGATTCGATTCATCAACCTGTCAATTAAACAAGATGCTCGCACAGGTGTTGATCAGATTAAGCAAAATAAGCAAGTAAAACATTAACAGATACGTTCTGATTCTAAGATATGCTACTGAACAATTAAGCAAGATCCAGCTCCGACGTAGGGAATCTACACCACACTTAACGTTCAGATAGCAATAAGGCATAACCAAAGCTTCCTTTAACTAATCAAGATGAACCTAGCTCCGACGTAGGGAATCTAGACCAAACATGATAGTCAAAGATTAATCTAAGCGTATTACAAAGATCCAGCTCCGACATAGGGAATCTACACCAATGCAATACTCAAAGAACAACCAGATTAAACCACAAAGTAGGATCGGACATAGAACGATGCTGTAAGATAAATATTGCTTAAATTGGACCAAGACCCATGCTCAAAGCCGTTGAAGAAGTAGAATTGATTCACATGGCGTAGATCTAAACCAATCTAGCAACTCCAACAAACAGCAAAGACTACCTTTAGTAACCAAGATTACTCTAGCTCCGACGTAGGGAATCTAGACTAATCTTGATACCTAGCTCCGACGTAGGGAATCTAGGCTTGAAGTGTAGTCCGATAAACGATAATCTGTTGAATAATCAATATTGATCTAGCTCCGACGTAGGGAATCTATATCAATCTTGATTATCCAGAGATAAATCGGTTGAACAGTATAAACGAGAAAGGGCGATGCGCCTCAATTCAAAGCCTATACTAATTCGATAAATTGACTAACTTACTGGTAGAGATCAGAACTGATGCAGCCCGTCCACCAATGAGCTTCGTCGGTAACTACTACTAGGGTTTTGGCGTGAAGCCGGGTTGTATTGAATTGTGAGAATTGTTCTTTACAATGGACGAGGGTTCAAATTTATACCCTGGTCATGGAGAGTCCTGATCGGACCATACTAACTAAATAAGGTAAACTAAGATTAAGACAAAACGGGACTTTCATACGTCTTCTAAAAAGGAAATAGTCCCTGGATCTGATACGCCTCCTCCTTAGCCGACGCGTCTTCCCTCTTGTACTCGTCATCGGATCGGACTTCCGCTTCATCGGACCCCTCTTCAGCGTCGGCTTCCTTCTCTGTCACCTTCGGCCTTGACCAGTCAGCGGGCCCACTGCGCAGTCTCAACCTCACCACGTCATCATCTGACTCAGCATGTCAGGTGCGAAAATCCGGTGTCAACACATGCCCCCCAATTTTGGAATAAAATATCATTTTGTTCCAAAATTCGTATCTGCCATCATAACTCCTCCACCGATTTTCATGCCGAAACTTTCCATCCCTGTACTGCGCGGCTCCTCAATCTTCGGACCATGACCGTTTTCACCTTATAAAATTACTGCCGGCGGCCACACTGTACACTTCTCCTTCCTCGCCAAAAAACCCGTACTGCTCATCTTCTTCCTCCTCTCTCCGAGCGGCCATTCACATTCAATCGTACTTACACAAAAACTGTTTCAAATGGCTCAATCATCCTCCATGGGCGCTCTCCATTCTTCTATATCCGCTTCCACCTCCGCATCTGCTCCAGCGGGTTCTCCATCTGCCATGCCTCCCACCATGGCTGCGGTCACGAGCTCAACAATGGCGGCGGTCATGTCCTCGACAATGGCGGCAGCAACAAGCTCTTCAGCCCCTTCTTCATCAACTTTCTTTGCCTCAAGTTCTTCCTCGGCACACGCAGATCCAGCAGGAGAAACGCGTCATCCAATCCCGGAGGTACTTCACTGAATCTGAATCCATCTTAAGTTCCGCATTTGATTCGGCTTTTCCAAACTCGTTTTCATTCCGCATCTTCTTTTTAGGCCGTTCGCGCTCAAACCCTAATCCCCGTAGGCAACTTCCAAGGGGCCTACCTCCTTGGTCCAATGGGAGACCCAGATCCCACTGAATTCATTAATCTGGAAACCCACCGGATCCCATTCAAGACCTCGGGTTTTGATTTGGATGATTGGAAGAACGCCTTTCGATCTTGGCCGACAGTTCTACCTGGATGGAAGAATTGGTACTTGAGA
Source organism: Alloteropsis semialata (assembly GCA_004135705.1). Classification (NCBI taxonomy): domain Eukaryota; kingdom Viridiplantae; phylum Streptophyta; class Magnoliopsida; order Poales; family Poaceae; genus Alloteropsis; species Alloteropsis semialata. The sequence goes on from CM014273.1 coordinate 44,998,782, forward strand.
GTGTCGGCCTCCAAGTCTGCAATCTGGGATAGATTAGATATCGCCCAGTGTATTGGCCTTAGCATCGGATCCATTGCTAAGAATGAGAATCTCTTGATCGCCGCATCACACTTTTGGTCCGATGCATTGAATGCCTTCCTCTTTGGACATGGTCCGATGACCCCAACACTACTTGATGTAGTCATGCTTCTCGGCCTCAATGTCACTGGCGACAAACGTCCCTCCCGGCTCAACATCAAACCCAAACACCATTTTAAGACCAAGAGCTGTGGCGGCTGGACAGGATATATGGAGAAAAATCATCGGACCGGGCCTGTGACTGACCGTGAGCATGCGGCCTTTCTGAACATGTGGTTGGACAGATTCTTCTTTTGCGGCACCACCCTCGGTCCAACGGCCAACTTCCAACACCTGGCCGAATTGCTGGTAAGCGACCATGTCATCAGCCTTGGTCAACTTCTCCTGGGAGCAGTATACAATCTGCTTCATCAAGTCGCCAAACGCCTGAGGACCGGATCACTCATCACCAATCTTGGCGGGCCGTGGTGGTTCATTCAGATGTGGTTAATGCTACACTTGAGCAAGGCTGTCAAAGTAGATCTTCGAAAGATCAAATTCCCAGAGAGCAAGCCTGAATCGGAAGAAATCACCTGGCGCCGATGTACCTCGCTCGGTGAAGCTGCTATGGGTTTCCCTGCCGAGAAGTTATCAGGCAAAGAATCCTCCAAGTACTTTGCACTCCTTTATAGAGGTATTACTGATGACAGAATGCTCTGGTTCCTGTATCATCACACCGATGAATACGAGCTGCCCTACAAATTCAAATTCAACATGATTGTAGAGGCAGATTCAGAAGCCCTGACAATTTTCCGAACTTGCATCAATGCTCAATTTCTTCGAATCGGCCTCAGTCAGAGCAAGCCAGGGCAATCAACCTATGAATACTATCATCCAAACCTGGCCGCTCGTCAATTTGGTATCGGACAGCTTCCACCCTACTTAATCTTGGCCGATCGGGTTTTCCCAAGGGGAAAAGTTGATTCAGGCTTGGAATGGGATCGTCTTCTGGGACTTGAGCCTCCCCTTGATAAAACCAATCTGGATACCTTTGCAATCGGCCTTGTAACTCATCGGACTTTCAACACATGGTGGGCTGAATGGCGTCAACACTTATTCTGTATCGCCTGCAAAACTTATGTTCGGAAGTTGCAGCCTACTTTCAAGGGCAAACCAGAGGTAATATTTGTGAACTTGCTTCCCTCCTTTTTCATAATTTTATTTTGTTAAACAATTCTTTACCAGGATGTCGATCGTACCCCTCCAACGATGACTCGATCGGGGAAACAAGTCGTCTACAGCAATATCTCGCCAGATCCGTGGATCGGCTGTGACTCTCCCACCATCGGCAAGCTTCTGTCGGCATACGGCGACAGCAGAAAAAGGAAGAAGCGGGCGTCCTCTAAAATTCCAAAACGCCCGAAGACTGCTCTGGTAAGTTTAAGAACTTCATAAACTTGATTTCTCTCTTTATCGAAATTAACCCTCTCTGTAAATCCAGGTCATCGGAGAATCTTCTGCACGCCAGCCCAGTCCAACCGAGTCATCAGGCCCATCGGCCGAGGAATTACCAGAATCGAACCCAGAAGGATCACCAAGCCCAGCTCAGATGCAACCAAGCCCGGCACAGGCCCGCTCGTCTCACTCGTCCTCATCCGAGAGAACCATAACTGGCTCGCCTCGTCAACCAAGCCCGCTACACCAAGAAGAACAAGCTCAATCAAGCCAGGGCCCTCAAGGAGATCAACCAGGAACTCCTCCACAGATCCAACTCCCTGATCCAGAAGCAACGGTAATTATCAGCCGACTTATTCAATAATTGATATCCAACTTGTTCTTATTTTCTTTCTTCTAGCAAATCATCCAGAATGTCTTGACGGATCTTGAGATTGCCCAAGCAAATATCCAGGGCAGTAATAACCCTTTGATTGGACCCGAGCAAGAATTAGCCTGGAAACAAGTAAACTTTCTAGCCTGATATAATCATATCAGCTTTTTGACATTATATCTAATCATTTCTTTTGCAGGCTCAAGATACTCCTCAAACCAGTCAGACCATATCAGTCGATTTTGATCGGCTACAAGCTGAAGAGGAAGAGATTAGCTCTGGGCAAAACTTGCTATCTGATGAAGTGAAGGCAAAATTGCTTGACATATCTGCTCTCCTTCACCAAGATATCATCAATCTTGTTCAAGACGCAGAGCCGATTCGTCAGATTATCAAAATTCTAAGAGGCCAACTTCCATCGGACTTGGAGGAAGCATTGATTCCGGCGGCATACATAGAAGGCCACTCCTTCCCAGTGTTGCAGGCCAATCGCCGAATCAACAATCGGACCTCCCAGCAGGATCTAATCAAGGCCAGGGATGAAAAACGTGCCCAAGCTGACGAATCAACAAAACTGATCAAAGATTTATCGGCACTTCCTGTCTCCATCCAATCAGAACTTGAGAATCTGCGATCCAGAGAACAGCAGCTGGAACAGGAACTCATCCAAGTTCGATCAAGCATCCAAGCTAAAGCAAAAGAGCTTGATGACATCCCGGCTTTGAAGGTAAAGGCTGAAGAAGACTACAAGATCCATATCAAAGCGGCCAAAGAAATTCATAAATTAATCAAGCCTGTAGAGGGAAATGCTGAAGCTGATGCCAAGATCATTGCTGACGTTGACAAGATCCGTCAGACTGCTCTTGACTCGATAGTTAAATACCTGCAGCCTTGAACACTGAGACTTGTCTGTCTTACTAAGCGATCTGATACATTGATAGCCTGCTCCGCCATCGAGCGGCTTAGCGATATAATATACTCTTCTTTTGTTGTATATAATCCTTAAGGCGATGCATATCGCATCGGCTCTTATCCTTTTGTTCTTGAGGCGATTTTTCATCGGCTTTCAAGCCTGACGCGTAGCATCGGCTTTACAAATCCACCTAAACACTAAGGTAGTATTATTAGATAAACACACTCGATCATTGCCCCCCAAGACGAAACAATAATCAGGCCGATTTAATTTTATAAGAAGAACTTTCAAAATACATATTTGAAAGGACTAATTAACCATATCGGCCTTTAAAATCTTCTATATAATCATCCACTTACAACAAAGTCTCAGAGCCGACTGCTTGGATCGGCTTTAGTCCCTGATCGGACACCTTGAGAAAGTCACCATCCCATACTTTTCCTGACAGGCATTCAACTCCTTCAAATTCCCAAATCGTTGACTCAGCTGTAGCAATGCTAACCGAATCATCAGCTGGGACAATCTCCACTTTATTGCCTTGCCATTGGATCAAACACTGATGCATCGTGGATGGTATGCAGCAATTGGCATGGATCCAATCACGTCCGAGGAGCATGCTGTAAGAACCTTGGCCATCAATCACAAAGAAAGTAGTCGGCAATGTCTTGCTGCCGATGGTCAATTCCACATGAATTGCCCCCCGAGGCTCTGAAACGTTTCCGCCAAAGTCCTTAAGCGTCATATTGGTCTTGATTAAATCATCAATCCCTTTTCCCAATTTGCGAAACGTGGAATAGGGCATGAGATTGACAGCAGCTCCTCCATCAACCAGCATCTTGGTCATCGGCTTCCCATCAACGTATCCCTTGATGTACAGAGGCTTCAGATGCCGATACCCATTTGCATTTGGCTTCTCAAAACCGCCTTCTCTGAATCAAGAACCAAGCATGCAGCGGCTTCTTCCAGTTCATAATCGACCTCATGGTCGTCTTGTTCATCAGGAGCAGCAAAATCAGAAGGCAACATCAAAACCATATTTATTGCGGCCGATGTACTTGCTTCATCGTCATTGGCCATCTTGATGCGCCACTTCTTTTCTTTTGCCAATTCTCGCTCCTGAATCTGCTCATTATAGCGCAACCTCTGAACACGTCTCTTCTTGGACTTAGAAATCCCTGATGGGCACCACTGTCCAGGCCTCATTGGAGGTTCTTCAGTCCGATTCTGAACTGGAGCCTTCTCTTCCATTTTTTCAGGGCCATGAGCATCAGCCCGGCCTTCATTATTTTTGTGGCCATGAGTATTAACCCGGCCTTCATCTCTCTGATGATGATCATCAATCCTAACGCCGATCCGTTCATGAACTGATCGTCAACCTCTCTTGGAAGCTCTGTATTCTTCATACTGGAAGCTACATTCAGGACAATCTGCTTTTGATGGCAGTCTAAGCTTCTCGTTCCAGCAGAATACAAAGAAAGGACACCCCCAATGATCATCATCCTGATTGTATCGGTCGTAACCTTGACGTTCATCCGTATACCAATTGGACCTATAATCATACTGACGACGACCGTCAACTCTATCATCAAACCAGCGCCGGCCATCAGACCTGTCATCATACCAGCGTCGGTCATCAGACCACTCATCAAATCGGCGTCGGCCATCGGACCACTCATTATATCGGCGTCGGCCATCGGACCTGTCATCATGTCGGCGCTGATCATCAAACTCTTCATCAAGCCGCCTTGCCTGATATTCACGCCTCCGACGTCGTCGTTCCTCGCGTTCTTCCCACGCTCGGGCTGCTGCCTGCTGCCTCTTGTATTTGTTGATCAGCATTTGGGAAGTCACACGCGGCCGATACCCACCAGGAGCATTAGATTCACGTCCAAACGCCTGATGATTCCTGTGTAGCTCTTCAACAGTAACTTGAACCACAGGATCAACGGCACCAGAATTCTTAGCGTGGTCCGATGTAAGTACTTTGAACTTCCCCTTTTCATTAGCATCAACCATATTAACAGAAAAGGAGAAATCAGCAAAGTTATTAGGAAAGAGATGACCATCGATCTTCATGGCTTTCTTGCTATCTTCAAACTTGATCTTGCCTGACTCAATAGCCAATTGGATCTCCCTTCTGAACACTTTGCATTCATTGGTCTCGTGAGATGTCGAGTTGTGCCATTTGCAATATTTGCGTTTCTTCAACTCATCGGCCGATGGAATAGAATGATTTGGAGAAAGCTGAATAAGCTTCTCACTGAGCAGCAAATCAAAAATCTTATCGGCCTTTGTTATATCGAATCCAAACTTCTCAGGGTTCTGTTTGATCCATGGGAGCGACACTGGCTTCTTGGATTTGGTCCATTCAGCTATGTTGACATCAGCTTCCTCTTCAGATTCAGAGAGATAAGATACTTGCTTGGAAAACTTCACACGCTTCATCTCCTGATATCGGACCTCATGAGCTGACACCTTTTGAACCAATTGCCCCAATGTCTCAAACTCCTGGCAGAAAACTTTTCTTTAATCGGCGCGAGCAAACCCTGGAACGCAAGCTCGGCCAACTGCATATCAGACAGTTTCAAACTGTAACACCGATTCCTAGTATCACGGAATCGTTGAATGTACTCTTTGACGGTCTCATCATTCCTCTGCCTGATAGCAATCAAATCAGAGATCTTCATCTCATTGAGACCAGAAAAGAAATATTTATGGAACTGCTTCTCCATATCGGACCACCCTGTGACTGATCCTGCTGGCAACGATGTAAACCAGGTAAACGCCGGCCCCGATAGTGATAGAGGGAAAAATCTGAGCCTAAGTCCCTCCTCTGAAGCAGCCTCACCACACTGAGCCAAGAATCGGCTCACATGCTCGATGGTGGTCATATCATCTTGCCCGGAAAATTTGGAAAAATCCGGCACTCTATAACGTGGAGGAAGTGGCACTGCATCAAAATAAGATGGGTACGGGTGCCGATACAACCTCGCTTCATCTTTAGGCTTCAAGCCGAATTGATTTTGGATTACCTCGGCTATTTTCTGCGACCAATCGGACTGTTGATTTCCATGTGGCATTCCATCAGCTATGTCCGTCACATAGTTATTGTAATCTCCGACCATACGCTGATGTGAAGGGACCTCTGCACGTAGCCTTGCAGCTGCAGGTTGTTTTTCTTGTTCGCTCAAAGTCCTGGCATACTTTTCACCATGTGGGCCGACAATAGTTCCATCGGCCATCAACAGAAAACCGTTGGCCAGTTCAACAGGAGGTGGTGGAGCAATTGGCATCTGTGGAGCAACGGTCATTGTATTATCTGCAGTCTCTTTGCCTCTTCCTGATCCTGATGCTCCTGCAGAATCTGCTATAAACACTGGACCCTTCAAGCAAATAGCATCATCCACCGCCTTCTTGATGAGATTGTCCAAAGAATTCACCAAAGTGCCTGATTGGTTGATCAATGCATGATGAACAGCCTGGTGAATCATCTCTGTCATGTTAACCTGGTACTCCCGAGCATCAGTTGTCTTCTTGATCAACTCTGGATCCAGGAGAGGACCTTTGAGTATAGGGCCTGAACGATTACGCCCAAACTGACCAAGGCAGAGCTTCTCAAACGCATCAATCTGGGCCTGAACTGCATCCAACTGAGCTTTGGACAGATCGGCCTTTGTAATGGGCATGGTCACCTCAGGCGTCTTGTTTCTGTCGTTCTTAGCCTTCTCAGCACCTTCTTTTTCAGCAGCAAGTCTTGCTGCAGTTTCTTGTTCAGCATCAGATGACGACATCTTGGATTTTGTTTCTCGTGTCCCACCAGGCGTGCCAAAAATGTGTTGACGCGGAAAATCGGCGATTGTATTCCCCGCGGTCAGCACACGAAGACCAGGGAGATTAGCTTCGCTCCAGTGCCAGTCTACACTCCAGTTCAGGTTCACGGCGTGCCAGTCAATTTGACCTGAAATTGACAAGGGAATAAAATAGTTAAATTGCTCTATGATTGTGCCGGCTCTATTTCAGACGATGGAATAACGTCGAATTTTAGCCAAGACCCAATCAGACACGTATCGGCCGATGCCGATCGGACCTCAGAATCGGACCTCATTGATGACGTCAATCGGACCGAGTGATCGGACCTCAATCAGACACCAAATCGGACCTCAGAATCGGACCAATTAGGATCGGACCTTGATTGATATGACAGATCAGCCTTTGAATAATGAAATAAAGCATAAAACAAGGCCAATATGTAAAATAATGGATCAGCTATGTCTTGAAACAAGATATTAAATAATCAAAGTGTAAGCCGATACATTGTCCACCTTGTTTAGTTGCCAGTTTGACTCGTCTTATCGGACCATCTAACCAACCAATCGGACTATAGCCTTTTCGGAGAAATCTAGCTCCGACGTAGGGAATCTAGATTTCTCCAACTATGATCAGATCAGATAGCTAGATAATCAGATTCGATTCATCAACCTGTCAATTAAACAAGATGCTCGCACAGGTGTTGATCAGATTAAGCAAAATAAGCAAGTAAAACATTAACAGATATGTTCTGATTCTAAGATATGCTACTGAACAATTAAGCAAGATCCAGCTTCGACGTAGGGAATCTACACCACACTTAACGTTCAGATAGCAATAAGGCATAACCAAAGCTTCCTTTAACTAATCAAGATGAACCTAGCTCCGACGTAGGGAATCTAGACCAAACATGATAGTCAAAGATTAATCTAAGCGTATTACAAAGATCCAGCTCCGACGTAGGGAATCTACACCAATGCAATACTCAAAGAACAACCAGATTAAACCACAAAGTAGGATCGGACATAGAACGATGCTGTAAGATAAATATTGCTTAAATTGGACCAAGACCCATGCTCAAAGCCGTTGAAGAAGTAGAATTGATTCACATGGCGTAGATCTAAACCAATCTAGCAACTCCAACAAACCGCAAAGACTACCTTTAGTAACCAAGATTATTCTAGCTCCGACGTAGGGAATCTAGACTAATCTTGATACCTAGCTCCAACGTAGGGAATCTAGGCTTGAAGTGTAGTCCGATAAACGATAATCTGTTGAATAATCAATATTGATCTAGCTCCGACGTAGGGAATCTATATCAATCTTGATTATCCAGAGATAAATCGGTTGAACAGCATAAACGAGAAAGGGCGATGCGCCTCAATTCAAAGCCTATACTAGTTCGATAAATTGACTAACTTACTGGTAAGCCGGAGATCAGAACTGATGCAGCCCGTCCACCAATGAGCTTCGTCGGTAACTACTACTAGGGATTTTGGCGTGAAGCCGGGTTGTATTGATTGTGAGAATAGTTCTTTACAATGGACGAGGGTTCAAATTTATACCCTGGTCATGGAGAGTCCTGATCGGACCATACTAACTAAATAAGGTAAACTAAGATTAAGACAAAACGGGACTTTCATACGTCTTCTAAAAAGGAAATAGTCCCTGGATCTGATACGCCTCCTCCTTAGCCGACGCGTCTTCCCTCTTGTACTCGTCATCGGATCGGACTTCCGCTTCATCGGACCCCTCTTCAGCGTCGGCTTCCTTCTCTGTCACCTTCGGCCTTGACCAGTCAGCGGGCCCACTGCGCAGTCTCAACCTCACCACGTCATCATCTGACTCAGCATGTCAGGTGCGAAAATCCGGTGTCAACAGAAGGCTTGACAAAGAAGACCATTGGGGATGTCCGTTCTTTAGGTTCTGCTGGAATGAAAAGTTAAGGCTTCCATCGATCTACGATTATCCGGAGTACAGTGATCAGTATGAAAGTTACAGAGATTCAAAGAGGCAGCGGCAATCTATACACGACCGATTGGATTTTGGACGCCGATGCAGCTGGCATGATGAAGTAGCTTATCAACAAGAGCGCGAAGATTGGCGTGAATACCATGATCGGCGTGAGTATGAAAATCGGTGCTATGACCAATGGGACGATGATCGTCGAAAGTATAATAATCGCCAAAAATATAAGGGAGACCGTCTTTCTATGTACGATCGTCTGGTTTACAGGAAAAAAGAAATTGTTCAAGAATCAGAAGATGCGCAGAAATCGGAGGAGGAGGTCAAATCGGACCTACGTCCAGGAGTCAATCCGCAATGGTGTCCTGAAGGTTTGACCAAGACTCAAAAAAGGAGGGTTCAGCGTCTCCAATTCAAGGAATTGCTTAAGGAAAAGCATCAAGGAGATGATAATTCCAAGATTTGGAGAGTTAAGCCCAAACGTGATGATGATGGGCCATCGGCATCGGTTAACATGGTTTTTGTGTTGTCTGCAGAGTACAATGTGAGTTCAACCGATGATGAGGCCGATGATTTAGAAGAAGCCATGGCACAGTTGGTCTTGCAACCTCAACAAGCTGTGTTTAACAAACCAGTTGATGAAAAGTATCTGCATTTGAGGCCTTTATATGTTAAAGGATATGTTGATGGCAAGCCGATGACCAAGATGCTTGTTGATGGGGGAGCTGCTGTGAATTTGATGCCTTATACTACATATCAGAAGCTTGGCAAAGGACCTGATGATTTGATCAAAACCGATATGATGCTCAAGGATTTTGGTGGGAATCCATCGCCGGCTCGGGGGGCATTAAATGTTGAACTGACGATCGGGAACAAGACTTTGCCTACTACGTTCTTCGTCATCGACAGTAAAGGATCTTACAGTTTGCTCCTTGGGCGTGACTGGATTCATGCTAATTGCTGTGTGCCGTCTACCATGCATCAATGTCTCATCCAATGGCATGGAGATCACATTGAGACTATTCAAGCCGATGAATCGGTCAGCGTCGCTACTCACCACCTGAATCCAATTCCAAAACCAAATGTAACACCCTGAAAATTCACTTTCTAATATAGTAATTAATTTGCTAGGTTTTTGTGTGAGCATTCATAAAATTTAGGAAAATAAAAACCTTTTTTGGAAATTAAAATCAATTAGGTTTAGAAACTTGTTTGCGTGCATTTCATGCCGATGCATCGTTTTATTGAATGTGTTCTTTTGCGTGCTAAGTCCTAAAACCCCAGCCGATTTGACGGTTTGGGAGTTTGAAGGGATTGAATGCTTATCGGGCAAGGTTTGGGAAGGAGATTTTATCCAAGTGTCCGATGATGGATTAAAACCGATCCAAGCAATCGGTTCCGAGAGCTTGTGTTAATGGATGATTTCATTGAAGATGAGGGTAAACTTGGTCAAGGGTTTATGTCGGCCGATGAGCTAGAGGAAATAGATATAGGTTTAGGAGATAGACCTCGACCGACATATGTAAGTGCAAAGTTGGATCCTGAGTTTAAACAAGAATTAATAAAGTTATTAAAAGAGTATCGTGACTGTTTTGCTTGGGAATACAATTAAATGCCCGGTTTAAGCCGATCTATTGTTGAACATCGGCTCCCGATCAAGCCAGGGTATCGGCCTTTTAAACAAGCGCCGAGACGATTTAAACCTGAGTTAGATAAAGAAATAAAAGCCAAAATAACTCGGTTGTATGAAGCTAAGTTTATTCAACCTGAATGGATATCTAATATCGTTCCTGTTTTCAAGAAAAATGGAAAGTTGCGAGTTTGTGTTGATTTCAGGAATCTTAACAAGGCAACTCTGATGGATGGGTATCCGATGCTGATTGCTGATATATTGGTCAATGCAGCTTCAGGACATAAGGTGATTAGTTTTATGGATGGTAATGCAGGATACAATCAAAATTTTTATGGCAGAAGAAGATATTCCTAAGACTGCATTCCGATGTCCTGGTGCACTTGGATTATATGAGTGGGTCGTAATGACTTTTGGTTTAACAAATGCTGATGCCACATATCAAAGGGCAATGAATTATATATTTCACAAGTTGATCGGTAGGATTGTTGAAATTTATATTGATGATGTAGTAGTGAAGTCCGATGGATACAAACAGCATCTGGCCGATTTACGAGAAACTTTTGAATGCACAAGGAAGCATGGCTTGAAAATGAATCCTAACAAGTGTGCGTTTGGAGTATCGGCCGGACAGTTTTTGGGTTTCATGGTTCATGAAAAAGGGATTGAAGTCGGACAGAAAAGCATGAAGGCTATAAGAGATGCTAAGCCACCTACCGATAAGACGAGTCTCCAGTCATTAATTGGTAAGATTAATTTTGTCAGAAAATTTATTTCAAATTTATCTGGAAAAATTCGTCCTTTTTCCCCGCTGCTGAAATTAAAAGCCGATGAGGAATTCGTCTAGGGAGAGGATCAACAAAAGGCATTTGATGAAATAAAGCGGTATATGATGACACCGCCAGTTTTGATTCCACCTCAGAGAGATAAACCATTCCGATTATATTTGTCGACCGATGAGTTGTCAATCGGGTCTGTTCTTATACAAGAGTTTGAAGAAAAGGAAAGAGTGGTTTATTATTTGAGTCGAAAGTTAATTGATGCGAAAACAAGATATTTGCCAGTTGAAAAATTATGCTTATGCCTACATTTCTCATGCACTAAGTTGAGACATTATTTATTATCTTCTGAGTGTACAATCGTTTGTAAAACCGATGTGATCAAGTATATGTTGTCCATGCCGATGTTAAAAGGAAGAATCGGGAAGTGGATATTAGCATTATCAGAGTTTGATTTAAAATACGAATCGGCTAAAGCGGTTAAAGGACAGGTAATGGCTGATTTCGTGACACAACACATCGGAGATGAAGTAAAGTTGGTTGAACTGATGCCTTGGACATTATTCTTTGATGGATCATCGTGTGGTCAGGGATGTGGCATCGGAATCGTTATTGTTTTGCCTCGGGGGGCAAATTTTGAGTTCAGCTATCCGATGGATCCAAGTTCCACCAATAATCGGGTTGAATACGAAGCATTACTTAAAGGATTAAAATTATTGTTGGAAATCGGAGCTGAAGCTGTCGAGATTTTTGGAGACTCCTAGTTGGTGATTTATCAGTTACTAATCGGTAAATATGAATGCAAAGACGATGTTCTGATTCGTTATTTTGAAGAGTGCCGATTATTGTTGAAAAAATTTGTGATGGTTAATATTGAACATATCCCCAAGGCTCAAAATCAGGAAGCTAACAATTTGGCACAAGCTGCTTCTGGCTATCGACGTCTTCATGAGATCATGACGATTGAGCCAGAAATCGGAGATTGGAGATATGAGATTGTAAGTTATCTTAAGGATCCATCACAAAAGGTTTCCAGGAAATTAAGATTTATGGCTGTTAAATATGTGTTGCTTGATGATCAATTATATTATAAAACGATTGATGGTGTGTTGCTCCGATGTTTGAGTAAATCGGAATCCAAAGACATGATGGATGAAGTGCATGAGGGAGTTTGTGGTGCGCATCAATCGGCTTATAAGATGAAGTGGGTTATTCGTAAAACAGGTTGTTTTTGGCCAACGATTTTGGAAGATTGTTTTGAATATTATAAAGGTTGCCAAGAATGTCAGAAATTTAGAAATGTGCAAAAAGCGCCTGCGTCAGCCATGAATCCGATTATCAAGCCGTGGCCTTTTTGAGGATGGGGAATTGATTCGATCGGACAAATTTATCCATCGTCAAGCAAGGGTCATAAATTTATATTGGTGGCAACAGATTATTTCACTAAGTGGGTTGAAGCGATTCCTTTAAAGGTTGCCGATTCCAAGAATATGGTGGAATTCGTTAAGGAGCATATTATATATCGGTTTGGTATTCCTCAAACTATCACGACCGATCAAGGAACTATGTTTATGTCTAATGAATTTCAAGATTTTGCTGCCAGTATGGGTATTATGTTGTTAAATTCTTCTCCTTATTATGCGCAAGCCAATGGTCAAGCGGAAGCATCAAATAAAAGTATTATCAAAATCATCAAACGGAAGATTGATGAACAACCAAGGCGATGGCATCTAACGTTGACCGAATCATTATGGGCATATCAGATGGCGTGTCATGGATCTACTAAATTGTCCCCGTATCATTTGGTTTATGGACATGAAGCTGTTTTGCCTTGGGAGATTAAAATCGGATCGAGACGAATATCGGAACAGGGAAACTTGACTGCCGATGAATATAAAAGTTTGATGAATTTTGAGTTAGACGATTTGGCTGACACCCGATTGAGGGCGTTGGAAAATATTGAGAATAATAAAGCATGTGTTGCTAAGTATCATGATAAAAAGGTTAAGACAAAGGAGTTCATTGAGGGTGAATTGGTTTGGAAGTTGATTTTGCCGATAGGGACTAAGAGTTCTAAGTTTGGAAAATGGTCGCCTAATTGGGAGGGTCCCTATCGTGTAATTCGGTGCGTTCCAGGAAATGCGTATATCTTGGAAACATTGGAAGGATAAGAGTTTTCGAAAGCGTTTAATGGAAAATATTTGAAAAAATATTATCCAAGTATTTGGGTAGATTCATAAAGCCGATATTCTATATCGTCTAAGATAGCCGATACGATACGTATCTCCTTAAGGGCAAAAATATCTACAAAAATAAGTGTTCATCGACGATCAGCATCGTCGGATCCAACAGAGTTCATCGATGATCGATGTCATCAGAGCAG
>CM014273.1:45013626-45035225 GCA_004135705.1 Alloteropsis semialata
GGGTATTTCGAAATCGGCCTGGGGAGCAAGCGATAAGACTCTGTCCATCTCTAGGGATGATGAAACCGGTTCTCTGTGCTTGATTTTATTGGAGAAGTATATGCCGATTGGAAGCTGACCAAAGCCCATCTGACGAGCTGCCACCGATGGATTGTAAAATTCGTACGACGTGATCTTACGGCTGAATGCAATATTGCTACCTAGAATAGCTGGTGTTATGATGGACTTGAGGATCGGCATGATCGACGCCAGCTCATTCTGAATGTTGAATAAAGGCAGCTCATAGTCACGATCGGGATCACCATAAGCAAAGTAGCTGAAGCGCTCCGATGCGATCCCATGGTAAAAGCTTTCAAAGTAGCTGGCCATGTCCTTTGACTCAAGCCTTGATCCAGGGCAGGCCGATGCTGCTTCCCTAAATGACATGCATCGGCGAGTGGTTACATCCTCCTCTTCTGTGTAATAATTTGGAAATTGGCAATCTTTGAAGTTATATTGGAGAGCAGATCGGAACTGGGTATGTAACCATAACTGGATAAACCACTAGGGGCCTCCGATATGACCAACTGCTTGACCGTCTAACAATCTGACCGATATTTGGTGGAGGAGGTGATAGACAGCTCCGAGGAGGAGACGACCAAGAGGAACCGATTCACCGCGAGATAGTGCTTCTGCGATTGTTTGCATGTTGGAGGTGGCGCCAAGGGTTGATCCGCAAAATACAAATCTTTCCAACCATATGTTGAGGAAAGTTGCATGTTCTCTATCTCTGATAGTGCCGGTTTTGCAGTGATCCGCAACATATTTCTTCCAGCCCTTGGAGCCTGTGCCTACTAGTTTGTAGTTCAGTTCGTTGGAAAGCCTTCTTGGGTTCATGGCGTTGATTGTGTTGAGACCGGTCAGCATGTGTACATCCAAGAGTGTTGGCGTCATCGGACCATGACCAAATATGTAGGCATTAAGAGCATCGGACCAAAAAAGGAGGTAGCGGCCAGTAAATTCTCGTCCTTGACCATGTCAGCAAGAGAGAGCGTGAGACATTGGCCTATATCTTTTTCATCCCAGAAGGAGGATTTGGCAGTTTGCATTCTGAGAAACCAGTTCCTCCATCCTGGGACGCTGCCCAGCCATGATCGGAAGGAGCCGGCCCAATCGGCAACTTGCAGGTCCGATCCTTTAAAAGGGAGTCTCTCCGATTCCATATTGATCAGGTCCGTCGGATCGGGGTCACCCATCGGACCAAGGTAGTACCCGGCTTCAACGTGGGAAACGGGGATGACTAGGTTGTTCTTAAGATGCTACATTTAGATGAAATAAAGTAATAAATACAGATGTGGGGGCTCACAAGAAGTTCTAGAGCAAGAACGCAGAGATTAAAGGGAGATTTTTGGGTGATTTTACCTCAGGAACTTGGTCGGTATCAGCCTTGTCAAGAGGAACCGCCATTGATGGAATAGATTTACAGTGAACAGTGGTTCGGATGAGCAGATTGAGAAAATCATCGTGAGAAATGCAGTAAAACTCAAATGCATGGTGTGGATCATATGCGGAGTAGTTCCTTACCCAGATTGCGGTGAAAGATTGGAGCTTGAAGATTAAGAGTTTGCTGGAACGGAGCTTGCGGAGGTGACAATGGCGAGCGCGTGAGCGTTGTAACAGATGTGAGGTGAGGAAGACGACGGTTCGGGTCTGCATTTATAGGGCTTATGGGAGAAGGAACCGCCTGAGGGCCACAGCGCCGAATCCGCATGGGATTCGAGGATTGTAACAGTGAAGGATGCGGGTTTCCATATGCTGTTCGCTTCCAGAGTCATCATTGCTTGGAAGAATTTTGGAATAAAATAATATTTTATCCCAAAATTGGGGGGCATGTGTCGACACCAGATTTTGACTCGGCTGAGTTTGTGCGCAACAAAGCCAGAATAGAGGCCGAGTCCGATTCAGAGTTAGCTCTGATTCCGATTGGGGTTCGTCCGATTGGAGTCCTTATCGGACACGAGATGAAGGAGGCCGGAGCATGTACGACTTCTGAGGAGAGGCGCGTCTGGAAGCTTCTTCAAGGCCTGATTGTGCGTCAAGATTTGTAATAGTTTTGGTAGTTTAAAATAAGATTGCTTTAGATAAATTAGAGATATTGTTGTAGCCGGCAAGTTTTAGCTAGATTTCCAGGGTATAAATATAAACCCTGCACCATTGAAAAAAAACATTCACACAACCAATCAATCAAACACAACTTTCGGCCTCACGTGCCAACAACCCTTTTTCGTTGAGTTCTTCAGCAAGCAGGGCTGCATCATCTTGACCTCCAGTTTGTCTGTAAGTTCGACACCCTGTTGAATTAATCTAGGCTTTAGATTGAGGCGCATCGCCCTTCTTCATTTAGTTAATTCACCAATTTATCGAGTTGTTCTAGGCTTTAGATTGAGGCGTATCGCCCTTCTTCGTTTAGATCGGTCATCCGTTTACCGTATCTTGTTGATTTTATCCTATCGGCTTACATCTATCAGAGAAGATCTATTCTGTTTTATTAATTTTTCAAGTTTCATAATAGATCTGTTCATATTGATTATATAGCTGATTTAGATTTAATAAGTGATTTACAGATAGATCTAGTTTAAACGAGTTCTTTGATATATATTGATCTATCGGAGTAAGCAAGCAAATCGGTGCCCTGCTAGCAACGCTGTCTCGAAATCGATCCGATTGTTAGTAACATGAGATTTGGTTTGTTTATCGCCTTTGGAAGGATGCATATTAAAGAATGAGTTCAAATTAGATCTATCTCCGATTCGATTTTCATAGCCGATGGTTTATTTCAATATACGTTACATTCTCACGAATCGGACTTAAGGCCGATGGTTCATCTTATCGAAATCGGACTTCTCCTTATGCTGATCCGATTTTCGGAACAAATCGGGGCCTTGGTCGATGAGTTCCTTGTTGCTTACTGATTAAACTCTACCTTGTCAATTTCAGGTCAAATTGACTGGCACGCCGCGAACCTCAAGATTTTGGCCCTGCACTGAAGTGAAGCAAATCTTCCAGGCCACAGTGTTAATTTCTGAGAGTCAACGCCTGACTTTTTGGACATCAACACATCCTTGTTGCAATTTTGGTGGCGGAACGTGTAATCGAAGGCGGCACTTCAGTTAGAGTTACGGCTCGGACGGCGGCTACTATACATGCTAGGGCCGGGCGCCTTGGCATGCGGGCCACAGAAACACGGGCAGAGCGGGCGGCATGGGAGGGCTCGGGTGATCGGAGTTTGGGGAAACACGAGTTAGAGGAGGAAAACTAAAGTATTGAGGAGCTTGAGGAGGGCAAAAGCAGACTGGCCTATAGAGAACTATTCTAAGGATCAAAACACACTGAAATAAATTCGAATTCAAATAATTTGAACCCAAATTTGATTTGAACAAAATAATACAAAAAATCAAATGCATCAGCATAAATGCAATAAACACTTATTTTGTCTATCAATTGATTATTTAATTGAATAAAAACCTAAATAATTCCAATTAAATCATAAAAAATTATTTAAACCTTACATAAATCCTAGAAAATTCCAGAAATATTTCTACAATTTTTAGTGATGAAAATTAGGGTATTACAAACCTACCCCCTTAAAATGAATCTCATCCTCGAGATTCGGTTGAACTTGTGAAGAGATTTGGAAATTCCACCATTAATTCATCCTCTCTTTCCCAAGTTACTTCTTCCTCTCCATACGACTCCATTGCACCTTGCACATTTTAATAACCTTACTTCAGGTAACTCTTTCAGCTGTCTCCAATATTTTCACTGGATGCTCCACATAAGTCAGATCATCCTGTACATTCAATTCTTCCATTGGTAACTGTTCCTCTGGCACTCTGAGACACTTCTTAAGCGGTGACATATGGAAGACATCATGTACATCTAAGAAACTGGCTGGTAACTCCAACTAATAAGCCCTTTTCTTTCCAGAATCTTGAATGGGCCAATGAATCTAGGTGACAACTTTCCCTTCACTTTGAATGTGCGCAAACCTCTGATAGGAGAAACTTTCAGATACACATAATCACCTACTGCAAAGGTTAACTTCCTTCTTCTGATATCAGCATAACTCTTCTATCTAGACTGGGCTGTCCTCAGATTTTCTCTGATAATTTGAACCTGTCTTTCTGCCTGTTGCAGTATCTCTGGACCAAACACCTTACTTTCTCTTGTTTCACTCCAATACAATGGAGGTCTGCAATTTCTTCCATACAAAGCCTCAAATGGTGACATCTTAAGACTTGCCTGATAGCTGTTGTTATAAGAGAACTCTGCATAGGGTAAACTATTATCCCAACTTCTTCCATGTTTTAAAGCACAAGCTCTCAACATATCCTCCAAAATCTAATTGGTCCTTTCTGTCTGTCCATCTGTCTGAGGGTGATAGGCAGAACTGAAATTCAACTTAGTATCCATAGAGTCATGCAACTTCTATCAGAATCGTGATGTAAACTGAGTACCTCTGTCTGACACTCTCTTCTTGGGAACACTACGCTGACAAACAATCCGCGACATATACAACTCTGCTAGCTTAGCACTGGTATAAGTGGTCTTGACTGGAATAAAATGTGCAATCTTAGTCAAACGATCCATAATAACCCAAATAGAATCATAACCATCTCGAGTACGGGGTAAACCCACTATGAAATCCATTCTGATTTCTTCCAACTTCCATTCAGGTACATTTTACTGGTTGAAGAAATCCTTTGGTCTCTGATGTTCAGCCTTAACTCTCTAGCACACATCACACAAAGCAAGATGAGTACCAACATCTCTCTTCAACCCATACCACCAGTACCTTTCTTTCAAGTTCTGATACATGTTAGTACTACCAGGATGAATAGAGTAAACGAAATCATGAGCTTCTCTTAATATCTTATCGCTGAGCTGTCCCACATCTGGCACACAAATCCTCTTCTTAAACCAGATGGAATCATGTTCATCTTTAGTAAAATCAGGGGCCTTTCCAATTGCCATAAGCTCTTTGATTTTCTTGAACTTCTCATCATTAAGCTGACCTTGGTGAATCTCCTGCTCAAGAGTAGAACTTCCATAGTCACTCCTTCTGTGTGTGCAACAAATCCAAGGTTCAATCACTCAAACTCTTCACACAACTCCTCTGGCATCTGATGAGTCAAGAGGGTATTAGCATGACTCTTCCTGCTCAAAGCATCTGCAACCACATACCAGGATGATAGTGTATCTCCAAATCATAATCTTTAATCAATTTTAACGAATGGCATTGCCTCAAATTTAGATCCTTCTGTGTGAATATATACGTTAGACTCTTGTGGTCAGCATAGATTTGGCATTTGTTCCCAAGCATATAGTGCCTCCAAATCTTCAATGCGTGAACCACTACTGCAAACTCAAGATCATGAGTAGGATAATTCAACTCATGTTTCCTCAACTGCCTGGATGCATAAGCTATAACATGTCCTTCTTGCTAAGAACACATCCAAGGCCCTGACGAGAAGCATCACAATAGATATCAAAACTCTTATGAATATCAGGCATCACTAACACTGGAGCTGTAGTTCTTCAACTCTTCAAAACTGGCTTGACATGCATCTGACCACTTGAACTCATTTCCTTTCTCTAATAATGAAGTGAGGGGCTTCACTATTTTAGAGAACCCTTCTATAAATCGCCTGTAGTAACCTGCCAATCCCAGAAAACTCCTGATCTCAGGCACATTCTTTGGTGGCTCCCACTTCAGAACATCTCTAACTTTCCTAGATCAAATGCAATTCCACCATCTGTAATGACATGACCCAGAAAAGATACTTCTTTCAGTGAAAACTCACACTTACTCAACTTGGCACAAAGCTGATTCTCCCTGAGCTTCTGCAATACTAGCCTCAAATGCTCCTCATGTTCTTCTTCATTCTTGGAGTAGATCAAGATATCATCAATGAATACATAAAGTAGGCAGGAGCATTAGTCAAACCAAAAGATATAGCCGTATACTTATACAAACAATATCTGGTAGTGAAAGTTGTCTTCTATATGAAATCAGAGCCAACCATGCAAATACGTGTTCTGCTCTTCCATATGAAATGCACATGAACAGAGAGAGAGAGTTGAGCTGAGAGAGTTTCTCTCTCTAGTGGAGAGAGCGAAGCCTGCTCCACCGCCGGTGGCCGCCCTGGCCCCGGTGTCCACCCCAGCAACCACTGTCGGGTTGCCACTCCGGGCCCAGCGTCCACCCTTCCCATGTGTCCCTTCCCCTCGGACCCCATGGCAATGACACCGCCGCCCACCTCTAAGCTACCTTCTGCTCCCTCGGCGAGCAACACCAACACCAGTGCTTCTGGATCTAGAGCTCTCAACCCCAATGCACCCCCTTCTCCCCCTCACGGGCGGATGCTGCTGGCCCCTCGCGGTTGAGGGATCTGCCACCGGAGAGTCTCCACTTCTCGGATTCTGAAAAGGAAGACAAAGAGGATGAAGAGCTTCTCTGGTCTACTCCCAGGGGCGAACCTTGCCAGGATAAGGGTAAAAGGAAGGCGGTGCTCCCAGCCTCCTCCCGCCCGCGGGCGGGGAGTGGTTCGCTCCCAGAGCGTGGGGGATTCATGGCCGACGCCTACCATGCTCATCCTGGTGAGGCCCCCTCCCGCCCGCCCGGCTGCGGTCGTTGCAGGTAGGTCACGCCTCACCCTTGCCCGGTCAGTCGCATCGTCTTCTTGATGAGGACGGATTTGAGATGGTGGTCAACCACCGTCGCCTGCGTAGGGAAGCTCGCTCTCATCGTCCTCCTCACATCCGGCGCCCGGTCCCGGCGGACCTGGTGGGCTGGTGCTTCAATTGTCTCTCCCCCCACCACGTCACGGCCAGGTGCACCTCTCCTTCCCGCTGCTCGTGCTGTTTGGAGGTGGATCACGTAGCCCGGCACTGCAAGCATCGGCGTCCTTTCGGGGCTGCATCTCATGCGCATCAGGCTAATCGAGGACGGCCTGTGCGCCGCCACGGCACCGCCATGAACGCACCCTCTGCTCATGCTGTGCATTCGATGGCGTCGGCTTCAACCACTTCGGCACAATCCACGTCTACGGGCCGAGACTACTCCGGGCCACCGTCGCCGTGCGCGGCTTCGCCGCGTCGCTTGCCTACGCCGCCTCCACCGCCGCCAGATTACCCATGTGGCCATCCGGCGCGTCGGCCATCTCTGGAGCTGCACGTCGTTTCTCGCTGGGCCGACTTGCAAGCTCGTGATGATTCCCTGTCATCGTTGGCCCTGGTCGCTCTGGTCATGGGCACTCGTCCTTCGGTGACCCTGCCCCAAATTCACCAATTCCTCATAGATAACTACCAGCTTGAACGGCGAGATTTTTCTCTTCACCACTTCTGGCCAGAAGTTCCTCATTTTCTTCTCGAACCGACAGATTCTAGAGCGGGTACTTCATGCTCCACCTTTGCCGGTCGCGGATCTTGTGTTGCGGTTTTGGCCTTGGTGACGCCAATCCATGGCGAGCACCGGAGACATGGTGTTTCAAGCACGGGTGGAGCATCGTGGGGGTACCATCCCACGCGCGGATGGTCGAGGTCGCACAAATCATTCTGGGTTCGGTCTGCGCTGAGCTTCATCCTCTCCCGGGGACAGTCGCTGGTGGTGATAACCGTGTTTACGAGGTAGTCACCTGGTGCTTGGACCCCGATCTTATTCCCAATGAAGTTATCATTGCCATCTCGAGCCGGTGAATGGCGATGATGACCCTGTCATGTGTCTCCAGCCAGAGGAGATCATGCCGCATCGCTTGCCGACCATGCGCTACCGCATTGAGGTCACAATTATGGAGATCATTGACTGGAATGATCCCTCGGATTCGGAAGATGATCCTAGTGTTGGCTCGGATGGCAGGTCCAGTGATTTCGACAAAGACTACCCCGGCTTCCAGTAGGGATGCTGCTCCAAGCCTTGACCGTGGTGCACGGTCCTTGGTTCTGCTCCGGCCGGCAGGTCTGGGGATGGTGCACCTCCGGCGGGAGAGCTGGCTACCGGCGGGGCTCATGGTCGTTCCTGCCGAGGGGTGGCTGACCACCGAGGCGCGGCGGAGCGAGCATGGTCACTCACGAGCCGACTATGCATTGGAAGGTGTGTGCATCGAGGGGGGACGAGGCCCTCCACCCTGCTGACGGAGGCCCCTATCGAGGGCCCATTGGCGCCGGGCCATTGTCAACAGTCGCTGGGGCCTACCACAATGGAGATGTTGTGTCTGGCGGACACCGGCAGGATTCGCGCGGTGGTGCAGGTTGGTCCTGATCCCATGTGCTTTGAAGCTGCACTGGTGGGAGAACGGTCGCCTCCTTTGGCACAGTTATGCCCGCCGCTTCTGGATGTGCTTCCTTGGTCGTGCTATCGTGAACATGGGCCGGACTGCGGTCTTGACCAAATGCATGTAGAGGCCTCTCAGGTGCCAGTTGACCGGCCCAACATGATCCTTGCCTCGACTGAGCCAGGCCGTGTGGATGAGGTCTTGGACTGTGACCTTGAAGGCATCAGATTCGATGAAAGCGATGAACCCCTGCTCCGTTCCCAGTCACCGTGCCCGGCATCGCCTGCAGACTGCCATGTTCGCTTCTCCAGGGGATCAGAGCAGGTGCTGCCATTTCCCATTGCTGCGAAAGTTTCCTCACCGTACGCGAGGCAGTCTCCAAGTTCGCGCGTTCGGTCGCAAAACAACGTTCACCTCCAGCTCTCTCCATCGCATCACACCTGCATCGTCTGCGCGTGCGGGTCAATCGCTCTGTCATGCTGGTACGCCGAAGTGAACGGCTAGCACGCCAGTCACGCCTTCGTGCCTCAAAGCCGGTGGTGCAGGCTCAGAATGTCATGATGCGGAAACTCAAATTGACGGATTCTTCATCGGCACCCGATACACCACCCGACCTTTCAGAAATTCGTCGACCTGTTCATTGGACAGGTAACTGATGCTCAGTGCGATGCCCTCAATGACTGATCCCACATGACGGGCCTGTGCTCTCTTTTGAGGAGCAGTCGTTAGAGTCCTGAACTCTGTGTGCTGTTGTGATCACAAAATTGTCTCTCCATGGAAGCACAAAACATTCTTCTTTGGAATGCTCATGGGCTTAACAGTCACGCCCGCCATAATACTGTACAAGCTCTGGTCGCCCAGGAGCGCGTCTCCTTGATTTTGTTGCAAGAAACTAAACTTAATGCTTGTAATGACGCTTTAGTAATGGATATGTTGGGCTACGTCTTTGATTATGTTTGCTTGCCTGCCCTTGATATGGCTGGTGGGGTTCTCGTGGCCTGGCGCACGGATGTATGGGAGGATTCCTCCATGATGGTGAAAGAACAGTCGGTCACAGTGAAGGTCTCGCTACGTCAGGACTCCTCGGTGGCATGGTGGCTAACTTGTGTTTATGGACCACACACAGACGAGGCCAAGATCGCTTTCCTCCAAGGACTACATGACATCAGAGTCGGCCGTCCTAGACCATGGCTTCTCTGTGGTGACTTCAACTTGATATACCAGGCGGCAGACAAAAGCAACGGTTCCCTGTACCCATGCATGATGAATCGCTTTCGACGAATTCTCAACGATGCGGAGCTCCAGGAGATCACCCTCCAGGGTCGCCATTTCACCTGGAGCAATGAACGATCGGCCCTGACCCTTGAGCGTATTGATCGCTACTTCGCTTCAGAGGACTCTCTGTCCACAGAGTGCTCTGATCACGCACCGCTCCTGCTGCGTACGTGCTCGGCAGTTTCCACGTTTCATCGGTTCCAGTTTGAGAACATCTAGCCAAGGTTTGTAGGCATCCAGGATGTAGTGCAGGCCGCTTGGACCTCGCGGGCACCTCCTCTATCTGATCCCTTCCGTTATGGACCACAAGCTAAGGGCCACGGCCAAGGCCCTGTGCAGCTGGAGTGCCAAACATGTTGGAGGGTTCAGACTACAACTTGCTATCGCCAAGGAGATTGTTTTAAGGTTTGACATGGCAATGGAGCACAGGACGTTGTTGCCCAGAGAGCAACGCCTGCGCAAACGAATGAAGATGAAATGCCCCGGTTTGGTATCTATGCTGCGTACTATCTTCAGACAACGATTGAGGCTAACCTTCCTGGCTGAAGGAGATGCTAATACCAAATTTTTTTACTTGCAAGCCTGCCACCGCAAGCGGAAGAATAACATTGCCTCCGTCCAGTTAAACAATGTCATCTATGTAGATGAGAAGGACAAGATCGCAGCCATTACTTCTCATTTCGAGGAGGTCTTGGGCACCCGTTCTAATACTTCTATGGAACTGGACCTGGGCTCCCTGGGACTCCCGCAGTTATAGAGGGGCTGGACTTTTGTTTCAGCGAACTGGAAGTCAAGGCAGCTATTGACGATCTGCCGCCAGATCGAGCGCCTGGACCCGATGGCTTCACCGGCCTCTTCAACAAGACCGCTTGGAATATCATACATCAGGAGGTTATGGCAGCTTTCCATGCACTCTGGTCGCTCGATGGTCGTAGCTTATACCTGCTTAATTAGGCGTACATGATCCTGCTTCGGAAAAGGCCTGAGGCTACATTGATTAACGACTTGTGCCCGATCAGCCTGATCCATAGCTTTTTGAAATTACTTACCAAGGTTTTGGCAACATGAATGGCTCCACATCTCCATGAGTTAGTCAGGCCGAACCAAAGCGCCTTCATCCGTGGGCGGTTGTTGCACGACAACTTCAGATTAGTACAACTCACGGCTAAGCCGCTGCACCGCAACAAGCAACCGACGGCTCTTATCAAGGTCGACATTGCCAAGGCTTTTGATACTATGGACTGGTCCTTTTTAAACTCATCGTCCTCTCACACATGGGCTTCTCTAGGTGGTGGATTAATTGGATATCTATGCTTCTCACATCCATGAGCACCAAGGTGATTGTCAATGGAGGCCCGGGCACACGTATCTGTCATGCACGTGGACTACGTCAGGGGGATCCTCTATCCCCGATGCTCTTTGTGTTGGCAATGGAGGCCCTTAATGCCCTTCTGAGGAAAGCAGACACACTACATCTTCTTACACCACTGGGCTCAGCTCGCATCAAGGAGCGAGCATTCCTCTATGCTGATGATGTTGTGTTGTTCGCCGCGCCCCATGAGCAGGACCTCACCGTGATCAGAACAGCCCTAGACATCTTTGGGGTGGCGTCCGACCTTTGGATCAATCCGGGCAAATGCTTGATATCGCCAATTTAGTGTGACTTGGAAGCCTCGGCTACACTGATGCGCTTCTTCCCGAGACGCTTCGAGCCATTTCCTTACACATACTTAGGCATTCCATTGTCCATCTTCCAACTGCGTAAAAGGGACCTACTGCCGCTTGTCGACAAGGTATGCAAGGGATTACCCTCCTGGAAAGCTGGTTTGCTCAACCATGCAGGAAGATCTGTCCTCATCAAAGCAAAGCTATCCACTATCCCTGTTCACACGATGATCGTGGTCACCCTGTCAGCTTGGGTCATTGAATGCATTGATCAACGGTGTAGAGCTTTTCTTTGGAAAGGCACTGAGGTCGTGCTGGGTTGCCACTGCCTACTGGCCTGGTGATGTGTCTGTAGGCCATCACCTTTGGAGGGTCTAGGCGTCCCAGACCTCCGACTGCAGGGCTACGCCCTTCGTCTCCATTGGCTGTGGCTCCAACGCACAGAAGCGGACAGACAGCCATGGTCATGTTTGCCAGATTGGCTGGAACGCGCAATGCTGGCTTTCTTCGAGAACTCGATCTCGGTGGAGGTGGGCAATGGTGACAATTGTCTGTTCTGGAAGGACAAATGGCTCGACGGTCGATCAATGGAATAGCTCGTACCTTGCTTGGTTCGGGCAGTCAGTCCACAGGTGCGCAATCATTGGACAGTCCAGGAAGCCCTCCATGACCATTGTTGGGCAAGGGATATAACGGGTGCTCTTACTGTCCAGGTCATCATCCAATATCTATAGCTCTGGGAGCGCCTGCACACTGTCCACCTCAATCTGGATACACCCGACGTTTGGCGATGGAAGTGGACGGCTGATGGTTGCTTCTCGTCAGCCTCGGCGTATCAGGCCTTCTTCCTTGGCCAATATGCCATTCTGGGCGCCAAAGAGTTGGGCAAGGTGAAGGCGTCGACAAAATGCAAGTTTTTTATTTGGCTCATGTTACATGGTCGATGTTGGACGAACGACCGGCGGAAGCGACATGGCCTCCAGGAGGATGACTCTTGTATCTTCTGTTGCCAACATCACGAGACGATCTCTCACCTCATGATCTCATGTGTCTTTGCACGTGAGGTGTGGTTCTCCTTCCTAACCGCTGCTGGTTGGGAATCGGTCGCCCCATCCGATGATGTGCAGTGCTTTGCAGATTGGTGGTTACAGGCCCGAAAAAGAATTGACAAGACATACCGGCCTGCTTTTGACACCATTGTCATCCTCATCTCGTGGATGTTGTGGAAAGAACGTAGCAACAGGGTCTTCAATAGATAGGCATGTCTGCCCCACGAGATGGTGCAGGCGATCATGGTTGAGGGGCGTTACTGGGTGCTTGTGGGTTGGTGACACTTGGCCACTGTTGACGCGAAAACGTGCCACGCCAAATACTCGCACATGCAGAGGAGCTCCTTGCAGCACCTCTGACCAGACCGGTTTCACCGGTTCTGGTAACCGGTTAAACCGGTTCTCGCCGGGCAGCTAGGAGCTCGGCGAGAAACCAACGAACGCTCACCCGGGAGGGACCCCGTCAGGGCAGGCGCACCTTGGGTTGCCCTAGGCTCGGCAGGCCAGCTAGGGCACCCTCTCATGCCATGGAGACAGGAGAAGAACAGCACATGGGGTTGAAAAAGTAGGGTAACGAGAAAGAAAAGTAAATACGATAAAAGATAGATTGATTTTGATCGATTGTGATGATCCTCAATCGGCCGCAACCCTTTATATTTATAGGGTGGGGAGGTCTTGCCCTGCAAGGAGAGTCCTATTACAACTCAGATCTGCAAAGAGAGTCCAAACCTACTTGGATTCGGGGAAAACCAGTTCCACCGGATTGCCCTGTCAGATGAGCCACAGTGAACAAAAACCGGTTACACCGGTTCATGAATCCGGTTCCACCGGTTTCCCTGTGAATCCTGCTTTATGCCAATTTTGGTCGTCAACATATGCCCCCTGTTTTCTAGTAAACTTGTGCACTAGAAAACATTCTCAATAACCAAAACTGTCTAAAGACGATGACAAACATTACATCGCCCATATGATGATTTCTTCGTGTATGCTAACATAGCCGAAATAAAACTCTAGCAAATATAATATGTATGAAACTAATACTTTCGGCTTTGAGCATCTGAGCATATCTAATAACAAAAATCATGATGTGGCCATGATGACCAATTATAGCCCCTTGGTAAGTTATAAGAATAATATTGATAATTGTAAAATGAAGACCAAGGATTATAACAAAACCATGGATCATAATTAGGTATACCTGAATAAGCATTCCTTGGCATACGCATCAACGGAACAAATGATGAAGACCAATGAGAGGACCGTTGATGTTTTCTTGCTTCTGGTGATGATGAACTATTCCTTTGCTTGTCTTCCAACCGATTGAATTGCTTTTGCTCGGCTATTTTCTGATATTTATGTAACAATCCAGCAAAGGTTGGCTTCTTCTTCATCACCTTGCTTTTTGGTGTAACATTTGCAGCTCTACCAGAATTCCTGGCAGGACCGGTCAGACCGGTTTCAAAACCGGTTAAACCGGTTGCTATAGAACCAATTACCTTGAGATCACCATGCCCCCCAGCC
Organism: Alloteropsis semialata; assembly: GCA_004135705.1. Lineage (NCBI taxonomy): Eukaryota > Viridiplantae > Streptophyta > Magnoliopsida > Poales > Poaceae > Alloteropsis > Alloteropsis semialata. Next base: position 45,027,449 of record CM014273.1, read on the forward strand.
GAACTTGATTTTTGCTCAGCTATATTGTTTGAAACGGGTTCTTCATTAGGGACAATCTGACCAGTAGAACTAACCGATGATTTTTCAATATTCGGCTTTTCCATGTCTAGTGTCAAATCTGAATTTTGATTCAATCTACCATCCTTTTTAACACGATAGACTTGCTTGATCACCTTACACTTATTTTTGTATGTAGACTGATTCTTTTGATCAAAACGGTCATTATGCATAGATGGTGATTCACTAATTATCGGCTCTCTCTATATAATATGATCTGGATAAAAATATCTAGGAAGAGATGACATACATGGATTATAAGACCATGGAGAATAAGAATAAGGCATGCTGCAATAAAATCCCCATGGCATAGATGTAGGTGATCCATGTGATGGAAACGGCATTGATGCAGAAAAAGTATTCCTTTGCCGATTCTGATCATGAAATTTCTCTCTTGGAGAAGATTTCAAGCGTTTGGAATTTTTAGGCCGACTAGCACCATTGACCTTTTTTTGTCTTTGAGACTTAACCTGAAGTTTTTCATTAGACTTTGGTTTTTCTCTTTGATGCTTGCTACGACCTTTGGATTCAATTGTTTTCCAAACACCAATTTCAGGTTTTTTAGGCTTAACCATCTTAGGTTTGGATTTATTTTGCAAAGCCTCAGAAGAAGCGGTTAGACCGGTTTGCAAACCGGTCAAACCGGTTGCGGTGCAACCAGCACCTTCGCCTTTGTTTTGTTGCCCCCCGAGTATTGAAGTGTTAGATGCAGTTTCCATGCTCTTGGTAGGGGATTTTGGGTCAACAATTTCGGCTAAAGACGGCCGATTTGTTTCTTGACCAACAACATCACAATTTGGCAAATTATTGCAAGGATTAGGCATAACAATAGTCGGCTTTTCAAGAACCGACTCTTGATTAACAGGAATCAGATTCACACTATTTTTCCTGTTAAGTAAGTCATCCACAAATTTAAGCAAACCACTTATAAAGTGAACCTTGAACTTACTATGCCTTGTCAGGTCGTACTTCCTGAACACGTTGACGACAGCTATACTCATCATGATGACGCCTTGCTCCGTTACTTGATAACAATAAGGATGCATTAATTTCTTGATGCCATCGAGTAGATCTTCAGGTAGCCCTTCAAGTGTCACCATATCGCTAGGGTTTGATGGATCAGCCATGATAGCCAAATTCTCTTCCCCAGCGGAGTCGCCAAAAAGTATGTTGACGCGAAAACGTGCCACGCCAAATACTCGCACATGCAGAGGAGCTCCTTGCAGCACCTCTGACCAGACCGGTTTCAACCGGTTCTGGTAACCGGTTAAACCGGTTCTCGCCGGGCAGCTAGGAGCTCGGCGAGAAACCAACGAACGCTCGCCCGGGAGGGACCCCGTCAGGGCAAGCGCACCTTGGGTTGCCCTAGGCTCGGCAGGCCAGCTAGGGCACCCTCTCATGCCATGGAGACAGGAGAAGAACAGCACATGGGGTTGGAAAAGTAGGGTAACGAGAAAGAAAAGTAAATACGATAAAAGATAGATTGATTTTGATCGATTGTGATGATCCTCAATCGGCCGCAACCCTTTATATTTATAGGGTGGGGAGGTCTTGCCCCGTAAGGAGAGTCCTATTATAACTCAGATCTGCAAAGAGAGTCCAAACCTACTTGGATTCGCGGAAAACTGGTTCCACTGGATTCCCAAACCAGTTCCACCGGATTGGCCTGTCAGATGAGCCACAGTGAACCAAAACCGGTTACACCGGTTCATGAATCCGGTTCCACCGGTTTCCCTGTGAATCCTGCTTTATGCCAATTTTGGTCGTCAACAGCCACACCGTTCTCCCTAAATACCTCGGAAGATGCCGATGTAGATGTTGTTGAGGTCGCCAATTGGTTAAACGTTTAGTCACTCTAGTTTGTTTTAACCGACCCATCCTCTGTATGGGCTCCGGTGTGTAAACTGCATTGCTTTCCTCTTAATGAAAAATGTGCTAAGGCACGATCGCAAAAAAAAAGTTGTCTTCTAGATATCTGATGGCCTGATCTTCAAATGATGATAGCCTGAACGCAAATCAATCTTGGAGAATACCTTAGCTCCTTTCAACTGATCAAATAGATCCTCGATCCTGGGCAAAGGGTACTAATTCTTGATAGTAAGCTCATTCAATGACCTTTAATCAACACACATTCTCTGTGTACTATCCTTTTTCTCAACAAAGATAATTGGTGCTCCCCAGGGTGATGAACTAGGGTGAATTAAACCCTTATCAAACAACTTTCTCAGTTGTTTCTTAAGTTCTTCCATCAATTGACATTCTGTATGGCCTCTTGGAAATAGGAGTTGTACTAGGTAGAAGTTCAATGGAAAACTCGATATCTCTATCTGGTGGCAAACCTGGCAAATTATCTGGGAACACATCTAGAAATTCATATACTACTCTAATCTCTGCAACTGTAATACTTTTTACTTGATTCATATTTGCCTGTATTGAGTTTAGTTGCTTCTGGCTGACCTGAGCAGGGCTTTTATCTCTATTCACTAATTGAGGCTGCATTGTAGCTTGTTTTTTGGTTGTTCCTACCAAATAGATGTGGATATTTCTTTGAATATTTACTAATGATATGTCTCTTTTGCTTACAACGGGAACACACCTTGGTACTTAGAGCACTTGCATGACTGGGCTTACTCTGTGAAGTCTCTAGCGCTTGCTGAACTGATGCTTGACAGTTACTAGGTTGTGGCCGATAGCTGATTTGTGGGAGTTGAACTTGGTTAGAGTGGCCGTACTGCCTCACTGGACAACTCTGCACCTCAGTCAGCTGAGCAAGATGGAAATGAGTGCTACGATCAGACAGTATCTGTCTCTGAGAGTTCATCTTCCTCTTCTTCTTCTCATTTATCTCATCTCTCAAATTCTCTATCAAGAGTGCCTTATCCACTAGCTGATCAAAACTATGAAATGAATGTGCTATCAGCTGGTAACGAATAGGCATAATCAATCCTTCCAGGAAGAGGTCTTGCTTCCTCTCATCCTTAGCTATCTGTTTTGGGGCATAACGAGACAACTAAATGAACTTGTCCCTATATGCACTCACAGTCATCACCCCTTTTTTCAAGCTGAGAAATTCATCCTTATTTAGCTTAATCACACTCACAGGGATATGATATGAATGAAATTCATCCTTGAATTCCTGCCAAGTGATGAAACCTGAATCTGCATGAGCATAGCAATATGCATCCCACCAATCTGAAGTTGCACCTTCTAATCTTCCAGCAGCATATAAGACCATTTCTCTGTTAGTGCACTTAGTAATCATCAGCTTCTTCTCCACTATTTTAATCTAATCATCAGCATCAAGAGGGTCCACAAAGTGCGAATATGTAGGCAGGTTGTGACTCATGAAATCCATGTGCCTATCTCTTGGGGGTAGTGGAGGAGCTTGATTCTGATTCAACTGAGCTATAGAATTGGCCATATTAGTCATCAACTGAGTCTAGGTAGCCATAAACTGTTCCAATGCTGAAGTTGACATCTGATTTTGGCTTGAGTTAGGCTCTAGATTATTTTCACTGCTTCCAGCACCAGACCTAGTGTTCTCCATCTGATTGTATAGAAAACAAAAACTTAGATAGATATAGAAAGATATGGTGCTAGTGCAGATGAAACTATATAAAATAGAGAGAGAACCAAGATAAGGATTCCAACACTAGCACTTGCATGGCCAAAGCTCTTTATCCAACTCAACATAACCAACAAAAGAATCGCATCCATTAAGAACTTTTCAATGTTAAGGACAGAATCAGGTTATCTCGGAAAAATAGGTGTATCTCCTAGAAAGAATATCCAAAAATCACAAAACTTCTCCAAAATGTAGATAATGAAATTATGAATCCAATGCAATTGGAGTCAACTCATTTGGAGTTTGGAAACTAAAGATATAAAGAAAACACTCTAGCTGTGTCAGATGCTCTAAACAGATTTTGTATACTCCAATAAAACGCAGGTATCTCTTTCCTAGAAAATCCAAAAATGGCACCGTTTTACCAAAGAATAGCTTATCCAATTCTGGAACTAACCCAACTAGTTTCATGTCAATTGGAGCTCTGACACTTGAGATATGAAATAAACAAGTCGACTGTGTCAGATTACCGAAACAAATTCTCATTATCCCACAAAAAGTCATTTATCTCTGTGTCCAATAATCCAAAAATCTTGAAATATTTCCAAAAAATAACTTATGAAATTATGAAATTAATACAACTGGATTTGCATCAATCAGAGTCTGGTAGCTCTAGATATGAATTAAACAGTGCTGCCGTATCAGGAGGTGACGGGAATAGATTTGTGCATGAAGTGATTGAAAATTAGATATGCTAAAGATGAATTTGGAACTTACCTAGGTACTAAGACTAGGGAAAAAGACAAAACCCAACAATTTAATCATTTAATTGATTTATTAAGATGTAATTTTGGTCATCGCTCCATAAAACATCACACTCATTACAAAGAGCCAAATCAAACATTTAGCACACAACAAACACACAACAAACATTCCGACACCAGAACTAAACATCGACCTCAACGGCGACTCTACTAACAATGACATAACTTTGGAGGGGTTGATTTCCTAATCCTTGTGTTGAGATAAAGTACAACAGATGGTGTTTCCAGGATATCCATTGTTCTCTTGTTTCCAATAATTCATACTTAGTGAGAGAAAAGTCATTAATTGTGGCATCCAATGTGAACAATGATGTTTCTATTGGCTTATAGAGAAACGTCAGCTAAGAGCTCAAGAAATAACAAAACAAGTGTAAAGTTGAATGATGATTAAGAACCAAGGAGAAGGTAAGTTAAGGTTGAAGATATACAATGAATTTAGACAAGGATTGGAGCGGACAAGGTAGAGAAAGTATAAGAAAGCATTTAGACCTTAAAAACGACCATTGCTACTCTAGACTTACGTCCTATAGTCAACACAATTCTGATACCACTTCTGTCACACCCGGTTTTATAAACAAAACCAAATGACTATCATATGTGCGCAGGATCAAGTTTACACACATATGAGACTTCATCAGTGATATAAAAGACAGTGCAAAAATGTAAATGATATTAATCAACATTGTTACACTCACGTGAAGCGAATAACTAGCAACAGAACTTCAACACTTCTCCATAGGCAGCGGAATGGGGAACACGTACACCTAGAAACTTCCAAAATACTCCACCAAAAACTTTTGTCTAAGCCTGAGCCGCAGATAAAGCAAGGTCGAGTACACTTATGGTTAGTACTCAGCAAGTATAGAGCAAAGCATATGACATACAAAGGCTTAACAAGGAAATAGCTGGCTAATTAAGTTGCTTTAAACACTATAGTGGGCCATATTTTATTTAGCAGCATAGTTACTAAGGTATAAGTGTATACCAACCCAATTAAGCATAAGTAAACCATAAGCATCATTGTGATCATAAATAAACCAATTTAATTCATCATTCGATATATTAATCATGTGAGGGTCCAGCCGCTCATGATCATGAGCACCGCTATTGCAATAGATTTTAGACACTGCAGAGGTTGTACAGCTTCCCCACAATTCGTATTTCTTATTATGCCTGGATTAATTACTCCCTTCAACACTTCCTTTGACGAGGGGCAAGATAATCACTATGAGGCCTTTCCAAAGAATATCCCAAGGTGTGTGTGCTCCCTTGCCAGATAGGTCTACAGAAGGCGAACCTTCCTACCCCCGCACCTCTGCTCACAAACCTTGCCGGTAGCAACCAGCCCATACCAAACGTGCAGTGCCTCCACACATCAAAGGGATCTTCTAATTACATAGCCAAGACCAAAGCCATGTAGTATTGTGGTTGTACAGAAAATCCTGGGTGATTCTCCATGTTCCAATTAATCAATGTTGTCTTGGTTTAACATTAGCATAATATCATCAGTATGGATATAAATTAGAATCACAAATTAATTATCTTTATCTTTAATGTAAACCATACCCATGTAGAGCAACTACGCAAAGCTACCCAACATTAATATAAAACCTAGGTTGACAAGGCATGATTAAAGAAAACTAGTCATCCTTAATTAGCATAGGACCCATTATGATTATAAAGCATGCAAAGCATAGCGTAACTATAAAGTGTAAGCATGTCATATGGTATTTAGGACAAAAGTCATGATCAACAATACACTTGCTTTAACTCCCACTAATAAATGCTACTGCTCAGGGTCTCCACAACTGAATCATTTACGTTTTTGCACTGTCTATTTGTAGAACGATCCTTGAAAATCCACAAACATTGTACGCCTATTTGTAGCATAGGGGCACATACAAGAACAATACAATAAATAAGAAATAGTACACCAAACATGGGCAATAGTACAAAAGAACGGTATAAAGCTATAGTTCAAGTCCTTATGGTCATGTGAGCGAAAGAATCATCCGAAACGGAGCTAGAATGATCGATATAGGGCTAACGCGGGGTTCCAGGGACTTAACTGCAATTAGAAATAAACTTCAAGGGTTAGCCATGAAGAAAACAGGGGATAAAATAGAATTATGCGCACAAACTCAGGGTAAAACGCGTAAAAGAGGGGGGCTGGACGGCGGGTTATATTTATTGAAAGGATAGGGGGCGAACTGCAAGATAAAAGGGCTATATGTAAATACTTTACATAGAAGATGGATCGAGGGTTAATTTTTGAAAACTTTAGGGTCTCTTTAACAATTATGCCAAAGCTAACTGGTACCTTATTTAGTTGACTTCGATCCGCGCCCTTGATCTGTGGATGGACGGCTATGAGACGCTCAGACCCGCCGGAGATGAGGGTGCCGGTGGCGGACAGCGCACTCGCCGGCGAAGGTCGATCCGGCGTTTCAGAGGGCAGACTTCGATGAGGTTTGTACCAGAGGAGATCACGGCGAACACTCCTGGGGTGTTAAAACACGGCGGAAGAGCGACGAGGGTAGTAAGCGACGTGAGGGGGCGGCTCGGCCTGCAGGGGTAAAGTCCGGTGAGCAATTTCGGAGCCCAGAGGGGCAACCGACGATTTCAATGCGCACCTCCTGGTGGCGTCCTTGTTGCAATTCTAGCGGCGAAACGTGTAATCAATGGCGGCGGCACTTCGGTTAGAGTTTCGGCGCGGACGGCGGCGGCTATATAGGCTAGGGCTAGGCGCCTTGCCGTGCGGGCCACAGAAACACGGGCAGAGCGGGCGGCACGGGAGGGCTCTGGTGATCGAAGTCGAACTCATTCCCGATTCGGCGCGAGGAGGGAGGAGAAGATGACGAGCGGGCCCAGCTTGTCGGTGAGGAGAGGGGAAGAGGCCAACAGAGCTACGCCACGAGTTAGAGGAGGAAAACTAAACTATTGAGGAGCTTGTGGGGCAAAAGCAGACTGGCCTGAAGAGAACTATTCTAAGGATCAAAACACACTCAAATAAATTCGAATTCAAATAATTTGAACCCAAATTTGATTTTAACAAAACAATACAAAAAACAAATGCATCAGCATGAATGCAATAAACACTTATTTTGTCTATCAATTGATTATTTAATTGAATAAAAACCTAAATAATTCCAATTAAATCACAAAAATTTATTTGAACCTTACATAAATCCTAGAAACTTCGAGAATTATCTCTACAATTTCTTGTGATGAAAATTAGGGTGTTATAGATGACTGTCGGCGCCGTCCCGGCTCCCGCACCCCTTCCTCCCGCGCTGCCGCCCGGATCCCGCACCGCCCCGCACTGCCGCAC
>CM014273.1:45035276-45060117 GCA_004135705.1 Alloteropsis semialata
CGCTGCCTCGCCCGGCCGGCCCCTACTCTATCGGGCCCCCACGATCTTGGCCAAGGTGACTGAGCAGAAAGAATACCATCTCCATCTCGGCCAAGGTGGCTACATTGCAATAATTCTGAATAGAGGTATTGCACCACAGACAACAAATTGGTCCGAGCGTGCACGAAATTGGTATTATGCCCATGGCGGAACATTGGCTGCGGATACCGGGGAATGCATCTTTGGCTAGGAGATACAAGAAGTAGCACAGAGACTTATGCAGGCCCTTGATGCATTTGAGCACAGAGTGTTCCACCCGGACAGAGAAAAGGATGAGCTTATGTTTGCTTTGTAGAATTCCAAGCATCCTAGATGGACGCGAGGCAAAGGAGGGCTTCCGTGGAAGTAAGGGTTTGCCGACTGCATTGAATCTTACAGAAGTCGCAGCAGAAGAAAGGTCGAGGAGTTAGCGAAGATGCGGTGACTTGAGAAAAGGATATTGTAGAACGAACAAAGAACAAGAGAGGTTCAACGGCAACTGGAGATAGCACTTAGCACTCAGCAGCAAAGCCGTGGATCCGCCGGCGCTCCTGTGGACTCGATTAGCCCTACCCAGCAGCATCAGAGCAGTTGCGCGTCCACTGACATCCCAAATGATGCTCAAGTCCAACGCTATCCCATGGACAATATTAACATGCGGACGACCTGTGAGCTGCTCAGTCCATTCAAGAACTTAACATTCAAGGTGGCGTACGGTATTGCTTTGCCGAGTAACAAAGGAGATCTCTACCATGGAGGGCAAATACCCACTGGATATGCTAGAGTTGGGGTGGAGCAGGTCTTGGCCGGGTATGAATCACTTGAGCTTGACATTCCTGGAGATGACAGGGAAAGGACACTACAAGAGGCAGTTCATGGTGTTATCCTATGGGAGAAGCGTTACCATGTCTTAACTCCTGAGGGGCCTTCGTCGTCACCCCAAAGCTCAAGGCCATCTCCTCCGCCTCTAGCTCCGTAGTCTCCGCCACAACAATATTCATCGTTTGTCCATGAAGAAAGGTCTCCGTCGCCTCCACCTCAGACATCTCCGTCACCTCCAGCTAAGCAATCTCTGCCGCCTACACCTCCGCCATCAAAGAAGTCTAAGCAACAGCAAGCCAAGGCACCGTCAAAGCCAACATCTTCCACAAAACAGGCAGTATTGAAGCAAAAGCAAGCCAAGGCACCTGTAAAGCTACCTTGGGACAAATCTTATGAGGAATGCATAGAGATTAGTAGAAAAGAGATTGAAGCCCCATTTTAAAAAGGAGCCCAAGAAGAACGAAAAAATTCCTTTGGAGAAATCACAGTTTTCATAAAGATGGGTGCACCAACAAAGAAGATAGTTTTGTCAAATTATGACCGTTCTATTAAGAATTCCTACGTGAAAAATCAAAGGGACGAGAGGGAGATGAGGAAACAACAGAGCCAAGAGAGCGAATAGAGTGCCAAGAGCCAATAGAGTGGCAAGAAATAAACGAAGTGAACAGTTCCTCATCTCGGAGAGCAGGAGAATCAAGCAGTTGAATCGCTCGTAGTGCTTTCAGAAGACGAAAAAAATCTACTTACATTCTGCAAAGAAACTGGATTCACGGTCTCCCAACTCTTAAGTTCAAATGAGCTCCCAAAGGAGAGCCCCTAGTGAAAAACACTCCTCCAAGATGGCCATATCTACTTGGCGCACCTCTAGTGGATCTCGAAGAGTACCACAAGCTGACAACAAGAATATATGACTTACATGAATGATAGATAAAAGCATCGGCTGAAGGGCAGACCATGGTCAGAGCAAAGATTAGAGATGATGACTACTTTCATGGCGATGACATTATGTATATTGAATTTTCAGAACTATACTAGCTATACCATATCGATGCCCTTGATGTCTCTATCCTCAGCTGCTGGGTGCTATAAGTGATTCGTTTATTTCAATTATTAACGTCTCGTATATATTCTCAATAGATTTTTTAAACAATTCTTTCTTTTAATAATGTATCATGTAGAATGGAGATTGAAGAATACTGGAAAAACTCATACTTCCGCTTGGGCTTCATGGACCAAAAAGTTGTAAACCAGCATATGTTACAAAATCGTTATAAAGACACAGTGAAGAACATTGACAGGTTCTTACGTGTACAATATTACAAGACAATGTTTCTATTTGCTTACAACTTTGGGTGAGTACTTTTATTTTCTTGTGCATCTTTCATTTTTTCCTAACACCATATTATTTCAATTGTCGTGACCCTTCGTATATGTTCCATTGGATTTTATTTGTTATAATTTCGGACAGAAGCATCATGGTCATTATGGACTCTTTGAGGGGACCACAGGCTGCGTACCAACCAATGATTGAACTCCTGCAAAAGTAATTTCTATCCTCACACTATTATAACTCTTTAGATCGTCCGAGAATTCCATTTATTTGCTATGGTGCGCAGGTGTTGGAAAAAGTTCCGTCAAGAGACACGAGTGAATTCAAGGAGGAATTTTATGTCAAGGGAGACTTTTAGGAAAACACTACTATGCCTAGACACATCTAGTTTCTTTTTTCCATTTTCATGAATATGTATGTAATGACTTGACAATTTCTTCTCCTATAAAGTGTTATAGGCAGACCCAAGGCACCAATTTATGTGGATACTATGTGTGTGAGTTCATGCATGCTCTTGTTGGTGACAGGACGACCCAGACTGAGTTGGAACATGCAGTATGTTTCATTTCCATGGATATCAATACCTTTAATTGTATGTGAGTCATAATAATATTGTTTATAATTTGTTTTAACCACATCTTCAGATTTGGGCTATGAAAGAAGCCATCTTACTGGTTCAAAGAGTCGCGGCAGTTCAAGAGGCACCCGTAGGTTTATATTCGAAGAGATCGTGAACAAGGATGGCAAGTTCTATTGGGATGGAAAAAACTTCGATAAAACTAGCAAATATTAGGCATTTTGTAACTTACATATGTGACATTCAATACTTGTTGTAAATATACATATGTGTCTTTCTAAACTTGTAAATATTTATGTAAGTAATATTATTAGTGTATGTATATATTATTATTTAAGTATTAATTTAATGCATTTTGTGGCATATAATACATATATGAACATATATATTATATACGCATAATATGTCGACCTGTATATTAATACATATACATGTATCAAAGGAAAAAGCAAACAGAAAATAAAAAGAAAACAGGAAAGGAAAAAAAAGACTTTAGTCTCGGTCGATAACACCAACCGGGGCTGAAGGGGCTCCGCCCTGGGCGCGGCGCGGAGGCCCTTTAGTCCTGGTTGGAGTTACAGACCGGGACTAAAGGTTGAGGCCTTTAGTCCCGGTACCGTAGTCCCGGTTGCGGACCCGGGACTGAACCGGGACTAAAGGCCATTTTTCAACTAGTGTTTGGTTCGGTACATTTAGTCTCGGCTATATTTGGACCCGGGACTAATGGGTGCAATAGTCGCTGCTCCAACAGCCGGGGAAGGGGAGGGCATTTAGTCCCGGTTGGTGGCTCCTACCGGAACTAAAAGGGGGCGCGCCCTTTAGTCCCAGGCGGTGGCTCTAGCCGGGACTAAAAGGCACCACATTTAGTCCCAGGTGGAGCAATCCACCCGGAGTAAAAGACGTCAGGCACCTATATCTAATGTCCATGCCGGTTTCCTCTCATTCTCACCCCAACATATTCTAAGTCCAGGCCGGTCTCTCTCTTCCATAGTTCTCTCTCTTCCTTATCTCTATCTGAAAGCCAAAGCTAGAAAGTGGATGAGGAGTGGCTTGTCGCCGGGGAGCCATAGGCGCTGGCCGCCGCCGCGGGCTTGCGTGAGATGCAGATGATTTTTTCTTTTGTTTCTTTTCTGAAGTGGAGATGCGTGAGATTGATGGATTGTATTTGATTTGTGATTGTGATCATCTTGTGATGGATTTTTTCACTGATTAGTATGAATCGATTTACTTGTGATTGGAACTGGATGGGTAACGGGCATAGACAGAGATTGATTTCGTGCAGATTGATTTGTTGGTGGTGTTGATTTGTGGATTTGTGCCGGTTTATATGGAGATGGAGATGGGGATGTGGATGGATGATGGAGATGGGCACAGATGGAGGATGATGGCCAGCTGGGGATTGTTTTTATTTTTTTTCTCATCCTTTAGTCCCGGGTATTTACATGGTGCCATATTCCCGGTTGGAAAACCGGGACTACAGACTGTTCCCAACTAGGACTATAGGCTATTTGTGTAGTAGTGGTCTCTTGAATCGAGCCAAGAGGCCAAGAAGCGTCCATCACATCTCCTTCTCCCTATGTCCTTTCCCCATCGACCTCGATCTCCTTGTGCAAGACAGCTAGCAGCAACAATCTTCGGCCTTCTCCATGGACCCACAGCACCAAACCTGAGCACGCCTCCTCTCCGGCCAAGCAAATCGTGTCTAGTTCCGATCCAGGCCACCAGGCACACTGTCGCCGTGCTGGCCTCTACAAGACCACGCTGCCAGCGAGATCGCATGGGTAGAGCTTGCCCTCACCCACACCGAGGCTCTGGACTCACGCTCACAGGATAGAGAAGCTCGCCCGCAACCTCCGCTACCCTGTGTTCCTTCCCCATCAAGCCATTGTGACTCCGTCCCTCCGCGGCTGCCCTCTTCTCCACTCCGGCTCCCTTCGTTCAACATCCACTCATCTCTTATTCGAAACCTAGACCTTCCCAGCTTTTACTGTGACTCCGCGCTGACGTTCCTCACCTGCCCCTATTGTGCCTCTTCATCGGAATCAAGCTTAGCCGCCTGCTCTCTCTTGGAATCGAACTTCTGCGCATCCGCATACACGACGGATCTGGAGAAGGCGTGTGGAGGCGAAGGGGTTGAGACGATGACGGGAGGCGAAGGCGACTCGAATCGCAAGGAGTCATGCTGACGTATCTATGGGACACTGACACATATCCCATATGTTTGAGACGGTTGACGGACGAAACATTTTATAGTTAATATTTGGTAGAGAATACATCCGTACAAAATTGCACCTTGCATGGGATAACCACGGTTATATGGAATTTAATTTTTTCTGTTTACTGTATTTATGACCAGGTAACCTACACTACGGGAACCCGGCTGTTTGCCGAGTGTCAGATGCACTCGGCAAAGGTCGAAATGCACTCGGCAAACACTTTGCCGAGTTTTATACTCGGCAAACAGCACTCGGTAAACAGTGACTCGGCAAAGAGCTGTTTGCCGAGTGTCTTTTCTCGGGCACTCGGCAAACCCTTTGCCGAGTGCTATTTGGCACTCGGCAAACAGCCGGTTTCCAGTGCTAAAAAAAACCGAAAATAATAGCAAAAAAAATTTATTCCAATGTGGGAAGGACTCCAACCATCCAAGCCATCAAGTCGCAAGTCGCACCATTTTTGGTGGAAAATTCGCGCGCTACGCGGTCGGTGGGATTCGAACCCGCGACCTCTCTCTCGCGCATGACCTTCTCTACCACTGCACCACACTCTTATTTGTGACTAGATATTGTTTTGATTCCTACCGTATTATACTAAACTGAGTGTAAATTACTTGTTTGAGGCCCTAAATGATTTCAAATTAAAAACTTGTCAACTACAAAGTTTTATAACTTTTTGAAATCTACAAGTTTTACTTTGGTAGTTTCTCCATCCGAGGTCATTTACAAAATTTGAATTTCAAATTTGAGAACATTCACACTTAGTTTTCGTTGACTATATGATTTCAAATGAAAAAGTTGTTAACTACAAAGTTTCATAACTTATTGTGATCTACAACTATTATTTTGACTGTTTTTTCATCCGAGGTCGTTTGAAAAAACTCAAATTTTAAATTTTGAGAACTACAAACGTACTTTTCATTAGCAAAACAAATTCAAATTAAAAAATTTTAAACTACAAAATTGTATAACTTCTGAAGATCTACAACTTTGATATATGACATTTCTTCATCCGATGTAGTGAGAGTAACATTGTTCACAAATCTTATAGATCTCTCTTATAGTTTCAGGAAACTCTACGAGAGATCTAGATTTTGTGAACAATATTCATATGAATTTGTCGAATGAAGAAATGACCAAACTAAAAGTTCAGCATCTTGAGAAGTTATACAACTTTGTAGTTCAAAACTTTTTAATTTGAATTGATTTACTACTTCAAAATGTGGTTTTAATTATGACTTTGCCGAGTGTCAAAAAAAAACACTCGGCAAACAGGACCTTTGCCGAGTGTCAAAAAAAAACACTCGGCAAAGATATTGTTTGCCGAGTGTTTTTTTTTTGACACTCGGCAAAGAATATCTTTGCCGAGTGTTTTTTTTGACACTCGGCAAACCCTATTTTTGCCGAGTGTTTTTTTTTTGCCGAGTGTTTTTTGAAAAACACTCGGCAAACAAGTTGTTTGCCGAGTGCCCGAAAAAAAACACTCGGCAAACATGAAGACACTCGGCAAACTTGGGATTTCCCGTAGTGCTATCTTTTAGGTGTAAATGATTATTTGCTTGGCTGTTCGTCGTTCATGAGAAACAGCGAAGAGCAAATTTCACCCTGTGTCCATGACCTTATCCCGCATTCTTATTGAGATCAATAAACTCTCAAACTCATCATCTGGATCCATGATCAATTAAAGAGTGGTCATTCAGATCTATAGACCTCCACGAAAACAAATTTCGCCTAAATAGCCATTACAGGGTAAAGAAACTACAAGAAAACATTCTATCTCTAATTTATCACACCTCTGATCTCTCTCCCTTCCTCCCTTGTCTCCTCTCCACACTCTCTCTTCTTTTCTCCTACATTCACGCAACCCTCTCTCCCTCCCACGCAATGGGGGCGGAGCTCACAGAGCTTGTGGTGGTCAGCTCAGGCAGAGGAGGGCTAGTGACGTGCATCAGCGGGCAGGCCATGCAGCGGTCGGGAAATCAGACATTTCCGGAGGCTGGTGGATGGCTAGGGCTACGAACGGCGTAGTGCTCGCGATTGTCGCACCGACGTTGCAGCAGCGCTACCCTGCTTTCTCCTCCCAACCCACGCTCATCCCCATCGCCACGAGCTTGGCCACCGTCCCAAGCTTGGCCGGTGTCTTGCTCACATTCGCCATTGTGAGCTTTTTTGCCATCTCCAGGCTGGTGGCAGTACGGGCAATGTGGGCCCCAAGCTCACAGGCGCATGAGGGAGGGCATGGAAAGATGGAGGGGATCTTTTGTAATTTGTTGCCACCCTGGCATAGTCACTTATGCGAAATGTGTATTTGTGGATGACCACACTTTAATGAATTTGAGAGTTTATGGATCTATATAAGAATGCGGGATAAGTTTATGTACGCAAAGTGAAATCTACTTAGAACAAAAACGGTGCCTGGAAGCTAATTAGGATCTTATTGTTAGCAGATAAATCAGGATTCTGGCAGGTAGTGGAAACGTACATATTTTGTCATTTGACCTGACCAGCTCTGCCTGTTAGTAGATTCTGTTCACCATCGTGGAGCACACGATAAAACATTCTTATCTGTTGTCCAAATGTTGTTGGTACGCATCGGTTGGGATGCTTTCCCTGTTGGACACAGCGAGCCTCCGGATGTCCGGTGGGAAATTTCTCATCGGACACCCGGTCGCAACATTTAAGAATAATAGTTGCAGCATAAAAAATATAGACATAAATAACTGACATTCGGTATTGAGATAAAAACTTCTATCGCAATATGCACACCATGTTTTATGCAACATCCATCTATTGCGACGGCGTACAAAAAAAAAATTAACTTTGCAAGATCGGTGATTCTCTTTTGCAACATAAAAAATATATGCTAAAGCGAACAACTCGTGAACATTCGATCACAGGATATCACAAGTTACATGAAAAATAAAAAACAGAGACGTTTCATACAACATCGCCAATATGAATACTCTTTTTTTTACAAATCATGACTTTGCAAATCAACTATATATTGAAACATTCTAAAATAGTTTATGCAACACCGATAATAGTACCTCCATGGTATATGACTTCCTGCCAGTGTTTTTTACAAAAAAAAGAGAGGAAGAAACAAAATAAAAACAAATAAAAAAATGCTGCATGCCATCAGTGGATGCCACCCGCTGAGATCCCACCCAGAAGCTGTTCTCCATCATCGTCCACAACATGCTCTACTCCATGCACAGATGTCCCATTGCCAGGAGCAAAGCCTACTCCATCCGCCTCCTTCACCAATCTCCCTCAGGAAGCTCCTTCCGCAAGCTGAGCCCACAGTAGCAATGACCTCATTCTTTGCCACATTTATGCTCCGGCATTCGCTAGCGCACAGACTCGCTGGCTTGAGTGCCTTGGGTCCTTGAAGCCATGAAACTTGGACTAATAATTTCACATTTTTATGATCGGACCACAACCCCGACGAAGAAGAACCGACTTCTCTCCCTCGAGCCAGATGAATGGGAAGCATACTTCATCGACAGTTAACGGTGCCAGGGAATCCGGTTGAATGTGTGCTGGAGGAACGACCCAGAGATAGGTGAGGAAGTTACCCTTCACATTTTATCCACAGTGTCCAGCGATTTTCTTCCAGGTCACAAAGACACACAGAAGCTGCCAACCTAGTTATTATTATTGCTGGTGATATTACCTTGCCGATGATAAACACTGTGATGGCATTCCAGTGATGCTGTTTCATTCTACTTACCCTTGCTAGTACATGAGAATCATGGAATTGAAACTTGTTACTTTGCTTTTATTTGATGGAAGCCAGGAGGATGTATGTATATATATATTTTGTGAGAGAAACATTTTTAGTTAATCAGTATAGAAGTTGTTATAGTTTGTTGAGTTGTTGTAACAATTTCTTAGCCAATCTCTGCGGTGGTTAAACCTCTCTGTATAAAGCCATCTACATTCTTAGTTAGGGGGCCGATGGTTCTCCCAAACACATCTACATTCTTTCAGAACCGACTTCTCTCCCCCAACCCAGACGAAAGGAAGCTTACGTCATCGATAGCTAGCGATGCCAGGGAATCCGGTTGTATGTTTGCTGGAGGAAGGGCCCAGAGATCAGAGAGGAAGCTGCCTTTCACATTTTTATCTGCAGTGTCCAGCGATGATAAACACAGCAGCTGCCAGCCTTGTTATTATTATTGCTGGTGATTGTTGACGACCAAAATTGGCATAAAGCAGGATTCACAGGGAAACCGGTGGAACCGGATTCATGAACCGGTGTAACCGGTTTTGGTTCACTGTGGCTCATCTGACAGGGCAATCCGGTGGAACCGGTTTGGGAATCCGGTGGAACCGGTTTTCCCCGTATCCAAGTAGGTTTGGACTCTCTTTGCAGATCTGAGTTGTAATAGGACTCTCTTTGCGGGGCAAGACCTCCCCACCCTATAAATATAAAGGGTTGCGGCCGATTGAGGATTATCACAATCGATCAAAATCAATCTATCTTTTATCGTATTTACTTTTCTTTCTCGTTACCCTACTTTTCCAACCCCATGTGCTGTTCTTCTCCTGTCTCCATGGCATGAGAGGGCGCCCTAGCTGGCCTGCCGAGCCTAGGGCAACCCAAGGTGCGCCTGCCCTGACGGGGTCCCTCCCGGGTGAGCGTTCGTTGGTTTCTCGCCGAGCTCCTAGCTGCCCGGCGAGAACCGGTTTAACCGGTTACCAGAACCGGTGAAACCGGTCTGGTCAGAGGTGCTGCAAGGAGCTCCTCTGCGTGTACGAGTATTTGGCGTGGCACGTTTTCGCGTCAACATACTTTTTGGCGACTCCGCTGGGGAAGAGAATTTGGCTATCATGGCTGATCCATCAAACCCTAGCGATATGGTGACACTTGAAGGGCTACCTGAAGATCTACTCGATGGCATCAAGAAATTAATGCATCCTTATTGTTATCAAGTAACGGAGCAAGGCGTCATCATGATGAGTATAGCTGTCGTCAACGTGTTCAGGAAGTACGACCTGACAAGGCATAGTAAGTTCAAAGTTCACTTTATAAGTGGTTTGCTTAAATTTGTGGATGACTTACTTAACAGGAAAAATAGTGTGAATCTGATTCCTGTTAATCAAGAGTCGGTTCTTGAAAAGCCGACTATTGTTATGCCTAATCCTTGCAATAATTTGCCAAATTGTGATGTTGTTGGTCAAGAAACAACTAGGCCGTCTTTAGCCGAAATTGTTGATCCAAAATCCCTATCAAGAGCATGGAAACTGCATCTAACACTTCAATACTCGGGGGGCAACAAAACAAAGGCGAAGGTGCTGGTTGCACCGCAACCGGTTTGACCGGTTTGCAAACCGGTCTAACCGCTTCTTCTGAGGCTTTGCAAAATAAATCCAAACCTAAGATGGTTAAGCCTAAAAAACCTGAAATTGGTGTTTGGAAAACAATTGAATCCAAAGGTCGTAGCAAGCATCAAAGAGAAAAACCGAAGTCTAATGAAAAACTTCAGGTTAAGTCTCAAAGACAAAAAAAAGGTCAATGGTGCTAGTCGGCCTAAAAATTCCAAACGCTTGAAATCTTCTCCAAGAGAGAAATTTCATGATCAGAATCGGCAAAGGAATACTTTTTCTGCATCAATGCCGTTTCCATCACATGGATCACCTACATCTATGCCATGGGGATTTTATTGCAGCATGCCTTATTCTTATTCTCCATGGTCTTATAATCCATGTATGTCATCTCTTCCTAGATATTTTTATCCAGATCATATTATATATAGAGAGCCGATAACTAGTGAATCACCATCTATGCATAATGACCATTTTGATCAAAAGAATCGGTCTACGTACGAAAATAAGTGTAAGGTGATCAAGCAAGTCTATCGTGTTAAAAAGGATGGTAGATTGAATCAAAATTCAGATTTGACACTAGACATGGAAAAGCCGAATATTGAAAAATCATCGGTTAGTTCTACTGGTCAGATTGTCCCCAATGAAGAACCTGTTTCAAACAATATAGCTGAGCAAAAATCAAGTTTGGCTGGGGGCATGGTGATCTCAAGGTAACTGGTTCTATAGCAACCGGTTTAACCGGTTTTGAAACCGGTCTAACCGGTCCTGCCAGGAATTCTGGTAGAGCTGCAAATGTTACACCAAAAAGCAAGGTGATGAAGAAGAAGCCAACCTTTGCTGGATTGTTACATAAATATCAGAAAATAGCCGAGCAAAAGCAATTCAATCGGTTGGAAGACAAGCAAAGGAATAGTTCATCATCACCAGAAGCAAGAAAGCATCAACGGTCCTCTCATTGGTCTTCATCATTTGTTCCATTGATGCGTATGCCATGGAATGCATATTCAGGTATACCTAATTATGATCCATGGTTTTGTTATAATCCTTAGTCTTCATTTTAAGATTATCAATATTATTCTTATAACTTACCAAGGGGCCATAATTGGTCATCATGGCCACATCATGATTTCTGTTATTAGATATGCTCAGATGCTCAAAGCCGAAAGTATTAGTTTCATACATATTATATTTGCTAGAGTTTTATTTCGGCTATGTTAGCATACACGAAGAAATCATCATATGGGCGATGTAATGTTTGTCATCGTCTTTAGACAGTTTTGGTTATTGAGAATGTTTTCTAGTGCACAAGTTTACTAGAAAACAGGGGGGCATATGTTGACGACCAAAATTGGCATAAAGCAGGATTCACAGGGAAACCGGTGGAACCGGATTCATGAACCGGTGTAACCGGTTTTGGTTCACTGTGGCTCATCTGACAGGGCAATCCGGTGGAACCGGTTTGGGAATCCGGTGGAACCGGTTTTCCCCGAATCCAAGTAGGTTTGGACTCTCTTTGCAGATCTGAGTTGTAATAGGACTCTCTTTGCGGGGCAAGACCTCCCCACCCTATAAATATAAAGGGTTGCGGCCGATTGAGGATTATCACAATCGATCAAAATCAATCTATCTTTTATCGTATTTACTTTTCTTTCTCGTTACCCTACTTTTTCAACCCCATGTGCTGTTCTTCTCCTGTCTCCATGGCATGAGAGGGCGCCCTAGCTGGCCTGCCGAGCCTAGGGCAACCCAAGGTGCGCCTGCCCTGACGGGGTCCCTCCCGGGTGAGCGTTCGTTGGTTTCTCGCCGAGCTCCTAGCTGCCCGGCGAGAACCGGTTTAACCGGTTACCAGAACCGGTGAAACCGGTCTGGTCAGAGGTGCTGCAAGGAGCTCCTCTGCGTGTGCGAGTATTTGGCGCGGCACGTTTTCGCGTCAACAGTGATGTTACCTTGCCGATGATAAACACTGTGATAACATTCCAGTGATGCTGATTCCACTTACCATTGTTTAGAATTTGACCAAGGCCCCTTGCTAGTACATGAGAGACATGGAATTAAAACTTGTATTTTGCTTTTATTTGATGGAAGCCAGGAGGCTGTATGTATATATTTTTGTGAGAGAAACATTTTTAGACAATCAGTTCTATGTGATATTCAGCTATATTGCCATGTATGCGACTTGTATGTAAACCCTGAATGTTTTGGAGCTTATGATTGTAAACCTGAATGTTCTCTCTATCATGGCCTTCATGGGTTCATTCATAGACTCATACTAGTTGTCACGTCCTTCAGTGCCCCGTTTTAAAAACAGCCTGGTCATTAGAGAAGCAACAGACTAGCAACAATTAATGTTTGTAATGGCCAAATGACATGCCCGAACCAGCTTCCATTGCTCATATCGTGCTCACGTCCAAGCTAGCTAGGACAGCCTCACGTTGTCACTCAAATAATCACCGCGGCGACAGAGCTGTACCCGCGAAGAAGGCAGAACTCTACCAGGCCGGAGCAGGTATTCCGACCTCACGCGGCTTAGCCATCGTCTTCCAGAAACCATGGCTTCACGCCTCCTGGAAGAACCGACCTCTCTCTCCCCCGAGCCAGACGAAAGGCCAGCAGACGTCATCAACAGCTAACAGCGCCGCAGGGAATGCGGTCGAATGCATGACGGAGGAAAGGGCCCAGCGATCAGCGAGGAAGTTGCCCTTGCCCATCACATTTTGTCCGCACAGTGCCCAGCGATTTTCTTCCAGGGCACACAGAAACAGCGGCTGCCAGCCCGCTAGTAACGTTGCCCTTCACATTTTCTGCTCAGTGGCCAGCGACCTTTTTCCAGGGCTTACAGATAGACACTGCGGCTCCGACTCTCTCCCGCAGTTCCCAACACCCTCCTCTCTCCCGTCCTGCAGTTCCCCTTTCTCTGCAATCTCCGATCTCAACTCCGGCGATTCAAGAAACCAGTCGGAGAGCCGGATGGATAACCAATCAAACAGCAGCTCCAACTCCATGGCAAAGCAACCCATTCAAGCCGGCCGAAGTGAAGGAGATGCAGGAGCGACTGAAGCCGCTCGCCAACGGCAAGCCTGCCGGATCGCATCCTCATGAGGGAGCTCGCCATCAAGTTCAGCGACTCCCGGGACCGTGCCGGCTTGATCCCTGTCCAGCCACAGCAGGTACGTACTAGTCATGCAAATCCCCCATGTTCGAGTTCGAGCCCAGATTCCGAATTCCCCACTCAGTCCTCACTCCTCAGTGACCCGGCCCGTTCTAACACCAATCTATGCACGCAGGTGCTCAACTGGTACAACAACAACCGTCACAAGCGCGAAACGAAGATAGCTAAGGGAACCGCGGAGCATCAGGAAGTTCCGGGCGGACCAGCAGCGATGGGAGCTGACGGCCTTTGGGACCCTCTACCGGCAAGCTGTACCTGGTTGTGCAGGTGTGACTACTACTTGTGCAGCTGCATGTGCCTGGTTTCACATTTAGCCCACCATTGTTTTCTCTGTATAACGTTTTCTCTTTCCCAAACAAAATCAGGCAACAAAGGGAAACGCAAAGAACCCCTTCTCGAGCAGGAGATGAAGATGGAACCTCTGACAGTACTGAAAGATCTGCAAGCTTTGCTGAAACCCGTGATGGTCATCATGATGTCATGGACGAAAATTCAGGACATTGCAAATCAAGAGATGAAGATACAACAAGATCGGAAGCAGAGGTCAGAGATTTAGTGTTTCTCCTTTTTTTAAGTAATACTGTTGCTGTTCCATTGAAATTTGTCTTGGTCTTTTTACTTCAAGGCCAGATGTTATTCTGCAACAAGTACATACATAGCTTTCTGTGGTTTCAGCAGGAAAATGTAAAACAAACACGATTGAAAGCTTATATATTGATTGTTCAGGAGATACTAAATTTGTATCATGACTAGATTTGTTCCCATGTTTGTATTTAAGTGCCAAGCAAGCTTATATATTGATTGTTCAGGAGATACTACCTTTGTATCATGACTAGATTTGTTCTTTCATTTTAATATTTCCTGTCCATTTCCTTTGATTAGTTGTACGTTTATTTTTTATCCACTGATTTAGATAGACTGTAACTTGCATCTACCGTAGATTTCTGCAGTGATGAATTATTAATTCATGCATATTTATTTTCTGCAGAAACAGGAAGAGAGCACAAGATTGATGATTGACCAGGACAAATCTGTTGACACTAGCCACCACCAGGAGGTTGTGCATTTCCAAGGGACAAGAGGCCTTTTAAAGATGCTTCCACAGAAAAATATGGTGGTCAGCGGTACAGGTGATAATGGTAACTTTCTGTTGAATAATGACTCCAAGAACACTGGTGATGGCATGACTCCTCTATCAGGCACAAAGGTACAGAGATTACCTCATGTTTATATAATAGGTGCCAAGCTTATATATTGGCTATTCATGAGATACCTTGAATAGTGGCTGCCGGTTTCCTTTATTTAACTTACGTAACAAGGCACCTTGTACCTACCTTTAATATTTCTCATTGATGAATTATCAATTCATATATTGATCATCAGTTGACCTTGTGTACATATATACATGGCAACTCTACCCCAGGTGCAAAACCGAAGGGTACAATTACCTCTCCCCGAATGGCTCAAGGATATCAAATCTAACGTAGCCGACATCGATGGATGGCAGCATGTGCAAGTATTTCGAGCAAATGATAGCAGGAGGAAAGACAAGGCAAGTTTAGTGTTACTGCTCTTGTGATAAAAAAAAGCTAATAATCAAGTTTCAGTCCCCTTGAACTTTACAAGACATGATGGTAATGTTGCATTGCAAACATAACAGTAATTAAGTTTCACATCCAGGAAACAGTGCCTATAGCATACATAACGCACTACCGGAAACAGTAGCTTTGCCGAGAGTTCAACACTCTCGGCAAAAGCTAGAAACCTCTCGGCAAAGGCTTTGCCGAGAGCGAAAGGCCCCAGGCTCTCGGCAAACCTCACTCGGCAAAAAATCTATCGGCAAAAGGATCTTCGGCATACACATGGCCGAGAGCCGCACCAGCCTTCGGCAAAAAAATTCGACACTGACGGACACAAGACGGCGTGTGCCGGAACGAGTGGGTCCCATCCGTTACGTTTGCCGAGAGCTTGGACGTAATGCTCTCGGCAAACATAACGGGACGGCGGCGACCAAGAACGTCGCAACGGTATTCTGTCCAAGCTCTTTGCCGTGAGCCACCTCCAAGCGCTCGGCAAACAGGGGAACTTTGCCGTGAGCTCTGATTGAGGCTCTCGGCAAAGTACATGCTCTTTGCCGTGAGCTTTGAGCAAAAGCTCTCGGCAAAGACCTTGGACCATTTACCTGAAAGCAGAGCTTTGCCGTGAGCCTGCTTGATGCTCTCGGCAAAGGCTACAGGTGCCAGAAATGGCTGTTTGCCGAGTGCCGAGAGCTGCTCTCGGCAAAGTGTACAGCTCATTACCAGAAATGGCTCTTTGCCGAGAGCCGCTCTCGGCAAAGGGCAGGTTTGCCGAGAGCTCTATTCAAATGCTCTCGGCAAAGAGCCCGCCCAGCACCTGTTTTATTTGTTTTCGCTCGTATATGGTACCCCACTCAAATACATCACAACAAACATATCCAATTCATCACAATAAGCATTACAGGCAGTTCATATAGACATTTCACAACCACAAATAGTCCACAACCACAAATAGTCCATAATTATTACACAACGACAAGTTCGACCACATATCCACAAGTTTAACAACTCAAACAAGTTCGACCACATATCCACAACGTTATCAAGTTCAATGGTGAGGCGGCAAGGCAACAAGTTCAAAACCTAGTAAGGAGGCGGCCTCCATTCCCATGGGTTGCTCTGGAAGGGTTGAGACAAGTCTTGATCCTGTTGGTCTTGTGGGTCTTGAGGTTCTTGTGGCTGAGATCCCGGCCAAGCCCCCAAAGGCTGATATCCCGGCCAAGGCCCCCAAGGCGACCTGCGAGTGCGAGGCTGACTACTACCAGGCGACACTTGGGCAGCAGGATCATTTAAGGCCGCCGATAAACCCTGCACAAAGGATAATAGATTGCACGTGTGAGACAAGATTTGCACTGTCCACTTTTCAGTGTTTAACTGGTCTTAAAACAAAGTGAGCATACCTTAAGTCTTCCAATTATATATTGCATTATTTGTTTAGAGAAATCTAATTCAGCATTCCAGCTAATTACTTGTGTGTTGTTGTTAATAAGCTCATATGACTATTTCATTCTTGCTTTGCAGGGCAAAAGGTTAGTAGAAACCTATAAAAGGTTGATGAATTGCTGAAGCTAAAACATTAACTCCCTTGTGTCAAGATTACACCATGAAGGTGGCAAAATTATATTCTGGTTTCGATGTATTTAATATTTCTGTCCATTTCTATAATCTAGCTTTCAAACAGTGCTGAAGGTGGTTCCCTACTCAAAGATATTCCTACTACCAAGGATGGAAGGGTTGATTGGTCACATGTAGCCTTTCCCCTTGTTAGCTTGTTACTTGATTTATTCTGATATTTCTAAAGTTTCCAAATCAAATTCTTCGGAGCTTTGGTGATATTCAATGAATATGTTATAAGAAAGAAACTTATATTGAGCAATATTTTTTAAAATCATATTACCATTGGGCTCAACAATACTATGATGCTTCTGTTATTTCTACAGGTCGAAAAATCTCATTGTACCTAGAGGTCACACTGAAGTGCATGAATATGCTTCTGTTATTTCTATAATATTTTTGGAGGGTTATATATTACCAACATGTCCATAATATTATATTTTGACAAATCGGAGTGATAGTATGTACTATTTAATGGATCAACATATCACATCATGTTAGAAACTCATAAACTAAAGCATTTATACTCACAGGGGTGTGTTGGCGAGGCGGTGGCTGAAATTGAAGCTGAGGGGGAGGTATAGAGACTTGAGTGCCCACACTCTGCATCCAAATGTACATCTGGCTCAGAACTCCCTCTAAGTGCTCCCGTTGGCTCCTCTCAGCTTGCAGATCGGACTGCCACATAATAGATGTTAGAATTCAAACAATCGCATGCCAGAATCAATGAAAGATGAGGTAAACAGAAATAACCTTTAGACTCGCTATCTCCATCTGGTCAACCGTCATACGTGGGCGTATGGACTCGCTTCCGCTCGGCGCCCTTGCTCGAATCTCGGAGAGTCTTGGCACCGAGGTCGAGTCGATCGAGCCATCGCCCAACCAGTAACGCCCATGCTTCTTCCCTCCTCCCACCTCCATGACGATTTGTCCATCAAAGTCCTGGGTGATTGGGTCGTACTCTGGCCCATGGACTTCCCTTGCCCTCTCTGTGTACGCATCAAGCCGCGGGGCGATGGTCGAATTGGTGAACGCCGAGGCCGGGGTCTCCAGGGTGTAGTCAATGTCGGCCGTTGCCCTGCCCATGTGAGCTAAAGCGTATGCCTTCACCTCACCAATAGGCTGGCCACCATGTGAATCAGACTGCGGACAATGAGTAAAAGACGGGCGGTTAGCAATTTATCACTATGTCTAGCTAGCATCAAAATAAAGAAATGAATTTGCTTACATATCTTTTGGCGTATGCCTTGAGGCTTAGGTTGCCTTGATGGTGCGATGGTCCTGGCATCTTCAACCGTCTGTCCCGGGCAATGTTATGCTTCTCCAGCCACTCGGGAGAGCACCACCTGTCCACCATCCTTTCCCAGGCTTCTTGGTGATTATTGCACCAAGAAGGAGGCACCTGCAAGTCATCAAAATGAAGGTAGAAGATCAAATGAAGCATGTTCATTGTCCAAAAAGATGAATCTTGATGTTATCAGTTACCTGGAGAAACTGCTCCCTGGTCAGCGTCATTTTTCTTGCTTCCCTCTTCTTGACCTTCGTGTGAAGCTCGGTTGCGTAGTAGTTAACGATGGCCTGGATGCGCGCCTCATAGTGCATGTCATGCAGTAGCTTTTTGCATGCTCTGTGAGCATTTTGCTGCGCCCTTGCCTCATATCCATCCTCGCACTTGAAGAAATCCTGCATATACACGCAATGCTTCTTAGCGTAGGTATGTGATGAATTGAGTAATGTCTGAATGCGATGAATTGAGTAATGTACTACGAGGAAGACTTACCCACAACTCCTGCTTCACCCGCTCCGCCTTGTTCTCGAAAACCCTCCCCAAAGGATCTTCCTGGTCTTCAGCGGAGTAGTAGTGCTCAAAGTACCACGCCGGCTCGTAGTTAGAGGCATGCATCACCATGCCAGGGAAGTGTTCCTTGCACAGAAGGCCCAGTATGCCGTTGACCAGGCGTGTGTGATCACCTACGCCCACCATTTCCCAATTCCTGAAAAATGATTACAATGAAATATTATGTTCTTCTGAAAAATAAAGAATACCATATGAAAAGTAAAGATCAAGTCAAAAGCACTTACTTTTGCCCAAAAGGTCTAATCACCGGGCGTCTGTGTGGAGCCGGTCGTCTGGGGAGGGTCGATGGACCTCGCAACCAAACTCTCGGTGGATCACCAACGGCCTCCTCGTACCCCTCGTGCCCCTCCCCCTCCTCCTCCTCGTTCCCCTGGGCCCCCTCCTCCTCCTCCTCGTCCCCCTGGGCCCCCTCCTCCTCCTCGTCCCCCTGGGCCCCCTCCCCCTCCCCTCCTCCTCCTCCTCCTCCACCGAGTCGTACACCGACTCCTCCTCCGACGACGGCGCCTCTGCGGGAGGTACAAACTCCTCGTCCGTGGAAGACTCCTCCTCAGGTAGAGGCGACGGTGACCTCGGCACTCGATGCCTGCGGCCTGTACCAGACCCCTGACCACTCCAAGACCCCTGACCACTCCAGGACGCCTGACCACTGCCTCTTGGGCGACCCCTGCCCCTCCTCTGAACCTCCCCTGACCCCTCTCCCTCCGTTCTCTGGTAAACAGAGTTAACGTTCCTGACCTTGCCGCCCGCCATATTTGCTCAACCACCTGTAAATAAAGAAGAATAGACAAATTAGCACAATTAAGCAAAATATACTTAGAAAGGAATGCAAAGTAATAAAACACTATTAGAAATAACATAGCAATACAAATATAACTAAAATATTATGGAACGTACATTTATACGAAATAATCATCATCATCAAGATTATGTTCCTGAATGTATTCATCATCACTATCACGTGCATCGAGATCATCATGCCCGTGCTCTGAAGGAAGAATGTCACTTTCATCATTTAATTGCCATCGCTCAAGTAATTGTAGGTCCATCGCATTTTCAACCTCATCTCCATCGTCTTCGTCACCTAGATCTTCATTGTCAACTTCCATTCCGAGAGTTTCTCCTAAGTCTATAACAAAACTCCCTTCAAGGCCATCTTCTTGAAAGAATTCCCCCTCATATGTGTATGGATCTATATTATAATCATCATTGTTTGGGACAGGTAATTTGCCATGAGGCGATACCTTGTACACAACATCCCACCCCTTAAGATGCTCGTCGGTCTGACAAGGGTATTGGAGAAAATAAACTTGTGTGGCCTGTTGAGCGACAATATAGACATCGTCTCCTGGATAGACTGATGACTGCCGGACTTCGACTAGCCCAACATTCGGGGTTCGTCTCACTTGTTCAGGATCAAACCAATGACATTTGAATATGACAGGATTCAAAGGCCGGCAACCACGAAACCCCAATTCGTATATTTCCTCGATTCTTCCATAATACTCTACCCCATTAGAGCCTGGCGTAAAAACTCCGCTATTGGTGGTCCTTCGATTGGGCCGACCGCGCTCGTGCCTTGTTGTGTGAAAGCGATATCCATTGACATCATAACCGGTAAACGACCTGACTCTATAGTCAAAGCCATTGGCAACCTGTCTCAATTCGGCACTCATGGAAGCATCAGATTGGGCCTTCTGTTTGAACCAAGAAATGAAATCAGGCTTTCCCGGTCCCGCACCTTCCCTAAGAAGCCTATCATATTCCTGTGGCGTTGCTTCCCTGGCTCGACGCCAATATTGACGATGAAATTCCCTGGACCAACAAGAGACAAGGGGGTTGGATGCAGAAAAGTTACTAATCGACAACAAGTTATGTTGAGAACTTACGTCATGTACGGCTCCACTTCGGAGAGGTTGGTCAAGACATATAGCATAATCTTGCGCCACTCTGAAATGTTCAAAGTCTTGTTGCTCGCACCACTAGCACTGCCCAGTTGCCCTCGGAAAATGCTGAGATTCGATTCATTGGAGCCAGCATTGTAACGAGGAGGGGGATTATGCACGCTGGGGAGGTTGTCAGAATAGTATTTTGTTGTGAAGTTTGACACCTCCTCCAAAATAAATGCCTCTGCAATAGAAGCTTCAATTTTGCATTTGTTTCTGCATTTACTTCGAAGAGTCTTTTGACATCTCTCGATTGCATAGCACCAATGGCCTTGCGCAGGCCCACCCATTCGTGCCTCATACGGGAGGTGCAAAATCATATGCTGCATCGGATTCATGAAACCGGGAGGAAAGATCTTCTCCAACTTACAGACCAACACAGGCGCCAATCTTTCCATTTCTTGTATCACAGTCCGCGATATCTCCTTGGCACAAAGCTGGCGAAAGAAATAGCTCAACTCTGCAAGCACTTGCCAGACACGGTCGGGGACATAGCCTCGGACCATCACCGGAAGAAGCCGCTCAAGCCATATGTGGTAATCATGACTCTTGAGCCCGTTGATTCGCATGGTGGCAAAGTTAACTCCCCTCCTCAGATTAGCCGCATATCCATCGGGGAACATTAATGTCTAGAACCATTGGAGTACTTCCCTCCTTTGGGCCCTGGTCAACACAAAATCGGCCTTAGGCTTCTTCCAGTTCTTGCCGGTTGTGGGAGGCACCATGTTCGACTTTGGTCTATCGCACAACGTTGCTTGATCCACTCGAGCCTTTACATTATCCTTTGTCTTATCAGAAATGTCCATGATTGATCCAAAAAGAGCCTCGGCGTTATTCTTTTCAGTGTGCATCAAATCAATGTTATGTGGAAGAAGAATGTCTGCCATATAGGCGAGCCTCCACAATCCTGACTTATGAGTCCAGTTATGTTCTTCACCATATCCCACAAAACCACCTTGTTGGTTGACCTGGAGAGCGGCTACCTGAGCACTCACCTCAGCACCGGTCATAATGTGCGGTGGAGGGTCTATAACTTCAAGACCTTTTGTGAAGTTCTTGATGTCTCGCCTGAATGGATGGTCGAGAGGGAGGAATTGCCGATGCTTGTCGAACGCAGAATACTTGCCACCCTTCGGCAACCAAATGAACTTCAAAGCTGTCTTGCATATTGGACATGGCATCTTCCCATGAACACACCAGCCGCAGAATACCCCATATGCCAAAAAGTCATGCAGGGAGTAGTGGTACCAAACATGCATTATGAAGTTTCTCTTTGTAGCTCGGTCGTATGTCAGTACCCCTTCCTCCCAAGCATGCTCCAATTCATCGATCAGAGGCTCCATGTACACATTCATATTAGTCCCCGGGTGATCAGGAATTATCAACGACAGGAATATGTTCTGCCGAGTAAAGATGACGCCCGGGGGGAGATTGAGAGGGATAACAAACACGGGCCAACAACTGTATGAGACCGCCCCCATCCCATAAGGTTGGAACCCATCTGTAGCCAGAGCGACACGAACATTACGGGCCTCTCCAGCTTTCTCACAATGAATCTGATCAAAATGTTTCCATGATTCACCATCGGATGGATGTACCATCTTGTCAGGATTGTATCTGTGTCCTTGTTTGTGCCATGTCATCTGTTTCGCGGTTTCCTCGGTCATGTAAAGCCGTTGGATCCTCGGTATGAACGGCATGTACCGTAGGATTTTCACGGGGAGCTTGCTCTGCTTCTTCTGACCATCAGCACAGACTTCCTCCACGTACCTAGAGGATTTACACTTTGGACAGTAACTCACTTTCTCGTGTTCTTTCCTAAATAAGATGCATCCATTTGGACAAGCATGTATCTGCTCATAGGGCATCTTGAGGGCCTTGATGATACATTGTGCCTCGTACATGCTCTTTGGCAGAATGTGACCCTCTGGAAGCAAGCTGCCAACAACTCTCAAAATATTATTGAAGGCCTCCCGACCAAGGTTATACTGGGACTTTATGGCCATTAGGCGTGCAATGCCATCCAGCTGAGAAACATTGGTATGCCCATGAAGGGGCTGTTGAGCCGCGGACAACATATCGTAGTACGCCTTTGCGGTTGCCTCTGGCTCCTCCTCCCTAGGTTCTTCATTGAAGTGTGCTTCATCATAGTCATTTAACATGTCCCCTACCCCGGCTTCAGCGTCAAACTCCATGACGCATTGCCTCATGACCTCCTCTCTCCTACGATCGGATTCACCATGGTAGACCCACCGAGTATAGCCGGGAGTATATCCATTCTTGCAAAGATGTCTACTCATGACATCCTTTGGTTGTCGTTTCCTGTTTGAACAACTGCTGCATGGACACCAAGCCGCTTTGGCTCCTTTAGCATTCTGAAATGCTAGTTTCACGAATTCCTCAGTTTTGTCAATCCATTCAGATGTAAACTCACGATTACTCGGATGGCCTGTGTACATCCACTCACGGTCCTCCATCCTTCAACATATCAACGAGGAATATAAAAACCTTGACTATCTACACGCTCCTTATACTTTCTAATAGGTGAAGATAGGTCCTAATCCCACCCGAGGATGTGGAGATGGGGTTAGTTCCCATGCTCTACTCCTATGCAAGACAGAATTTCGGCAGCACCTCCCCGCTGTTCTCCAGATACACGTCCTAGCAAGGAGAGTGTGTATCCGAAGAACAATAGGAAGGTGATGCCGAAAGTCTATCCCGGATAGGAGCAGACCATGAGAACTAAACCCATCTACACATCCTCAGGCTGTCCAAAAAACGTGGACAATTCGAAACACATAAGGTTGTACGTATGCAAAATTTTGCATATGTACAACCCTATATGTTCCAAACGGGAGTTACCTCTAGGTTACGTATGCTACGTCTAGGTTACATGAGCTACATCTAGGTTACATGAGTTCAGGACATACGTGCTCACCTAGGAACTTGAAGACGACGAGGCGGGGGTGAGCGGTATCACGAGGATCGACGAGTCCTCCGAGGCAACAGGAGCTTGACCTCCTACTACTTCTCCTGCCTGTTGCATAACAATAGAATGCTTAGTGTTTATTCAAAAATTCGGCAGCATCTCCCCTGTACTACGAGGTTTTCAAAACCTGCATGAGAAACACGACACGAAGGTCGAACAGATTCACAAACTATGGCTCGATGGCCGAACACATCGATAGCACCGCAAAATAAGTAACTAATTCTTTAATTCTTTAAACTACTAGCTAGAGCTCATCCTTCACTCTATATATCCCTGAAGCAGCAGCACTAGGCTGTTAACTCAAATTTAAAAGGTCGGCTGTTATCTTGACATCGGCATATAGTTGCCTACGGCAATGATACAAGCTGTGCCACTCTGAAAATACAACTCTATACATAGATCTCTTGTATTCCCTGGACTAAAAGAAAACTGAAACAAAAGAACACTGTCAGCTATGTCCAATCCAGTTGCCAGATCAAACTGAAAAAAATAGAGGGCAGTTAAAAAATTGTGAAAGGATCTGTGGAAGTCAGAGCTCACTTTGTTCGTATCCCTTCAGGCACTTGTCAAAACATTGTTGAAGATAGAGGCCAGGTAAGCTCCAATGACACCTATGAGCAAAAAGAAAGTGCACTTAGTCCACTATTTGCTCCTTTAAATACAAAATGTTCTGCTAGCAAACAATGCAATATAACCAAATCAATAAATAAAATATTATCACCATTTTCACCTCTGCCATTCAGAAGAATATTAATTAGTAAAAGTAGCAGTCCCTACTCCCTACACACATTAAGTTCATCCACAATTAAACCAATTCCCAGGAGACATTGTCTCTGTACAAGGAGTATGTATTCAGGCAGTGGATATAGAACGTTAACCATGAAAAGGATTCAGACAGGAAACAAGTTTTCAGTGACTAAACAAATATACCTAGGAAATATACCTAGTTAAGTACAGAGGCAGCAGGTACCGAAGCAGAGACAGGTGAAATGATCTTCCATATATCTGGGAAATTGCAAATAGTCAGGCTACACACGATGTCCTCATCCACGGCTCGATGGCCGGACACATTGATAGTAGCTAAACATTTGGTTGATACGTCATTCCGGACAAGTCATGTGTGTTACTTTTTTTGTTTTTCCAACAATTTTGAGCAATTCTGATGCTACATCGCTTACTAACATAAAACATAATCAATCTCAACTACTTTTGCACACAACATTTTATCTAGCAAAAGAGCAGATCATATCTAGCACATAGATTTACAACTACCAGAAAGAGGAGCAGGAAGAGAAGTAGTACCAAGATGGCCGAGCAGCAGGGAGGTCGAGGCCGGGGCCGCGCGGGGCGAGGCCGCGGCGCCGGAGCCGGGGTCGGGCGCAACGCGGGGCCAGAGC
>CM014273.1:45065933-45099721 GCA_004135705.1 Alloteropsis semialata
CCCAAATACACAATCTGCTAACTCATTTAGTCCAAGGACCACACCAAATGGGTTGGCTGGAACCCATAGAGTTCAGTGGTGTTCACGTTTAACATAGTACCATGAGGCAGGTTCCCCCGACATGGTCCTTGGTTGTTGAAGCGAGTGTCATCATCCAGAAAAGCGTACCCAACTCTAGTGGTCCTCAACCGCACCCATTATAGGTAATTCCACCAATTCCTAAGCTCCAAATCACATCCATGATTGTACCAGTCATAAGTACTTTGTAGGATGGAGTTGCCCATGTGCAACCTCCAAGCATCCGAATCTAAGGATTGGGTCAAGGTTTAATCAGCTAGCCTCTCTAAAAGTTTTTCAAAAACACATGCTCCATAGTTTTCTCCAATGCAACTCAAGAGAATTCAATGTCACATTTGACTATAAAAATACATCCAACATAACACAAGTGGGGCGAGTCTGCTGATGTTAATGTTGATCGGTCGACGTTGAATGTTGACCAAGTCGATGTGCAATAACTGGTTAGTGGGCTCACATGTCGGCATGTGGGCCCATGTGTTAGGTGGGTCTGGGTTTGTTAGTTGGTAGGCCAGGGTTGACCTAGCTTCTAGTTAGTTGGTGGGCCCCTCATGTTAGGTGGGCCAAGTTGTCAGTCGTTGGGCTAGAGTGGGACCCACTTGCAGTTTATGCCATAGCAGGGGTTACCGTAATGTTAGCGGGACCTGTGGTGGGATCCAGCGTTGATGTGGCCACGACGTAGGTGCCATATCGGGATGGCCTACATGGCACTTCGGGGTGCCCATCGACCTAGACCCTGAGAATCGACCTCACATGGACCGTGTCTTCGCAAATGGATTATGGAGGGCAGGGGAGAATTTTTCCCAATCACTGCTGCTATAGGGTCACATTCGTACTGGAAATTAGAATCAAATGAGCTTTTACCCTTTTGTTCCACACGAGATTTTTGTTATCGTTGAGCTCATCTTAGGACACCTGCGTTATCTTTAAACAGATGTGCCGCCCCAGCCAAACTCCCCACCTGACAATGTCTTCCGCCCGGATCGGCCCGGTAGAGCCAGGTCTTGGAGCCAAAAAGAGGGGCGATGCCCCGCTTCTGACCCACGGAATAAGTAAAATAACGTTAAAAGTAGTGGTATTTCACTTGCGCCCGAAGGCTCCCACTTATCCTACACGTCTCAAGTCATTTCACAAAGTCGGACTAGAGTCAAGCTCAACAGGGTCTTCTTTCCCCGCTGATTCCGCCAAGCCTGTTCCCTTGGCTGTGGTTTCGCTGGATAGTAGACAGGGATAGTGGAACAACGGCCCTTGGCTATGGCGTTCACGATCTCATGTGGAACAATGGCCCTCGTGCGCGCCAAGCTTTGGTGGGCACCTCTCCCGCGCTCTCCCCTTCGCTCCAAAGAAGGTTTCCATGTGTGAACCCCTGTGAACTGCCCCAATGCACTATAAAAGGAGGAGTGGAGGTCCCTCATTCAACACACAACACAAGAAGAAGAAGAGAAGGAGGACTCCACTGTTAGGCTACAGCTACTCTTATAGCGTGGTTGTTGGGGTGAGTGAGGAGAAGTCTTGGAGAAGAGCCTGGTTCGGCCTTTTTCTAACTTGTACCTCTTTGGTGATGAACCTCTTTTGGAGTAAGTGTCTGTTGGCATTTCTTAGCATCACCACTACTGGAGTGATGGTACTAGAGATGCCTTAATATAGATCTTAGCGTTATACAAGTTCTGCAAGCGCACAGAAGTACATTGTAGCATTTCACCCGGGAGTATTCTAGAGTATCGTATTTATTTCCTTAGGGAAAGCGTATGGATCCTCGGAGTAACTGTTGATTCTCATATGGGCCCATCAATCCTTGTAATCCTCCTTGTCCTTCTTGTCATCCCTTGAATATAACCGTCATTGATTCAACGTTCTGGATGACACTACTTGTGCTTCTTCTGCATGGCTAAAGTTGGGCTTGGTTGGACATTAGGCCAGGTCGGCCGACCTGATGGGGTCGGCCGACCTGGGCCTGGCCCTGTTTTACTTCATCTTTTGGCCCATATCTCCTGCAATCAAGCAATCTCCATGTACAAGTGGAACTACGTTATTTGAAATAAAATCCTATTGATCATTACTAATTTATTTCATTTTATCATGTTGGCGTTACAAAATAATCATGACTTAACAAACGCCAACAAACTCCCCCAAGCTAAGACCTTTGCTCATCCCAAGCAAAACTTGGAGAGTTAGGAACTTAGAATCAGAATTGCTTACTTCCCATAAAAGAAATTTTTCAATAAGAAAGCAATTCATGACTTGATTAAGTTGGCAAGGATTAAATCATCCTTTTTACCTTATCACTCATGGGGCTTTTTAGCTTTTTCTTCATCTTGAGCGGTTGAAAGCTAGAACAACTTAGCGAGAGCGCTTTTCCCTAAACCTTTGTTCCACCATCACACCGGAGGTTTTTTAAAAAAAACCTTTTGCAAAGAAAAACACAAGACTCCTCAAGTGACTCTCAAGTCGCTCATTTGTGTTTATACCTCTACCATCACTCCTCTCAATTTCCCTCAAAAGTATAAACAAATGGGGTTCATAAATGGGAAACTATTGTTTCACATATGCATTGCTTATCTTGTTGAGTCAAATCCAGGATCAAAGAAGAATTAAATCATACACTTAAATTGGAGTGTGCAAGTGTGGATATGTGGCACTGGAAGAATGAACTCCTTTTAGAGAATTTCTCTTCTTTAGAAATTTTGCTATAAAGCTTGGCTCCCCTTTTTTTTCATGGACTATACAGTGTCCATAATTTCTTTTTCTCTCTCTTTTTTTTCATGGACTAGACTTATGTCCATATCTTTTATTCTCTTATTTGGCTTTCATAGGGAGCCTAAGCCTTATTCCTAGAAATATTTTTAGAGAAGAGTCTCTTTGGAGTACTTTATTCTAGCGAACAAGTGATAAGCATGTTGCTTACTTCCAGGATAGAAGTATTGCATATGTGGTGACGTGTACGTGACTCCAATTTTTAAGAGCATGAAGTAAATCTTACAATGATCGCAATGAACTTGACAGAACTCAAAACAAATACACATGCTCTTTGTACGTGGTTGGAATATGGGCTCTGGTAGGATTTTCACTCTTCACTGAGGAGTCTAGACTTTTGTTCTTTTTGAAAAAATCTCCGGGATCAGATTTCACTGTGGTAAAGATAAAGCAACTTCTAACTTATTATCTCATAGCTCCCAACAACCTAGAATCAGATTTAGTATTTGCTACCCACAAGTTTTAAGTTTCCAAGATTGTCATTAATTTAAGCCAACAAATTCAAGACACAAATGACTGCCTTATTGAGACTTGCACAAATTGGGAAAGTTATAGCAAATGATCATCACTTCCAAATAGAGTTTCATTTTTCATTCGTTTCCATTTTCATCATTATATTTTTTTAACTAGATAAAAGAAAAACAAAGAGAATGGTTCAGACAACTTACCTGTACGGGGGGTCCTCCCCCAAGCTGGACTTTTCACTGCTGGCGGTAACGAGGGTCGTTCGGGTCGAAGCCTTGGGACCGAAGGTAGGCAGTTAGGTTCTGGTTGCCCGCCTGGATGCTGTTCTGGAGGGTGTTGAAGTTCTGTGCTGACTGGTCCCACCAAGCTTGCGACTGCTGCACATGCTGGGTTAACGTATCATCAATACGGTGAGTGGTTACCTCTAGGGTTCCCATGCGGTTGGATAACCCATCCATGCTGCTGCGCTAGTCCCTTGCCGAAAAGGAACGTCGGGCGTCGAACAGAGGAGGGCCACCACTTGAGCTAGACGACTGATGATAGCGCGGGTCTTGGGGATTCCATTGTGTGTGCGGCGCTTCATGCCATCCTGAACCTCCTGCCATGTATGGTGGAGGCGGCTGCGGCTGCTCCCAGTTCGATCCTTCTGGTATGATAGCGGAGTTGGAGGCTCCCATGCTGCTTGTGCCTGCGGCACTCCGGCTTCTCCCCGTCGGGACATGCTTCTTGTCACCCTCCCTGTCACGCTTTGCCTGCCTTCCTGTTGCAACTCCAACAAAAGTGTTTTGCATCTGTACAACCAGTATTCCGGTGCTGGCAACGGAATTCTGGTTGTGCTATTATGATAAACCATAACAAGCTTTTGGTCTATGGCATGAGTAACAAGGTGACTCTGAACAAAATGAGACTCATCCAGAGTTGGGCGAGGTTGCGGAAGAAACTCGACTCGATAACTATCCAAAAGGCCCATCGACTCAAAAATGCGAGTAACCAAAGAAGTGCATTCAATGGGACCTTGCCTCTTAAAAACACCCATCCATTGATCAATCATGAAAACAACAGGTGAGACTTTTATCTTCTTAACCATTGCATATAATAATTTTAATTCATCAATGCGCACGGTTCGAAGATCATTTCGAGGAAATAGAGTCATAGCAAGCCAGCGGTGCATGAAATGGAGAGTGGGATTATGAATGTGACTAGTTCTAGGGGGAGTGCCATCTGTGATACCCGAGATATCCCGCCAAAAGGGTTCTCTCACAAAATGCCTCAAAACTTTATCAACTTCCAAGCTGCAACGCTTGCTAAAACCCAGATAGGTACTAAGCTGCCTCCAAGAAACAAAATACTCTTCCCTTAAAAAGCGAAAAGTAATCCCTTCCTTACCCTTTCTCAGAGTAGCAAGAAATTGGATTGTTAACAAACGACACCCATCCTCGATAATGCGAGCAAAATCTGACCATCCCACAGCACCCCACACAGTTTCGGAATCAGTAGCCATACCTGATTTCTCCATGAGTTCGCTTGTGAACACACGCGTGTGATCAAAAGCGCGACCCAGAAGAATTTGATACGCTTCCAGTTCGTAGCCTTCTTCGATGTCGAGTTGATCGTTGGAGATGAATGCCGGGCGAGGATCATCGTCGTTTTGGTTGCTGCTGGAGCTGTCCCCGTTGCCATCTCCATTGCCACCGCTGCCACCGCCTCCTGCGGATGTAGCGCCAGCACCGGTGTAGTAGTACTGGTCTTCGGAGATCTCCATGGAGTGTTGGCTGTCCATCCTCTCTTCGGAGCCACCAGCTGATTCCATGATCTCCGTGCTGGAGGAGATCACCTCAGTGCTCCCTGAGTGTCGGCTCCTCCTCGAACTTGACCCCTTCAATTTCTTTGCTTGCTTCACGACTCCTCTGACAATGTTCATGATTTCTGCATAGAGAACAACAAGCAACAAGAACGACACTTGGAAGACAAAAGGATTAGCGTTAGCAAGTTAGTCGTTCTTGCGTGGCGTGAACGCCTCCACAAAAGTCGTTCTTGTGGGTTATGACACACCACAAATAAGCGTTCTTGTGGGATTTTGGTTACCTCCACAACACGTTCAAGAGTTTGAGCATGAAAATAACAGCACCGTTATGCAGAAATGAAGTCCATTTTTTAATTGGGTTTTCAGTTTTTTATTGATTTTTCAAACTTAGGAGCTAGGCACTTAAGAATCTAACAGAGGGAGAGGAGAAACTCCGAGGGCGAAACGCAGCTCGAGTTGGGGCGAAGTGAGCAAGTTGCTGGCCAAGGCTTTTTATAGCCGGAGATCACTACCGATCGGCCGACCAGGTGGGGTCGGCCGACCCTCTCGCAGTGGCAAATTGGCCAACATTTGATCACGATCGCGTTGGATACTTGGTGTCTGCAGAACCGGTTGAAAACTTTGCAAACGAGGGAGGGATGAGTTGGGCGACATGACCTGGTCGGCCGACCGTCTTTGGAGATGATTGAACGCCCCCTTTGAAAGTTATGATCCGTGACTATGGTAGTGAGTGATGATGGTTGTGCGCTCTGTAAAGGCCAAGGCCTTGAGTCGGCCGACATGGCCTGGTCGGCCGACCGGAGCTTAGCTAGGTTCAGGCTTAGCCTTTGTAGGGTGGCACATGGTTCAAAGGTGTGATAAGTTCTGAGTGCGTGGGCAATAGTGGCCAGGTATCCAAGGGGGATTTAAGTAGATGGCTCCAAAGTTTAAATTTCAAATGCAAAAATTTTGTAAAAAAAATTTAAACATGCTTGAGAAATAAATATGCATTGTGAAATAAACATGAGATACATACCGATGTACCTACCGGTGAGGACTCGATGTTTTTTTTTGTCCGTTGAGTGCAGACGTCTCCAAGTCATGATTTAGGTTAATGATCTGGCACCTGCATTTGAAGATAATGCGGATGCTTTGCGACGCCACTCTGGTTCTGTTGTCTTCACACAAGGTGTTGATGATGTTATTGCCTTCAGAGCCTTAACACTTTGTGTGAATTCCTTGGGCAGGGGAAGGAGTGGCTCGCTGTTGGTGACTGGTGGTTTCTGTGGCTTCCATCCATAAATCACCTTGATTTCGGGTCCGTCATGCTTTTGGTTTAATTCTTTCTTGTTTCCTGCATGGTTAGCCAAAATCTCCCGACTGGTCTCTTGTACCACTGCAGCTAACTCGGCTGACTGGGTTTCTAGAATTTTGCTTAAGCGCAGCTGGTTTTTCACAGCAACTGACAAGGCATGAAATCTAGAACTTAAATCATTCACCTTTCTTTTAGCAGGTATAGTTATACGCTTCCTCCTTGCTGGGATGGGCCCCAGTTATGTGCTAGAAATAAATCCCTGCACTGCTGCCAAGACTCCATCTTTGCCTGGTGGTTGTAGTACCACTGTAGTGCTCTACCTGTTAATGAGAATGGGAATAACCATTGCTTTGCCCTTCCTGCTAGTCGACTGCATATTACTGAGAAATGTCGGAGATGTTCTGCTGCATCTGTTATGGCCTTTCCGTTAAAGGGCTTGGCTTGCACCATGGTGATGTACGTTGAGTCGATCATGAGAGTTTCAGTTGCCATCTTGGTGCAAAGGTACTTCGATTTCAATTGACAGAAATTGTAGGATCACTTTGAGTTCTTCGGCGAATCGATGATGTACCTTCTGTTCCACACAAAGAGAAACAAGACAAGGGTAAATCTGTCTAGAGATGGTAATTAATTGTGACATAAGTTAATACAGAGGTTAACATATTCTTTGACCAATGCTTTCCCCGGCAACGGCGCCAGAAATGCTTGTTGGCATTTCTTAGCATCACCACTACTGGAGTGATGGTACTAGAGATGCCTTAATATAGATCTTAGCGTTATACAAGTTCTGCAAGCGCACAGAAGTATATTGTAGCATTTCACCCGGGAGTATTCCAGAGTATCGTATTTATTTCCTCAGGGAAAGCGTATGGCAAAGTAATATATTTTCCAATGTATCAACTATATCATAATTAGTATACCAGGACTAGGCCAGGGGGTAATAGGATATGAAAGATTGAGTATGTTGACACACAGAAGATTTCGCTGTTCATTATATAAGTCTAGTTAGTATAAAGGTCCTACGAGAGAACTAGGGATTCTATGTACTTCTTACAAATGGGTTACATTCATTACAAGTGTATACTATACAAGCTTAGTAAGTGATACATGCTAGAGGACAAATCGAGGAGTCATGGGATCCCCTCATCCAAGGGTACTGTCACGATGTTTATCACTAAGGCCTGCAAACGCCCAAACCCGAACGGCGACTGTCACGATGTTTATCACTACGGCCTGCAAACGTCCAAACCCGAACGGTGAGGATTACAAAGGACGGACAGGGCTGTCACCACCTGCCGCCTACCTCTGAATACGTGGAGTAGGGTATCCCCAACGGTATTCCATAACCCAAACACCATGTTTGTAATATGAAATACATCTTTACCAATTGTAAGGAAAGGTAAAGAACAATCATAGAGATTCATTGGGCCATTGCCATAACATGCACCATCCAAACTAAGGTGTAAGACATACAGCTCATATGATGAACACACAAGACTATAAGTCAAGTAACAAAGGCAAGAAAGTAATTCCATTAAGGCTCTAAGTCTTACAAATAAGCTAAGGATACAAGATAACTGAGCTCTAGGCTTACCAAGACTCCTTCGGAAACCCGTAGAAGCTCAACTCCTAGAACTACTTCTCTACTAACTAAGACTATGACTTGTAGCAATTGGAGCTCTTCCTTCTGGTGTGTCTTGTACAGGAGGCGTTGGCACCTATTTATAGCACTTGGAGATGGTTCAGGGCCGGTACAAGGCGGTTGAGGGCGAGTGGGCCCACCCCCGAGTCGGCCAATACGGGGACGTCGGCCGACCGTCAGATGCACCGACTGAACTCATCCACGGTGTAGCTTTGCTGCTGAAGACGGTGTGGATATACCAGAGAAGGGAGGACCGCAATGGCCGCAAGACTGGGTCGGCCGACCTGGCCAGGTCGGCCGACCTGGTCCAGGCACGTTTTGCCTTGATCTTCTTCTGAGTCGCTGGAATGTGGACCGTACCTGGCCAGGTCGGCCGACCTGGTCCAGGCACGTTTTGCCTTGATCTTCTTCTGAGTCGCTGGAATGTGGACCTTGGTACTCGTGGAAGATGGGTATGGATCCTCGGAGTAACTGTTGATTCTCATGTGGGCCCATCAATCCTTGTAATCCTCCTTATCCTTCTTGTCATCCCTTGGATATAACCGTCATTGATTCAATGTTCTGGATGACACTACTTGTGCTTCTTCTGCATGGCTAAAGTTGGGCTTGGATGGACATTAGGCCAGGTCGGCCGACCTGATGGGGTCGGGCGACCTGGGCCTGGCCCTGTTTTACTTCATCTTTTGGCCCATATCTCCTGCAATCAAATATTCTCCATGTACAAGTGGAACTACGTTATTTGAAATAAAATCTACTGATCATTACTAATTTATTTCATTTTATCATGTTGGCGTTACAAAATAATCATGACTTAACAAACGCCAACAGTGTCTGAGTTTGTCTTCGGTGGTCAGCTTTTGGGTTTAGCTAAGCTCTTGTTGCGAAGTTCTTGCCGATTCATTGTCCATTCTTGTGGAGGATGTTGCTTTGGCCAAATATTGAGTAGTAATCGATCTCTTAGACGTGGCGTCTAGCTTATAGGTTCCCTTGTTTGCATCGTTCCACACAGTCTGAGAGGTAGGCAGCATGTGGTGACAGCTCTGTCCGTCCTGTGTATTCCTCCACGTTCAGGTACGGCGTAGAGCAAAAAGGCTGGAGAGACCTGACAAACCAAGTGTAAACTAGTGCCCTAAGCTCGTGCCTAGTAACCAAGTTTATCTCCCCTTTAGCTTGATCCAATAGACAACCGCATCACCCGAGGCATCCGTCTTCCCTTCACATTCGGGTAGAGCTAGTTAAGAACCTTTACACTTCCATTCCCCTGAATACTCACTGGTGAAGTGCTACAACCGTAATTCTACATTCTTGTGGATCATTTTCGTAATCATAAGAAATACCAACATGGCTCAAGGGTTTGTGGTCCCTAGAGTCTACTGTTGACAGTCCTTAAGCATCCTATTTGATCGTCAACTCCTTCGAAGAACAGTGGAATAACAAGCACCAACTTAGATATTGGAATTTATATATATTCATTTTCACGAGTTTTGGTGAACCACTGTCTACTGGAGAGCACGTTTGCATACGGAGGAAAACATGCCCAAAAATAGGAGAAAGCGTAACACAGGTCACTCTCCACGAGCACCGGGACAAATGTGGCCACAAACCAGACACACAAGGCCAATCCTGTGGGAATCAACCAAGAATATTATCAGGACCCACCTACCAGCCAGCCAGAGGAATGGGGCAACGGGGCGGCTCTACCTGGGGTTGGCCGAACCGTGGGTCGGCCGAACCCCAGGAGCGTTCACGCGCGCCCGACTTTGGTGGGAACGCCTCCCACGCTCTCCCCTTGGCACCAACGCAGGTTTCCATCCTTGGAGCCCCTGGAACCGCCCCTGAGCACCTATATAAAGAGGAGGAGAGCCCCTCATTCAATAACCACAAGAGGAGAAGAATACTTTCACTCTAAGGCAAAGCTCTACCTCTTTAGTACTTAGAGAATACGGGGAGAGAGAGAGAGAGAGAGGTAGCTCGTGGGAAGCGCCGGCCTGTCGGCACTCTACCTCGGTCTTGTACCTTGATTGATGCTTCTTAAGTAAGTGTTCATGATCACTTATGGGGGTGAGTCTCTTGGTTATTTAAGTTCTGTTCTTTATTTGCTTGTGGGTTCATCGTCTGTCCCCGTGACAGATGCCCTAGTGGAGGTCAACGCTAGAGTAGTAATCGATAGCAGAGACATGGTGTCTAGGCTATAGGTTGCCTCGTTCTCCACGGTCTGAGAGGTAGGCGGCAGCTGGTGACAGCTGAAGGGATATGGTGTCACACCCTGGAATTTTTGAATTTGAAGATTTGAATAGGAAGAACAATTAAACAACGTTTTCTCATAATTTTAAAATTTTTCCAATATTATTTTGTTGACAGGAAATGTAGTATAGGAAAAAAAATTGGTTGTTTTTTGAAATTAAATGAGGTTGTTGCATTCATTCTCTTTGCATTGGTTTTGTTTGAAGTTGTTTGTAAATCCAATCCCATTTCAAATTCCCAATTAAAATCCCTATCCAAATCTCATTCAAATTCTCAAACTAAAAGTTCAAACTCTATTCTTTTCACTTCCCCCTCTTCTCTTCTTTTTGGCCTGGCCCATCAACTTTCCCCCACTTTTCTTTTTCTTTTCCCCGCCCGGTCTGCCTCTGGCCCAACTGGCCTGCTTGCCCTTCCCCTCCACCTTCTCTCTCTTCTCCCCTGTGCGCACGCCCCTCCCTTCCTTCTCTTTTCACGCGCACAGGAGCGCCACCGTCCCTTTTGCCCTCTCTCTCTGTATCTGTGTCACCATAGTAGAAGACCGCCACCGCCCCTTGTTTTGTCACCCGCTGCTCCACCTGGGACACTTCAATCGTAGAAACCGTTGCCCTCTCCCCGTCCTCTTCCCAGTAACGCCCCCTTCAATGGTGAGTATTGCCATTGATGCGCCCGCGCCCTCCGCCCCCGATTACCGCCTCTCCCCTCAACCCCGTGGCCTATAAATGGCCCGAATTGAACCCCAGCCTCGCCTTTGGCCTCAACCCAGAGCACTTCCACCTTCGTGCCTGACCCTGCCGGCAATTTTGGACGCTGGAGTTCGCCACAGGTGAACCTCTGCCGCCTTCTTCCTTTGCCGGTTGTGCCTCGCTGACCTTCAAACCCTTCTCCCTCACATGCGCAGGGGCTCCAAGGTCTCACCCCAGGCCCATACGTGCGAACCACAGGCCGCAGCCCCGTCTCCCACACACGGCGGCACCCCAGTTCGCCCCTCTTCGAGGTGTGCCATGCCTGCTGCCTCCCTGCCCCGAGTAAGCATCAAGATAAATTCCCCTCGCGGCCCGATTCCATTCTGCCGCTCGGAGCTTGAACCGTGCCCTGTAGCCTTGGGGCCCTTGCCTCCGGCGAGCCGCCGTCGCTCCCTATCCGATGAAGAACGGCGTCGCCCCCCTGCTGACCGGCAGATCCCCCATCCACTGCCCATTGCCCATCCAACTGTCAGGATTAAAACATTTCTAAAGAGCCCCTGCGAAACTCCCTAATAAACCTGCCAACCAACTCCTGCCTTGCAACTCCTTTGCTACCCGCCCTGAAGTATAGGGCTAATCATGTTTAGGTCCCTGAAACCTTTAATGGTTTGCCTCTTTTGCGTCGTAGCTCCGTTTTAGATCGTTCTCATTTCGTTAGTCTCCATTTAGCGTAAGCTATCGTTTAGTATTGCTGTTTCATCTAGTTCGTCTTTCTAAAGTTAAATAGAATATTAAATTGATTAATGAACATTCCACTAGTTTTCTAATAAAACTTGTTTAGGTTAATACTTTGGTATTTCATGAACTCTTGTTAATTTGACTAATATTAAATAATTGTGTTTTTAATAATAATTTTCTTAGTTTAACATGTCACATGAAATAATTTGATTAGATGCATCACATGTCTTTATTTTAAGTTAATTGTTAAAAGGCTTAATTCCTATGGAAATATCTATAAATTAAATATGTCTAGGTTTTACTTCGCTTTTAAATTTGGAAATAGTTTGAATAAATCAACTTGGGTATTTCTTTGAAATACCCTTTTACACGTGCTTTTCTTTAATTAAAATAAACCAAGCATATAGTCTGTTTTGCTTTCATAAATGCAAATGTACGATAGTCTGCATGTGTTGTTTTCAGCCTTC
Source organism: Alloteropsis semialata (assembly GCA_004135705.1). Lineage (NCBI taxonomy): Eukaryota > Viridiplantae > Streptophyta > Magnoliopsida > Poales > Poaceae > Alloteropsis > Alloteropsis semialata. The sequence goes on from CM014273.1 coordinate 45,078,100, forward strand.
CTCTGAGCCCTGTCCTTTAGTGTGTTCTTTTAAGTTTTTCTTGATTGGTGTATTGTTCTTAGTTGTACTTGTTTGTTTGTTTCATATGCTTGTGCCCGATGATTGCTTCGAGTAGAAGGATCATCGTTCGTTGCTTTCAAGATCAAGAATTCTAAGTGAGCAAGAGTAGAAGAGCAGTAAGAGTAACTTTACGTTGGAAAAAGGCAAGTGTCCCTTACCATCCTTCTATCTATGCTTTTAATATATCATGATGATTTAATTGGAACATGGAGAACCACCCGGGAAAATAGTGCAACCACAAGTACTACATGGCTCTAGTATTGGCTAATTAATTAGATGAACTCTATGCTGTGTTGGGGTGTATGTTTGGCTGGAATGGTTTGTGTAGGATGTGCGGGGAAAGAAGGTGTGCCTTCCGGTTACCTGTTTGGATAGGGACCAACACATACATAGAGGGATTCTTTGTAAAGGCCTCGTAGCGTTCCTATGCAGTCACACCAAAGGTAGTGTGATACGTGCCTGATCAGCATAGCGTGGTTGGGTCTGCGCTTAAGTGTACAAACTCTGCAGAGTGTTAAAAACGGATATATCAGCCGCGCTCACGGTTAAGAGCGGCCTGGACCTTCACATTATTAATAAACTTGAGTATGGAATTGAATGGTGACTCTTGTTATTTCTTGTGGCCTTGCTGAGTACCAACCATAAGTGTACTCATCCTTGCTTACTGCTGCTCAGAAAGGTGATGTGAAGATGTTGAAGATGATGCTAGGCGTACGCAACCCTAGTCGATTGCCTGTGAAATGTTGGAGCCTTCGTTTCTAGGATAAGCTGTGACTCTGATAGATTGTAAGTCTTATATTGTTTTACATGATACTGCTATTGTTTATCACTGATGAAGTCTCATATGTGTGTAAACTTGATCTGGCGCACATATGATTATAATTTGGTTTTGTCCTTAAAATTGGGTGTGACATATGGGGAGGCTACGCTAGCGTAAAACAAAATTTTCCTACCCCATAAAACAGGAACTGCTGTGGTTATAGATCACGGGATTACCACTAGATGCGCAGATACAGCGGAAACATCTCGATGAAGACAAAGTGCGTCGGAGCAGTGTTGTGCAGTTGCTTAGGTCCTTCACATCCTTCTCGTGCGCCTCATCCTTGTGCTCCAGATGCAGCACCTCCGAGGTATCCACACGTACAAGGAGGAAGCGTCACGCCATGGACTGCTAGGTTCGCAGGAGCAACAAGAGCGCGGGCGTGGGGATTTCGCCGGCTGCCAAAAGGGCGTGGGTTCCCTAGCCCTTGCGCCCCACCCCTTGTTATATAGGCGTCCCTAATGGGCTTATGATCCCAAGGCCCATTAGTACTCCTAAACCTGGTCTAATTCAAATCTTATCTGAATTAGGCTTCCAACCCCTTAAGTGTGTGACCCTATGGGTTCACGATCGCAAAGACATGGCTCGAGTACTCCTACTCGGCCTAATAGTTGATAGCGGCCTCTAGCAAGACATGTCAACTCTTATACGTACGTAAAGATCATATCAGACGAACCATCACAATGCGATGTACATACCATTCCCTTTGCCCCACAATATTTGGTCTAGCTCCAAGCCGACCTCTCTTTCTCGACACTGTGATTCGGGATCCTTTAGTCATTTAACACTTAACCTAAGCACGGCCATACATTTCTTGATTCAATCACTAGCTCGAGGGGCCCTGAGATATCTCTCTCAAGTAGAGAGGGGCAAATCCCATCTTGACTGACCATGACTTACATGTTTCCTGACAAGCCCAAAAGCCACCTTTGTAACCACCCAGTTACAGAGTAGCGTTTGATAGACCCTAAGCAGGCCATTTCAGATCTTAAGTACATGCGACAATCTCAAGTCTAAGGACATAGCGTACACGTTGTGTAAAGAGAGAACTACATTACAATTTCTCACGTTGCATTGGTCCAGCCTCATGTCATACATGCGCCCACATTATTAGTTTGACATCTCCATGTCCATGACTTGTGAAACATGATCATCAACTAATACATGTGCTAGTCATCAACTCCAACTAGGGACGACTTTAGAATAACCATACAAGTAAAAGAGTTTCACAAACAATTCACATAATTTCCAATCAATACAAGTTTGCCATTCATGGATATTTAATAAAAAATAATATATCATGGATACAACGAAATATGACCATCTCTATGATTACCTCAAGGACATATTTCTAACAACAGCACTGTCCGTCCCATGTATCCCTCTACGTTCGGGTTCGGCGTAGAGCTATTGGCCAGAGGCACCTGGTAGACCAGTTGTAAACCGGTGCCCAAGGTAAGCAAGTAGAGGTTGAGCTTATCTATCCAAAACTCTAAAGCATAACGATCCTCTCTACCCTTGCCTATCATAATCTTGTTCTCCTTGGACGAACCAGATAGAAGACCAGTACGCGCGTTCTCTATGGATTGTGATACCCTTGAGTACTCACGGGTGAAAGCTACAATGTTACTCTGCATGCTTGCAGATTTATTAGTGATGTAAGAAGTACCAATAAGCTTTCTGGGGTTGTTTCCGAGGAACAGTTGTCGTATTATCTTTGAACCTAGTTCATCCTCGTATCTTTTATTTTATCTTTCTCTTTCTTTTATCCTCTTGTTACCATGGAGCAAACCTCAATTCAACAAGTTTTTGCTCCGAAGGGCCAGTTCTTTGAGCCACCTCCTTCTTCAAAGCCCATCACAGCTTCTGGCTATGAACTCTATCCAGGCTTTATAGCCATGGTTTGGAAGCAATCCTTCTCTAGAACCCATAGCGAAAACCCTTACCATCACCTGCGAGAGTTTGAGCATCTGTGTTCATGCTTGGCAATCCCATGCATGACGCAAGAAAATGTAAAGTGGAAATTGTTTCTATTCTCTCTCATAGAGAGGGCGAAGCAATGGTACACTCATACCGTTGGAAAGATGAATGGGGATTAGGATGAACTATGAGACAAGTTTTGTCTTGCATTCTTCCCTGTATCTCGTATTGCCTCCCTACGAAAGGAGATTCTCAGCTTTCATCAGGAAGAGAAGGAAACCATAGGTGCAGCATGGGCTAGATTTTCATCTCTAACCCATTCTGGCCCAAACTTGTCTTTGCCCGACCATGTGTTACTACAACACTTTTGGGTGGGTCTTGACAAGGAGTCTACCCTATACCTCGACATCACCGCTGGGGGATCATTCATTTACAAAACTACTTCAGAAGGGAAGGAGCTTATAGACCGTATTCTAGAAAATGCTTCCTTTACCGAATCCCTCTAGGCAGAAGTCAAGGCAAGCCAGGATGCCTTTGGTCCTGAATCAGAACCTTTGTTTCATAGCCTTCAATATTCAACCCCTAGGCCCTCACCCAAACCGCGAACACCGGAGGAAGAAGAAATTCAAACTCTAGAGTTCTCTTTCGAATTCGAGGATGATCTCTTTGAAGACTCTCAAATTACCTCGAAACCACTAGTTCCTAAACCTCTCAAAGAGGACCTCTTGAGCAACGCATGGATAATGGAATAAGAGCTTTCTTCTGAACATATTTGGATTAGCTCTCATTCCTTAACCATTTAATGCAAAATTCAAGGAACTATGGTGGATGTTCTTTACACTCCCGATGTTGGTGCTAGCATCATATCCGAATCCTTTCCGTTAGCTTTCTTAGGTGTCGAGCCCTTAGCACCAACCAATAGAACCTTCTTGAGCCCCTCAAGTTCCGTCGAACAAGGGATCAAGATCATAAGAAGCGTGCCTATTCGGCACAAGAATGTAGAGGTCGCCCTTGATTTCAATATTTTCGATGTCCATGACTTTGATCTCTTGATTGGGCAACCTCTAGAAAGCGCTTCCTCCATTCTAATGGCCAAACACTCCTGGGAGAAAGATGAGTCAGGTTTTGAGAACTCCTCGATAGTAGGATCAAAGCATTCACATGCCTTGATCCTAGATCCTTCTGTTGAAACCTCTCCCAAGACTCAAGTACCAAAGGAAGACCTTTCGACTTACCAATAGAATTTGAGGACTATGGGAATAACTCTAACTATATTTGGTACAAAAAGGGTATGACACCTCCTCCATCTCGTCCTTCGTATCCACTCAAGGAGGCTTTCCCCAACGTGACCAAAAAGGAACCACCAAAGGAATGGTTAATGGAAGTGAAACGTTCTTCTGAAGCAATTCAGGTTCTTTCACCTTCAATGATCGTGCCTTTTTCTTTAAGGGGAACTGCCGTAGATGCCCTTCACAACCCCACTGTTGAGGCTAGTATCACGTTTGAATTCCTTGCAGAAACTCTATTGGGTGATATGACTCTAGCCCCAACCGACAAACTTTTTGAAGGTCCCTCAGGACTCATCTTTGAATGTCGTGGGATTGCATGGCTCGTACCAATCAAGATAGACAAAGTCGAGGTGCACACAGATTTTCACATCCTTGCCATCCTCGATTTTGATCTTCTCATAGGAGACCCATTGGAAGGACTTCTCCATTAGAAATCATCCCAAGGGGGCCTTAGTGACGAGCTTGGAGAAACGGCTTCCACCACTGCTATCTCGTGCCTAGAAATTTTAGGGGCAAAGCCGCCTCCCAGGCATAACCTATTCAAGGAAGTGATGTTTGTGTCACCATTCGTTTCATCCGAACCTACTTTCCATCTCTAGTCGAGGAGAACAAGAACAGGGGCCCTGGATCACGGTAAAAGGACTTGTCGCCACAGTTACAATGAATCTATCATAGTTTTGACTTCAAAAACTTGACCTAAACAAAACCCAAGTCTAATGTGGCAGCGGCTACTAAATTTATAGCCCTGAGGGGTGCACTAGGGTTGGGTGTGACCAAGGGGCGCCCACAACTTGGGCTTAAGACCCAAAACTGGTGATGCAGCACCTTCTCGGATTCTGTACGTGCACTTCTTTCGATGATTCCTGTTGACTCAGATAGAATTTGGGCATGAGACCGGTGCCATTGGATGCTCTATGAAATTCTTCTTCCATCCATATAAAGAACATCCCAAATGGACTTCGTATATGACCTGGGCATTGATTTTAGGGCGGGCTACTCCTGGACTCCGAGGTGGACTCGAACTTGAGTTGCTTTGTGCCTCCACCTTGGGGAGTCGAACCAAATCAGCTTCAGGCCTCCTTCTTGACATGGACACCCATGTTGGAAACTTTCGAAACAAACAATCATGGCCATATCCATGGTCGTCTTGTACTCATCAACCTCCCCTTCTCGACGAAAAGCCATCCTCGGCATCGATTTTACTCGAAATTGATCCTGCACAACACAAAGGAGAACGGGGTTGCGAAAACAAAGGGAACCAAAATAATTTGAGGTGGTATGTTACCATGTTTCCAATTGTGTAGTGTGTCATCTCGCATAAAAATGTCGTCAAGCATGTATGCTCCATGATCAAAATAATTAAACACGATGTTTGTCAACACTATCCTACAAAAGATTAGTACTAACAAAAGATAAGCAAGACTAGATGGTCGTATTTCAGAAAATTCAGCACCAGTAGGCATAGGTAGCAAAGAACAATGTTCCCCTTCTTGGGAGACAAAAATACTAGAGGAACATATGAATATATTTCTATTATGGTTGTCCTCTAATCGATCACAATCTTGCACAACAAAAGGAGAATCCATAGTGCTACGAATGTAGACTCTATGTATCATATACTGTAGACTAAGTTGTTTTGGCTAAAATTCGAGTTTGCCCCTTGAACTCCTACCCGAGTTCGCTCTTGCCCCTCTAACTCTTGCCCTATTCGATTTTCCTCTGTCCCTTTTTCTTTCCCCATCCCAATTCCACTTTCGACCCAGCCATGATAAAATGTGATCTCTTAGCAACATGATTTAGGGAGCTACAACATGTATTGTTAGGTAGCTCTAGACGTCTCTCCTTAAGGTCCTCTTCTTATAGTGGTAACCTAAAAATACCGTACGACCATAGGAATCACATGCCACTGGTCTTGACTAAGTAAATTGTACAACTCTAGCTTTTTAGTAGTTATCAAAAGGTGCAAGTGGGGATGCATGATTTAAGTATGGACCTCGATCTACCCTGGGATGGACTCATGTTGCGCCTTGAGATCCATTGTGCCTTGAGCACCATCGGTGCACTCACATTGCACCCTGAGTGGGATGCATCCTAGAAAATGCATTCCTTAGCGGCTACTAACTGGTTAGGGGCACTTTTGAAAGGTCTCCTAGTGACAACCTGTACTCGTTTGGGAGTACATGCCTAAGGCAAAGGGAGTCACAACTGGTGGTGGAAGTATACAACCTCTGCAGAGTGTTAAAACTGATATATTAGTCGTGCTCGCTGTCATGAACAGCCTTGATCCTTTTTTATTACTGGCTCTCTTTCTGGAAGGATGGTTAATATTGATGATTTTTGTTTATGGCATCTCCACCTCTTTTGTTAATGTTGGTTACAACTAGTTTCACATCATAATTTTAGTAACTTAGCTAATTCTAAAAGTGATAACTGCAGTTAAACCATGTCTAACTTTTGAGCCTTCATTCATCGTGTTGTCCTTAATAAGTAAGTGGTTTGCTTACACTTCTTATATACTGTGCCACCGCCACCACCTCGTGCCCCATCCACCTGGCCAAAACCCTAAGGTCATTTCCCCCATTCCCCATTGCTGCCGCCACGGTAAGCCTCGCTTTAGGACCATTGGGGAGGTGATTCCGGTAGCTAGAGCAGTAGATCGAGGCTAGAGCCCCTCGCGCACCGAGCGTCCAAGCCACCTACCACCACTTGACATTGTCCGCTCCCCTCGCTATGAAATCAACGCCGAGATCACCATGGTGAGATTCGGCGCATTCTTCTCAACTTCCTCATCCTTTTTTTCCCTCACTCCCGACTCCCGCAGCGCCAAAACCCCTGAATCTGGTGACCTCTGCCGTCGCCGGCCATGGCACTACCACACTAACCTCTCAGCCGGGGCGAGCCACTCTACCTGTTTTCAAACCAACGCCCAGATCTCCCGCACACCCCTTGAGCCTTAACCGCTTCACGTGGACCTAGTGGACCTTGTCCTCGGTGTTGTCTATGACCACGTCGGCCCTCTGTTGCGTCATCTACCTTTTTGCAGTTAGGACCTTGGTGTTTTAGAAATTAACTCATAAGACATCACATGTAGAATGTGTTTACCCATAGATCCTTTTTTCTATTTAGCCCCCTAGGCTTTTGAAAAATAGAACCCACCATCCTAGGGGCATCTTTTTCATGTTAGCCCTCCGCTTTTCTTACATAATTATGTTTTAGGTCCCTGGTTTGTTGCACATAGATCCCTAGAGCTTCAAATCTCTTACCAGCAAGCCCTAGACCTTGTTTTTAGCGTAGATTATGCATTTTAGCTCTGATTAGAGTGGTTCTTGCGCTCATGTGTTTGTAGCATTGCGTATATTAGTTTTATAAACCATTTTTCTTTTGTTTATATTGTTTATTGTACTATTCTAATAGAAGTACCTTGTTTGTATGTACGAGCTTGTTATGGATGCTTGTATGGTGATCGTGTGCACGGTGAGTTGTTCGAGGTTCCAATTGAACAAGGCTTTGAGGAACATGACCAAAAAGAATTGCTACAAGGCAAGTGTAACATGATAAATCCTTCGAACCCAGTCACCCTTTTAACATTCTATCATACTTGCATGTGTCTAAATTTTGATAAGCCATAAGGACTTACTTAGCCTTAATTATCCTACTTACCAAATGATCATTTCTATCAAATGTTAATGTTGGTTAATGGCTTATGGAACCATGATAAAATGTGATCTTTTAGCAACATGGTTTAGGGAGCTCCAACATGTATTGTTAGATAGCTCTAGACGTCTCTTCTTAAGGTCCAATTCTTATAGTGGTAACCTAAAAATACCATTCGACCACAGGAATCACATGCCTCTAGTCTTGACTAAGTAAATTGTACAACTCTAGCCTTTTAGTGGTTATCAAAAGATGCAAGTGGGGATGCATGATTTAAGAATGGACCTCAATCTACCTTGAGATTGACTTAAGTGGCGCCTTGAGATCCACTGTGCCTTGAGCGCCATCGGTGCACTCACGTTGCACCCTAAGTGGGATATGACGGATCCTAGAAAACGTGTTCCTTAGTGGCTACTAACTGGTTAGGGGCACTTTTGAAAGGTCTCCTAGTGACAACCTGTACTCATTTGGGAGTATGTGCCTAAGGCAAAGGGAGTCACGACCTGTGGTGCAAGTGTACAACCTCTTCAAAGTGTTAAAACTGATATATCAGTCGTGCTCATTGTCATGAGCAGCCTTGATCCTTTTTTATTACTGGCTTCGTTTCTGGAAGGATGGTTAATATTAATGATTTTTTTATGACATCTTCACCTCTTTTATTAATGTTGGTTACAACTAGTTTCTCATCGTAATTTTAGTAACTTAGCTAATCCTAAAAGTGATAACTGCATTTAAACCATGTCTAACCTTTGAGCCTTCATTCATCATGTTGTGCTTAATAAGTAAGTGGTTTACTTACACTTGTTATGATTCAACAAAATCACAGATGAGTGCTCAGATGAATTATCTATTAAGGACTTTCCCGATGAATTCTAAGAATTCTAGGTGGTGGTCCACCAGTAGGTGATCCTATATCTTAAAGACCCGCTATGAGAGTTAATAAATAGACTTCCTCTATGTTTGGTTAAAGGCTCTTACTCCCTCCTTCTTTTAATAGATGTCATAATAGTTTTGTCCTAAGTCAAAGTTATATAACTTTGACTAAATTTATAGAAAAATATAATAACATTTAAAATATCAATTATATGTACTATCAAAATATTATATATGGTGAACCCAATGAAACAAATTTGATATTCTAGATGTTTTTATATTTTTTATAATCTTGGGTCAAACTTGGATAACTTTGATTTAGGACAAAACTAATACGACATGTAAAACACCAATAGGGAGTATGTAATAACTTTGGTTAAATGATTGTATTCAAGCACTGGTTTACACTAATTTACCTTATTCTGGAACTATATATGTGTTTTGGATTCTTGGGTACACTTATAGTAGAGCTCGAATTTCCTTCGTAATTACATGTGTGACAATGCCAAATGAAGAAGTTGCCAGTGGCATGCACATCTCTCTGAAGGTTAGAGAGAAGTCACCAATGAATCTAGCAAAGATGCTATCAGAGAAAACAGCGTCCGACATATTTGGCATCAAGATCGCTTGGAAGGATCACCCTATTAGGGAGCCAACTATTTGATTTTTGGCCCAAAAAGTCCATCAGGGGGCTCTCCACGGTGATAGATTCATTTGGACGGGGCATTTTAGGACTGTGATCTTGATTGTAACACACAAACACAAGGATTTATATAGGTTCGAGTCGTTGCAGTTAATAATACCCTACATCCTGTGTTCTGGTGGGTGGTTTGTATTGCTAAATTGCAAGAACCTAGGAAGCTCTCGCGGGATGCGAAGCTAGGGCTTGGAATTGATACCCTAAGAGCTAGATCGTCAACTACCTTTTGTAATTCGGTGCCCTAGGTTACAAGTTGGTTGTAGATCTTATCTGGCTATTGCCTTGTACAAAGAAACAAGTCTGAGTTGAATACAAGTATATTCCGTAATATCAGGCTAGAATATATCTTGCAATGTGCAAGCTGGAGTCCCGTACCATCTTGAACCATGTTCCGCACGCCATTGTTATCCGACGGGATCTTCCAGAAATTGACCTGCTCTCTGTACCATAGGTATAATGTAGGAGTGTACCTATGTCATCCTTGCACAAATTTTATAAATTTATACAGTACAAATTGGGATGGAGATGAGATACTAGTCCAGGAAACATAATATAAATATATATTTTAAATTGTATAATTTTATACTTCCAATATGGATCCCTTCACTACTAGAGAACCCGGCATTTCTATCGGCTCTAAACCTCCCTTTAGCACGGGACAAGCGTCCGGTACTAAAGGGGTAGACAAGTATCCGATACTAAAGAGGTATTCCTTTTAGTACCGGGAGCGACAATCGATACTAAAGTTGGGATTTTCATTAAAAAAGTTCATGTGGCTTGTGAGATACGTGCGCGCTAGCCTCTGGCCGGCGGCGATGGTGGCCACAAGCCTCGGTCATGCTTGCTCAGGGCTGGCGGCGGTAGCCGCAATCCATGCGCGCAAATCAGCAATGTCTACAGTAGCAGCATCCACCTTTCTGCATCAGCACGAGAACAGCAAAAATCACAAAACGGAGCTCAAATCCATCATCCTTTGTGTAAAAATTGAAAAAAGAAATCAAGTAAGGAAGAAACCAGTTGCCTTTGTACCTCTGGCCAGCAGTGACAGAGGAGGCGGTGAGCCCCCGCGCGCCCGACAGGGGCAGGCGGCCGCCGCCACCTTGAGCCGGATGCGCTCCCTCCCAGGCATGGCGGCGGCGAAGGCCGCTTGCAACCCCCCTCCCCCCCCCCAATGCCCCTGGCCATCGTCGGTTCTGGCAGCGGCCACGGGCCCCCGCTTGCCCGGCCGGTGCCAGCAGCAACGAAGGCCACCCAGACATGGTTTTGGATCTAATGGCCCCCCGTGCGCCCGCGCATCTATGGCTACGAGCGTTCGGCGGCAGTGTAGGCCACTGGCTCCTCCAAAAGAGAAGAGATAAGGAAAAGAGAGAGAGAGGAAAGAAGGAATGAAAAACGGAGAGAAGACAGAAAATAGCACCGAGTGGAGAAGAAGAGAGAGAATAGGATTGAAGATTTTTCACATGGGGGCTTATATTTGGTGGAAACTAACCCGGCACTTATGGTGCGCCAGTACTAACAGAGGACTTTTCATACTGGATTGAAACCTCCACCCGATACTAAAACGGATTCATCTAGGGCCGGCAGTTGGGCCGTACTGATGTCATTTTTTACCTTGGATGGATGCCGGGTTCTCGAGTAGTGCATAACTATTTTGATGAGGACATGACAACTATGGCCATAATTATTTGTTTTAGAGGAGTCCAACATGGATGTCCAAGTCAAGGAGAAGGCCTAATGCTAATTCGATTCGAGTCCCCAAGATGGAGGCCCAAAACAACTCAAGTTCGAGTCCACCTCGGAGTCCAGGAGCAGCCCACACTAAAATCGATGCCCAGGTCACATACGGAGTCCGTTTTGGACGTTCTTTATATGGATGGAAAGATAATTTCATAGATCTTCTAATGGGACTGGTCCACATCAAAATTCAATATGAGTCAACAGAAATCATCAAAACAAGTGGACATCCAGAATCTGTCAAGGTGCTGCGCCACTGTCTTTTGGGCCGTTGGCCCGTGTATCGTGTTGGAGCCCATAGGGGCGAGTCCAGGGAGGTCATGCATGACCTAACCCTCACATATTCAGTAGCCACCGCCACATTAGGGTTTGTGTTTTGTTCAGTCAAGTTTTCGAAGTCGAAACTGTGATAGATTCATTGTAACTATGGCGACAAGTCCGTTTATAGTGATCCAGGGCCCCGTTCTTGTTCTACAACCCTGTGGCGATTAGTCATTTGTTTATCAGAGCTTAAACACCATTGTGTTTGCTTCATACAGATCTGCAATTTCAGATTGCGTGTTTCACTTTCTTGCTTGTGTTCTTCGATTCGCTTGCAGGGAAAAGCCTTCTCGGCGAGGTCAATGAAGTTGTGCTTGGTTGATAACCAATGGAGCAGTGGTGTAACGGTTGCAGGGTTCGAATCGTGTTTGATTTGAAGCCAGATCGCCAACGTGGAGTCTCCACCAATCGAATTTACCCTCTATCTCTCGGAAGATCGGCCAGCCCTTTATCATATTTGTTGTGCTCGGGTCTCAATTTTGACCACTGTTGTGTTTATTAAAATATAAATGTAATATTAATGTGTGACAATCAAACTACTCTCTCTATGTTTAAATGTTGTATTAGCCTTGTCCTAAGTTAAAAATTTCAACTCTGACTAAGTTTATAGAACAAATTAATAACATTTACAACATAAATTTTTTATTGAACACAACATAGAATATATTTTGATAGTGCATATGTTTGATAGTAGTGGTTGTTATATTGATATATAAATTTAGTAAAAACTACACAAAATTTGATTTAGGACAAACCCAATATGAAATGTAAGAAAAATCAGAGGGAGTTTCTTCAAATATAAATCCGACTAATGTTTTTATTGCTTTTGGCCTATTGACAGTCAAAAACTCCAAAAAGTTCCACTGAGTTTTGCTCTAAGCGTCAAGCATTTATGACTGGAGGGAGTAATAACATGGTTTTTATGTTGTCAGTCATGACTCTCCCAAAAATAGTACCTGTGAAACTAAAATTGTTTAGCACTCTACTAATATCTTATTCTTAGGGTACATCGATTTAGCAGGCATTGGCCCTGAAGCCTACTTTACTACTGCTGGTGTCGTATAGCACCTCAAATGTGCGCTGATTCACGTTGCCGATGACTCCCGTGGTACCGTCCACCCCGGAGTCTGCGAAAGCGAGGCATCCATTCACTAGGATTCCATTGGGGACGTCGAGATTGATCGTGGCTCCACCGGCGAACGTCAGGGCAACCTTGGGGACGATGACATTCTTGTGACCGGCCAAGTTGTAGCATGTGTCAAGGTGACTGTTCGGAACCATCGGGTACGCCGCCATGGCCTCTCTGAACGCCGCCCGCAGCTCCAGGTACGCAGTCCGCTGCAGACCCGTGATGACGGAACCGGAGTCTACGATCATGCCCCCCGCGAATGCCGACGGCCGGAGGTTTAGCTTCTTCCCTCCGACGGTGATCCCGGCGAGCGTCACGGTGGCGAACGTCGGCTGTCCAGGGACCCTGCCCATCGGCGTGAACTGGAACCCCGATGGGTTCCTCCCCGCGCCGAGGGCAAGGAACCCAGGCTTGCTGTTCACTGCAGGGAGGCAGTACGAGACGGCGCCGCCGCCGTACTGCACGCCGAGGGACTCCGACAAGCGGCCGAGCCCCAGCAGGCCGTCGTACAAGCCTGGCACCGAGCGCTTGTCGTGGCCGCAGCCGAAATAGAAGTCCTTGACGACGGCCCCGGGCGCCAGCGTCAGCTTGTCCTTGCTGTACACGCCCTCCGTTCGAGTCCCATCCGCGTAGGAGATGAGGAACCCGCACTGCTTGCCGCTGGCGCAGGCGTTGCCGTACTCGTCGGCGTCGAGTTTCTTGCACGCGTCGGAGCCGCAGGGGACGGAACTGTACGTGGAGGAGTGGGCTGGGTCGAACAAGGGGTCCTTCTGCGGGGAGCACTCGCCGGAGTTGCAGGGCTTGCACTGCAGCCACGACATGTCGCTTCCGGTGTCGATGAGGACGACCCGTGGCACCGCCGGCGTGCCGAAGCTCACGGTCGTGACGTACTCGAGCGAGTCCAGGGAAGTGCCGAGGTGGGCGGGGATGCTCAGCTTCTCGTCGCCATGCGAGACCATGGACCTCAGCACTGCGCTGGTGATGTTGTTCACGCGAGCCCGGCTTTGCCGGAGCGTGTCGGCGAAGGACGACTTGTCTGAAGATGGCGCCGGCGCGCACGGACCGTGGCGGTGCACTAGTGGAAGGGACACGGCGGAGTGGTTTGCCTCCAGCTTCACTGAAACATATGCAGTTTCAAAAGGTTTTATTTATGTGAAGTGTTCAGAAATAAATGAAATAGACCACAAAAAAATAATTTGCAGTTCATGTACCTCTCTCACCGGAGCAAACTAGCTCTGGCTCAAAAGAGCTGGTTGGCACGGTGACAAAGTTGTCGCCACCACTTCCATGAGCAATGGAATAGCAGCTGCACAAGACAATGCACAAGAGCAGAAAAGAAGCCATGGAAAATGATGTGCAGCTGAGGAGTACACAAGGAAAGGGATGGACGGCGAGTTATAAACTGTTCGAAGAGCACAATATTACTTGCATAGTTTAATTATCTCCTAGAGCTATTTGGTACATTTTAAGTATGGTTTAATTCCCAAGATCACAAATACAGAAGGCAACAAAGATGAACTCAGATAATAAGCATGGAATTAGACTATACGTCAGAATAGATACAAATACATAGCCAGCAATTACATTATTTATCAGCTGCTAAACATGTGTAGCACAATGACGAAATCAGATAAGCATGGAATTATACTGTCCATCAAATTGGAAACTAATACATAGCGTGCAATTAAATTCTTTGTCTGGTACTAAACAATTTAATGAACTATGCACACCTCATTTATTTCGCAGCAAGGCAGTGGCCAATCATTAAATGGGCCCAAGAAAAATGAAAACACAAATACACCTAGCAGACAATTAATTTGTTTTTGTGAGAAGTTCACCAACCCACGCCCAAGAAATCAGGTCATAATGTCAGGGACGTGGAACCAAATACAAATACAGAAATTTAGCGGTGAAGAAATTCGGCCATACGCAGCTGGTTTTCAGCCCTAACCACCCATGTTCTACATCCCAATGACCTGGGCAACTTCAACTGCCACGTCTCAATCATGATGGTGGGCTCACTCCCTGCGCGCGCTCCGTAGGACAACGCAAAGGGCTGTGCATTGGGTGTGTGCCTGGGCTTAGCAGAGAAGTGCTAGGAAGAAAGGGCTCTTTTGCTAGGGTTGCTGAACGATGGTGGGAAAAGAGCATTGCCACTTGCTACGGTCTTCCTCTTTTTACAAGGAGCACAAACTTGAGGCGACGCTTCCGCTTATTGTGCCAAAACCCTGGAAGATGGCACTACTACATACAGGGGCGAAGCCAGAAATTAAGATTGAGGGGGGCCAAAGTGTAGAAAATAACTTGTTAAGGGGGTTAAATTTGATTTTTTTGCTGATTTTACATGGTGAAAATTTGTGTGCAATATGTGTGTTACCATAGCATAAGGGGGCCACCCCCCCTGGCCTCGCTCCTGACTACAGAAACCATCTGTAATCCGGGTTGTAATCTATGGATTCAGACTAAATATTCCCTCTTTAGTCCCGGGCATTTATGCCGGACTAAAGAATACTTTTAGTCTCGGACTCAACTACCAACGGGGACTAATCACGGTTTTCAAAAATAAAAAATGCACAAACCCCATGGGCCCGCCCGTCTCAATTCACTCCCATCCCCACTGCACTGGATCCCCATCCGAGTTGGTCTCCCACAGCCATCACACCAGCCACCCACGGCCGTGCCGGCCTCCCACAAAAATCAGTCACAATCACAGATGAACTAATACTCATGGAATCATTCACAAAATCAATCTTGAATCCCCAGTATCTATATTCAGGAAAAGGGAAAACAACAAAAAATCGATCTAGAGGAGCTAGCTCGCAGGACCGGCGCACCGCGGGCTTGCCGGCCGAGGCCACCACAGTCGCGCTGCCCTGCATCTGTGCTGGCCGCACCCGCATCTGGGCTGGCCGCGCCCGCGCTAGGGCTGGCAGCACCGCTCCACCCCGTGCCGGCATGGCTGGCCGCCCTGCTCGCCGGCCAGGGCCACGCCATGCCAGCCCGGCTGCGCCGCCGCCCGCCGATGTTGCTCTGACCCGAGACAAGAACTTAGAAAGAAAAAGTGGTCCGGCTATCTTTTGTCCCGGTGAATGATTACGTCCGGGAGTAATGTACACCTTTTGGTCGCGGGTGGAGGATGCACCCGGGATTAACAAGGGACCCCTTTGTTAGTCTCGGGTGGAGTCTACCCGGGACTAAAGTGTCATTTTGACCCGGGACTAGAGAATCTGGTGCCCTCTGGTTTCTATCCGGGACAAAAACCCACATTAGCCCTGGGCCAAAACCTACCCGGGACAAATGTGTTGGACCAAAGGTCATTTTTCTACTAGTGTGGAATGGCCTCTTAACACCCTCTACGAGCAGAGCAACAGAGCCAAAGAATATTTAGAGAGAGACAAACCACCCTAGGGCCATATGCCTGCAACTCAACAGGTCCCTCAAGGGCTCAGAGTGGCCCCGACCCGGACACACATGTGCGAGCATGAGGCCGGGGCTGCTGTTGGTATTACAAGGATGTGGCCCCTCGAAGGACCCATGGAAGGTGGTGTCACCGTGAAAGGTGGCCCGATCTAGCTGAAGATTACAGCATAGTAATCCATGAAGGGAGGAAGATTGGGTGCAGATAAAGAACCAGATCTCCCTATACAGCGTCTATGCGGTAACAGGCCCGGGGAAATTATACGTTGCCACCCCGGAGCCGTCTCGTGGATTTCAAATAGTAGACAACCGGTAGATGGACTTGACAAGGAGTATTAACTGCCCCTTACTCCATGGGCCGCGCGCATTCCCCATAAAACCCAGAACGGATTGCATTTTAGGATGGAGGGAGTAGTTCGCAATTAACAAGTCAATAATTAATGAGTGCATATCGCACCAAGAAGATATGCAACGGGGTATATCGCAGTTCACAATTTCTGGTTCCCGCTGATGTGTGTATCCAGTGTGGAAACCAATTCATTGAAAACCAATTCATTGAAAACAGCTTGATTTCCCTCCAGAATTTTGCAAGAGTAACCAGCCAGCAGGTCGCTAGTCCAAGGGAACGCAAAAGGGGGTGTGGACTGAGATGCTGGACTTGTGAAAATGGGCGCGGTGCCGATGAATGCATATGCTGATCCTGCCAGATCTATTTACTGCTATAATCAATAAAAACATTGGGAGTGGTCATTTTTATTAATCCAAGGAATAAAGAAATTATTGTGAGTGAGGAAACTCACAGTCAGCATGCGGAAATGCCTTTTCTCATGACCATCCCTCCACTGGTCAGCTGCACTGATGGTGGCTACCTTTGTCGCTGTGAACAAGCCAGCCCTTGGCGTGAACATGCAGTTGTCAGAGTTCAGAGGGTGCTGAGGGTTGTAAACTGTTTTATATTGACATGGAAATGTGATAGGTTAGCATACTTACAATTAGGAGGGGAGGCATGATCTCAGTGACGGGTTCACTCTCTTGGCACCAGGTGCATTCAAATGATTTGCTGCTACCCTGATATCATCAACAATGGCCTGTTGCCAATCAACCTTGCCGAATCTCTCCCACTCCATTGTGTATCCCAACCTCGGTGTTGGAAAACAGCAGTCTGTTGAACAGAATAAGGAAGAAGCACCTTATTGAGAAGTCATCTGTCTGGTGCTCCCGTAGTTTATCCTTTAGGTTATTTGTTGTCAATTTGGTTGGTTTGCACTCGAGTGACTTAGCTAACCGCACCCTATTGGCATTGATCTGAGCATAAGAGCACTTGGGGGGAGGGGGGGGGTGGTCTTGTGCCGGTTGGGACACCAAGGACAATGTGGATTGCCTGTTTATTGATTGACAGGAAGGTGATGGGAGGCACCGAAAGAGTCATGGTGGCATCATTGACATTTTTGAGCAGACACATATAAAGCTCCTTGGATTTGGCAGCCTCAATGGTGACATCAAATATTTTTCCCCATCCAAGCTCAGTTATTTTGGCCTTTTGGTCGTCAAACAGGGATCTGCATGGTTCCCAAGCACTTCCTTTGGAATACAATGACAGCAAGTTTTACCAGCTTTTTGTGGTTCGTCCTGCGCAGTTCATCATGTGAGATCCCACAAATTCAACATGGCAAAAATACAAAAAATGTCTATTAATTTCCAGACCTCTTTATCAATGTCATCCCACAATTTGCGCCAAACTGGTGCTGGCTGTGAAGTTGAAGCATCCGTTCCCATTTCCATCCTGCAACCTTAACCCTTTGCCATGGCTGAACAGGCTCAAAGTCCTGCAGGACAAATTGAATTTAAATACAATGGTTGATAGTCAGTAGTAAATGAAGCAATGGCAGGGGAGGGGTTGTGATGATGCTCACGTCGTTGTCATTTCCCTGGTGTGGGCCCACTTGTGCATTTGAGTGACCCCATGGAGACCATCGCAGCTGGTTAAATATAGCTTCATTGGATCTTGTATTGGTGGCGCCATGACCGTTGGATGGTGGATATCCTACCTTTCTAAAGACAACTCTCCTTTTCCGCCTTCCACCCAAAGGAGGCGTGGGCACACTGGCAGCTACAGCATCGGTGTCAGGCGAAGCAGATGCGCGTTCGTCGCTTTCCTTGTTCTCACCAGTGTCCATATTGCGGTCCATCCTGCAGGACTACAACATCGTGATCGAGTGTGTGCGGTAGTAAAATTATGATTAATACAGTGTCACACGCGTAAAGCAACTTTGGCAATAGTAGAAACACAATACAAAAGAACACATAACATAACAGCAAAATGCTTCCCATGTTGTGCGCTGCCGATCATAAAAAAAAACTTGCAACGCAATAACTCCATAGTGCCTTTCGCAATCGATTTACTACTGCCCTCCTCCAACTGATTTTCTACCATAAAAAAACCCGTAGCTGGAGGGTCTGATCGGGTATAATGAATCTTTGCGACTAAATAAACAAGATAAATCATATCTCAGTTTCACCAAGAACGGTGTTACGTGGATCCATTGCGTAAACATAATAAAAAAGTAATTAATCTTATACATCTAACACAACAGTGAAAAACCCCGATGAAGTTTGTATTAGAAAACCACTGCTGTGGGTAATGCCAATTTAGGAATTCCCTCCCAAAGAAATCACATCTCAGTTTCACCAAAACATAGTCGCATGGATCATGGACGTAAGAGAACAAAGTCAATGCAATTATCCTGCAAATCTATCAACGGGAAATCCAGCCTAATGCGCTATGTTTGCGACTGGAATCCTGCTAGGAGGCGGTTGACCTGTCCCATCCGAGCTCCCTGACCGACCCGTCGCCGGTCGATACACCACCGGCGGTGGGTGGGTGGGGGGATCGCCAGGCCGCTCCTCTCGTCGTAGCAACAGAATGCAAATCGAGGACGGCAGCTTAATCAGGCATGGTGCGAGGTTGAAACAGACGAGGGTGGTTGCTGATGCAGCGGGCCTTGCCAGACTGCGGCAGGAATGGTGGGCATTCACTACAAGAAACTATTTAATCTGCGACAGAATCCTGGCGACGGTTTCAGAAAACGTTAGCATTTTATTCTTAGCCCAGATAAGCCCAGAATCTGTGACGGAATTTTCGCGATGAAGTCTGAGAACGTCGCAGATGTGCAAATAGCCCATTTGGGCTCACCGGGCCTGATTTCTGTAACGAACTTCCAGTAACCGTCGTAGATTGAAAATCAAAATCGTATTGATTTAATACCGTACCCAAGCACAATTTTGACTAATAAATATGTTTATTTTTTATTTACGATGACTCATATTTTTTATATATAGCTTATTAATAAATGGTAAATGGAAAAAAATATAAAAAATTGCACCATGTGGTGTTTGAACCCTGGTATTGAGTTCCAAAAATAAAGTGCCCTACCACTACACCATGCATTGGATTGTGCTAATTTTTAGTAACAAATATATTTATTGAAATAGTCACAGCCACATCACCAAGTCAACCGACCCCCTCACCTGGCCATGCACCGTCACCCCGGAATTAAATCACAAAAAAGGGCGAACAGGGATTCGAACCGGCGACCTAAAGGTTTGGAGCCGGAAGTGTTACCACTACGCTACACATGCTGGTGACAAAATATGGTAATGCATTTTTATATACTCATATTCATGTTTTATTTCGAAAAATAAAAAGATGGGCCACGTCACCGGGTGCCGCGCGCCACGTCACCCGACCCCGCCGCGTGCTCACTGTAAATTTGAAAAAAAAATTGAAGCGCCAAAGGTGCTGCTGGGTTTTGAACCCACGACTTGAAGATCAAACCCGAGCGACCCACCACTGGGTTACGGCCTTCTATGTGATGCTGATAGGTTTTATTCTATATATATATTTAGTTTCTCGTGTTTTATTTCGAGAATTGATAAAAAAAGGTTTGGTGCGGGGTGAGAGAGATGGGATTCGAACCCACGACATGCAAGATGGGAGGCGGATGACTTACCACTGAGCCAGATCATTAGTTGTTAGGAAAATCGATATTATTTACTTTTATATATAGATTGATGGAGTTTCGCGACCACGTGGCAGCAGTGGGTTTGTCGAGTTGCTTCGCTGGGATCACGTGGCGCGCGCTGAGCTCGTTTCCCACCTGTTTTTTTCTTTTTAATCTACAATTAAAAATTGAAACTGGTGTTTCTCGGTCATAGTAACTTCAAATTCGTTGATTCTTTTTTCTGAATTTTTCTAAAATCACAATCTTTCATGTAATATCGTTCGTTTGCATGTTAATTGCTACGACTTTGCATAACAAATAGTAACATAACTTTTCTACCGAAAGAGAATAGATAAAAGATATTTTTACATAACAAATGGTAACATAACTTCATATTTTCTAATGTTATGGTAAACGTATGGTTCTAGCAAAATTTGAGATGCATACGACTTTGAAAATGTAAATCACCACTCAAATCTCAAAGTTTGAGTTGAGTTATTAGAAACTAGGTAAGAGATGTATCAATTTGTGAGCAATGTATGTTATCACCTTCTTGAAACTACTTAAATTTTTTATGGCAAGATTGTGGACCAAAAACATGCTGTTATGCTAATTTGTACAATTTTTTGACCAAATTCAAATATTATTGTAATTATTATGTGTTAATTTGGAAATAGAAGTATGAATTGTCCCTAAAAGACAATTGAGTTTTTCATCTATCTCCTAGATATGGAGTAGTATGGAACATATAAGCCTAAAAATAATTTTGTGTAATTTTTCGAATTTTTTTGGGAGTATATATAGTTCAACTTGGAATTACTTTCAATAAACATGTAGAAAATTATTAAATCATAGAAAATATCAAATGTCTTCAATTTTTTTTGAAACTCCTACACAAGAACTTATACATATTACTCTGAATTTAGAAAATATATTAGGGTATATAAGGTAATTATGTTTATGTGTTACTTCACAATGGTACAATAAAATGAAAATGAAAAAGAAAAATGTTAAGCAAATAAGAGGCCCCGTCGGCCCAAATGGCCCAATTTTTTTCAACCGTCCATCTCCGATTCGATGGTTGTGATCGCGTTAACACAGTATATAATCAACTCCCCCTCGCCCAAACCCTAACTCCCTCCCTCCTCCCGCACGCTTGTAGCCACCCCCCCTCTTGCCGGCGAGAGCCCCTTCCCCCAGATCCCGATCCGCCGCGGCCGCCCGCTCCTCCCCCCACCAACCCGCCGCCATGTCGCCGACCTGTAAAGCTTCTTCCATTGCTCCCCCGCCTCCGCCTCCTTCGACTTCCCAGCAGCACGCTCCCACGCCCGCAAACCCCCACCTCGCCACGAACCCTCTCGGGAGAAGCCCTAGCCGCGGAGGAGAGGACGCGCCCCGGCGATGGCGGTGGAGGGAGGCGAGGGTGGCGGTGGCGGGCCGCCGAGGAGGGCGTCGGGGAGAGCTCGTCTCCGCCTCGCGACCCGGCGCCCGCGCCCGCGGCAGCTGCCTCAGGCGGGAGCGAGGGCGGTGGCCGCGGCGGCGGAGGGGCGGCGGCGGGCCGGGACCGCGCCATCTGCCGCGAGGTGTTCGAGCGCCTCGTCGCCGACGGCCACGTGGAGGCGGTGGGGGCGTCCGGCTCGGAGCTCCGCGCGCGGCTCGAGGCCCACTTTGCCCGTCTCCCCACCGGGTGACTCGCTCGCTCCT
>CM014273.1:45104439-45126912 GCA_004135705.1 Alloteropsis semialata
GTGCGGCAGTGCGGGGCGGTGCGGGATCCGGGCGGCAGCGCGGGAGGAAGGGGTGCGGGAGCCGGGACGGCGCCGACAGTCATCTATAACACCCTAATTTTCATCACAAGAAATTGTAGAGATAATTCTCGAAGTTTCTAGGATTTATGTAAGGTTCAAATAAATTTTTGTGATTTAATTGGAATTATTTAGGTTTTTATTCAATTAAATAATCAATTGATAGACAAAATAAGTGTTTATTGCATTCATGCTGATGCATTTGTTTTTTGTATTGTTTTGTTAAAATCAAATTTGGGTTCAAATTATTTGAATTCGAATTTATTTGAGTGTGTTTTGATCCTTAGAATAGTTCTCTTCAGGCCAGTCTGCTTTTGCCCCACAAGCTCCTCAATAGTTTAGTTTTCCTCCTCTAACTCGTGGCATAGCTCTTTTGGCCTCTTCCCCTCTCCTCACCGACAAGCTGGGCCCGCTCGTCATCTTCTCCTCCCTCCTCGCGCCGAATCGGGAATGAGTTCGACTTCGATCACCAGAGCCCTCCCGTGCCGCCCGCTCTGCCCGTGTTTCTGTGGCCCGCACGGCAAGGCGCCTAGCCCTAGCCTATATAGCCGCCGCCGTCCGCGCCGAAACTCTAACCGAAGTGCCGCCGCCATTGATTACACGTTTCGCCGCTAGAATTGCAACAAGGACGCCACCAGGAGGTGCGCATTGAAATCGTCGGTTGCCCCTCTGGGCTCTGAAATTGCTCACCGGACTTTACCCCTGCAGGCCGAGCCGCCCCCTCACGTCGCTTACTACCCTCGTCGCTCTTCCGCCGTGTTTTAACACCCCAGGAGTGTTGCCGTGATCTCCTCTGGTACAAACCTCATCGAAGTCTGCCCTCTGAAACGCCGGATCGACCTTCGCCGGCGAGTGCGCTGTCCGCCACCGGCACCCTCATCTCCGGCGGGTCTGAGCGTCTCATAGCCGTCCATCCACAGATCAAGGGCGCGGATCGAAGTCAACTAAATAAGGTACCAGTTAACTTTGGCATAATTGTTAAAGAGACCCTAAAGTTTTCAAAAATTAACCCTCGATCCATCTTCTATGTAAAGTATTTACATATAGCCCTTTTATCTTGCAGTTCGCCCCCTATCCTTTCAATAAATATAACCCGCCGTCCAGCCCCCCTCTTTTACGCGTTTTACCCTGAGTTTGTGCGCATAATTCTATTTTAGCCCCTGTTTTCTTCATGGCTAACCCTTGAAGTTTATTTCTAATTGCAGTTAAGTCCCTGGAACCCCGCGTTAGCCCTATATCGATCATTCTAGCTCCGTTTCGGATGATTCTTTCGCTCACATGACCATAAGGACTTGAACTATAGCTTTATACCGTTCTTTTGTACTATTGCCCATGTTTGGTGTACTATTTCTTATTTATTGTATTGTTCTTGTATGTGCCCCTATGCTACAAATAGGCGTACAATGTTTGTGGTTTTCAAGGATCGTTCTACAAATAGACAGTGCAAAAACGTAAATGATTCAGTTGTGGAGACCCTGAGCAGTAGCATTTATTAGTGGGAGTTAAAGCAAGTGTATTGTTGATCATGACTTTTGTCCTAAATACCATATGACATGCTTACACTTTATAGTTACGCTATGCTTTGCATGCTTTATAATCATAATGGGTCCTATGCTAATTAAGGATGACTAGTTTTCTTTAATCATGCCTTGTCAACCTAGGTTTTATATTAATGTTGGGTAGCTTTGCGTAGTTGCTCTACATGGGTATGGTTTACATTAAAGATAAAGATAATTAATTTGTGATTCTCATTTATATCCATACTGATGATATTATGCTAATGTTAAACCAAGACAACATTGATTAATCGAAACATGGAGAATCACCCAGGATTTTCCGTACAACCACAATACTACATGGCTTTGGTCTTGGCTATGTAATTAGAAGATCCCTTTGATGTGTGGAGGCACTGCACGTTTGGTATGGGCTGGTTGCTACCGGCAAGGTTTGTGAGCAGAGGTGCGGGGGTAGGAAGGTTCGCCTTCTGTAGACCTGTCTGGCAAGGGAGCACACACACCTTGGGATATTCTTTGGAAAGGCCTCATAGTGATTATCTTGCCCCTCGTCAAAGGAAGTGTTGAAGGGAGTAATTAATCCAGGCATAATAAGAAATACGAATTGTGGGGAAGCTGTACAACCTCTGCAGTGTCTAAAATCTATTGCAATAGCGGTGCTCATGATCATGAGCGGCTGGACCCTCACATGATTAATATATCGAATGATGAATTAAATTGGTTTATTTATGATCACAATGATGCTTATGGTTTACTTATGCTTAATTGGGTTGGTATACACTTATACCTTAGTAACTATGCTGCTAAATAAAATATGGCCCACTATAGTGTTTAAAGCAACTTAATTAGCCAGCTATTTCCTTGTTAAGCCTTTGTATGTCATATGCTTTGCTCTATACTTGCTGAGTACTAACCATAAGTGTACTCGACCTTGCTTTATCTGCGGCTCAGGCTTAGACAAAAGGTTTTGGTGGAGTATTTTGGAAGTTTCTAGGTGTACGTGTTCCCCATTCCGCTGCCTATGGAGAAGTGTTGAAGTTCTGTTGCTAGTTATTCGCTTCACGTGAGTGTAACAATGTTGATTAATATCATTTACATTTTTGCACTGTCTTTTATATCACTGATGAAGTCTCATATGTGTGTAAACTTGATCCTGCGCACATATGATAGTCATTTGGTTTTGTTTATAAAACCGGGTGTGACAGAAGTGGTATCAGAATTGTGTTGACTATAGGACGTAAGTCTAGAGTAGCAATGGTCGTTTTTAAGGTCTAAATGCTTTCTTATACTTTCTCTACCTTGTCCGCTCCAATCCTTGTCTAAATTCGTTGTATATCTTCAACCATAACTTACCTTCTCCTTGGTTCTTAATCGTCATTCAACTTTACACTTGTTTTGTTATTTCTTGAGCTCTTAGCTGACGTTTCTCTATAAGCCAATAGAAACATCATTGTTCACATTGGATGCCACAATTAATGACTTTTCTCTCACTAAGTATGAATTATTGGAAACAAGAGAACAATGGATATCCTGGAAACACCATCTGTTGTACTTTATCTCAACACAAGGATTTAGGAAATCAACCCCTCCAAAGTTATGTCATTGTTAGTAGAGTCGCCGTTGAGGTCGATGTTTAGTTCTAGTGTCGGAATGTTTGTTGTGTGTTTGTTGTGTGCTAAATGTTTGATTTGGCTCTTTGTAATGAGTGTGATGTTTTATGGAGCGATGACCAAAATTATATCTTAATAAATCAATTAAATGATTAAATTGTTGGGTTTTGTCTTTTCCCTAGTCTTAGTACCTAGGTAAGTTCCAAATTCATCTTTAGCATATCTAATTTTCAATCACTTCATGCACAAATCTATTCCCGTCACCTCCTGATACGGCAGCACTGTTTAATTCATATCTAGAGCTACCAGACTCTGATTGATGCAAATCCAGTTGTATTAATTTCATAATTTCATAAGTTATTTTCTGGAAATATTTCAAGATTTTTGGATTATTGGACACAGAGATAAATGACTTTTTGTGGGATAATGAGAATTTGTTTTGGTAATCTGACACAGTCGACTTGTTTATTTCATATCTCAAGTGTCAGAGCTCCAATTGACATGAAACTAGTTGGGTTAGTTCCAGAATTGGATAAGCTATTCTCTGGTAAAACATTGCCATTTTTGGATTTTCTAGGAAAGAGATACCTGCGTTTTATTGGAGTATACAGAATCTGTTTAGAGCATCTGACACAGCTAGAGTGTTTTCTTTATATCTTTAGTTTCCAAACTCCAAATGAGTTGACTCCAATTGCATTGGATTCATAATTTCATTATCTACGTTCTGGAGAAGTTTTGTGATTTTTGGATATTCTTTCTAGGAGATACACCTATTTTTCCGAGATAACCTGATTCTGTCCTTAACATTGAAAAGTTCTTAATGGATGCGATTCTTTTGTTGGTTATGTTGAGTTGGATAAAGAGCTTTGGCCATGCAAGTGCTAGTGTTGGAATCCTTATCTTGGTTCTCTCTCTATTTTATATAGTTTCATCTGCACTAGCACCATATCTTTCTATATCTATCTAAGTTTTTGTTTTCTATACAATCAGATGGAGAACACTAGGTCTGGTGCTGGAAGCAGTGAAAATAATCTAGAGCCTAACTCAAGCCAAAATCAGATGTCAACTTCAGCATTGGAACAGTTTATGGCTGCCTAGACTCAGTTGATGACTAATATGGCCAATTCTATAGCTCAGTTGAATCAGAATCAAGCTCCTCCACTACCCCCAAGAGATAGGCACATGGATTTCATGAGTCACAACCTGCCTACATATTCGCACTTTGTGGACCCTCTTGATGCTGATGATTAGATTAAAATAGTGGAGAAGAAGCTGATGATTACTAAGTGCACTAACAGAGAAATGGTCTTATATGCTGCTGGAAGATTAGAAGGTGCAACTTCAGATTGGTGGGATGCATATTGCTATGCTCATGCAGATTCAGGTTTCATCACTTGGCAGGAATTCAAGGATGAGTTTCATTCATATCATATCACTGTGAGTGTGATTAAGCTAAATAAGGATGAATTTCTCAGCTTGAAAAAAGGAGTGATGACTGTGAGTGCATATAGGGACAAGTTCATTTAGTTGTCTCGTTATGCCCCAAAACAGATAGCTAAGGATGAGAGGAAGCAAGACCTCTTCCTGGAAGGATTGATTATGCCTATTCGTTACCAGCTGATAGCACATTCATTTCATAGTTTTGATCAGCTAGTGGATAAGGCACTCTTGATAGAGAATTTGAGAGATGAGATAAATGAGAAGAAGAAGAGGAAGATGAACTCTCAGAGACAGATACTGTCTGATCGTAGCACTCATTTCCATCTTGCTCAGTTGACTGAGGTGCAGAGTTGTCCAGTGAGGCAGTACGGCCACTCTAACCAAGTTCAACTCCCACAAATCAGCTATTGGCCACAACCTAGTAACTGTCAAGCATCAGTTCAGCAAGCGCTAGAGCCTTCACAGAGTAAGCCCAGTCATGCAAGTGCTCTAAGTACCAAGGTGTGTTCCCGTTGTAAGCAAAAGAGACATATCATTAGTAAATATTCAAAGAAATATCCACATCTATTTGGTGGGAACAACCAAAAAACAAGCTACAATGCAGCCTCAATTAGTGAATAGAGATAAAAGCCCTGCTCAGGTCAGCCAGAAGCAACTGAACTCAATACAGGCAAATGTGAATCAAGTAAAAAGTATTACAGTTGCAAAGATTAGAGTAGTATATGAATTTCTAGATGTGTTCCCAGATAATTTGCCAGGTTTGCCACCAGATAGAGATATCGAGTTTTCCATTGAACTTCTACCTAGTACAACTCCTATTTCCAAGAGACCATACAGAATGTCAATTGATGGAAGAACTTAAGAAACAACTGAGAAAGTTGTTCGATAAGGGTTTAATTCACCCTAGTTCATCACCCTGGGGAGCACCAATTATCTTTGTTGAGAAAAAGGATAGTACACAGAGAATGTGTGTTGATTAAAGGTCATTGAATGAGCTTACTATCAAGAATTAGTACCCTTTGCCCAGGATCGAGGATCTATTTGATCAGTTGAAAGGAGCTAAGGTATTCTCCAAGATTGATTTGCGTTCAGGCTATCATCATTTGAAGATCAGGCCATCAGATATCTAGAAGACAACTTTTTTTTTGCGACCGTGCCTTAGCACATTTTTCATTAAGAGGAAAGCAATGCAGTTTACACACCGGAGCCCATACAGAGGATGGGTCGGTTAAAACAAACTAGAGTGACTAAACGTTTAACCAATTGGCGACCTCAACAACATCTACATCGGCATCTTCCGAGGTATTTAGGGAGAACGGTGTGGCTGTTGACGACCAAAATTGGCATAAAGCAGGATTCACAGGGAAACCGGTGGAACCGGATTCATGAACCGGTGTAACCGGTTTTGGTTCACTGTGGCTCATCTGACAGGGCAATCCGGTGGAACCGGTTTGGGAATCCGGTGGAACCGGTTTTCCCCGAATCCAAGTAGGTTTGGACTCTCTTTGCAGATCTGAGTTATAATAGGACTCTCCTTGCGGGGCAAGACCTCCCCACCCTATAAATATAAAGGGTTGCGGCCGATTGAGGATCATCACAATCGATCAAAATCAATCTATCTTTTATCGTATTTACTTTTCTTTCTCGTTACCCTACTTTTCCAACCCCATGTGCTGTTCTTCTCCTGTCTCCATGGCATGAGAGGGTGCCCTAGCTGGCCTGCCGAGCCTAGGGCAACCCAAGGTGCGCTTGCCCTGACGGGGTCCCTCCCGGGCGAGCGTTCGTTGGTTTCTCGCCGAGCTCCTAGCTGCCCGGCGAGAACCGGTTTAACCGGTTACCAGAACCGGTGAAACCGGTCTGGTCAGAGGTGCTGCAAGGAGCTCCTCTGCGTGTGCGAGTATTTGGCGCGGCACGTTTTCGCGTCAACATACTTTTTGGCGACTCCGCTGGGGAAGAGAATTTGGCTATCATGGCTGATCCATCAAACCCTAGCAATATGGTGACACTTGAAGGGCTACCTGAAGATCTACTCGATGGCATCAAGAAATTAATGCATCCTTATTGTTATCAAGTAACGGAGCAAGGCGTCATCATGATGAGTATAGCTGTCGTCAACGTGTTCAGGAAGTACGACCTGACAAGGCATAGTAAGTTCAAGGTTCACTTTATAAGTGGTTTGCTTAAATTTGTGGATGACTTACTTAACAGAAAAAATAGTGTGAATCTCATTCCTGTTAAACAAGAGTCGATTCTTGAAAAGCCGACTATTGTTATGCCTAATCCTTGCAATAATTGCCAAATTGTGATGTTGTTGGTCAAGAAACAAATCGGTCATCTTTAGCCGAAATTGTTGACCCAAAATCCCCTACCAAGAGCATGGAAACTGCATCTAACACTTCAATACTCGGGGGGCAACAAAACAAAGGCGAAGGTGCTGGTTGCACCGCAACCGGTTTGACCGGTTTGCAAACCGGTCTAACCGCTTCTTCTGAGGCTTTGCAAAATAAATCCAAACCTAAGATGGTTAAGCCTAAAAAACCTGAAATTGGTGTTTGGAAAACAATTGAATCCAAAGGTCGTAGCAAGCATCAAAGAGAAAAACCAAAGTCTAATGAAAAACTTCAGGTTAAGTCTCAAAGACAAAAAAAGGTCAATGGTGCTAGTCGGCCTAAAAATTCCAAACGCTTGAAATCTTCTCCAAGAGAGAAATTTCATGATCAGAATCGGCAAAGGAATACTTTTTCTGCATCAATGCTGTTTTCATCACATGGATCACCTACATCTATGCCATGGGGATTTTATTGTAGCATGCCTTATTCTTATTCTCCATGGTCTTATAATCCATGTATGTCATCTCTTCCAAGATATTTTTATCCAGATCATATTATATATAGAGAGCCGATAATTAGTGAATCACCATCTATGCATAATGACCATTTTGATCAAAAGAATCAGTCTACGTACAAAAATAAGTGTAAGGTGATCAAGCAAGTCTATCGTGTTAAAAAGGATGGTAGATTGAATCAAAATTCAGATTTGACACTAGACATGGAAAAGCCGAATATTGAAAAATCATCGGTTAGTTCTACTGGTCAGATTGTCCCTAATGAAGAACCTGTTTCAAACAATATAGCTGAGCAAAAATCAAGTTCGGCTGGGGGGCATGGTGATCTCAAGGTAATTGGTTCTATAGCAACCGGTTTAACCGGTTTTGAAACCGGTCTGACCGGTCCTGCCAGGAATTCTGGTAGAGCTGCAAATGTTACACCAAAAAGCAAGGTGATGAAGAAGAAGCCAACCTTTGCTGGATTGTTACATAAATATCAGAAAATAGCCGAGCAAAAGCAATTCAATCGGTTGGAAGACAAGCAAAGGAATAGTTCATCATCACCAGAAGCAAGAAAACATCAACGGTCCTCTCATTGGTCTTCATCATTTGTTCCGTTGATGCGTATGCCATGGAATGCATATTCAGGTATACCTAATTATGATCCATGGTTTTGTTATAATCCTTGGTCTTCATTTTACAATTATCAATATTATTCTTATAACTTACCAAGGGGGTATAATTGGTCATCATGGCCACATCATGATTTTTGTTATTAGATATGCTCAGATGCTCAAAGCCGAAAGTATTAGTTTCATACATATTATATTTAATAGAGTTTTATTTCGGCTATGTTAGCATACACGAAGAAATCATCATATGGGCGATGTAATGTTTGTCATCGTCTTTAGACAGTTTTGGTTATTGAGAATGTTTTCTAGTGCACAAGTTTACTAGAAAACAGGGGGGCATATGTTGATGACCAAAATTGGCATAAAGCAGGATTCACAGGGAAACCGGTGGAACCGGATTCATGAACCGGTGTAACCGGTTTTGGTTCACTGTGGCTCATCTGACAGGGCAATCCGGTGGAACCGGTTTTCCCCGAATCCAAGTAGGTTTGGACTCTCTTTGCAGATCTGAGTTGTAATAGGACTCTCCTTGCAGGGCAAGACCTCCCCACCCTATAAATATAAAGGGTTGCGGCCGATTGAGGATCGTCACAATCGATCAAAATCAATCTATCTTTTATCGTATTTACTTTTCTTTCTCGTTACCCTACTTTTCCAACCCCATGTGTTGTTCTTCTCCTGTCTCCATGGCATGAGAGGGTGCCCTAGCTGGCCTGCCGAGCCTAGGGCAACCCAAGGTGCGCCTGCCCTGACGGGGTCCCTCCCGGGTGAGCGTTCGTTGGTTTCTCGCCGAGCTCCTAGCTGCCCGGTTACCAGAACCGGTGAAACCGGTCTGGTCAGAGGTGCTGCAAGGAGCTCCTCTGCATGTGCGAGTATTTGGCGCGGCACGTTTTCGCGTCAACAGTGGCCAAGTGTCACCAACCCACAAGCACCCAGTAACGCCCCACAACCATGATCGCCTGCACCATCTCGTGGGGCAGACATGCCTATCTATTGAAGACCCTGTTGCTACGTTCTTTCCACAACATCCACGAGATGAGGATGACAATGGTGTCAAAAGCAGGCCGGTATGTCTTGTCAATTCTTTTTCGGGCCTGTAACCACCAATCTGCAAAGCACTGCACATCGTCGGATGGGGCGACCGATTCCCAACCAGCAGCGGTTAGGAAGGAGAACCACACCTCACGTGCAAAGACACATGAGATCATGAGGTGAGAGATCGTCTCGTGATGTTGGCAACAGAAGATACAAGAGTCATCCTCCTGGAGGCCATGTCGCTTCCGCCGGTCGTTCGTCCAACATCGACCATGTAACATGAGCCAAATAAAAAACTTGCATTTTGTCGACGCCTTCACCTTGCCCAACTCTTTGGCGCCCAGAATGGCATATTGGTCAAGGAAGAAGGCCTGATACGCCAAGGTTGACGAGAAGCAACCATCAGCCGTCCACTTCCATCGCCAAACGTCGGGTGTATCCAGATTGAGGTGGACAGTGTGCAGGCGCTCCCAGAGCTATAGATATTGGATGATGACCTGGACAGTAAGAGCACCCGTTATATCCCTTGCCCAACAATGGTCATGGAGGGCTTCCTGGACTGTCCAATGATTGCGCACCTGTGGACCGACTGCCCGAACCAAGCAAGGTACGAGCTATTCCATTGATCGACCGTTGAGCCATTTGTCCTTCCAGAACAGACAATTGTCACCATTGCCCACCTCCACCGAGATCGAGTTCTCGAAGAAAGCCAGCATTGCGCGTTCCAGCCAATCTGGCAAACATGACCATGGCTGTCTGTCCGCTTCTGTGCGTTGGAGCCACAGCCAATGGAGACGAAGGGCGTAGCCCTGCAGTCGGAGGTCTGGGACGCCTAGACCCTCCAAAGGTGATGGCCTACAGACACATCACCAGGCCAGTAGGCAGTGGCAACCCAGCACGACCTCAGTGCCTTTCCAAAGAAAAGCTCTACACCGTTGATCAATGCATTCAATGACCCAAGCTGACAGGGTGACCACGATCATCGTGTGAACCGGGATAGTGGATAGCTTTGCTTTGATGAGGACAGATCTTCCTGCATGGTTGAGCAAACCAGCTTTCCAGGAGGGTAATCCCTTGCATACCTTGTCGACAAGCGGCAGTAGGTCCCTTTTACGCAGTTGGAAGATGGACAATGGAATGCCTAAGTATGTGCAAGGAAATGGCTCGAAGCGTCTCGGGAAGAAGCGCATCAGTGTAGCCGAGGCTTCCAAGTCACACTAAATTGGCGATATCAAGCATTTGCCCGGATTGATCCAAAGGTCGGACGCCGCCCCAAAGATGTCTAGGGCTATTCTGATCACGGTGAGGTCCTGCTCATGGGGCGCGGTGAACAACACAACATCATCAGCATAGAGGAATGCTCGCTCCTTGATGCGAGCTGAGCCCAGTGGTGTAAGAAGATGTAGTGTGTCTGCTTTCCTCAGAAGGGCATTAAGGGCCTCCATTGTGTGTCTGCTTTCCTCAGAAGGGCATTAAGGGCCTCCATTGCCAACACAAAGAGCATCGGGGATAGAGGATCCCCCTGACGTAGTCCACGTGCATGACAGATACGTGTGCCCGGGCCTCCATTGACAATCACCTTGGTGCTCATGGATGTGAGAAGCATAGATATCCAATTAATCCACCACCTAGAGAAGCCCATGTGTGAGAGGACGATGAGTTTAAAAAGGACCAGTCCATAGTATCAAAAGCCTTGGCAATGTCGACCTTGATAAGAGCCGTCGGTTGCTTGTTGCGGTGCAGCGGCTTAGCCGTGAGTTGTACTAATCTGAAGTTGTCATGCAACAACCGCCCACGGATGAAGGCGCTTTGGTTCGGCCTGACTAACTCATGGAGATGTGGAGCCATTCATGTTGCCAAAACCTTGGTAAGTAATTTCGAAAAGCTATGGATAACGCTGATCGGGCAGAAGTCGTTAATCAATGTAGCCTCAGGCCTTTTCCGAAGCAGGATCATGTACGCCTAATTAAGCAGGTATAAGCTACGACCATCGAGCGACCAGAGTGCATGGAAAGCTGCCATAACCTCCTGATGTATGATATTCCAAGCGGTCTTGTTGAAGAGGCCGGTGAAGCCATCGGGTCCAGGCGCTCGATCCGGCGGCAGATCGTCAATAGCTGCCTTGACTTCCAGTTCGCTGAAACAAAAGTCCAGCCCCTCTATAACTGCGGGAGTCCCAGGGAGCCCAGGTCCAGTTCCATAGAAGTATTAGAACGGGTGCCCAAGACCTCCTCGAAATGAGAAGTAATGGCTGCGATCTTGTCCTTCTCATCTATGTAGATGACGTTGTTTAACTGGACGGAGGCAATGTTATTCTTCCGCTTGCGGTGGCAGGCTTGCAAGTAAAAAAATTTGGTATTAGCATCTCCTTCAGCCAGGAAGGTTAGCCTCGACCGTTGTCTGATGATAGTACGCAGCATAGATACCAAACCGAGGCATTTCATCTTCATTCGTTTGCGCAGGCGTTGCTCTCTGGGCAACAACGTCCTGTGCTCCATTGCCATGTCAAACCTTAAAACAATCTCCTTGGTGATAGCAAGTTGTAGTCTGAACCCTCCAACATGTTTGGCACTCCAGCTGCACAGGGCCTTGGCCGTGGCCCTTAGCTTGTGGTCCATAACGGAAGGGATCAGATAGAGGAGGTGCCCGCGAGGTCCAAGCGGCCTGCACTACATCCTGGATGCCTACAAACCTTGGCTAGATGTTCTCAAACTGGAACCGATGAAACATGGAAACTGCCGAGCACGTACGCAGCAGGAGCGGTGCGTGATCAGAGCACTCCGTGGACAGAGCGTGCAGGCTATGGTTCGGATGAACCAAAAGCCAGTCCTCTGAAGCGAAGTAGCGATCAATACGCTCAAGGGTCAGGGCCGATCGTTCATTGCTCCAGGTGAAATGGCGACCCTGGAGGGTGATCTCCTGGAGCTCCGCATCGTTGAGAATTCGTCGAAAGCGATTCATCATGCATGGGTACAGGGAACCGTTGCTTTTGTCTGCCGCCTGGTATATCAAGTTGAAGTCACCACAGAGAAGCCATGGTCTAGGACGGCCGACTCTGATGTCATGTAGTCCTTGGAGGAAAGCGATCTTGGCCTCGTCTGTGTGTGGTCCATAAACACAAGTTAGCCACCATGCCACCGAGGAGTCCTGACGTAACGAGACCTTCACTGTGACCGACTGTTCTTTCACCATCATGGAGGAATCCTCCCATACATCCGTGCGCCAGGCCACGAGAACCCCACCAGCCATATCAAGGGCAGGCAAGCAAACATAATCAAAGCCGTAGCCCAACATATCCATTACTAAAGCGTCATTACAAGCATTAAGTTTAGTTTCTTGCAACAAAATCAAGGAGACGCGCTCCTGGGCGACCAGAGCTTGTACAGTATTATGGCGGGCGTGACTGTTAAGCCCATGAGCATTCCAAAGAAGAATGTTTTGTGCTTCCATGGAGAGACAATTTTGTGATCACAACAGCACACAGAGTTCAGGACTCTAACGACTGCTCCTCAAAAGAGAGCACAGGCCCGTCATGTGGGATCAGTCATTGAGGGCATCGCACTGAGCATCAGTTACCTGTCCAATGAACAGGTCGACGAATTTCTGAAAGGTCGGGTGGTGTATCGGGTGCCGATGAAGAATCCGTCAATTTGAGTTTCCGCATCATGACATTCTGAGCCTGCACCACCGGCTTTGAGGCACGAAGGCATGACTGGCGTGCTAGCCGTTCACTTCGGCGTACCAGCATGACAGAGCGATTGACCCGCACGCGCAGACGATGCAGGTGTGATGCGATGGAGAGAGCTGGAGGTGAACGTTGTTTTGCGACCGAACGCGCGAACTTGGAGACTGCCTCGCGTACGGTGAGGAAACTTCCGCAGCAATGGGAAATGGCAGCACCTGCTCTGATCCCCTGGAGAAGCGAACATGGCAGTCTGCAGGCGATGCCGGGCACGGTGACTGGGAACGGAGCAGGGGTTCATCGCTTTCATCGAATCTGATGCCTTCGAGGTCACAGTCCAAGACCTCATCCACACGGCCTGGCTCAGTCGAGGCAAGGATCATGTTGGGCCGGTCAACTGGCACCTAAGAGGCCTCTACATGCATTTGGTCAAGACCGCAGTCCGGCCCATGTTCACGATAGCACGACCAAGGAAGCACATCCAGAAGCGGCGGGCATAACTGTGCCAAAGGAGGCGACCGTTCTCCCACCAGTGCAGCTTCAAAGCACATGGGATCAGGACCAACCTGCACCACCGCGCGAATCCTGCCGGTGTCCGCCAGACACAACATCTCCATTGTGGTAGGCCCCAGCGACTGTTGACAATGGCCCGGCGCCAATGGGCCCTCGATAGGGGCCTCCGTCAGCAGGGTGGAGGGCCTCGTCCCCCCTCGATGCACACACCTTCCAATGCATAGTCGGCTCGTGAGTGACCATGCTCGCTCCGCCGCGCCTCGGTGGTCAGCCACCCCTCGGCAGGAACGACCATGAGCCCCGCCGGTAGCCAGCTCTCCCGCCGGAGGTGCACCATCCCCAGACCTGCCGGCCGGAGCAGAACCAAGGACTGTGCACCACGGTCAAGGCTTGGAGCAGCATCCCTACTGGAAGCCGGGGTAGTCTTTGTCGAAATCACTGGACCTGCCATCCGAGCCAACACTAGGATCATCTTCCGAATCCGAGGGATCATTCCAGTCAATGATCTCCATAATTGTGACCTCAATGCGGTAGCGCATGGTCGGCAAGCGATGCGGCATGATCTCCTCTGGCTGGAGACACATGACAGGGTCATCATCGCCATTCACCGGCTCGAGATGGCAATGATAACTTCATTGGGAATAAGATCGGGGTCCAAGCACCAGGTGACTACCTCGTAAACACGGTTATNCCTTCGAGCGGGGTATCGGCCCGACTGGTTCACAACAAGTCAACGAACCCGGCTGAGAAAAATGGTAACTACAGAAAAAACCGAAACCATTCGAGAAACACAGGACATCACTCACCCCTTCGCAATCCTCCGCGTCCGCTTGGACCCCGTCGGCGCTGGGGCCTGCGGGGATGCGGGCCGCTTGGACCCCGCCAGCGTCGTCGGGGCAGGGGCCACGGGCGCGACTGCGGCGTCCCTGCCCGAGTGGGGCGCCGCCCGACCTGACGAGCCTCCCCCCTCGACCGGTGTCAAGTCCGGCTGCCTTGTCGTGACCCTCACCGGGGCGGGAGGGGCTTGCGTCTCCACCACGGGCGTCCGGGGCGCGTCCCGCCCTTCGCTCCGCGCCCGCGTCATCTGAATGGCCGACGGCGGCCGCCTGTCGTCCCGCGGCGCGAATCGCAACGGGGAGCGCGACGCCCCCGAGGACGAGCCCCCTTTGTGGGCGCGCTCTGATAGGTCCCGGCTCCGGCTCCTCTCCCGGGGAGGGGAGACCGTCTCCCGCCGGGAACTCCTTCCCTTCTCGAGGTCGTGACGGGAGGACGGAGGTGTGCGGCTGCGCCTCTCGCGCCGCCTCTCCTCGGAGGACCGCCGATGCCGGTCCGACCGAGAGCCTTCGCCCCTTCCCGAGTCCGGCGGTGGCGGCCCTCCTCTCCCGCTCCGCCCCGAATGCTGCGCCGAGGACGAGGCGCCGGCGGTCATCACCACGACCGACTTCAGCTTCTGAGGAGGCGAGTCGTCGTCACTCTCCTCGTCATCCTCGCTCCCCGAGACGTTCTCCACGAACTCCTCGGGGTCCTCGTCCTCGGAGACGTCGTCCTCTCCCTTCCTCCTCCTCCTGGATCGCTCGGCGTTCCGCTCACGCTTGGCGACCTCGTTCTTCTTCCACTCCTCCCGGCGATCTTTCCTCGCCTTGGCATACGCGGCCTGGGCTCGGTTTCTCGCCTTGTCCTCGGGGAGTGGCGGCCGGGAGAGGGTGCAGTGGAGGCCCTTCATCTAAAAGAATCCAGGATCAGCCAACCGAAAAACCAATCGGGGATTCAAGGTGCACGAAGAAAACCTTACCAGGTCCCTGGTGCGCTTGTGCGGGAGCATGGGGAGGAGGCCCGGGGGAGGATACGCTTCATGGCCCTTCCCCATCGCCGCCGTCACCCGACGCTTCACCTCGTCCCCCGACGGCGGGGGGATCATCGTCACGGTCCCCTCGAAGGGGGCATTCTTCGGGATCATCTCCCAGATCTGGAGAGTGCGCCGCCTCAGCGGCACGATACCTCTCGAGAGGTACCCGCCGAGGACTTCTGCTGTGGACACCCTCGCGTCGCGGAGTCGGGCGAGGGCCTCCCAGATGTCCCCGAGAACCTTCTCTTGCCGCTCCTTCTCGGGCCCGTACGCCCATGCCTCGGGCAACCTCTCGAAGGTTTTTCCGGTGTACGCCGGAAGGGGGTTTCTGCTGTCGTTCTTCAAGTAGAACCACAGCGGATGCCAGCCCTTGTTCGAGCTGGTCAATGTCCCCGAGATGTAGGCCTTCAGCCGCCCCTGCTTCGCCTTCAGCACGGCGCAGCCAATCGTCGCGGGGGCTCCGCCCTCCGCGGAGTGCAACGAAAACTTGAAGAAGTACCTGAAGAGGTCCCAATGGGCCCCTATCCCCAGGTACCCCTCGCAGAGAGCGACGAACACCGCCATCTGCTGGACTCCGTTCGGGTTGAGGTGGTGGAGCTCCAGCCCGTACTCGTTGAGTACGGCGCGGATGAACCTTCCTGCGGGGACGGAGAACCCGCGCTCGTGGAAGGCGACGAAAGAAACAACGTACCCCTCCGGCGGCTGGGGGTAGTCCTCGACGCCGGGCACCTTCCACTCCCCGGCCTCCGTCAACGGCGGAAGCAGTCCTTCCGCCACGAGACCCTCCAGCTGCCGGAGCGAGACGCGGGAGCGCTCCCAGGTCGACATCTTCAAGCAATCCGAAGGAAGAACGCCGGCGGGATGGGAGGCTTGGTCACTCGCTCCCCGGAACGGCGAGGCGACGGCGGCGGAAGACCCAAGGAAACGAGCGGCGGCGACGAAGGAGACGAAGCGCGCAGCGAAAAATTGGAAAGCGCGGGCCGGGGTAAAACCCGAGGCCGCCGCAGCACGCGGCTATAAATAGGGGCAAGACGAAATGGCCGCTGCCTTAATTGCGCGGGCCCACCACTGGCGCCGCGGCGACGTGCGCACGTCGCTTCGCCTGACCTCCTCAAAAGGCGCGCCCACCTCCCCACGCGGCGGGGGACCGGGCCGACGCTTCCGTTCCCGGCCCGTCAACGGTCGGGCGGCTGTCCGGCCCACCAAAGAAGCGTCCCCGACAAGCTTCCCCTCCCCGACAGGTTCTTCGATCCCGACAACATCCAGGGAAAACCACCCGGGCACAAAACCTTAACAAGAGCACCAGCTCTTCTCAAGGCTCGGGGGCAACACCCGGCGGGTGCGCTCGCGCGCCCCCACCAGGAAGATCATAACTTACCCTATCCACGCCGCCATCCAGCCTGGGCGCGAGCCTTCATCTCCCCCCCAGGCTCGGGGGCTACTGACGAGGGTCCGAATTAGGGGTACCCCACCAAACCCTTAATCCAGGAGCTCACGATAATCCACCCCTCAAAAAGCAAAAATTAAAGACCCAAACCAAAGCAGATTCATCATGCCACGACACCTCGGAGGCCGCCCGACGAGTCTCCGATTCGCCCGAGGGGTTCTCCGCCTCCGAGGAGTCCCCGCGATTCGCCCGAGGAGTTCTCCGCCTCCGAGTGGCTCTTCCGGTTCGCCCGAGGAGTTCTCCGCCTCCGAGTGGCTTTCCGGTTCGCCCGAGGTGTTCTCCGCTCCCGAGTGGTCTCCAGCTCCTCGGGTAAAACTACCCGGCCACGCCCCGGCCCATCCGGCGCCGTACCCACTTGGTACTTGCCGCGTCAGAGCATGATGGGCGTCCGTCCTTCGCCACGGCAGCCACAGTGGCGCCCGTCTCATCCGAACAGGAACGCT
Organism: Alloteropsis semialata; assembly: GCA_004135705.1. NCBI lineage: Eukaryota > Viridiplantae > Streptophyta > Magnoliopsida > Poales > Poaceae > Alloteropsis > Alloteropsis semialata. The sequence continues at coordinate 45,121,486 of CM014273.1, forward strand.
ACAGTCTGGAGAAGGAATGCATGCGCTACACCGGGCACTCAAGTACGATCCCAGGCGCCCATGGACGACACCTGGAGCCCGAGCAGGACACCTGGAGCGCCCGAGGACCTCGAGCAAGTCAACCACGACCTGGGAACTACCCGGGAGCTTACCCGAGAAGGCGTCGACACCAACCACCCGGGATGTACGATCCCGGGTCCGGCGGGGCGCCCACTCCGTCAACACCTGCTCCCGGTACGGCTCGGCGAGCGACGCTGGTTGAAGCTCTCGGGGGCAGTAACTCCCCTTGTAATTTTCTCCTTTCTTACCCCTCACTCCCTTCTCCCCTTGAGGCTATAAAAGGGGACAAGGGGACATCAGTGGGGGACATTCGAACACTAGTCGAACACTCGGTCACAGCACACGCAACACGCTCACTCGCACCACTCAGGGACTTGGGACCCTCTCCCTCTCCCGACTAGTTTGTACACCCCTACTACAGACTTGGACTTGAGAACACCGGCACACACTGGACGTAGGGTATTACTCTCCGGAGGCCCGAACCAGTCTAAAACCCCCTGTCTCTCGAGTCACCATCCGGGCCCTGACACGCGATCGTAGGAAATTTACTTGTCGGCGGTAGAGAACCCCGACACAAAATAATTAAGAGAAATTATAAGAAGAAATAACATTGAATGTTGCAGAGAATGTAGTGCCCTTTAGCTTGTTCAGGCTATTTTGGTAGTACACAGTGTTTATTTGGGGCGTTAGCAATGAGACTCGGGCGGTCTTCCATGCGTTAGTCCCTTGAAACAAGTGCGCATGATAAATAGCTAGTTTTGCTTTGGATCAGCAACATTTGGTGATATGATATGAGTATTGTAGTAGCCCCCGACTCTCTATTTGATTAAATGGTAACCAGTTAGAGAGTAGAGCAAAAGTAAAAAAGAAGTTTGCAAGTGGTAGCCCCCGACTCTCTATTTGGACATTGATATCAAATAGAGAGTAGAGCAAGTATCGCAGAAAATAAAACTTGAAATAACTTATCTGATATGTCAGACATGTTGATTGCAGTAGTGTTGATCGTGACAAACGCGATCTGATTGCTAGTTACAGGTAATCTGCAAAATAATAAATTGATTCGCAAATATGATAGTTAAATCTGTAGGAACGACTAGAAAGCGTCGTGAATCTGTAGCCCCCGACCAGCATGTTCGGGGCAACATGTTTGGAAAAGCCCCCGAGCCTTATACTCGGGTTCGTTGAAAATAGAATGAGTACTTTTTACACTTTGAGACCAAATACTGGGCATGTATTATAGGCACTCTTGTGGCAGTACTGCTGATTATTGATGAGTACTTTGATCACTCGAGGTCGAGCACTTCACCAAGCGCAATGGACCCTCTCATGACGGCACCTCGATATTTTAGTACTCGGATCATTTGAGGTCGAACACTCCGTCGAGCGTAATGGACCCTCTCATGATTTGTACTTTGATATTTATGAGTACTTGAATCATTCGAGGTCGAGTACTCCGTCGAGCACAATGGACCCTCTTATGATTTGGTACTTCGGCGTACTTTGGACTCGCTCGAGATCGAGTATTCCGTCGAATACAATGGACTCTCTTACGATCAAGCACTTTTAGAATAATAGAGCACCTTGGACCCACTCGAGATCAAGCACTCCGTCGAGCACTTTGGACTCTCTTATGGTCAGACGCTTCGAATACGCTTCGGGCTTGCTTGAGATCGAGTGCTCCGTCGAGCACAATGGACTCTCTCGCAATCAAGCGCCATAGGAATTTGAATAGTTCAAATCTTTGAGATCGGATACTTGGACTTGCAGTATCTCTGAATCAGCTCAATAGATATTGTAAATATGAATATTGAGGCTTTGAATAGGCACTGATGCTTATGCGAAAAGGCAGTTAGTAAATAATATAATAAAAATAGAGATGCCTGATCTGAGTATGTGTTCGGGTATGCGATGGAGCCCCCGAGTATATACTTCGATAGAAAAAGGCTGTCTACACACCCGTATTAAATTTTATGCTTTATTGCGTTAACTGGACTAGATAATTTTGTTACTTAAATTCAATTTAGGCGTTTGTAACTTCACTAAGGACGAGATGTTCGACGATCTCTTTGATGCCTGTATGTGTTAGATATAGTCGCCCGTCATCAAATTTAAGCAGGATTATTGCTAGTTTCACATTTATTTATCACGGATGTATAGATCAAAATATTGAATAGAATAATAGAATAATTGCGAAAGTATTGAAATATCGCTTATCTGTTTGGATGTCCGAACAGGAGTGTAGGTACGCGGCCTCGTGTTCGGGATACGAAGCCCCCGGGCATTGTCCGACGTCGATGATGCTGACTCTGACTGCCGTGATGGAAACGGTGACGGAGATCTTGCTTCTGCGGACGGCAGGACACCTTTCGTGGTCTTGTGGAAAAACGTTGCGCGGCGGCAGGCTCATAACCCAGAACTCGACCATCCACGATCCATGCATGCAAACACACGCACAAATAAAAGAATGATTAGTAAATAATTAGAACTTCATGCATGTGCGTACATGCGCCTGCGACTGCAGGCAAACGAGGGAAAGAGAGATTAATTGAGGGTCACGCTTTTGCCCTGCACGTGGATTCAGCTGTGCTTCTGCAGACAGATTTCTTTGCAGGTGATTCTTCGGGACGGAACATGGTGCGGCTTTGCAGATTGATCCCGAGGAGCCCAGTGCGAGTACGGACGATGGCACGACGCGCACATGCGGCAAGATGCGTACCGCCGCCGCGTAGCGTAGTAATCTTCGGGCATGATTGGTCAGGATTTTGCTTGTTCGGCAAATTGTCTTCGTTCAATGTTCGCTCGAGTCGACGAATCATGTTCTTCCGATCAGTGTTAACTCGAGTCGGCGAATCGTGTCTTCTGATAATTGTTCGCTCGAGTCGGTGAAATGACTTGATCCTTGTTCGCTCGAATCGGCGAATCTACGGGTCGTTGGTATGATCAATCTTCACGCAAGGGCCCCTACCTGGCGCGCCTCTGTCGAAGTTATATTCGGCAGATACTTGGTTCCTAGGGCACCCTGCTTCCTGCAAAGAACGATCATAGTAGACGAATAGAGATAAACAGAGACAAGGGATTTTTATACTGGTTCGGGCCCTCGGGATCGAGTAATAACCCTACGTCCAGTTGCTTCTTGTATTATTTCGGCGAATACAGAGAGTACAATATGGTGTATGGAGTATCAGGTGTTGGATTGGATACCCCCTACGTACAGGATCCCCCACTATTTATGTCCGGGCATTACAAGACAAAACAGACCTAAACCTATTAGGACTCTATCTCCTGTCTTCGGGCTTCCCTTCCTTGAATAGGCCGCCGTGTCCTGCTCGGAGTCTCTCGTCTGGAGTCGGTGGTCGGTAATCCTCGTAGTTGGGTACCCTGGTATTATGGCCACAACACATTTATTAGGCCATTCCGAGCGAGCGGAGAGTTTCATGTCGTCGTGGTTTCTAAGAGAGCCACGTTATCTAAGGGTCTGTTTGGATCCACCTCAACTAAAGAGCTAAACTTTAGCTAGCTAAAGATGAGCTAGCTAAACTTTAGTTGGGGGTGTTTGGATCCTCGAATTAATTGATGACAATAGATCATGCTACACCTCATAAAAATAATAAAAAAATAAAGAATGGTGGCTGCACTAATTTTAGAAGGGGCAATCTTGTCTTTAATCATGTTTTAGCTGGGTTCAACCAGCTAAACAAATAGTGCACCTTTTAACCTCCCGCTAAAGTTTAGCTGTGTTTTAGCTGGCTCCGTTTGGATCCCTGGCAGCTAAACTTTAGCGGCTAAAGTTTTGTTGTGGGATCCAAACGGGGCCTAACTAGTTTTGAGTTGATGTATGAAACATGAATTTCTAATGGATAGTTTCATACCGCGGTTTCATAGGCTAGACATAGCATTTAATTACGATGCACCCCATTGGACACAAATGAATGAAATGAAACTCTCTTGCCCGCAGTGGTAGTTTCATCAAGTTTCATAGTCTTGAAAACAATGTAGACACAATTTCATCCTAATGAAACTCCTTAGAGCATCCCAACCCAATGACTAGGATAGTTTCCATAGCATTAAGGCCCTGTTTAGTTCCACAAAAATGCATAAAGTTTTCACCTAGAGAACGTGTTAGTTCATTTCTTCTCTCTGTGCACGTGACCCAATGCATAGATACTATGCATAACGGGTGCATCTAAACACCCCCTAAATACCATGACAAGTAAAAAAAACTGATGTGGCATGAGAATTAATGAGACAAGAGATAAAAATGGTTTCTCGTGCAAGAAACCATATCTACATGGAAACCAAGGAAAAAGAGAAGAGGTTTGGTTGAGAAAGGAGAGAGAAGAGAGACAATTGGATGATTATTTATTTTGAAGAAACTACCCATTGGAGAGATAGTTTCTATAATAGTGTCTCTGTGATGTGGCAACTATAGAAACTACGTGATAGTTTCTATAACAGTGTCTCTGTGATGTGGCAACTATAGAAACTACGTGATGGTTTTTTGGGTTGAGATGCCCTTAGACTGACTCCAACAACAGACGCAAACGCAAAATTACGGCGCGCACAGTAGTTTTGCCTCTCCGTTTCGTTCTCCAACAGCTGACGCATCGACGATAGGTATTTTGCGTACCGGACGGACGGGGACGCACAAAAGCGTCCCCTCTCTCCTCCCTACGCAAATCCTCCGTCCGCACGCCGCCGCCTCGAGCTCCTCGCCCCCACCCGCCTCTCCCTCCTCGGCGTCGGCAGCTTCAGCTCCGGCCTCCGCGAGGGACAGCGACAGCACATAGCGCGGCGTGGAGGAGCGAGGGAGCGCCGCACGCAGGCCTTGGGAGCTCCGGCCCCGGCCTCCGGGGCCGCGCTGTCCCGCGAGCTCCGGCCTCCGGCGCGGCGCGAGGCGGAGGAAGGCCCCGGATTTTGGGGGCTCCTGGATCACGGAAGGCGCCATTTTTGGCCGCCTTGCGAGCTCCGGGGAGGGCGCTGATGTTTGCCGTTTGATACAGCAGCGACCGCTCCGCCGGCGATGGCAGCGGAGGAGCTCCTGAGGAAGATACGGGAGCTGGAGGAGGGCCAGGCGGAGCTCAAGCGGGAGATTTCCAAGCTCGTGCCGGAGCGCGAGGGCGCACAGCCCCACTCGTCCTCGTCGCGCCGCCCCCCGCCGCCGCCGCCGCAGCAGCAGCCTTCGCCGGCGCGGCGCGCCCTCGCCGCGCTCCCTTCCTCGTCGTCGCGGCTGCAACGCTCGGGCCGCGTCGGGCTCACCGAAAGGCAGCACGTCAAGGCCCTGCACGCGCTGGGGCAGGCCGTGCATATCATTGCCCCTGGCGGGAAGCTCCTGTACTGGTGAGGCCTCGGGCGGCGGATTGGGAGGAG
>CM014273.1:45127912-45199097 GCA_004135705.1 Alloteropsis semialata
TTATATTCATGGAAGATGTATTGGATTGACAGAGCAAGGAATGATAATTAAAATAAAGAAGTCCGATTAGGAAAGAACCTTCAGTATTGGAAAGAAGTCTCCAGGCTGCATGCAAGACAATTAAATAAAGGAAAACATCGGCTGATGGTCAAACGGGGCAGAGCAGTCTAGCATGTGCATGCATCAGAATAAAGAAAGCAAGTTGCTAATTAGGAACAAGGAGTACAGGTTAATCACGCATGCAGATTGGTCTTTGTCCGGATGAGCCAAAGAAGCTTAATTAGCAAGGATTCTATAGAAAGGAAATTAGAGTCCGTGTATCTTAATATTTCCTTTTTGTTTAGTTATCTATAATTAGCTAGTCAGAGTCATTAGGACTTTGTTTCCGTACGTGAGGTCCATACCGCCCCTATAAATATAAAGGGATGACGGTCATTGTAATCTTTATCTCTCGATCAATACACAAACTGGCATCACGCCAAAACCTTAGGAACCATGTAGCTTATCGACGAGTTCTTCAGCAAGCTGGGCTGCATCAGTATTCGATCTCCAGCCTGCCGCGAGTTCCGTCACCCGGATCGATCCAAGCTTTGATCTGAGGCGCATCGCCCTCTTCTCGTTTGGATGGTTCAACTACCGAATTAGCGTAAGCTTTGAATTGAGGTGCATCGCCCTTTCTCGTTTATGCTGTTCAACGTAACATGTCGGCTTTACTTTGCTTATTCAATATAATAGCCGATCTGTTACTGACGGGCTGTTCTTCGAGTTTTCGGGTTTGGTCTAGATTCCCTACGTCGGAGCTAGATTTATCTTGATTATTAGAAGGCGGCTTATGCGGTTGTTTGGAGTTTCTAGATTGATTTAGATCTGCGCCATGTGAATTGATCTGACTCTTCAAACAGCTATGAGCATTGGTTTAGTCCGATTTGAGCTGACAATATCGTTCCAGGTCCGATTCATCTTTATAGGCTTAATCTGGTTGTTCTTTGAATATCGGGTTTGATCTAGATTCCCTACGTCGGAGCTAGATCCTTCTTGATTATTAGAAGGCAGCTTATGCTGTTGCTTGAAGTTGCTAGATTGGTTTAGATCTACGCCATGTGAGTCAATCTGTTTCTTCAACAACTGTGAATATTGGAACGATCTTGTTACTGTTCTATCAGGATGATTATCATTGCGAGCTTCCTGTCCAAGAGATTAGGCAGGAGGGACAACATATCGGCTCTCACAGCTTATTGAATATATTGCAACGGGCAAAGCCGATCTGTTATTATGATTGCATCAAGATTAGCTGCGGGAGAGCTGTCTTTATTATATCTGCGAGCAATTACGTGAGGCAATGGTGCCACCGATTTATCTTTGGATTGCCAAGATTGGTTTAGATTCCCTACGTCGGAGCTGGGTTTCTCTTGGTTATTCAGTGATTAATCGTTTATTGGGTTGTTCTTTGAGCTTTCGGGTTTGATCTAGATTCCCTACGTCGGAGCTAGATTTATCTTGGTTATTTGAAGGCAGCTTATTCGATTGTTTGAGGTTGCTAGATTGATTTAGATCTACGCCATGTGAATTAATCTGATTCTTCAACAGCTATGAGAGATCGGAAAGCTAGCAGATGTATTAGAGATGATGATCAAGCAGTTAAGATGATGAACAGTTTATCGGCCTTATTCTGTACTGATTATATTCTGCAAAGGCATGACCGGTTCGCTATATGATATCGATCATGCTCCTTGTCAGTTGAATGGTCAAACTGACTGGCACGCTGCGAACCTGAACAAAGTGCAGGCTGGCACTGGAGTGAAGCAGATCTCCCTGGTCTTCTTGTGTTGATCGCTGAGGATACGACCGCCGGTGGGACCCATTTGTTTGATTTGAAGTCAGATACATCCACAGCTATATGAAGCCAATCTTATTCTGGAAGGTTCAATGGGACGCGGAAAGACGTCACAAGATTGGCTCTATTATTATATTGTCCCATGAAGCAGGTTGCGCAAATATCTGTCATCGGCTATATGTTTATTGGGTAATTCTCGGAATATATTGCTTTGATATATTGGAAGATTTATGAGCATGTACCTGGTTATATTGTCCAAGAAAGCCGATTGAAATATTCTAGATTAATTATATAACAACAATTATCAGATAAGCAAGGTTGGTCAGCCAACATTTTATTCGAAGCTGTTGCCACATCCTGGTCCGATGGCCACATCCTGGTCCGATGATGAGATAAAATATTGGCCGATCAGGTTAATGTTCTACATGGCCACATCCTGGTCCGATGCGCGTGTAATCATCGGCCTATTCATGTATGTCTACAAGCAGCCGAAGATTTCCTGTTGGCAGTAGTGTTGACCAACCACATACAAAGTCCAGGGTACCTGTACAAATGTTATTACCGATTGAATGATGGGCTTCTATGACTGTTGAGAAGACTGCTTGCTGACAAGGATGACATCAATTTGAAAATTATTCTATCTCGGGTGCAATATGTCTTGTCGTGGCAAGCAAGGACTCCGATGATGAGCAGATGATGGAGCGTATGACTTTGCAAAGGGCAGCTCCGATGTGAGCGACCACCATAATCGGCAGACTAGGCAGGCTGCAGAATGCGTCGGCATAGTGGACAACAGCACACCGCCATCGGCAACCGCGAGATGTGTAGGCCAGTCAGATGCTTCACTGCATATAAAGCCGATTGTCAAATACTAGGAGCTGCAATAAATCCTATATCATGTATGCTGTATATCGGAAGCATCGACTATCAAAAGAAGCATCGGCTATCAAAATATTATCATTAATATCAATGTTGAATCTGGCGTGGCTTCATTTTGGAAAATTGGTGGTGATACTTGATGGCCGATGGAGATTAATCGGATCGGCTCTGAATTATCCACTAAATGCTTAAATGGGGTTCTCAAGCTGGTGGCGGTCTTTCTTTCTCACTTTATGAACTGGCCGATGGTCAAAATATTATTAAATAATTTCTACACTGCAATTGGCCGGATGTGTAGAGAATATGTTTGATTAACGACTGGAGGTCTATGGAAGTCTTTCTTTTATTCGGTTGGATAAGGATCGGAGGAGCTAATGCAAATAAATAACTGAATAAGAAAAGTGGAGACATCGGCTGACATAAATGAGATACCCTTGCAATGGAACTCGACAGCAGATGATTCTGATTGTCGCTGGTTCCACCTGATATCCTGAATGTACAACTTGACATGCAACATGGCATAATTCGTCGGCTCTTTATAGGCGATAGGTGCCTATCGGCTCTTGGCTCTTGGACTGCCGATAAGAGCTCTATAGGTTATTATAAACAGCCAATGGGATATTTGCATCTATATTTTGCCTTGGAAAATTACTAAACATCCGATATGTGTACATGCTTACACATGAGAGCTGGTGCCATGCCGATTGGAGCAATATGATAATGCAAGTAGCCGAGTGTGAATGCACCTGTGACAGGCTGCACAAGTACATCGCCTGCATCGGCAACTGCGAGTAGACAAGTGCATCGGAGGCGAGTTCATTGGTTGCGATTTCATCAAATTGCAGTATGGAGTAAATCGGCCTCCAACTTGAAAGATTTTACTCACCACGTGTTGGATCATTCTGGAGAATAAAAGTATATAGTTGCTTTATATGACTATCCAAATAAATATTTACCAAGAGATTAACTCAAGATCGCATGACAGCAAGTGAAGCCGATGAGGTGGTCAAAAGAAAAGCTAATCTCCACAACCTGAGGCCGATAAGATTACTTGAAGTCTGCAGGTCTTAAGTCGTCGCCCTGCGCGTTGGTGCTGCCTCGGTTAAGTCTGATCCATCCAAACCGTGACGATGATTTGAGTCCTATTGATTTGACAGCTCATGACATGGTGTCACATAGCTATCGGCTTGTCACAAGCAATTACTGATGGCCGATAGTAAGAAAAAGCAATGGTTAAAATTGGTTGCCTCAAGATAAACAATTCTAATTATATACTCGGAGGGCATTGGCATATAGTTTCAAAGTAATGGACTCGTCGGATATTTGGGTGACAAAGTTATTTTGTAGATAACTGATAGGTCCAAAAGGTTGTTTTCATCGGCCAAATGAAAAGGAGCATTGATATTTGAAGCAATATTTGGCCTATGGGGGTATTTTGCTATTTTATAAGCAGCCGGACATATGTTACTATTATCGGCCGATCAGCTAAAGCATAAATTGACTAGACGGACAGTGAGATGGGGAAGCTTAATAAGCCGATGCTTGCAAACTGTTTGTATAATTAATTGATGGCCGATGGGTCAACACAGAGACATGATACATCAAGCCGATAGAGCTTCCAGTGGCAATCAGAGTCATGGGCTCAAGAGGAGCGTCGGATATCAGTAATAAAAATTGGCTGCTTATGGTTAGAGTTGATGGCAGGTTATAAGCGATGGCCGCTAGTGTTTATTGTTAATCGACAGATTAATTGTAAAAAGATATTGGTTCAAAGAGACATCGGCTGAAGACATTAGCTCAAGAGACTTGTTACGGTTCCTGGTTCCCTTTGCCTGGTTCCTTGTACTTGGGAACCGTCAGATCATGGCCCATGAACGGCTCACAAAATTTTCAAGTATCTGAAAAACTCTCTTAGTTCAAGGATAAAATAGCTCATTGGCTCGAGAGGAAATTCTGAAGATGGCACCAATGAGATCTACACCACGGGTTGCCGAGGGCATCATGATGTGATGGATACGATCAACGTTGCCACCAACAACTTGAGGATGCCGATATCTGGCGTGGCAACCTGGAGCTTGATGATATGTGGATAGGAGTCAATCGCCGCATGCTGGATTCAGATGGAAAACTAACACCGCTGGAGGTGTCATTGTGTGCTCACGGTCACATCGTCGGTATCTTCCTTGGCTGTGCCTCCGATTACGTCTCCGATCGCACGTCGTTCTACCTCGACAGGCATATTATGCACGGCATCAGCGTTGTGCCGTTCGTCTGGATATAGCCGATACGTCAGAGGAGGTTGCGGAGCGCCCGATTGATTAGGCGTTGGTCGTATTCATCGGAACCAGAGTGTCTGGCTAGCGGCCGATAGTCATTAAGTCCAAGGGATTATTTTCATCGGCTTATCGGAGAGGTAAATACTAAGGAGACTTGAATTCAATCAGAACTCATCGGATCAAGAGATACCTGCCTTGAACTTTGGTTAACCAAAGGGAATAATAAAGGAAGAAAACCGACGTTGTACTATAACATCAAGTAATCAATTTCGATCGGACTTCGGCCAGTGGTACTTAGACAAAGAAATGACGCCAAGTAGCCAATTTCGATCGGACTCGGACCAGCAGTACTTTCTAATCGGTTAAAGATATTACTTCAAAGTTATATCGGCTCGAGGTACTTGTTTATAGACAGCCCATTAAGGCATCAAGCCGATGGAATTTTGTGTGTGATGATCAGATATTAAGTGGAAGAAACTTCATCGGCTCTTAGAATGAATAATTCGAAGCATGAAGTATTCATACTCCGAACTAGGGGGGCTTATGTTGATGCCAGATTTTGGCTTGGTATGGCAAAGCAAAATCCGGGCCAGTTTGACAGAGCCGATTGAGCAGACAAGGAGGGAGCAGATCCGATTGAAGGTTGAGCCGATCCGATAGTGAGTACAACCAGCGTCTCCGATGGAAGCTAAGTCCGATTCGGGTAAAGCGGCCAAGTGCGAACATGATCCGATGGAAGATCAAAGCCAATTTAGACAACATAAGTTGCTGATGAAGTCGGAAGCCTGCTAGATGGGAATTCACACGTGAGGGCAAGCACCGTGGCCGGATTGGTTTATTATTGATGACAGAGAAGCAAGTTCCGAAGAATTTTCCATGTTCAAGCCGATTCATTAGTTCCAAGAACAGGGACAAGGAAGCATTATTATATTCATGGAAGATGTATTGGATTGACAGAGCAAGGAATGATAATTAAAATAAAGAAGTCCGATTAGGAAAGAACCTTCAGTATTGGAAAGAAGTCTCCAGCTGCATGCAAGACAATTAAATAAAGGAAAACATCGGCTGATGGTCAAACGGGGCAGAGCAGTCTAGCATGTGCATGCATCAGAATAAAGAAAGCAAGTTGCTAATTAGGAACAAAGAGTACAGGTTAATCACGCATGCAGATTGGTCTTTGTCCGGATGAGCCAAAGAAGCTTAATTAGCAAGGATTCTATAGAAAGGAAATTAGAGTCCATGTATCTTAATATTTCCTTTTTGTTTAGTTAAGATATCTATAATTAGCTAGTCAGAGTCATTAGGACTTTGTTTCCGTACGTGAGGTCCATACCGCCCCTATAAATATAAAGGGATGACGGTCATTGTAATCTTTATCTCTCGATCAATACACAAATTGGCATCACGCCAAAACCTTAGGAACCATGTAGCTTATCGACGAGTTCTTCAGCAAGCTGGGCTGCATCAGTCTTCGATCTCCAGCCTGCCGCGAGTTCCGTCACCCGGATCGATCCAAGCTTTGATCTGAGGCGCATCGCCCTCGTCTCGTTTGGATGGTTCAGCTACCGAATTAGCGTAAGCTTTGAATTGAGGCGCATCGCCCTTTCTCGTTTATGCTGTTCAACGTAACATGTCGGCTTTACTTTGCTTATTCAATATAATAGCCGATCTGTTACTGACGGGCTGTTCTTCGAGTTTTCGGGTTTGGTCTAGATTCCCTACGTCGGAGCTAGATTTATCTTGATTATTAGAAGGCAGCTTATGCGGTTGTTTGAAGTTTTTAGATTGATTTAGATCTGCGCCATGTGAATTGATCTGACTCTTCAAACAGCTATGAGCATTGGTTTAGTCCGATTTGAGCTGACAATATCGTTCCAGGTCCGATTCATCTTTATAGACTTAATCTGGTTGTTCTTTGAATATCGGGTTTGATCTAGATTCCCTACGTCGGAGCTAGATCCTTCTTGATTATTAGAAGGCAGCTTATGCTGTTGCTTGGAGTTGCTAGATTGGTTTAGATCTACGCCATGTGAGTCAATCTGTTTCTTCAACAATTGTGAATATTGGAACGATCTTGTTACTGTTCTATCAGGATGATTATCATTGCGAGCTTCCTGTCCAAGAGATTAGGCAGGAGAGACAACATATCGGCTCTCACAGCTTATTGAATATATTGCAACGGGCAAAGCCGATCTGTTATTATGATTGCATCAAGATTAGCTGCGGGAGAGCTGTCTTTATTATATCTGCGAGTAATTACGTGAGGCAATGGTGCCACCGATTTATCTTTGGATTGTCAAGATTGGTTTAGATTCCCTACGTCGGAGCTGGGTTTCTCTTGGTTATTCAGTGATTAATCGTTTATTGGGTTGTTCTTCAAGCTTTCGGGTTTGATCTAGATTCCCTACGTCGGAGCTAGATTTATCTTGGTTATTTGAAGGCAGCTTATTCGGTTGTTTGAGGTTGCTAGATTGATTTAGATCTACGCCATGTGAATTAATCTGATTCTTCAACAGCTATGAGAGATCGGAAAGCTAGCAGATGTATTAGAGATGATGATCAAGCAGTTAAGACGATGAACAGCGTATCGGCCTTATTCTGCACTGATTATATTCTGCAAAGGCATGGCCGGTTCGCTATATGATATCGATCATGCTCCTTGTCAGTTGAATGGTCAAACTGACTGGCACGCCCCGAATTTCAAGATACAGGACCTGCGCCGGAGTTAAGCAAATCTCCCAGGCCTTCGTGTTGCATGCATGGAAATCCACTGGCCGGGTTTTTTGCGTCAACAGGTGCCCATCAGGGATTTCTAGGACCAAAAAGAGACGTGTTCAGCGGTTGCGCTACCATGAGCAGATTCAGGAGCAAGAATTAGCCAAAGAGAAGAAAATTGGCGCGCTAAGATGGCCAATGACGATGAAGCAAGCGCATCGGCCCCGATAAACATGGTTTTAATGTTGCCTTATGATTTTGCTGCTCCTGATGAACAGGATGATGATGAGGCTAATTATGAATTAGAAGAAGCCGCTGCATGCTTGGTCCTTGATTCAGAAAAGGCGATCTTTGAGAAGCCAAATGCGAATGGCTATCGGCACCTGAAGCCTCTGTACATCAAGGGATATGTTGATGGGAAGCCGATGACCAAGATGTTGGTTGATGGAGGAGCTGCCATCAATCTCATGCCCTACTCTACATTCCGCAAGCTGGGCAAGGGAATTGATGATCTGATTAAGACCAACATGACGCTCAAGGATTTCGGCGGCAACATTTCAGAGCCTCGGGGGGCAATTCATGTAGAATTGACCATCGGCAGCAAGACATTGCCAACAACTTTCTTTGTGATTGATGGACAGGGTTCCTACAGTATGCTTCTCGGGCGAGATTGGATTCATGCCAACTGCTGCATCCCATCCACGATGCACCAATGCTTGATTCAGTGGCAAGGCAACAATGTGGAGATTGTCCCAGCTGATGATTCGGTTAGTATTGCAACGGCCGGGTCAACGATTTGGGAGTTTGAAGGAATTGAATGCCTGTCAGGGAGAACATGGGATGGTGATTTTCTCAAGGTGTCCGATCAAGGATTACAGCCGATCCAAGCAGTCGGCTCTGAGACTTTGTTTTAAATGATCGATTGTATAGAAGATTTTGAAAACCGAAATAAATTCGGTAAGTTAGGGTTCAGATTTACGTCGGCTGATGAATTAGAAGAAATACTACCCTAGCATTTGGGTAAATTCGTAAAAGCCGATGCTACGCGTCAGGTTTGGAAGCCGATGGAAAATCGTCTCGAGAACAAAAAATGAAAGCCGATGCGACATGCATCGCCTTAAGGGCTATATACAACAAAAGAAAAGTATATTACATCATCAAACCGCTTGATGGGCAGGACAGACAAGTTTCAGTGTTCAAGGCTGCAGATAGCTAACTATCAAATCAAGGGCAGTTTGACGGATCTTGTCAACATCGGCGATGATCTTGGCGTCAGCTTCCGCATTCCCTTCTACAGGCTTGATCAATTTGTGGATCTCTTTAGCGGCCTTGATATGAATCTTGTAATCTTCTTCGGCCTTCGCCTTCAGAGCTAGGATGTCATCAAGTTCTTTTACCTTAGCTTGGATGCTTGATCGGACTTGGATGAGTTCCTGCTCTAGTTGTTGTTCTCTGGCTCGCAGATTCTCGAGCTCTGATTGGATGGAGGCAGGAAGCGCTGATAAATTTTCGATTAGTTTTGTTGACTCATCAGCTTGGGCATGTTTTTCATCCCTAGTCTTGATCAAGTCCTGCTGGGAGGTCCGATTCGCGATCCGGCGGTTGGCTTGTATCACTGGGAAGGAATGACCTTCTATATAGGCTGCTGGTATCAATGCCTCCTCCAAGTCCGATGGAAGCTGACCTCGCAGAGTCTTGACAATCTGACGAATCGGCTCTGCATCCTGAACGAGATCGATGATATTTTTGTGAAGTAGTGCGGATATGTCAAGCAGCTTCGCCTTCACCTCATCAGACAACAAGCCTTGTCCAGAGTTGATTTCCTCCTCTTCAGCTTGCAGCCGATCAAAATCGATGGATATGGTCTGCCTGAGTTGAGGAGTATCTTGAGCCTGTGAACAAAAAATGATCGGATACAACAACAAAAGAAGCCGATATGATCATGTCAGGCTAGAATGCTTGTTTCCAGGCCAATTCCTGCTCTGGTCCGATTTGGGGGTTGATATTACCGCCCTGAATGTTTATTTGAGCAATCTCGAGATCCGTCAAAATATTCTGAATGATTTGCTAGAAAAGAAAGAGTAAGAACAAGTTGGTTATCAATTATCGAAGAAGTCGGTCAAAGATTACCGTTGCTTCTGTAGAATTAGGTGACCGGACCTGTGGGGGAGTTGCTGGATGATTTTCTTGAAGGCCCTGACCTAATTGTGCTTGTTCTTCTTGAGGTGGCGGGCTTGATTGACGAGGCGAGCCAGTTATAGTCCTCTCAGATGAAGACGAGTGACCAGAATGTGCCTGGACCGGGCTCGATTGCATCTGAATGGGGCTTGATGATTTTTGTGGGTCCGATTCTGGGGCTTCGTCGGCCAACAAGCTTGAAGACTTGGTCGGACTAGGCTGATTTGCAGAAGATTGTCCGATGGTCTGATTTTGCAAGAAAATTAGTTTTGATGAAGAGAGTAATCGAATTTGATGAATTTTTAAACTTACCAGAGTGGTCTTCGGGCGCTTGACAGTTTTGGAGGACGTCGGCTTCTTCCTCTTCCTGCTGTCACTGAGAACCGACAGGAGTTTGCCGATAGTTGGGGAATCGCAGCCGATCCACGGATCTGGCGAGATGTTGCTGTAGATGACTTGCTTCCCAGATTGAGTCACCGTCGGAGGAGAGCGATCAACGTCCTAACAAAGGGGAAGAAATTTAACCAATTGAAATGATACAAAGAAGAGGGACAAGTTCGCAGATGTTACCTCTGGTCTACCCTTAAAAGTAGGGTGCAGCTTCTGGACATAAGTTTTGCAGGCGATGCAGAATAGATGTTGGCGCCATTCGGCCCACCACGTGTTGAAGGTCCGATGAGCTATGAGGCCGATTGCCCAAGTGTCTAGATTGGTTTGATCAAGGGGAGGCTCGAGTTCTAAGAGGCGATCCCATTCTACGCCAGTGTCAACCTTTCCCCTTGGGTAGACTCGATCGGTCAAAACTAGATGGGGCGGAAGCTGTCCAATACCAAACTGACGGGCGGCCAGATTTGGATGGTAATACTCATAAGTTGATTGTCCTGGCTTGCTCAGACTGAGGCCGATTGGAAGGAATTGAGCATTGATACAAGTCTGGAAGATGGCAAGGGCTTCTGTATTTGTTTCCACGATCATGCCAAATTTAAATTTATAGGGAAACTCATATTCGTCAGCGTTGTCGTACAAGAACCAGAGCACCTTGTCATCAGTAATACCTCTATAAAGAAGTGCAAAGTACTTGGACGATTCCTTGGCCGATAATTTCTCAGCGGGAAAACCCATGGGAACTTCACCAAGCGAAGTACATCGGCGCCAGGTGATCTCTTCCGATTCAGGCCTATTCGTTGGGAATTGGTGTTTTCGGATGTTTACTTTGAGAGCCTTGCACAAATGAAGCATCAACCACATCTGGATGAACCACCATGGCCCACCGAGATTGGTGATAGGCGATCCGGTCCTCAGGCACTTGGCGACTTGATGAAGCAGATTGTATACTGCTCCCAGGAGATACTGACCAAGGTTGATGACATGGTCACTTGCTAGCGATTCAGCCAAGTGTTGAAAGTTGGCTGTCGGACCAAGAGTGGTGCCGCAGAAGAAGAATCTGTCCAACCACATATTCAGAAAGGCCGCATGCTCACGATCAGTCACAGGTCCGATCCGATGATTGCTCTCCATGTATCCTTTCCAGCCGCCAGAGTTTTTGGTCTTGAAATGATGAGTGAGTTTGACATTGAGTCTGAGAGGACGCTTGTTACTGGTGATGTTGAGGCCAAGGAGCATGACCACATCGAGCAATGTTGGGGTCATCGGACCATGACCAAAGATGAAGGCGTTCATTGCATCGGACCAAAAATGTGATGCGGCGATCAGGAGGTTCTCATTCTTGGCGATGGGTCCGATGCTGAGGCCGATACACTGGGCGATGTCTAATCTATCCCAGAGTGCAGATTTGGAGGCCGATACTCTCAGATACCAGTCCTTCCATCCGGGGAGAACTATCGGCCAAGAGCGGAATGCATTCTTCCAGTCCTCGACGTCAAATCCAGAAGTCTTGAATGGGATGCGCAAGGTCTCCAGATTGATAAACTCTATGAGGTCCGGATCTCCCATTGGACCAAGAAAATAAGCCCCTCGGACATCGCCTACGGGGATTAGGGTTTGGGCACAAATGGCCTAGAAGAAGAATGCGAAATGAGGACAAGTTTGAAAAGCCGAATCTCAGAAATACGAAAAATGAGTTCGAATTCGGTAAAATACGTCCGGGATTGGATGGCGTGCTTCTCCTACTGATGATCCTGCGGGCGTCGAGGAAGAACCTGAGGCGAAGAGGGTCGATGATGAGGAGGCTGAAGAGTTTGCTGCTGCCGCCATTGTCGAGGTCATGGCCGCCACCATTGTCGAGGTCATAGCTGCTGCCATGGTGGAGAGCGCTGCCGCTGATGAACTTGCAGGAGCAGATGCTGAGAGGGAAGCGGATGCGGAAGACTGGAGGACACCCATGGAGGATGATTCGGCCATTTGAACAGATTTTGATTTGAGTTTGAATGAATGCGAGTGGTCGCTCGGGAGAGAGGAGGAAGAAGATAAGCAGTGCGGGTTCTTGGCGAAGAAGGAGAAGTGGACAGCGTGGCCGCCGGCGGGTTTTTATAGAGAAAACGGCTGTGGCCCGAAAATCGAGGAACCGCACAGTGCAAGGATGGGAAGTCTTGGCACAAAAATCGGTGAAGGAGTTATGATGACAGATACGAATTTTGGAATAAAACATATTTTATCCCAAAATTGGGGGCATGTGTTGACACCAGATTTTCGCACCGGATATGCTGAGTCAGATGGTGACGTGGTGAGGCTGGCACTGCGCAGTGGGCCCGTTGAATGGTCAAACAGATGATGCCGGAGAAGGAAGCCGATGCAGGAAAGGTGGTCCGATAAGCAGGAAAGTCCGATCTAATGATGAATGAAGAAAGGCGCATTGGCTAAGGAGGAAGCGTAGCATGAGCGGGGACTATTTTCCTTTTCAGAAGGTGTATTGAGAGTCCCATTTTATATTAGATTTAGTTTACTTTATCTGCAAGATAGTCAAGTCCGATCAGGACTCCTCATGACCAGGGTATAAATATAAACCCTCGTCCATTGTAAAGAACTATTCTCACAATCAATACAACCCGGCTTCACGCCAAAACCCTAGGAGTAGGTTAGAGTAGATCGACGAACTCATTGGTGGACGGACTGCATCAGTTCCTGATCTTCGGCTTACCAGTAAGATTGTCAACTTATCGAACTAGTGTAAGCTTTGAATTGAGGCGCATCGCCCTTTCTCATTTATGCTGTTCAACCGATTTATCTTTGGATCATTAAGATTGGTCTAGATCCCCTGCGTCGGAACTAGATCTTTATTGATTATTCAGTAGTTAATCGTTTACCGTGGCCTTGATCTAGATTCCCTGCGTCGGAGCTAGATTCATCTTGTTTATTAGAAGGCAGCTTATGCGGTTGTTTGGAGTTGCTAGATTGATTTAGATCTGCGCCATGTGAATTAATCTGATTCTTCAACGGCTATGAGCATTGGTTTAGTTCGATTTGAGCAATACTTATCTTACAATATCGTTCTAGGTCCGATTCATCTTCACAGCTTTATCTGGTTGTTCTTTGGGTGTTGGGTTTGATTTAGATTCCCTGCGTCGGAGCTAGATTCTCGCAACATACTAAAGATTGATCTTTGATCGTCAAGATTGATTTAGATTCCCTGTGTCGGAGCTAGATTCCTCTTGACTATTCAAAGACAGCTTTGAATATCAGAACGATCTTGTTACTGTTTTATTGTTTATTTGCTTAATCTGACTAATTACCTGTGCGAGCATCTTGTCTAGTTGTTGGGTTGGTGAGTCAAGTTTGATTGTTTAGCTATCTGGTCTGATCATAGCTGGAGTACGTGCGCTGTATCCGTCTGTGAAACAGTGTCGAAACAGTTCTGGTCCGATTGGTTAGCTAGATGGTCCAATAAGATGAATCAAACCGGCAACTAGGCAGGATGGACGACGTATCAGCTCACACTTTGATTATTTAATATCTTGTTCAAAGGCATAGCTGATCCGTTACTTGCATATCGGCCATATTTTATGCTTTATTTTATTATTCAAAGGCTGATCTGTTACATTAATCAAGGTCCGATTCTGATCAGTCCGATTCTAAGGTCCGATTGATGTCATCTATGAAGTCCGATTTTGAGGTCCGATTGGTATCGGCCGATACAAGTCTGATTGGGTCTTGGCTAAAATCCAACGTGCATTTGCCGTCTGGAATAGAGCCGGCACAATCAAAGAGTAATTTAACTGTTTATTCCCTTGTCAATTTCAGGTCAAATTGACTGGCACGCCGCGAACCTGGACAAAGTGCAGGACCAGCACCGGAGTGAAGCAGATCTCCCTGGCCTTGTTGTGTTGCTCGCTGAGGATACGACCGCCGATTTTCCGCGTCAACAAGTCCCATATGTATGATGCTAATGAACCCTTATTAATCTTCACTAGTGTACTATACTAACTAAGACTACCATAATGATGAGCAATGAACCTCTGTGTGTCAACCTACCCATTCACTTCTATATCATTTACCCCTGCTTAGATTATGGTACATTAATATTGTTGTACATAAAAGCATTGGATGGCACATCTCTCTTTTAACTAAACGCTTTCCCTGCGGATAAACAAATAACGATACTCTGGAATACTCCCGGGTGAAATGCTACAACGTACTTCTGTGCGCTTGCAGAATATCTGTAACGTCTAGATTTACGATGAGATATCTCTAGTACCATTACTACTTTAAGTAGTGATGCTAAGAAATACTAACAAGGGGTAGGATCAGTGGCGAAGGGCCCAATAGGGCATGGTATGGCTACTGCCATACCTCAAATTTTGCAATGACTGCATGATCAAGTATGACTTTAACTATTTTGTTAAGTATTTAACCCTTTTAAACATCAACACGTACACTATACTGAAGCACGCCATATCTCAACTGTGATCCGTCCTCCGCCACTGGGTAGGATTTAGCTTGCGCCTAGGTGTGTGTGAGTGTGGTGTTGGGTGTGTGTGTGTGTGTGTGTGTGGGGTGTGGGGGGGAGGGTTGTGTGTCTATATGTAGGTTCAGATATTACAACTGGTACTCTCATAAATGAGACTATCTCAAAAAACAATATCACTACGTAGGTTTGATACATTTCATAAATTTAAAAATGTTATATTTTCATCATTTCATAACTAATTAGTAATGCTAGACTGAAATATATATGTGCAAAAGGCCCGTGGCCGTGGGCCGGTACGTGCCCCGCGATTTTTGCAAGGTCTGTGCACAGCGCTGCATGGCTATCATCGTGCTCATGCCACGTGTCGGGCTAGAGCGCTCCCCTAGGCACGTAGTGCCGGCCTGGCTCGGCCCAGCATGAAATAGACAGGCCTGGGGCACAGGAGGCCTGGTAGCCCGCCAGGCATGCATGCCGCCCTAGCATATATAGGACACGGTCGTGTGCCGGTTGCAACCCAAACCTTAGTATCGTCCTCTCTCCCTCAATTGGCTCAGCCGCCTCGCCCTTGCCCCTCCGCTCGCCTCGCCCTCTCGGGCTCTAGTCTCCTCCCCGAGCCTTTTGTGCTCGCCTCGCCGCCTCACCCTCTCCTAGATCTACCGCCACCATGCCTTTTCCTCCCTCTCTGGTGGCCAGATCTATGCACAACGATCCTCCCTGCCTTCCTTGCCCCCTTCTCCTCCACCTCCCCAAACCTTATAGTTGCCCTCTTGTGTTTGTATATCCCCTCCCAGATGTTTCTCCCTCTGCCGCTCCCCCCTCTTAGGTGGCCGAATCAATGCCGCCGCTCATTTTAGTATCAATGCCTTTCCTTTGTCCTTCCTTCCAGCTATGCCCTCACAGTCGTCTCTGGTGGCCGTGTGCCATGCCAGTGTCGTCCTCATGCCGTGAGTGCATCGTCTCCTCTTCTGTCTTTGTTGACCTCCATCGAGTGGATCCGTACATCGATGGCGACTCCAGTGTTCCAGCTATGCAGATTACGAGAACTTTGGATCCGTAAGGTTGCAGAGGGCTGCACAACCTTGACTCAGTGGGTAACATATTTGTTACTGATTGTTGAGGACATCTTTCATGACCTTCCATTGATGAATGTTCAGCAAGATTATCAACATTGCCGCGACATCCACAAGCAACCATTGACTCGGGTAAGAGCAAAACAACTACAACATGAGGTGAATCTTTTCCTTAATTATTGTGAATATGCATCACATAAGAACCATGTACTACACAATGGAGGTTCACTACTTGTCCTCAAGTTTGAAGCACAGGTCAAAGATGGGTCAAGCACTTGACACCCGAAGAGAGCTAATTGGAGTCACTGTGTTGATACACAGATTCTGACTTCTAAACTTCTAGTGAATTCTGTACCATTCTATGAGGATCTACACCAAGTGTTATACATGGATGGAAAGCTTATCAAGTTTATTTTCATATGCAACAAATGACACGTCCATTGAAGCTGTATGGAGAGAGTTATACCCATTTTTATAAAGACTGTTCTGAACACCCCGTGAAGTGTTCTTGTCCTTAGGGTTGTGCCATAGCTGCCCCCATGAGGATTGGGAGTTTTCTCTTCCGCTAGTTCTTGTTTTCCTTGTGATTTGCAAGATCTTGTATCTCTACCTTGTGGTTCAGGTAGACACCGACCAAATTGTGTGGTTGGGCGAAATCATTTGTCACAGGTGGCTGTCCGAGCAGCTGTTGGTGTCATCGGTTCATCAGGTTGCACGGGTTAAGTTATCCCCACGATCCTACACGAGAAGATTGGGCAAACCACCGCATCACTGATTCTGGTTCTGCTTCTGCATTTCTTGGTGTTGGCTTTGCTTGACATATAACTACTTCCTCATTCTTATCTAGGAGAACATTAGCTAGAGCTTTGTTGCATGCTTTCTGGTGTAGCTCTTGTTGCTGCTTCTGAACTAACTACCTAGATAGTGACAAAGATTGTGACACAGTTAACCAGACAACCAGTACGATGACAACTACTTCAACATCTTAATTAAACTAGTGGCACGCAAATAAGTTGTTGTGACCTGTTCTTTCAATATTAGCTAGGGATTTTGACTATGCATGTTTCTACAATATCTTCGGAATCTGATTTTAGTATGACTGGCAGGCTCATTGAGCAAAAATGGCGCCGATTGGGCCCTAAGATGCTGGCACTGTGAAAGATTGGGAGCATGGGGATGCCAGACTCCAGCATGACATTGAGGATCCTGAACTTCAAGAATCTTTCGAGAGTCCGCATCTTGATGAAACTGTGTAATGCTTTAGGTAGTTAGGCTTGGTATTTATGAACAACGAGCAATAGAGCTGGCTGTATACGTTTTTTCTTTACACGATTTTCTCACAATGTGTGAGTTTTTACCTATAAAGGTTTTAGTGAGGCTGAAAAAACAGCTGAAATAATATTTGAACCTCTTTTGAAGTCCCTTGTGTTTATATGCTTGTGAATATGTGGTGAAATAAGTGATTTTTACTTTAAAATTTGAATGTTTCCCTTTGATATGATCTGATGAAGTGGTTTTGGTAGTTNACACACACAAACTAGCACGAGCACGGTGGGCCTTGACGGGCTCGACGGGCCAACACGCCGGCTCGGCACGGCCAACGCTTGTCATTGCCATGCTCATGTTCAAAGCTAGGCACGTGATACAGGACGACACATTACAATAGAGTTGTCGTGCCTCGTCATGCCATGTCTTATCGTGCCACGCCGCGTCATGTCAGTGCCGTGCCGCGCCGTTTATAGGCTGGTAGCCCTGCACTGAGCTAGGAGGTAACGTTGCAATCAAGATCAAACAAAGCCTGCTGGGCACCTCTATGGACATTAGATACGGAGGCTGTTCCTAGCAATTCATAGAGGACAAAATTGTAGTCATATAATGCCAGACCTGCACGCGGCCAGAACATTTTCGTACGCAGCAGGACGAAGTCAGAGAATACGTCGTCCTATTCTAGCTCTCTCCGTCCGTTGTTGTAGGCTTGTAGCCGTCGATGCTCTCGAAACAAACTAAAATATTCACCCCATTTCCCTATTAATATTTTTTCGCGGGTAATTTCCCTATTAATAATGTCCCTGCTGCTCTGTACCTGTCCGTACTCCGTACTCGACATCCATGGCTTCTTCGTCCCCTCTGCTCCTGTGCGTCCTCTTTTCCTGCTACTGTTGGATTGCTCTTGGTCTTCGCAGGCATGAGCGCGGCTTCGTTGTCGTGTCAACGAGCTCCTCCGCTTCTGAACCAGCATGCTCATCTGTACCGCAAGGTATATACACGAGAACTGAACTTGGAGTCTTGCATCAGTTGCAGCAACACATATTTTCACTCCACTAAGCTTCTTCCCAACTAAACCATTCGCAATGCGAATTTCCAGTGACACCTGATCCAAACCGCGCGTCCGTGCCGCTGGTTCACCGGCACGGGCCGTGCGCGCCATCTTCCGGCGCCAGCGGCAAGCCGTCCTTGACAGAGTTGCTCCGCCGGGACCGCGCCCGCAGGAGCCAGATCATCGGCAGGGCCTCCGGGCGCACGTACGGTCACGCTGTCGGACGCCGGCGTCAGGATACCGACGGCCCTGGGCGCCGCCGTGGACTCGCTCGAGTACGTTGTAACGCTGGGCTTCGGCACGCCGGCCGTCCAGCTGACGGTGCTCATCGACACCGGCAGCGACCTTGCGTGGGTGCAGTGCAAGCCCTGCAACTCCTCCTCGTGCTACCCGCAGAAGGACCCCCTCTTCGACCCGACCAGGTCGTCCACGTACGCGCCCGTCCTGTGCGACACCGACGCGTGCCGAGGCCTCGCCGACGGCGGCTGCACCAACGGCACCGGCGCCTCCCTGTGCCACTACGGGATCGCGTACGGCAACGGCGACACCACGGTCGGGGTGTACAGCACGGAGACGCTGACGCTCAAGCCAGGCGTCTCCGTCAAGAGCTTCGGCTTCGGCTGCGGGCTGAGCCAGCAAGGCACGTTCGACAAGTTCGACGGCCTCCTGGGCCTCGGCGGCGCGCCGGAGTCGCTCGTGTCGCAGACGGCGCACACGTACGGCGGCGCCTTCTCGTACTGCCTCCCGCCGGGGAACAGCACCACCGGGTTCCTCGCCCTCGGCGCGCCCAGCAACCACACGGCGGGCTTCGTGTTCACGCCGCTGCATAGCTCGCCGGACCAGCCCACGTTTTACATAGTCACCCTATCCGGGATCAGCGTCGCCGGGAAGAAGCTGGACATACCGCCGGCGGCGTTCGCTCAGGGCATGGTCATAGACTCCGGCACGGTGGTCACGGGGCTCCCGGAGACGGCCTACTCGGCGCTGCGGACTGCTTTCCGGAGCGCCATGTCCGCGTACCCGCTCTTGCCGCCGAGCGAGGACCTCGACACATGCTACAACTTCACCGGCTTCAGCAACGTGACGGTGCCGGCGGTTGCCCTGACGTTCGACGGCGGCGCGACGATCGACCTCGACGTGCCTTCGGGGATTCTGCTGGAAGACTGCCTCGCGTTCGTCGGAGAGGGCGATGGCGAACCTGGAATCATCGGCAATGTGAATCAGCGCACGTTCGAGGTGCTATATGATTCTCGCCGCGGACACGTTGGATTCCGGCCAAGCGCTTGCTGAAGTCCAAGTGCTGCTGTCTCATGTTGTTGCCATACTTCCGGTAGGAAAAACGGAAGTAGGATAACTCATTTTCATGATTTCCAATAGTTAGTTATAGGATTGCAGTGGAAATAAAATGTACTGGCGAGATGATTAGTGTCGGATATTTGTACCCGACATTCGTAGTCTATGTGGTTGATTTATCGAGGAGTGGATCGTGGATCTGGATACAAAGATGATGGTTAAAAGGACACAAGGATTGAACAGTTTTGTGCCACCTTGAAATACAAGGCGATCTATCCTACCCGGATTACAAGGAAATGATTTAATTATGATTACAAATATCTTTTTCTAAATATCCCGCTAGTATATCATGTTTGGCGAGGTTCGTGCGGGCCATGCCGTATATTCCCTGCCCTGCGTGCTATTGCCACAGCCTGGGCTGCCCTGCCCTGACTAGTGGGGCCAGCCTAGACTTCGGTAGTACTTGGACTGGGCTGCCCCTACTAGTTGGGCCAGTCAGATTTCTGGGTATATCCAGGGTCTATCTCAACAATAATTGCAGTAAGTGAAAGGTAAAGAAACTGGATTTTGTTGTCATAAATGTATTTGGAGTCAACAAAATAAAAGGGGTATTTTTTTCTCTATTTATCTCTGTGGTTCGATATATTCTAGTTTATTATAATATAACACTAATGCTGGCAAACAAATAAGAGAAATATCTATGTGTGTCACTGAAAAATATTACATATATTTGTCTTTGGATATTTAAGAACTTTATATATAACGCATGCTATCAAACATTTCTGATATGTTATTGTTCTTCTTCACAATTTTTGTCAAGTCGACGAGCATTTTATAGTCAATTTTGGACATACATCAAAAGGAAAAACAAGTAGTAACAAAAATCCCAAAACAAAAAATATCATTCACTTGAAGATAACACTCGAAATTAATAATTAGGCTAAAAAGCCTAGAATCTTTCAAGAAATTATTAAGCAAAAACTGTTAACATTTTCATTCACAAAAGACACCTAGCAAACCATGGAAATCTCATTATAACTAGCGAAGTTGCCCTTGTAAATAATGCGGCTAGTCCTATCGTTTCAACATACTTTAACCATAATATATTTGATGGAGTTATAAGCATATTTTGACTTTGTGTAGAATATGTTTACATAGCCTATTTGAGTTGCTATGTTGTTTTTTTCCAATAAAATAATAAGATAAGTAAATAAATTATAAATGATAATCAAGCATCTCAATGAAAAAAGTTCTCTTAATGAGAAACATTTTACTTCATAAACTTCAGCATGTTGTATGCAAGTAAAATTCATATTACCTCAGTAGGGTACTTCTAAAATAAAATGTAAACTTCAAAATTTTCTTACTGCCACAGCATTCCTTCGCTTTCTAGCTTACAAACTCATATCTCTTTCTTTACATCTTGAGATCTTAAGACAAATTCACAACAAAAAAGTAGAGTAATTTGAGGGACACCATATGGAGAGATGAGGGTCATGCACATTTTTTGGTATGCAGAGTTTGAAATTGTTGTTTCACAATTTTGTTTGACACCAGCACGCACGTGCGTATATCCATCAAATAAAAATCGGAGTAATCCTAAAACTATGTGTGGAAATGTTTGGCAAGCAGGGCATGCGCCTTCTTCTGGTCGTGATTTTCATCATCTCGTTGTGTGTTGCAAGGGAGATCAAGGCGAAGCAATCATGGAGCATAGGTGTTCTAAACCCCGGTGGCATCATCATGGCTCTTGCTTTTAACCGCATCCCGCTACCCGGCGGCATCATCTGCGTCGAGAGCCTCGTCTTTGATCGGAGGGGTAGGGGCCCTACGCCGATGTGTCCATTTACTGATTATTGGGAAATCCTTATTGGGAACTGCTGGAGATGCTCTTAGGCCCTTGTCTAGCAACTTGTTTAATTTCTAAATGATTTTGCTTTTGTTTTCTGTAACAAAAAATAGACGTTTCTCTATGCAATTGCAGTGCATTGTCACTGTGCCACCGCAAGTGTTGTCATGTGTGTTTAGGACTACTGCACCAGCATCTAATACTACTTTATTCAACTATTATTAAGACTTCATTCAACTATTGTCATTATGGTGTCCAAATATTTGAATAAAGTGTTATAAGGAACAAAAATATTCATTGGATTAGCAATGTAACATCTGTGGGATAGTAGATGTTGTTGGTTTCAAACCCAAAAAGCACAGATATATTACGAGTGACTCATGACGGTAAATATTTTGTAGTTAATTTTATTCTGACCATCCATTCTTGTTGTGTGCGAAGCCAGCATTATACTCACGGGTATCCTCGTCGCCTCTCACTACCGAAAACCCGATGTTTGCCGAGTGCCTCAAGGTTTGCCGAGTGCATTCCATCGGGCACTCGGCAAACAACTGGTTTGCCGAGTGTCTAAAAAAACACTCGGCAAAATTGAGGCACTCGGCAAAGAACCTGTTTGTCGAGTGCCACGAACAAAACACTCGGCAAATAGCCTGAAGAATCTCGGCAAAGATTACGCCCTCGGCAAACAGCAGCACGTGTCCGTCACGATGACGCGTCCGTGGGACGTCCGTTGGCGGCCGTTTGCCGGGTGCAAATGATTTGCCGAGTGCTTGTGTAAAAATATTCGGCAAAGGTCTTGGCTTCGCCAAGTGTTTTTGCCCTAGCACTCAGTAAAGTGGCCGCCTTTACCGAGTGCCAATTAAAAAACACTCAGCAAAGTCTGGCCATTTTCCGAGTGTTTTTCCATTCGGCAATCGGGAAACTTCACCGTCACGGTCACTTTTCCGTCTTGTGCCATTGTTTTTTTGCCCAATGTCATCCTAGCACTTGACAAAGTGTTTGCCGAGCGCCCGACAAAAAACACTTGGCAAACGAGGTTTTGCCGAGTAAATTGCTGCCGAGTAAGGATCGCCGAGTGTAGCTGTCGGCAAACACTTCGCCGAGTGTTTTGTGCCTTTGCCAAGTGCCTGGGGCACTCGGCAAACCTCCTGTTTCCTGTAGTATCTGTTGTGTTGGATAGATAATTGGCTAGGTATTATTTTTGTCTCAACAATCAGCAAGATATTTGCAAGTCCACTCGGCAAACCTCCCGTTTCCTGTAGTATCTATTGTGTTGGATAGATAATTGGCTAGGTATTATTTTTGTCTCAGCAATCAGCAAGATATTTGCAAGGTTCCCTGTTGCCCCATTGTGTCAGTTAGAAAATCGGGACCGATAAAAGTTAACTAGGCATGTACAAAAGTTTAGACAGCTGTCATCTGTTTGACGCATACAAATAGTTAAATGGACAGTTTTGATTTGTGTATTTTGTCGTCTATGTGATATTTAATGTCTCCTCTGATTAGTGTTGTTTTACTTAAGAGCACGAGCCAGAGCCGTAGACGAAATAGTAGACATCAAAACAATCTTTTCTCATTTAATGGTGGCCACATCATCTCATTTTGGTGATGTGGACTCATATAGACAGTTGTCGTCTAACCGTTGTACGTTCCCTCAACAGCTAGCTATCGTAGCTGAGGGTTTCTGCAATAGTGATTTTGGCAATCGTTCTATTTTTTGCATAAATTAGCATGAATTTTGTGGAATTAATGTGGCATAGGTAGAAATAAAATCATACATTATGTTACCAACATATTTTTGTTGATAAATCCATCACCATCATCTAATTTTTACATTGAATATAAAGAGTTCCATCGTTACCAAGTGATCAAAGCAAAATTTTTAACTTAACATGTTTTGTTACCCTTTTTTAATTCGTATGACTGAAAAAACAATTAGTGAAATAGACTTGAAAATTCTTCTACAATCTATTTTTATAGCTGTACTCCTTATGTAGCCAATAAAATTTGATAATAAATCTTGACACAAATTCGATATATAATAAAATAAAAAAGCAAACAAGTAAATAGTAAATGTTACTTTTTTTAGAAAAATCAGAATTCAGTTCCATCCAATCTTTCTATAGAATAGAGAGCTGTGAATACAGACAAACTTGCGCACGCAACGGAGTACGTTGGCAGTGGCCATGAATCATGATCAAGTCATTGCGGACGGGAAATACCCAGCATTGTGGAATGGCAACTATACTCATTTATCGTAGTCAAACCATATGAGATATATCGATCGTGTGCACACGGCATGTGATCCTAGCAATCTTCGCTCGTCCTGTCCTGTGTACAGCTCGTCGGTTAATCCAAGTTCAAAAAATGCAAAGACACGCACCTATATGTTCTCGACCGTCCCGTCGTTTGTACACAGCATCAATCTTTCCATGGCCGCCTCTCATCTGCTCGTGTGCTTCATCTTGTTCACCTATTATTACTCCGTCGCTCATGGAGGCGGCGGCGACCATGACTTTGCAACGGTCACAACCAGGTCTTTGAAGCCACAAGCAGTATGCTCCACATCGAGAGGTACCTGAATAACGTCTCTTATTTGGCCTGTGCACTTCCGGAATAGGAAACTTCATCCATGGTGCATTTCTTTGCAGTGAACCAGCCGGAGCCAAGCCGCGCCGCCGGGTCGGTGCCATTGCTACCTCTAGTGCACCGGCACGGGCCGTGCGCCCCGTCCCTGAGCTCCGACGACAAGCCGTCCTTAGCCGAGAGGCTCCGGCGAAGCCGCGCCCGCGCGAACTACGTCATGACCAGAGCGTCCGAGGGCATGGTGAACTCGCCGTACACGACGCCAACGTCACCATCCCTGCCCACCTGGGCGGCGCCGTGGACTCGCTCGAGTACGTGGTCACCGTCGACCTCGGCACGCCGGCCGTGTCGCAGGTCCTCCTCATGGACACCGGCAGCGACCTGTCGTGGGTGCAGTGCGCGCCGTGCAACGCCACGGCGTGCTACCCGCAGAAGGACCCCCTCTTCGACCCCAGCAAGTCGTCCACGTACGCGCTCGTCCCCTGCAGCTCCGACGCGTGCCGGAACCTCTCCGCCGACGGCTACGGCAGCGGCTGCGCGGCCGGCGGCTCCCAGTGCGGGTTCTCCATCGAGTACGGGGACGGGTCGCACACGAGGGGCGTGTACAGCGAGGAGACGCTGGCGCTAGCGCCCGGGCTCGCCGCCGTCAAGGGCTTCCGTTTCGGATGCGCCCATGACCAGGACGGCCAGAACGACAAGTACGACGGCCTCCTCGGGCTAGGCGGCGCGCCGGAGTCGCTCGTCGACCAGACGTCCTCGGTCTACGGCGGCGCCTTCTCGTACTGCCTCCCGGCGCTCAACAGCGACGCCGGGTTCCTTTCCCTGGGCGGCGCGCCGCCGCCGCCGAGCGCCACCACCAACACGTCGGGCTTCGTGTTCGTGCCGATGAGCGTCGAGGTGGGGACGTTCTACGTGGTGAATCTCACGGGCATCAGCGTCGGCGGGAAGAAGCTGGACATCCCGCCGGCGGCGTTCTCGCGGGGCACCATCCTAGACTCCGGCACCGTCGTCACGGAGCTCCCGTCGACGGCCTACTCGGCGCTGCGGACCGCTTTCCGGAGCGCCATGTCCGCGTACCCGCTGCTGCCGCCGAGCCAGGACCTCGACACGTGCTACAACTTCACCGGCTTCAGCAACGTGACGGTGCCGACGGTTGCCCTGACGTTCGACGGCGGCGCCACCATCGACCTCGACGTTCCCAACGGGATTCTGTTGGAGGACTGCCTCGCTTTCCAGGAGTCTGGCCCAGACGGCCTTCCCGGAATCCTTGGCAACGTGAACCAGCGCGCGTTCGAGGTGCTCTACGACGTCCGCCATGGTAAGGTCGGATTCAAGGCTGGTGCCTGCTGAAGTACAAGTACTGGTATTTACCTTAATTAGTTTCCTTTTCATGCGAGGTCTGCAAAATAGAAATGGTTCTGAACAAGCATGTGTCAAATATTTTGTTATAGACGTACGCCATGCTTTCATGTAATAACAGTGTTTGCAAGGAAAAGCTATAAATAAGAGAGGAAACATAAAAGCTGCAGGCATGAAGCATGTCGAGCAGCTCAAAAGCACGACTTTTGGAGTTGATCTTACTCATGTTGTGCGTGCTATCGAAAAAATAGTACGAAGATAGTTTGGTAGAGTATGTCATTATCTACCGATGTACTCGAGCACGACACCTTTTTTCTTCCCGAAATGGGCTTTATTGATTTCAAAGAATGTTACATTAAAGACGATAGAACGTATTTAAAAATACTGTCCGCCTCTCTACCCAGGGCATACAACCTTTAAGGAGGGAGACAAAAAAAAAAAATACCCGACACACTAGTGGTCTTAATGCGAAGACTGAATCACTGAACTGCCCCTATGTGTCTGGGTAAAAAAATTCTTGACCGGCGACCTCAGATAAGCATTGAGAGCTGCCACCGAAGCTAGCATTCGACTGTCCATTTCATACAAGGGTATTTTTTTCCCCTCTCCTACATCCAAATTTTGTTTTCCGCTCACTACTACAAAAAAAAACGTTTGTAGGGGCGGGTAAAAACACGTTTCTAGGGGCGGCGCCGAAATCCGCCCCTGCTTTTGGCTGCTAAAAATGGCCATTTGCAGGGGCGGGTTAGTAGCCCGCCCCAACAAACGTATTTCCAGGGACGGACCATGCCATTACCCGCCTCTGGAAACTATCTTCAGGGGCGGACCATGCCATCAAGTCATGCAAGTCGCAAGTCGCGCAATTTTTCGCGTAAAATTCGCGCGCTCCGCGGCTGGTGGGATTCGAACTCACGACCTCTGCCTCGCGCGTAGCCTCCTCTACCACTGCACCACACTCTCACCTGTGACTAGATGTTGTTTTGGTTCCTACCATATTATACGAAACCGAGTGTAAATTGCTTGTTTAAGGCCCTAAACAATTTTAAATTAAAAAATTGTCAACTACAAAGTTTCATAACTTTTTGAAATCTACAAGTTTCATTTTGGTAGTTTCTCCATCCGAGGTCGTTTACAGAATTTGAATTTCAAATTTGAGAACATTAAAATTTAGTTTTCGTTGACAAGATGATTTCAAATGAAAAAGTTGTCAACTACAAAGTTTCATATCTCATTGTGATCTACAACTTTTATTTTGACTGTTTTTCCATCCGAGGTCGTTTGAAAAATCTCAAATTTCAATTGAAGAATTACAAACATGCATTTCTAGGGGCGGACCATGCCATGACCCGCCCCTAGAAATGCATTTCTAGGGGCGGGTCATGGCATGGTCCGCCCCTAGAAAGGGCAGCATTTGTAGGGGCGGACCATGCCATGACCCGCCCCTAGAAATGCATCTATAGGGGCGGCCCTTAGCTACAGTAGCGCGCGCGCATTTGTAGGGGCGCGTCGCCTCAAAGTCCGCCCCTAAAAAAAAACCCCTGGCTCTTACAAATATTTTTTTGTAGTAGTGGCTCGATGTTGATCCGATGATAGGTTGTTTATTTTCTTCATTCTCAAGTTGTTGACATTTTCTCCCGCTAGCAAGTTTTATAGGGGCACTTGCCCCCCTCCTCCCTGCTCCCACCCGCTTCCACTACCTTGCTAAACAATCGAATTGAGGATCCCCGCACCTTTGGTACCCTAGTAAATTTTTAGAAATTTACACAATTATCTCAGGACCATTTATCATAATAAACTATATGTAGTACTATAGATGTGAGTCGGTACTAAACTTCTATGTGGGTTGACGAGTCAACCGCATGGGAATTCAACAGAAAAATAACTTTTCTAATGATAATTTTACTTTTATCGGCCCTTTCCGATAACAAGATCCCTGTCATGTGGCATTTACTGTGCAACGTACCTATGCACCTCAGAGTGTCTCCAAGGGATGCCTAAAAAATAAACTCTCAAAACTAGTTTTTTAGATCTTCCTAAAAGATATTGGGAGCTAAGATAACTCTATCCACAAACAGTGTCCAAAAACTGGCTTAGAAAACCTCAATTGCATTATCCATGTATGGGTTCATATTCCAGTAAATCCACCGAATTACACAGTAAAAAGTTGCCACTGAAAAAATAACATGCGGAAAAAACGACTTGTCACAAAAATCTACATGCAAAAAAGAAAATAAAAACTTCCTCGGGAAAAAAAACCAAGGAGAACAAAAAATACTACTTGGGAAAAGAAAGACGTACAAAGAATTGTCGTGAGTAAAGAAAATATGGAGAAAATGGCGGCGGCAAAAAAAAAAAACACAGATTGGGAGTGCGTAGAGGAGCTGCATATTTGACTCAGGATCTGTTATTGTGCACCTCAAAAAATTAGGACCAAGATTGTACCATTGTTTACAGCACTTTTTGACTCAGGATAGCTCTATCGTGACACGCCAAAAAACTTGATATTGGAAATGTTTATTGGCCACTCTTGGAAATGCCCAATCCTCTAATATTTTCTGTAGAAATAGAGGATCACGGATGAAGGAACCGTGATACCGTAAGGGGGGAGGGGTGAATTAGGTGTCCTAAACACTAAAGCTTTAAGCATATATAAAAACCTATTCCAATTTCTATCTAGATGCGTACTAGATTTTTCTATATATTGCTATCTCTACCGTAAAAAAGTTTTGCACCCTAAGTTCCAATCCTAACAACTACACAAGGCAATTCTAGAAAAGATAAATACGGAATATAAAGGGCACAATATAAATGCAGAAGTGTAAATGGTAGAGAATGCAAACTCTCGGCACGGCGATTTTTCCCTAGGTATCGGGAAGTTAGCTAACTTCTCCTAGTCCTCATTGGAGCCCCTTCTTGGGAAAATACCCCTTCTTTAGGGCAATGCTCCGGTGGCGGGCAAACTCTGTAATAGCCAATGGGACTACCCACAACACGAGTGGGTCTCCTCTTGGTCTCTCGCTGGTGACCTCCACCGTCTTCACTATGGTAGAGTTTCGGCAAACCGCCAAGGGCCTCTCCTCCCTTGCACAACCACCGGCGGCTTCTCCACAAAGCTTTGTCGGAGGGTCTCGCAAGACTACAACATCCCGGATTTACAACACTTGGTGCGTGCAAGCACCGATAGAAAAGAGGTATGCAAACCTCATTAAACGCTAGACTAAATCCTAAAGCGAAGCGCTAAACGGTCTAAACTAGCACTAATCAAATCCTAAACCTTGTTGCTAATTGCCTAATCTTCTCTTAAGCACTTTGATGGATTGAACACATGAATTGGTGAATTTCAACACCCACTAGCTTCCTCAAACTCTAATACACTTCAAATGGCCGGGTGGATGGGTATTTATAGCCCCAACCAAAGGAACTAGCTGTTAGCTAACTGTTGGTGCTTTTCTGCGCACCACCGACTATTGCGGTGCCCTATGGGTGCACCACCGCAATAGTCCGTGGTCACAGTGCAAGCAGTCGTTGGGCGACTGACATTGGGACCCACGACGACCAGCAACTGTTGCGGTGTTGGTCATTGTTGGACCACCGCAATAGTCTGTCAAACCAGAGCCGATCTTTATCTTCTTGGCCACGACCGACTGTTGCGGTCCTTTATCCATGGCTACGACCGCAATAGTCTGTCAAACCAGTAGCCTTCTTCAAATTTTGCCTCAGCACCGATTGTTGTGGTGCTAGCACTTTTCATGGACAACAACTTGCTGTAGTTCTGTTTGAATTTCTCACCGAGATTTTTTGGTCACCGACTGTTGCAGTGCTCCTATTTTTTTTTTATGTTTTGCTTCATTTCTTCATAGGTTCTTCTCGTGGTTTGTCAATACCATGTCTTAGATGTCTTAGAAACATTTTAAGTCTGTTTTTGAGCTGTCACTTGGATACCATGACTTAGATACCATGGTTTTGATTCCATCCATGGGATCTAAAAATACCTTTAAATATACACTTGACAAACTTATTAATCCCAATGTTTTTGTTGTCATACAATCACCAAAATCACAAATGACCTATTAATAGGTCCATTTTCCTAACAATGGATGCCTTGTGAGAAATACAACAGAAACGTTTCCCTTTGATCAGAAGTGGGGACAACCAGATCTTGCAGGCACACTATGGGAATCCAGCTGTTTGCCGAGTGCCAGAGGCACTGGGCAAAGGCCCAAATGCACTCGGCAAAGCCTTTGCCGAGTGTAACACTCGGGAAAGCCCACTCGCCGTCTAAAGCTGCGGCAAAGAGCTCTTTGCCAAGTGTCCTTTGTCGGGCACTTGGCAAAGTTTTTTTTCGTGAACAGAAACAAATCCTAAAAAATAGCAAAAAAAATTCAGTGTGGGAATACCAGCGTCCGTCCCTGTCATTTTTCACGAAAAATTCCCGCGCTACGCGGCCGGCAAGATTTGAACCCGCGACCTCTCCCTCGCACGTAACATCCTCTACCACTACACCACACTCTCACTTATTTCTATATTCTATTTTGATTCTTCATATTATACTAAACCGAGTGTAAATTGCTTTTTTGAGGCCCTAAACGAATTCAAATTAAAAAGTTGTCAACTACGAAGTTTCATAACTTTTTTGAAATCTACAATTTTCATTTTGGTAGTTTCTCCATCCGAGGTCGTTTACAAAATTTGAATTTCAAATTTGAGAAAATTCAAACTTAGTTTTCGTTGACAAGATGATTTCAAATAAAAAAGTTGTCAACTAAAAACTTTCGTAACTTATTGACTGTTTCTCCATCTGAGGTCGTTTGAAAAAACTCAAATTTCAAATTTGAGAACTACAAATGTACTTTTCGTTGGCAAAATTAATTCAAATTAAAAAGAGTTAAACTACAAAGTTGTATAACTTCTAAAGATCTACAATTTTTATGTATGTCATTTGTTCATCCGACATAGTGGTAGTAACATTGTTCACAAATCTTATATATTTCTCATCTAGTTTCAGGAAACTGTATGAGAGATAAAGGTTTTGTGAACAATGTTACTATCGTTTTCTCGAATGAAGAGATGACAAAACTAAAAGTTGTACATATTGAGAAGTTATACAATTTTGTAGTTCAAAACTTTTTAATTTGAGTTGATTTACTACTTCAAAATGTTCTTTGAACTTCTTTTTGCCAAGTGTTTTTTTTAAATACACTCGGCAAACACAAACTTTGTCGAGTGTTTTTTAAAATGCACTCGGCAAAGACTTGTTTGCCGAGTGTCCGATAAAAAACATTCGGCAAACAAGCTGGCACTCGGCAAATACAGGTTTTCCGATAGTGGCGGATTATACCAAAAAAAATGCAAAGTCATCAACGACGACGTTTTAGTATTCAAAGCTGTACGTTAATTATGTGGGCGTACGTGGCAAAGCAGCAACTTATCCGACAACGGATCGCACGTAATACTACTTGTTAAGAGTTTGCAGACAATGGACGGTATGGCAGTTCGTCCTAGCAGTCTTCGCAGGTTCACGGCAAATCCAAGCTGAGAAGTGCTTTATATATTTGATCCATAAATTAGTGGCACTCATCCGCTCCTCTGGCCAGAACGCCCAAAATTTTCCATGGCCTCTCCTCTGCTTCTGTTCATCGTTTTATGTAGCTTCTACCACATCGCTCATGGAGGCGACGAGCACGGGTTTGTAGTGGTGCAACCTAGGTCATTTCACCCCGACGCAATATGCTCTCCATCCAGAGGTACATGCTGACCTCATTGTTTCGTCCCATATGTTTTTTGGCCTGGACATTTCATGATTAGATAACCAAAAAGCTTTCATGAATGACTTCTCAGTGAACCCAGAGCCGAGCCGCGCCGCCGTGTCCATGCCGCTAGTTCACCGGCACGGACCGTGCGCGCCGTCACAGTCCTCTCCCAAACCGTCCCTCGCCGAGAGGCTCCGCCGCAGCCGCGCCCGCGCGGACTACATCATGAGCAGAGCGTCCAAGGGCACGGTGAGCATGCCGGACGACGACGCCAACGTGACCATTCCAACCTACCTGGGTGGCTCCGTAGACTCGCTGGAGTACGTGGTCACCGTCGGCCTTGGCACGCCGGCCGTGTCGCAGGTCCTCCTGATGGACACCGGCAGCGACGTGACGTGGGTGCAGTGCGCGCCGTGCAACGCCACCGCGTGCTACCCGCAGAAGGACCCCCTCTTCGACCCTAGGAAATCCTCCACGTACGCCCCCATCGCGTGCCACGCCGAGATCTGCAAGGTCCTCGCCGGCGACCACTACCAGAACGACTGCACGGACGGCGGCGCCCACTGCGGCTACGCCGTCAACTATGCGGACGGCTCGCGGACGACGGGCGTGTACAGCAACGAGACGCTGACCCTCGCTCCTGGGGTCACCGTCGAGGACTTCCATTTCGGCTGCGGCAACCACCAGCGCGGCGACAACGACAAGTACGACGGGCTCGTCGGGCTCGGCGGCGCGCCGGAGTCGCTCGTCGTGCAGACGGCCTCGGCTTACGGCCGCGCCTTCTCGTACTGCCTCCCGGCGCTGAACAGCGAGACCGGGTTTCTTTCCCTGGGCGCGCCGGCGAGCACGTCCGGCTTCGTGTTCACGCCGATGAGACACCTCGCCGGCGTGGCCACGTTTTACATGGTGACGCTGGCCGGCATCAGCGTCGGCGGGAAGAAGCTCGACGTGCCGCCGTCGGCGTTCCGCGGAGGCATGATCATAGACTCCGGCACGATCACCACGGGTCTCCCGGAGACCGCGTACGACGCGCTGCACGCGGCGCTCCGGAAGGCCATGGCGGCGTACCCGATCGTGCCGAGCGAGGAATTCGACACCTGCTTCAACTTCACCGGTTTCAGCAACGTCACCGTGCCCAAGGTCGCCTTCACGTTCAGCGGCGGCGGCACCGTCGACCTCGACGTCCCCAATGGGATTCTTGTGGAGAACTGTCTCGGTTTCCACGAGTCCGGGCCGGACGACGGCCTCGGCATAATCGGCAACGTGAATCAGCGCAAGCTCGAGGTGCTCTATGACGCCGGCCGTGGTAAGGTTGGATTCCGGGCCGGCGCCTGCTGAATAAATTTGCTGCGTTCTTTGATGCTTCCCTGCTTTCAGATCAGTTGCAGTTCCATACCAATTCCTTTCAAAGGCGAGACAGGGTCAGCCACTAGTCAGTACTACGTACTCCATCCATGCTCATAAGAACGTGTTATTTGCTTGTAAATGTTTTCATTACATTGCGGAAACTGAATAACAAACTTCATGCTTGGAATTATCTGTTGATTCACTTTGGCTTCCTCCCTTATGAACTTGGATTGGATCTCGTGTTTTGGGAAAACCAGATTTCATAAAACTCGTTTTAACCTAAAAACCTCTAAAACCATGTGACCTTTACAAATGTGATTCATGCCAAAGTTAATACATAAGAGATAAACATCGTTACAAAATGACCCAAGGTCTAAAAGAGAATTTGCATAAATATATAGCGAGGTCTTCAGCGGAATGAGACTACATCTCCACAGGTAGCTGATCGAGGGCACACTAGCCTGGAACGGAGCACCAGGGTTGAAGCCATCGTCTTCACGAATAGAAGATTACAATTCCCAATCTACATAGGGCGCTGAACCCAAAAGTATATAAAACAATAGAACATTACTTAATCAAGATACCACCATGAAAGAACCACGAACACTTAGATAAAAGCATCCGTTGAACTACAAGCTTGGGGAAGAGTGCTAGAAAACCGCCACTTCCATGAACTATCCCTCACTCTCTCCCTGTTCTACTAAGGCTTCGTTGTTATGAGTGGAGCTCTTCTTATTTTCTTGTATGTGTTGAATGAGGGAGACGAGTCCTCTATTTATAGTATGGAGGTTTTTTGGGTAGTGGAGATGCTCCCAGGATCCAAAGGGAATATTCTCCCTCAAACTCCTCTCCTCCTCAACATGTATAGAATCGATGTCCACAGTGACTCCATGTGAACTGTTCACTACAGTCATAGGAAGGAGATTGAGGGCAACAAGTGGAAGCCAAGGACGAGGGGTGCCAAGGTTGGCTCGTTGGCTTCGGCCGAGCCCCGTGCACGTCCAATTGTACCGCCTTTTGGCTGGGATGCTGCTTGGTGGGCCCTCAAGTGGATACATGACTGTTTGTGTGAAATTGGGTCGGTTTTCCTCCATTTGTAGGCCCATGGATCTATGTGGTTGTGTCTTATTGGTTGGAGGTGTGTTTTCTCTTGGTTACTTATGTTTTCTCCTCCCTCTTGATAATATATGTCCTAAATACAAATATTCACCAACGCTTGTGAAGATAGTTAGTAATAAACCTTACCTCTATATCTGGTGATCCATCTTTTCATCTTTTATGCAGCCTTTGATGGTCGAATTTGGTACTTAAGGACTAGCAATAAAACGCACACACTTAGCCTTTCCTCGTTCACGATGGAAGGAAAAAGACTAAGGTGGAACATAATTTCCTATGGTATGATGCAAGCATACAAGTTACTCCAAGCCATACCTGCAATGCACCCATGAACTTTTGAAGTGTCTATCACATCATCTTGGTTGGTTGAGGAATGAAATTGTCCTGGTTCGGGTCTTCTCCACTCTTCTGCTAAGTAAATTGAGTTTTTGGAAGATTTTCAAAAATATGACCTTACCTAGCTCCTGAAATGTTTCTCTCAGATCGCTCGATGTTTATGGATCCTTAACAAGGCACTAATATGCCTTTTTCACCCTACATCTAAAATGGCTTATGTGGTGCTCAAGGTTGCGGTAAAGACATCCTTGCATCACATATATTGCAAAGTCAAAAACCGAATCCAAGAATAAGGCTCTTCATACAATCTGATCAAGATGTGGATGTGTTTGGAAGAATGGAAGGTGTATGAAAAAATATAGTAACTCCTTTTTGTATGCTCTATCTTTCCCTTTGAATTTTATGTTTAGAACATGGCTATCCTTTCTTCTATCTCCTTTTTTTCTTTATTTCGTCATGCTCGAGGGAGACATTCTCTTTGTGAGCATGTATCTTTTTTTTAATATTTTTTCTTCTCTTTTCTTCATTGCCCATGTCTCTTTTGTAAGGATATTTGGAGAGAGAGAACAAAAAAACACATGGAGTATTTATTTGGTGGATGAATGGAGTTTGCTAACGTCCAGTGTAGAAGTTTAGTGAGTGTATATGATCTTGATAATGAAAGCATAAAAATCATCTTACAAGGGTCACAACAATTTGATAAAACTCAAGAGTCATAGTATGTAGAATTTGTATGAGGTTTTCAATGTCAACAACATACGGCTTTGGTAGAAATGAGGCATCACTACGGAGCTTGCAAGGCTACAGATTTTAAATTTTTCATAATAAACGTCCCAAGCACATTATAAAGAAGAGAAAGACTCCTTTCATGACACCATATCTCATTCTTCAACTACTTAGATAACATGCTTTCCTAAAGGTATATATACTCCTTCCATTTACTTTTGATAGTCCTATTTCATCTTGGAACAATGATGAAGGAGAAGAGAGTTTGCTTATCATCCAATTAATCAAGTCATCATACACTACTTGTTCTTTTGGAAAAAAAAACTCTCTGATATGGATGTCATTCTACAAATGCACCAATCTTTTTTTTATAGAGGAGGTACTCTGCACGAAAGCCAAAACATATATTTATGTCAGATCGGAGACCACAACTCAAATAGGACTATCAATAGAGCACATTTCAGTTTTAGAGATAGGACCATCAATAGAGAATGAAGGGAGTATGTTCACAAGAAACATGTGAATGTGGAATAAAGAATATGCAAGCAACCATAAAGAACATGTTTATCATATGGGGCATCAATGTTCATTTTATGAGTTTATTTTTAATGATTGACTCACAATAGAATGGTTTAAACTCATGAATGTTGGTATTTCTTATGGTTGCAGATAAATCCACAAGCGCATGGATACCGTTGTAGCTTTCACCCGGAAGTATTCAGGGTATCAAATCCACAGGGAATGGGAGTGCACTGTCTAATCACAAAGGTTGGCCGGACCGATGGAGTTTATATGAAGGCTCGGTAGAAAGGATAACTTAGCACTAAGCTAGGAATATAGCGAAGGGAGTTCTCCTATGCTTGCTTTGGGCACCGGGATATCCTAGACCTCTAGGAAATTACCGGCATACAGCTCTATGCCGTACCCGTACGTGGAGGATTACAATGGACGGACAGGGCTGTCATCACCTGCTGCCTACCTCTACTAATCCGTGGGGTTATGAGGCAAATGAGGGCAGATATATTCCTAAGTACCACACTTAAGATAATATCAGCTATTCTAACCTTGGCCAAAGATTAAGATACTTTATGAATAAAGCAACAAACCCACAAGCAAAATAAAGAACTCAACTTTCTATAACTCAGACTTAAATACTTAGTTGAAATCCCAGATACTTACTAAGAAGCTTACATCTGTCGAGGTACAGGTGGAGGGTCGGCAACACGCCGGGACTCCTCGAGACTCTCTCTCACTCTCTCCCTATTTCTACTCTCATTTGAGGAGGGCTTCGCCTTGGCTTGTTGCTCTAGCTCGATGATGATCTTCAATGATCGGGGCACAGCTATTTATAGCTTGTAGAGGCGGTTGGGAGTGGACACGTGGAAGCTGAGGATGAACGGACTCAGTCCCAGGTCGGGTGACGCGGGGAGGTCGACCGACGTTGGATCCACCGCCTTGAGTGGTGCATGGCGTAGATGGACTCCTGGAAGCGGTGGGAACGCACACGAGAAGGATGAGGCGGTTTGGCCTCCGGACCAGTTCGGTTGACCTAGTGGGGCCGGGCAACATGGTGTCGACACCGATCGGCCCCATCTTCGACTGAGTGACTGTCTAGTGGGTCCTCACGATGGTTCCAGGTGGTATAGCTGCATTTGAGTACATTTAGTTTGCGAGGTGGGCCCTTCAATCTATGTGACCTCCCCTTGGACCATTCCCATCTCTTGGATCCAACCGACATGGAATCAGTGGCTAGGATGATCCCCAAATGTGCTTCTTTGCCCTGGAGAAAGGTGGGCCCCATTGGGCTCCGGGCCAGGCTCGGCCGACCGGGCTAGGTCGACCGACGGCACTTTTGTGCCCGATTGCCCTCATCTTTTGCCAGCCACTATCTTGTAGGCCCTGGAGTCCTACCCTAGGTGACATCACTCCATTTGAATATGTGTACTTGTGGATGTGGCCCGTTTGATCTATGTGCTTCTCTTGAGGTCCTTCTTGCCTATGGGCTTGACCCTACCTTGGTGCACATGCAAGGGTTGGTCTAGAGTGGCTTTCCTTGCATATATCCAAAGATAGGCTCATTTGGCCTCAGTTGGGCGTCGGCCGACCTGGCTAGGTCGGGTGACGGCCCACCGAGCCCGTTTTGCCTCAAATTTCTCTGTTGCCTCCTGCATATACATGGTCACCAAAACTAGTTGAATTGGTTAGATATAATCCCTATAGCTATGGTGAATGTATATTTGTATGTCAGAGTTGACGGTCTGATATGTGCATTAATGACCGTCAACAATGAATCAGGAAGATTGAGAGTCAGAACGTGTAAAGCACCGCTACGGATGAAATGGGAGGTGAAAGGTGCCAGAATCTAGAACCCAATTACCTTAATCTTTTTTGTGTTGATCTAAGCAACGTTGTGCAACTTGTTTGAGGGTGATCTTTAACGTGTGTTATAAGCCTTGAGAGATCACATTCACACTTGTTCTTGTACCTGGCTGCTTTATTCATGGTAGAAACAAAACAATGGGTATACTGGTTTTAAGAACCAAGGAGGAGCTCGGGTGAGGCAAGGGTGATGGTGGTGGCCGGAGACTTTTAGTTTTCAAAGGTATACGCCAAGTTGGAGGGTATGAAGGAGTCTAGGATGGAATTGGTAATGCAGTTGTCTCACCAGAGTGGTGTATTGGAAAGGGAGTGAGTAGAGGCCAGTTAGTTTGGCCAATG
Source organism: Alloteropsis semialata (assembly GCA_004135705.1). Lineage (NCBI taxonomy): Eukaryota > Viridiplantae > Streptophyta > Magnoliopsida > Poales > Poaceae > Alloteropsis > Alloteropsis semialata. Next base: position 45,165,126 of record CM014273.1, read on the forward strand.
GTCATAATGTCTTGGTCATGACTGAGTGAAGGTGAATGAAGAAGGTTGTATCATGCTATCATGACATTGGGCGCGGCTCAACAGCGTAGTGGAGAAATATGACACAAGACAATAGCCGCAATGTCGAGTGGGCGTGTGGCACAGACGAGTGGAAGATCAAAGTCGATGCAGAGTCTGTGACTAGCGTGAAAGTAATTGATACTCGTGATAGCCTAAGAGGGGAAGGAGGTAAATTAGGCTTTCTAAAAACTTAGCCTACCACAAGCCTTCTAATTGCACAATATGAGATTAAGAGAAGCTATAGAGATGTGCAACTAAGGTTTTCTTCTAGTGTTTGCACCCACCCAAAGAGTTTTGCAACCTAGAGCCAATCCTATCAAGATACTACTCTAGAAAGGTAAAAGTACACAAATTGCAAGTATGAAATGCGAAAGCTTAAGGGGTTAGAGGGATGCAAACTTGACACAAAGATTTACCCCGTGGTTTGGTTTACGCCTACGCCATGTTAGAGCTCCACAAAGGATGTGCTCCCGGTCGCCAAGTCTTCTTCCTGGTCAAGGCCTTGAGCTCGCCACAAAGGCTCCCCAAGAGGGATGATGAGCAAGTCACCAAGACCTTACTCTTATCAACCTAATCTTCCAGAGATCTTGACGCCGCCTCCACCACGGAGCTTCTCCACCAAGGAAGGGGTCTCCTCTTCCCCCGAATAAAGTCGTCGTCGCCTCTCCACACCAAGCTGGAGGGTCGAAGACTTGCCGGCGAGTCTCCAAGACTCCAAGGGGCTGGCATATCGAGATTACAAGAGGTGGCTCACTCTAGAACCAAGCACAAGGCTCAAACACCTTGCAACTCACTCACTAGGGCTATCCTAGCTCTCTCACTCACTAAGGATGATCTATGTAGCACAAATGGTGGCTTGGATGTCTTGTAGGTGTAGATGAACTTCTCTGGACTCCAGCAACTCCAAATGGCCGAATGGGGGTGGTATGTATAGCCCAAAGGCTTGAATTAGCCATTGCCCAAAAGCTGTACAGAATTCGTGAACGCCGTATATTCTGCCATGCAGCAAACCCTCATCAGCGGATCATACGCCGTGTGCTTTTTCTAACGGTCGGATTCCTTTTCCAATGGCTCTCTGCACACGCCGTATACTTCCAAACTTGTACGCCGATGGCCGGCGGATTATACACCGTTCCTTTTCTTCCATCTTCACTTGACATCGTCTCTGCGTAACTTGTACACCGATAGTCCGCCGAGGGTCGGTGTATAGTACGCCGTATAGAGTCTTGCAAACCTTGATTTGAGCTTGACCATGTCTTGAACGGCATATCATCCGCCCTGTATCAGCACAGTAACACCGGATCATATGTTGTAGCCTTTCTTCTAGATCCTTTGAGCACCGTAAGCTTCCAACTTGTACGCTGTGCATCGCCGGATCATACTCCGTGTGCAATATTCTTGTTCTAGTTGATTCACCTCCACACGCCGTATGTTTCTTGTTTGTATGCCGTGCAGGCGTTTAATACGCCGTGTACAAACTCTGCGGGCTTATCTAATTCAATCAACTCAAGCCCTTTCCATGATTTCATATGCCAATACCACGTCATAAATACTTCAAAATAAGACTATCTCTGGTTTTTTTGCTATGCTTTGGAATCATTCTTGGGACGTAATTTCCTATGTAAATTACTTAGCAAACTTGTTAGTCCCAATGACTATGTTGTCATTCAATCACCAAAATCACAATATAAATGGCACAAGGGCCATTTTTGTTACAATCTCCCCCTTTTTGGTGATTGATGACAACACAATCAAAGCAAGTATGAAATATGTGAAAATTTACCAAGTTTGAGCACTTACACTTGCTTGAATGCTTACCACTCTTTTTATTGGATTAGGGAGCCAACTTCCTTACAATCTCCTCCATATAATTTGAAGTATCACCATGGGTGTGGCCTCCCCCTAAGGTCAACATCTCCTTCATGACTTCTCCCCCTACCTATATCCTCCCCCTTTCTCATGGCTTCTCCCCCTATCTCATGAGGTCTTGTACATTAAGCTTGCTTTGATCCAAACATCTCCCCCTTTGGAATCAAATCACCTAAAAGGACATGTCAAAAACATCATAGCTCATAGAGGGAATTAGTAGCCTAGGGAGTTAGTCAAGTATCACTTGGAAATAGATGACAAGGGAGAACAAGTGTGATACTTAACCAATTGGAAATGTATGAGCACATAGCCTATGAACTTAGATATGAAGATCATAAACTCAATAGGTCATGGCTCAATATGCATGTAAGCACAATTTTCTGTAATCATACATATAGAGTTGTAAGATCACATTGTGAGTGAAGTACATTCTCTAAGTATGATATAGCACGGCATAAGGAGACAATAAGAATAATCATGATGAACAAGTTAGTCTCCAAAATCACAATCCATAAGCTAAGCTCCCCCTAGATTGTGCATTTAGTGTTTGAATCACTATCAAGTGTATTCACATTGTTTTGAACAACAAATAGGAGGATAAGCTTATAGCTTGTGGTCATGGTACTCAATTCATACCTTGTGAAGCTCATGTACCATGAAAGTGACCAAGTGTAGAAAACCTACACAACTTTGCAAACCATGTAAGTTGCTCATGGGTTAGAGTGCATGGCACAAGCAACCTACCATATGATAATTACACTAGATATTGCAAGAGATACCACATAAAAGCAAGAGATATGAAAGGTAGCACATGCAAATCTAGCAAGGTAAATAGGCAAAGAATTTGAGTTGCATTACCGTTACATTATTTACCTTAGTGTGGGAGATTTGGGCAAATGATGTCCAATCTTGCAAGCTTGGCTACTTGATGTGGTCTTTCTCCTCTTCTTGTGAGCCAAGTCTACAAATCCCTTGAAGCCAATCTTGGGCTTCAAGTATCCTTTGGAACCCAAACCTTTTTGGGCCCCTTCATGTTGGTGATGACCTCCTTGGGCACCCAAATGGGTCGGTTCTATCCCCATTCCTTCATCTTGGGCTTCTCAACTGTACTAGCAACAACCTTGCCATTAGCATTCTTTTTAAGGACATAGGTGTTGGCTTTTACCTTGTTCTTGCGGTTGGGCTTGGTGTAGATGAGGGAGCTCTTGATGGTGGTTTTGGCCTTCTTCTTCTCACTCTTGGGCGTTCCCTTGACAAGTGGGCATTGATAGAACTTGTGGCCTTCCTTGTAGCACTTGAAGCAAGCCACGATTTCACTCTTCTCAAGCTTGTTCACCATGTCATCACGGTTATCTTGAGAAGGTTGGACATTGCTCCCAATGCTCTTGCCCTTTAAGTTTGCCAAGCTTTGCCTAAGACTCTCCATTTCTTGCTTGAGCTCTTCATTCTCATTGGCAATGAGATCATCTAGTGTTTCTACAACAATTTTCTCAAAGCATTTCTCATTGCAAGGGGGTGAGCAAGATTCATCAATTAAATCAATGCAAGAAGTAGATGCATCAACCTTGGAGATAGAAACATTACAAGGCATAGATTGCTCCAAGTTCAATAAAGAGTCCTTAGATTGATTGTTAAGGCTCTCAATTTTGAGTTCTTCATGCTCCTGCTATGCAATTGGAATTTGCCTAATAAATTATCAAAATTTGAAGCAAGGAGTGCATTAAGATCATTGAGAGCCTTATTATCTTGGGTTAATTTCTTAAGGCCTTTTTGTTGTTCATGAATCAAGGTGAGAAGCTTAGCAGGGGATTCATCATCGGAATCAGAATCGGAGTCATCACTTACATCGCTTTCCATACCTTTGGTCATGAGGCATAAGTGTGATGAGGGAGAGGAGCTCTTGTCGTTGAGTGTATCATCACTCACCCATTCTCCGAATGTGGTGAAGGCTTTATGCTTGGGCTACTTCTCCTTCTTCTTCTTCCTCTTCTTCTCATACTTGATCTTCTTGATCATCATGTGTTGATGATGCTTCCCATCCTTGATGTGGACCATGTACCCCATCGAGTTGATCTTCTCCATGCTCTTGACCAACTTCTTGACTTGTCTTTGGAGCTCGGGGGACATCTCTTCACCATCACTATCACTTGAGGAGGCTTCTTCTTCTTCTTCTTCACTTGAGCTCTCCTCCTTCTTCTTGCTCTTCTTCCTCTCTTGGTTGCTCGCAAGAGCAATGCTTAAAGTAGGTGAAGAAGATCTTGGCTTTGGCTTGATTCTATTTCTTAGCTCAAAAGCCATCAACTTGTTGAGGTCTTAATTTGGTGTGCACTTGGTGAGATCTTTCTCATAGAGAATGGCTATCACTACATCATAGTCCGGCTTGTGAAGGCTATGTAGGATCAACCGAATGATGCCCATGTCGTCAATGTCGTTGACACCTAAAGAATTCATCTCATTCAGAAGTATGGTTAGGTGTGAGTACATTGCTTGTACATCCTCATGCTCAAATTGCTTAAAATTGTTTAGCTTATCCTTGAGAACATGATATTTTTCATTTGCCACATCCTTTGTGCCTTCATGGTTCTCAAGTAGAGTCATCCACAACTCATGAGCATTTTTGCATGCAAATACACAATTGAAGATATCATTACTAAGAGTGGATAATAGAATACTCCTAACAGTAGAATCATGTTGCATTTCACCTTTGGAGTCACCTTTCTTGCCCTCACTAGTCACACGCCAAACACAAGCCCCTTTGCTTGAAGGAAAGCCTTTATGAGCACTTTCCATCTTTGAAACCCCGTGCCATCGAAACGTGGAGGCATTCCTAAGAGATCCATCCTCTCCCTAACGAGCTAACTCACTAGGCGGTGAAGCCTAACCGATTCAAATGAGCCGGTTTCACAAATTGCCAATTCAATGTGTGTTTCTTGTGAAAGATGTGAGTCCCAGCTCTGATACCACTTGAAAGTAATCGATGCTCATGATAGCCTAAGAGGGGGAGGGGGTGAATTAGGCTTTCTAAAAACTTAGCCTACCACATGCCTTCTAATTGCACAATATGAGACTAAGACAAGCTATAGAGATGTGCAACTAAGGTTTTCTTCTAGTGTTTGCACCCACCCAAAGAGTTTTGCAACCTAGAGCCAATCCTATCAAGATACTACTCTAGAAAGGTAAAGGCACACAAATTGCAAGTATGAAATGCGAAAGCTTAAGGGGTTAGAGGGATGCAAACTTGACACGAAGATTTATCCCGTGGTTCAGCTTACACTTACTCCACGTTGGAGCTCCATAAAGGATATGCTCCCGGTCACCAAGTCTTCTTCCCGGTCAAGGCCTTGAGCTCGCCACAAAGGCTCCCTAAGAGAGATGATGAGCAAGTCACCAAGACCTTGCTCTCATCAACCTACTCTTATGGAGATCTTGATGCCGCCTCCACTACGGAGCTTCTCCACCAAGGAAGGGGTCTCCTCTTCCCCTGAACAAAGTCGTCGTCACTTCTCCACACCAAGCCGGAGGGTCGAAGACTTGCCGGCGAGTCTCCAAGACTCCATGGGGCCAGCACACCGAGATTACAAGAGGTGGCTCACTCTAGAACCAAGCACAAGGCTCAAACACCTTGCAACTCACTCACTAGGACTATCCTAGCGCTCTCACTCACTAAGAATGAACTATGTAGCACAAATAGTGGCTTGGATGTCTTGTAGGTGTAGATGAACTTCTCTGGACTTCAGCAACTCCAAATGGCCGAACGGGGGTGGTATTTATAGCCCAAAGGCTTGAACTAGCCGTTGCCCAAAAGCTGCACAGAATTCGTGAATGCCGTATATTCCGCCGTGCAGCAAACCCCCATCGACGGATCATACGCCGTGTGCTTTTTCCAACGGTCAGATTCCTTTTCCAACGGCTCTCTACACACGCTGTATACTTCCAAACTTGTACGCCGATGGCCGGCGGATCATACGCCGTGCCTTTTCTTCCATCTTCACTTGACATCATCTCTGCGTAACTTGTACGCCGATAGTCCGTTGAGGGTCGGCGTATAGTACGCCGTATAGAGTCTTGCAAACCCTGATTTGAGCTTGACCATGTCTTGAACGGCGTATCATCCGCCCTGTATCAGCACATTAACACCGGATCATACGCCGTAGCCTTTCTTCTGGATCCTTTGAGCGCCGTAACCTTCCAACTTGTACGCCGTGCATCGCCAGATCAAATGCCATGTAGAATATTCTAGTTCTAATTGATTCACCTCCACACGCCGTATGCTTCTTGTTTGTACGCCGTGCATCGGCATTTAATACGTCGTGTACAAACTCTGCGGGCTTATCTTATTCAATCAACTCAAGCCCATTCCATGATTTCATATACCAATACCACGTCATAAATACTTCAAAATAAGACTATCTCTGGTTTTTTGCTATGCTTTGGAATCATTCTTGGGACGTAATTTCCTATGTAAATTACTTAGCAAACTTGTTAGTCCCAATGACTATGTTGTCATTCTATCACCAAAATCACAATATAAATGGCACAAGGGCCTTTTTGTTACATAGCGTGACTCGACGAGTTTGGCCCACTCAAACTTGTGATTCCATACATGAACTCGATGATTGTTCTTTACTAGAATTATAGCTGTATGGTAGGTCTAAAATTATTAGAAAGGTCGATGGTAGGTTTGATCAATGGTTTGGGAATTGTGAGCCCTAAATTTTGGCAAAAAACACAACCGTTTAAGAGTTGGAAGAACAAAAGTTTGACCAAATGTTGACCATGATTTGATCATTCAAATGAGGTTTTCATAGAACTTGATCTTGATCATTGGATAGTAGATACTTTGCATTTTCTATTTTGCTACTATGCCCTATATGTATTTAGGCATTTCAAATTTTAAATAGCACTCCAAAAACCCTAAATGGATTAGTACCAACACGTGATTTGAAGTCGTACTGAACTTAATTTTGAATTTTGAGTTTTGGTTTGAACAGAAAGCAATATGAGTCCAATGTCAAGTAAATGATTAACAAGATTTTGGAATGTTTCAATATTTCCAATTTTACCCTTTTATGAGTTATTTAATTTGCATAAATTGTAAATGTATTTTAATAATACATTAATACATCCATAAGTACAAAACTTCAACATTGCATCCTAAAATACATTTGTGGAATAAGTGATATAATTAAAGCAGCCAATTCATATTTCATTAATGTTATGCAAATTTGACTAAAGTAGTGACCCTAACATGAGAGTTGGCTAGGTCAACCGGCACACGTACATACATATGAATGCATATGCACGAGAGAATTCTTTATTTGAAATAGAAAATGACTCAATACTTTTCTTGGCTGTGAAATGTTTTCTCTCCCATATGTGACACCCACTTCTAACTTCCATTCCTTATTTGACATTTTTGACACCCATGTCAATTAAGTCTGGCGAAACAACCCACAAATCGTGAAACTTATTGCAATGATTGAACAAATAGAGATGAGCCCATTTTTACTAAATATAAAAAGAACACTATATCTTTAAAATTAAAATTCACCAAATTAGGTTGCTTTTAAAACTTATCTGACTTTTATAGCACCGAAATTCGCTCCAAAAGTTATGATAATAATTAATCTTACTTACATGGGATGTAGAAATATACAAAAAAAATTACCCTTGTAGGTTACATAAATAATTCTGAAGAAAAGGATATTTGGAAACTTTGAGGAGAAGTTCACAATTTGCTGTATATCTTATGATGGGAAACAATTTTAGAAATTACTACATCACATTTAAGGAATATTAGTTATTTTCATATTTTTTGAAAGTACATTAGTACCATAAAATTTCATATAATTTTCAAAATAGCCAATTTAGTGAATTTTTAATTTTAAAACCATAATGGGGTATGTTTTTTTCTAGCAAAATGGGTTCATCTCCATTTCTTCTATCACTATGAAAAGTTTCATGAATTTTGGATGTGATTTGTATACCATTTCATTAGACTTACGAAATGGAAGTGACGGAAATGTCAAATAAGAATTGATTGTGAGAAATGAGTGTCATATAAGTAGAGATGGCAATGGGTACCCGAAACCGATGGGTTTTTGCTCTATTAGGGTCCGAGCGTGCGTCAAGTTTTTACCCATGGGTTTGTTGATGAGCAAAAACCTAGACCCATCAGGTTTATGGGCGGTCTAGGATTGTATACCCAGACCCGCAAACCCATAGATTTTTTTAACCCGACCATTCTTAGCATCAAACCTATCACATATTTGTCCACAATACCCCATATATTGCTATTGCTTATTGGTTATTTGATGTAATATGTAAGTTAGTACGTGACTATATGCTGCTGCTCATCATGAATTGAAGTGTTGAACACTGAACTTGGTAGTATAAGAGCTAGATTATGCATTTGTGTTACTAATCTATGAACTTATTTGTTGTGTAGTATTATGGTTAGTGAAATATTATCTTTCTATGTGTTTCTATTTATTTACATGAATTATGCAAGCATATATGTGCATAAGTATATATACATGACTATAGTTGTCGACAATTCTTCTTCTCGGGAACGGACGACCCATGGGTACCCGACGGGCATGGGTTTGGGCACAAAACCAAACTTGTGACGGGTGATGGGTTTTTAACAGGTTTTATTTTCATGGGCACGAGTTTGGGATGCCAAAACTCATCGAGTTTGAACATGTTGCCATCCCTGCATATAAGGGAGAGAAAACTTTCCTGGGCCAAGAAAGGAATTGAGTTATTTTTTGATGTCAAATAAGGAGTTCTCTCTATAAAATGATATGATTCATGCCATGATACGCATGATCTGAGTATGAAAATTGTGCCAAACAATTTTTAGACACTAGAGGTGTCAGAGCGCTCTCCCATTTAAAAGAACCTCGTCCTGACATTCTGCTGCAAAAAGTTTAGTGCAGGGAGCTAGATATCTTAGCTAGGTTTTAGAAAATTTAGATACTTGGACTTCAAATAAGATTTTTCCTCCCATCTGGCATCATACTTGGAGTGATTGCTCCACTGGTGTTCTTACAACTTGTGATTTTGGCTTTGAATTTGATGTACTGATTTCGGAGATTTTAGTCTAGTACCTATTATACTTTTCTGGAATCAACAACTATTCCCTCATTAGAGATGGACTGACTTAGGGATTTATTATTTGAATTTGAATGTAATTTCGAATTCAAATAGAGTGGGAATAGGGTTAGGGCTTGTTAATTTAGATGGGCTTTTTTTCAGAAGGTGTTGATTGTATTTAAATTTGAATATTACTCAAATTAAATATGAGGCATATTCTAAAGTTTGGGTGAAAGAGATGTAGAAAACACATGCAACACGAATATGTGTGGTATAATGAAAATTATAATTATAAAATGGTTTTGAACATTTGCTACATAAGAAAAATAAAGATAACATATTAGCTGTCGGGAAAATTTAAAAAGGATCAAACTTTTAATGAAATTTAAAATGATCTAAAATCTCGGATGTTAAAACCCACTATGCGGCCTTATGTCGCAGCACCATAATAAGGGAATGCTTGATCTGATGCTTTATAGTCCTATTTATATACACTTTATTGAACATCTGATTTGCAGTTTCTTTGTTCTATGGTACTGCATTGCAATTAAATCATTTATAGAGGTCTACATATCATTATCCCTAGGAAGGCATCAAAATTGCCTTCTTTTTATATTTCCTGGTCAATATTTTATAACTACAAGTTAAAAATAGACAATTATTACTTGATATGAAGTGTGTAATAACAACTTTCAGTGGGTAAAGCTCAGGGACACTAGTACAGTATGCTACAAAGAAGGTTTGGTACCGTGGATCTGCTTTATTACGGCTACTCTCTGATCATCAAATGTTGTCTATGTTTTTCATTTGTAGTTTTATCACCCTTCTAGAAGGCGTGAAAGGTAGACAAGTGTCTAAAATATGGATCCCAATTTAGTTGCATGTTTTTGCGTAGATCAATGCTATTTCCATAAAAAAAACTGTGTTTTAAATCTTCGGCTAAGGCACTTATTAGCGGCAGGGATTTCCAGCAGATATGAAATATGTTGACGTCCAAAAAGTCAGGCGTTGACTCTCGAAATTAACACTGTGGCCTGGAAGATTTGCTTCACTTCAGTGCAGGTCCAAAATCTTGAGGTTCGGGGTGTGCCAGTCAATTTGACCTGAAATTGACAAGGTAGAGTTTAATCAGTAAGCAACAAGGAACTCATCGGCCAAGGCCCCGATTTGTTCTAGAAATCAGATCAGCATAAAGGGAAGTCCAATTTCGATAGCATGAACCATCGGCCTTGAGTCCAAATCGTGAGAATATAACATGTATTGAAATAAACCATCAGCTATGAAAATCGAATCGGAGATAGATCTAATCTAAACTCATTCTTTAATATGCATCTTTCCAAAGGGAATAAACAAACAAAATCTCATGTCACTAACAATCGGATCGATTTCGAGACAGCGTTGTTAGCAAGGCACCGATTAGCTTGTTTACTCTGATAGATCAATATACATCAAAGAACTCATTTAAATCAGATCTATTTGTAACTTGCTTATTAAATCTAAATCAGCTGTATAAACATTATAAACGGATCTATTAAGAAACTTGAATAACAATAAAACAGAATGGATCTTCTCTGATAGATGTAAGCCGATAAGATAAAATCAACAAGATACGGTAAAGGGTGAGCGATCTAAACGAAGAAGGGCGATACGCCTCAATCTAAAGCCTAGATTAATTTGATAGGGTGTTGGACTTACAGACAAACCGGAGATCAAGATGATGCAACCCTGCTTGCTGAAGATAAATTGGTGAATTAACTAAAGCAAACTAATTTTAATCTACCAAAACTATTACAACTTGTCGTGCAATCCGGCCGTGAAGAAGCTTCCAGACACATCTTCCTTGATAGTCGTACGCGCTCCGGCCTCCCTTGTCTCGTGTCCGATCGGGACTCCAATCGGACAAACTCTGATCAGAATCGGAAATCACCCAGAATCGGACTCGGCCTCTGCCTTGACTCTGTTACACATGATTTTAGCCGAGTCAAAATCTGGTGTCAACACATGCCCCCCAATTTTGGGATAAAATATTATTTTGTTCCAAAATTCTCCGAGTAATGATGACCCTGGCAGTGAACAGCATATGGAAACTCGCACCCTTCCACTGTTGCATACCTCGAATCCCGTGCGGATTCAGCGCCTTGGCCTTCAGGCGGTTTCTTCTCCCATAAGCCCTATAAATGCAGACCCGAACCGTCGTCTCCTCCAACTCGCATCTGCTACCGTGCTCGCACGCCCGCCATTGTCTTCCCTGCAAAGCTTCACCCGACCAAACGTTTGGCCTTCAAGCTTCAATCCACCAGCGCGAATCAGGTAAAGAACTTCCCCGCATATGATCCATATCACGCATCTGGGTTTTACCGCATTTCCCATGTTGATTTTCTCATTCTGTTCATCCGCACCACTGTTCATTATAGATCTATTCCATCAATGGCGGCTCCTGCTGATAAAGCGGATAACACACAAGTTCCCGAGGTAAAAATGCCCAAAATCTCCTTTATTCTTGCATTCTTCTTCTAAGACTACTTATGAGCCTCCATCTCTGGATTCATTATTTTATTTCTCCCGAATGTAGCATCTTAAGAACAATCTGGTCATCCCTGTCTCTCATGTCGAAGTCGGGTACTATCTTGGCCCAATGGGTGATCCCGATCCGACAGACTTGATAAACATGGAATCGGAAAGAATCCCATTCAAAGGATCAGACCTACAAGTCTACGATTGGGCCGGCTCCTTCAGATCGTGGCCCGACAGTGTACCTGGATGGAGGAACTGGTTCCTCAGAATGCAAGCCTCCAAATCCGCTTTTCTGGGATGAGAAAGAAATAGGCCAATGTCTCACTCTATCTCTTGCCGATATGGTCAAGGACGAGAATCTACTAGCCGCCAGCTCCCTCTTCTGGTCCGATGCACTCAACGCCTACCTGTTTGGCCATGGTCCGATGACACCAACGCTAATGGACGTGCACAATTTGACTGGCCTCAACACCACCAATGCCATGAATCCGAGAAGACTCCTTGGCGAATTGAATTATAGGCTAGTAGGCATAGGCTCCAAAAGCTGGAAGAAATACGTTACCGATCATTGCAAAACCGGCATTATCGGAGATAGGGAACACGCAGCTTTTTTTGACATGTGGTTAGAAAGATTCATATTCTGCGGACCAACCCTTGGTGCCACCTCCAACATGCAATCGATCGCAGAAGCACTATCTCGCTGTGAATCGGTCCCCCTTGGCCGTCTCCTCCTTGGAGCAGTTTATCACCTTCTACACCAGATATCGGCCAAGTTTCAGATGGCCAAGCAGTTGGACATATCGGAGGCCCCTTGTGGTTCATCCAGCTTTGGTTGCATACCCAATTCCGATTCGCCTTCCAATTCAACTTCAAAAATTGTCAATTCCCAAACTATTATGCTGAAGAAGAAGATGCAACCACTCGCCGATGCATGTCATACAGGGAAGCAGCATCGGCCTGCCCTGGATCGAGGCTGGACTCAAGAAACGTGGCCACTTACTTTGAAAGCTTCTACCACGGGATTGCATCGGAGCGTCTCGACTATTTTGCTTACGCCGATCCCGATCGTGATTATGAGCAGCCTCTGTTCAATATCCAGAACGATCTTGCAGCCATCCTGCCGATTCTCAAATCCTTCATCACCCCTACTATCCTTGGTAGCAACATTGTATACGGCCACAAAAACACATCTTATGAGTTTTACAACCCATCGGTGGCAGCTCGCCAGTTGGGCTTTGGTCAACTCCCAATTGGCCTATATTTCTCTGATAAAATCAAGCACAGAGAATCGGTCTCATCAGACGTAGAAATGGACAGAATCTTATCACTCACCCCAAGCCGATTTTGAAATACCAGAATGGCTATGCACTAGCTTCTCATCCAGACACTTTAAGACTTGGTGGAAAGAGCTGCGCCTCCATATATTCAGACTCTCGGCCATCACTTATTGCACTCTTATAGACTCTGATTTCGAGGCCATGGAAAATCCTGTAAGTCCTTTGAAATTTCTTTTATTCAGCTTTTACTCAAATTAACTTTTCATAATTTAAATTCCAACTTCTAACAGCCAATTGAAGAGAACGCGCCATCGGTAAGCAATAGTGGGAAACCGATTCGATATGCCGTTCGAACTCTATATCCAAGAATCGGCTTCTCTGCACCGTCTCTCAAGGACATCATGGATAGCAAAGGCAAAAAAAAACCGCCCCCACTAAAGTGATTGCGCCGTAGAAATTGAAGAAAAGCCATGTGGTACGATTTTCTTATACTTCCGATTCTTCTCTCCGATTTACTACCTAGGCAAATAACTTCTTTGTATTCAGCCTCTCGGAAAGATTCTCGACCAATCGACCTCCAGAGCCGCCGAAGAAACAGCACAGAAAGCTGCTGAGGGTGCAAGGATGCTTCTGGATAGAGTATCGGTAACAATCTGATTTCACTCATACATAATCTTCTGAAACAAATCGTTAAATAACAATCTCTTTTCCAGCAAACAAATATTATACTGTCCGATCTTCAATCGGCTCCATCCCAAGACACCCAAGCTGAATCGGCCCAACAGGTACACTTAACCCAATTTATATTTCCTTCAAACATATACGTCCGAACTAACCGATCCAATCTATAGACTGCCACTTTGCAACCCATCATTGAGGAACCAAGCACTAACGTTCAATCGGAAGCAACCCTTGAACAACAAATCGGAGAATCAGCTGCAAATGTTCAATCGGAGGCCATCCCTGAGCAGCAGATCGAAGAACCAGCTGTAACTGTTCAATCGGAAGTTATCCCTGATCAACCAACAACATCGGTGCCTCCTCCAATTGAACCTGCTCATATGCTTCAGATAGAAGCCAGTACAAACGTCGCTCAACCTCAAGTAATACCCGATTACGTCCGGGAGGGTCAATTTAAACTGGTACCGATTCATCCTCTTGTGTCAATATTTATTATTTTAATAACACTTGTTCATCGATGTTTTGTTTCAGGCACACGATTCTCCGGCAATGAGCTTCGCATCATTCGATCTGGATGCCACCATCGGAGAAGAAGAAATCAGCTCTACGCAATCGTCTTCTATCATCTCCGATGAAGTCAAGACAAAGCTCCAAGAAATGATGAACCATCTGAATAAGAGCATTGCCATCCTTGTAGAAGATGCGGAACCAATTCGCCAAATCTTCAAGGAATTGAAAGGTCGGCTGCCATCGGAGGTGGAAAATGCAATTATCCCCGCCGCCTTTATCGAGGGTCATCAACCCCAAGTCTTTGCTGCTCATCATAGGATATCGGAGCGACTGGCTCAGCAAGACTTAACCAAGCAATGCGATGATGGCCGAGATGAATTGAAAACTATGCAGGCTCAAATCAAGACTCTAGAAGCCAAACCAAAGCAGCTAGATAATCGGATGAAGGATCTCCAAGGCATTGAAGCTGAACTGCTTAAACGGCTTGATGAAGTCCGCAAAGAAATGTCGGGGACCCAAAACCAGATCAATCAGATCCCAGTTTCTATCACATTGGCTCGGGAAAACTTGAACAAACGTCTAGAGGAAGTCCGCCAAATTCATAGAAGCATCAAGGATATTCCCAGCTCCGATGTGGAAGATCTGGAAGAAATCCAGAAAATCGACAATATCCGATTGGGCGCGATCGAAATGATCCACAAATTCCAGTAATAATTAAACCCTTTAGCTGTGCTGCTCCGATGACATCGATCATCGATGAACTTAGTTGGACCCGACGATGTTGATCGTCGATGAACACTTGATTTGTAAATATTTTTGCCCTTAAGGCGATACGTATCGTATCGGCTATCTCAGACGACATTGCTTAGAATATCGGCTTTATGAATCAACCCAAATACTTGGATAATATTTCTTCAAATATTTTCCATTAAGCACTTTCAAAAATTCTTCTCCTTCCAACGTTTCCAAAATATACGCATTTCTAGGAACACACCGATTCACATGATAGGGACCCTCCCAATTAGGCGACCATTTTCCAAACTTAGAACTTTTAGCCCCTATCGGCAAAATCAGCTTCCAAACCAATTCTCCTTCGATGAACTCTTTTGGCTTAACCTTTTTATCATAATACTTAGCAACACACACCTTGTTATTTTCAATGTTCTCTAAAGCTCTCAAACGGGTTTCAGCCAAATCGTCCAACTCAAAATTCATCAAACTTTTATATTCATCGGTAGTCAAATTTCCTTGTTTCGATATCCGTCTCGATCCGATTTTGATCTCCCAAGGCAAAACAGCTTCATGTCCATAAACCAAATGATATGGGGACAATTTAGTAGAACCATGACATGCCATCTGATATGCCCATAACAATTCAGTCAACGTCAGATGCCACCGTCTTGGTTGTTCATCAATCTTCCGTTTGATGATTTTGATAATGCTTTTATTCGATGCTTCTGCTTGACCATTGGCTTGTGCATAGTAAGGAGAAGAATTTAATAATTTAATATCCATACTGGCAGCAAAACCTTAAAATTTGTTAGACATAAACATAGGTCCCTGATCGGTCGTGATAGTTTGAGGAATACCAAACTGATATATAATATGTTCTTTAACGAATTCCACCATATTCTTGGAATCAGCAACCTTCAAAGGAATCGCTTCAACCCACTTAGTGAAATAATCTGTTGCCACCAATATAAATTTATGATCCTTGCTTGACGATGGATAAATTTGTCCAATCAAATCAATTCCCCATCCTTGAAAAGGTCATGGTTTAATAATCGGATTCATGGCTGATGCAGGCGCTTTTTGCACATTTCCAAATTTCTGGCATTCTTGGCAACCTTTGTAATACTCAAAACAATCTTCCAAAATTGTTGGCCAAAAACAACCCATCTTTCTAATAATCCACTTCATCTTATAAGCCGATTGATGTGCACCACAAACTCCCTCATGCACTTCATCCATCATATCTTTGGATTCTGATTTACTTAAACATCGGAGCAATACACCATCAATCGTCTTATAATATAATTGATCATCAAGCAATACATATTTAACAGCCATGAATCTTAATTTCCTGGAAACCTTTTGTGACAGATCCTTAAGATAACTTATAATTTCGTACCTCCAATCTCCGATTTCTGACTCTATCGTCATAATCTCATGAAAATGCCGATAGCCAGAAGCAGCTTGCGCCAAATTATTAGCTTCCTGATTTTGAGCCTTGGAGATATGTTCACTATTAACCATCACAAATTCTTTTAACAATAATCGGCACTCTTCAAAATAATGAATTAGAACATCATCCTTGCATTCATATTTACCGATTAATTGATAAATCACCAATTGGGAGTCTCCAAAAATCTCAACAGCTTCAGCTCTGATTTCCAACAATAGTTTTATTCCTTTAAGCAACGCTTCATACTCAACCCGATTATTGGTGAAACTTGGATCCATCGGATAACTGAACTCAAAATTTGCCCCCCGAGGCGAAACAATAACAATTCTGATACCACATCCTTGGCCACACGAAGATCCATCAAAGAATAACGTCCAAGGCATGGGCTCAACCATTTTAACCTGATCTCCGATGTGTTGAGATACAAAATCAGCCATCACTTGTTCTTTTACTACTTTAGTTGATTCATACTTCAAGTCAAACTCCGACAATGCCAACACCCACTTTCCGATCCTTCCTTTCAGCGTCGGCATAGACAACATATATTTGAACATATCGGTTTTGCAAACGATTGTGCACTCAGAAGATAATAAATAATGTCTCAACTTAGTACATGAAAAATATAAGCATAAGCATAATTTTTCAACCGGCAAATATCTTGTTTCCGCATCAATCAACTTCCGACTCAAATAATAAACCACTCTTTCTTTTCCTTCAAACTCTTGTATAAGAACAGATCCGATTGACAACTCATCGGTCGACAAATATAATCGGAATGGTTTATCTCTCTGAGGTGGAATCAAAACTGGCGGTGTCATCATATATTATTTTATTTCATCAAACGCCTTTTGTTGATCTTCTCCCCACACGAATTCTTCATTGGCTTTCAGTTTCAGCAACGGGGAAAAGGGACGAATTCTCCCAGATAAATTTGAAATAAATCTTCTGACGAAATTAATCTTACCGATTAACGACTGGAGACTCGTTTTATCGTTGGGTGGCTTAGCATCTCTTATAGCCTTCATGCTCTTCTATCTGACCTCAATCCCTTTTTCATGAACCATGAAACCCAAAAACTGTCCGACCGATACTCCAAACGCACATTTATTAGGATTCATCTTTAAACCATGTTTTCTTGTACACTCCAGAGTTTCTCACAAATCGGCCAGATGCTGCTTGTACCCATCGGACTTTACCACTACATCATCAATATAAATTTCAACAATCCTGCCGATCAACTTGTGAAATATATAATTCATTGCCCTTTGATATGTGGCGCCAGCATTTTTCAAACCAAAAGTCATTACAACCCACTCATATAACCCAAGTGCACCAGGACATCGGAATGCAGTTTTAGGAATATCTTCTTGTGCCATAAAAATTTGATTATATCCTGGATTACCATCCATAAAACTAATCACCTTATGTCCCGAGGCTGCATCGACCAACATATCGGCAATCGGCATCGGATACCCATCCATTGGAGTCGCCTTGTTAAGATTCCTGAAATCGACACAAACTCGCAATTTCCCATTTTTCTTGAAAACAGGAACGATATTAGATATCCATTCAGTATATCGGCAAGGTTGAATAAATTTAGCTTCATATAACCGAGTTATTTTAGCTTTTATTTCTTTATCTAACTCAGGTTTAAATTGTCTTAGCGCTTGTTTAAAAGGCCAATACCCTGGTTTGATTGGGAGCCGATGTTCAACAATAGATCGACTTAAACCTAGCCTAGTATTCCCAAGCAAAACAATCACGATACTCTTTTAATAACTTTATTAATTCTTGTTTAAACTCAGGATCTAACTTTGAACTTACATATGTCGGCCGAGGTCTATCTCCTAAACCTATATCTATTTCCTCTAACTCATCGGCCGACATAAACCCTTGACCAAGTTTTCCTTCATCTTCAATGAAATTGTCCATTAATACAAACTCTCAGAGCCGACTGCCTGGATCGGCTTCAATTCATCATCGGACACTTGAATAAAGTCACCTTCCCAGACTTTGCCCGATAAGCATTCGATTCCTTCAAACTCCCAAACTGTTAAATCGGCGGTAGCAACGCTGACCGATTCATCGGCTTGGACAGTCTTGATGTGATCTCCATGCCATTGGATGAGACATTGATGCATGGTAGATGGTACACAGCAATTAGCATGAATCCAATCATGCCCCAGAAGCAAACTGTAAGACCTTTTACTGTCAATGACGAAGAACGTAGTAGGTGAAGTCTTGTTTCCAATCGTCAATTCAACATTCAATGCCCCCCGAGCCGGTGATGGATTTCCGCCAAAGTCCTTAAGCATCATATCGGTCTTAATCAAATCATCAGGGCCTTTGCCAAGTTTCCGATATGTGGTATAAGGCATCAAATTCACAGCAGCTCCCCCATCAACAAGCATCTTGGTCATCGGCTTGTCATCAACGTACCCTTTAACATATAAAGGCCTCAAATACCGATACTTTTCATCAACCGGCTTTTCAAACATAGCTTGTTGAGGTTGCAGAATAAATTGTGCCATAGCTTCTTTAACTTCATCGTCCTCATCATCGGTTGAACTAACATTGTACTCAGCAGGTAGCACAAAAACCATGTTTACTGATGTCGATGGTCCATCATCATCCTGCTTAGGCTTGGCTTTCCAAACTTTAGAATTATCATCTCCCTGACGCTTTTCCTTGAGCAATTCCTTGAATCAGAGACACTGAACCCTTCTCTTTTGTGTCTTGGTCAAACCTTCAGGACACCACTGTGGATTGACCCCTGGACGTAAGTCCGATTTATCCTCCAAGTCCTCCGATTCCTGTGCATCTTCTGGCTCTTCAATAATTTCCTTTTTCCTATACACCAGACGATCATACACAAAAAGACAGTCTCCTTTATATTTTTGGCGATCATTATACCTTCGGCGATCATCGTCCCATAGGTCATAGCACCGATTTTCATACTCACGCCGATCATGGTATTCATGCCAATCTTCGCGCTCTCGTTGATAAGCTACCTCATCATGCTAGCTGCACCGTCGCCCAAAATCCAATCGGTCATGAACAGAATGTCGCTGCCTCTTTGAATCCCTGTAACTTTCATACTGATCACTGCATTTTGGACAATCGTAGATCGATGGGAGCCTTAACTTTTCATTCTAACAGAACCTGAAGAACGGACATCCCCAATGATCTTCATTATCGAACCTCTTCACCGGAGGACTCCGATCCCTTTCTTGCTGGCGCATATATTTGTCAATGAGCTACCCCGATGTAACTCTAGGCTTCTCCCCGCGTCGGTGATCTTCCCGATAGTGCTGATGACTCCGATTTTGCACATCATCGGCCGATACTTGGCAATCCGGATCAACAGCTCCCGATTTCTTCGCATTCTCCGATGTAAGGACCTTAGCTTTTAACTTCTTATCGGGTGCTCCGATCTCAACCATATTTTGAGGGAACGGATGCCCATCAAGATTCATCGGTTTCTTGCCAGTTTCAACTTTAATAATCCCCTTCTCAATTGCCGATTGAATCTCATCGTGGAAAACTTTGCAATCATTGGTATGATGAGAAATCGAATTATGCCACTTGCAATATTTCTTTTTCTTTAATTCTTCGGCAGAAGGAATTGTATGATTTGAGGAAAGCCTGATTTGTTTCTCTGCTAATAACAAATCAAATATTTTATCGGCTTTGGTAATATCGAAACTGTACCTTTCTGGCTTGACCTTCACCCATGGATAGGCGACAGAATTCTTGTTCTTGGTCCATTCAGCCAAATCGATCTCAGCTTCTTCACCATCAGAGTCATATTCGATATTAGCAATCTTCCTCTGAAACTTCTCCCTCCGATAATCATTTCCACGTTCTTCATGCTGAGAGAGCTTTCGAATCATGTGCCCCAAGCCTTCAAAATCTTAACTTGTGTATCGGTCTCTGACCTGAGGCAATAACCCTTGGAAAGCCAAATCAACCAACTGTCCCTTCGATAGATTAAATGAATAGCATTAGCTGCGAACATCTCTGAATCTTTGGACAAACTCGCTAACCGATTCCCCGTTTCTCTATCGGAGCGCAGTCAAATCGGACAGCCTGGTCTCTTGTACTGCCATGAAGAAATAGGCGTGAAATTGCTTTTCTAAATCGGCCCAATTACTGATGAAATTTGGTGGCAATGAAGAAAACCACGAAAAGGCCGATCCAGAAAGTGACATGGGAAACAACTTAACTTTCAACGGATCAATCGATGCTACTTCACCACATTGAATTGTGTAGCGACTAATATGCTCAATGGTAGTAACATCTCATTGTCCAGAAAATTTGTAGAAATCCGGAATCCTGAATCGGGCTGGCATATGCAGTGTATCAAACCAGTCCGGATATGGCTTCCGATACAGATAGGATTGTCCCTTAGGCTTCAAACCAAACTGATTTTTCATGACATCAGCAATCTTATCTGTCCAAACCTCCTGAGTGTAATTTTCCTGACTGATCGGAGCACGAGTCATTATAACTGGTGTCTCAGTAGGTCCGATCGACGGCTCCTGATAGTCAGCTCCCTTGTTCTTTGGTGGATCCTCGGTGTTGAAGTAAGCAGGGTAAACCATCTTGCCCTCAACTACAGGAATTCGGCTGCCAAACCGATCAATATGTTGAGTCCCGCCATAATTCTTGTCTTCTGATTCTTCTTCCTATTCCTTTTCTTCACCTCCCTCCACCGTCTTGGCTTTTGCCTTTTTTGCCTTGGGAGTTTCATAGCACTCAGGATGTGTTTCTGGTGATGTAGATGAATTGATCTGCACCATCTTCTTCTTGAGGTCTTTAATTGCTGAAGAAGCACCAGTATCAAAATAAGCAGGTCCCTTCTAGATATCCTTCAGTATAGCTCCGTCTAGCAAATTGGCGATTAATTCCACCACCGTGCTAACCAATATCCCAGATTGGTTAATCAAAGCATGACTCACACCAGCATCTATGTAGTTTTGGAAGAATTTTCTTTCCTCGACCGTGATCCGATCAAACGCTTCCTGAGGAACAGAAAACTGATTTTTCTTGATCACCGCATTGCGAGTTTTGCTGAATGAGTCAAGGCACAGATTCTTGAATTCTTCAAGTTGTGCTTCCACGAGTTTCTTCTACTCATCGCTAAGAACCTCCATCGTGACAGCAGGGATCTCAGGGGGTGCCATCGCAGAAGCTTTCTGGTCCCACCGGGCGTGCCAAAATGTGTTGACGTCCAAAAAGTCTGGCGTTGACTCTCGAAAATTAACACTGTGGCCTGGAAGATTTGCTTCACTTCAGTGCAGGTCCAAAATCTTGAGGTTCGGGACATGCCAGTCAATTTGACCTGAAATTGACAAGGTAGAATTTAATTAGTAAGCAACAAGGAACTCATCGGCCAAGGCCCCGATTTGTTCCAGAAATCGGATCAGCATAAAGGTAAGTTCAATTTCGATAGCTTGAACCATCGGCCTTGAGTCCGAATCGTGAGAATATAACATGTATTGAAATAAACCATCGGCTATGAAAACCAAATCGGAGATAGATCTAATCTAAACTCATTCTTTAATATGCATTTTTCCAAAGGGAATAAACAAACTAAATCTCATGTTACTAACAATCGGATCGATTTTGAGACAGCGTTGCTAGCAGGGCACCGATTAGCTTGCTTACTCTGATAGATCAATATACATCAAAGAACTCATTTAAATTAGATCTATTTGTAACTTGCTTATTAAATCTAAATCAGCTATATAAACATTATAAACGGATCTATTAAGAAACTTGAATAACAATAAAACAGAATGGATCTTCTCTGATAGATGTAAGCCGATAATAAAATCAACAAGATACGGTAAAGGGTAAGCGATCTAAATGAAGAAGGGCGATACGCCTCAATCTAAAGCCTAGAACAACTCGATAAATTGGTGAATTAACTAAATGAAGAAGGACGATGCGCCTCAATCTAAAGCCTAGATTAATTCGATAGGGTGTCGGACTTACAGACAAACCAAAGATCAAGATGATGCAGCCCTGCTTGCTGAAGAACTCGATGAAAAAAAGGTTGTTGGCACGTGAGGCCGAAAGTTGTGTTTGATTGATTGGTTGTGTGAACATTTTTTACAATGGCGTAGGGCTTATATTTATACCCTGGAAATCTAGCTAATCCTTGTCGGCTACGACAATATCTCTAATTTATTTAAAGCAAACTAATTTTAATCTACCAAAACTAGCGCAATCCGGCCATGAAGAAGCTTCCAGACACATCTTCCTTGATAGTCATACGCGCTCCGGCCTCCCTTGTCTCGTGTCCGATTGGGACTCCAATCGGACAAACTCCGATCAGAATCGGAAATCACCCAGAATCGGATTCGGCCTCTGCCTTGACTCTGTTACACATGATTTTAGCCGAGTCAAAATCTGGTGTCAACAAAATGCTATAGCGAGCTATAGCTGGCGGCCTGGTGCTAATTCAGTTAGCGGTTTTGTAGTAAACAACATGGCAAAAATCAATGAATTATAACAGGGAACAAATTGGTGTAGCATTCACCCTTATCAATTCATATATATTCACAAGTAGAAATATATAACTCATACAAGCCATCCAATCACAAGTAGCAATGCAGAACTCAAATAAGCTGTTCATGATTATCCAAGATTGCAATTTTGCAACATAACCATGCCACAATACATCAGGTGCAGATCTACACTGAGCAGTCAATCTTCTAGAACCAAAGACACAACAGTGACAAGAGAAAGAAAAATGCCTTCCTGTTTGCTCCAGCTGGGACATGGCTTCCATGGTACTTCTCCTCGCTGTGAGATCCTGCAGTGCATGCACACCAAGCAAGAATCTCTGCCCCTTGCAAAACTTGTGACATGCCTCTCTGACCTGCAGTTCACCCCCTCTTCGCCGTTCACCTACACAACCACGACACATCCAAGAAGTGGATATCGTCCTTCTAGACAGCACCAGCTGCCGCATCCCGTCGTAGATGCTGCCGCCGCCTCCATTTTTGTTGAGAGCACGATTGGGAAATGGCTAGCTTTGGCCCTATCGATTTTTGCTCTCAGCCGATTTTTAGAATGAACGTTGATTTGAGCCCACTGAGCAAAATAGGGCGCTAAAATAGTCAGTTTAGCGAATTTCGCCAGCTAATCTCCGCTATTAGCATCAATCATCACATAGCAGGAAGAGATATATCTCTCCTAGCAGTGATCCTTCCCAGCAGCTACAGCTGGAGATTTAAAACCTTGAAAAAACCACATGTTTCGCTAGTTATTATACATCACAACAAATAAGCAACAATACATAGCTCCACCACTAAGTATATAACATCTTGAATTGTATGGAAGTTGCTCATCATGAAATCAAATTGGCAAAATACTAGAAATTTTGAGTAAAGCTAGGTTTTCAGTACTAATATTATCAACTTGAATACTAGAAGGAGATAAAACTATATCTCTTGAAGCAATTACATTGGCTCATGGAGTTTACAAAGTTCTATTACTGTGCCTTTTATTGAACAAGATATTGAATGCATCTTCCAGATGAGATCACAGAAATCCATGTGGAAGTTTACTTGAATTTGCTAGAGTTTCTCCTCTAGTCGACCAGCCAAAACCTGCATATATTAAGTGGATTAAGTGAAAAGAAATTGTACTCCAAAGAATATAAAATTTGTTATAAGAAATAAAATTTATAAGGACCATACAAACTCAGCAATGCTCCATATTCTTGCTGTAAGCTAATGGAACTGAACTACTTGTGGAATTCCTTTGTTCAAATGGTATATAGTCACAAGTACACTATTGTGAACAAATACTAATAAGAGTAATAAAAGTTACATCAAATTACTTTTATTTTCCCACCGAAATTTTTTATTACAGACATGCATAAAACTTCTATAATATTACTATATAAAAGCATGTGAAGTTGTATTTTTCACGATCTCTAGGCTTGTCTATGGTTTCTTATGCAGTTTAGGGAATACTGCTTAGAAGGCTATATCTGCACATATTTGATGTGAGTTTTTTTTTTGGCTACTGCCTTGATGATTTGGTTCCCCCTATCTGCTCTACTTTCTGCAAGGGTACACATCTCTAAGCTGGCATTCTTCCCATAGAATCTTGGAGCTGAGGCATGATACCAAAGAGTTATTTCAAGTTGGCCTTCTTGCAAATGGGACACCTAAATTTTTTTTGGGATACCCTATGGAACCAAGAAAAAATTGCCTGCGTACAATACTAATGCCTATGTGTTGCATGAATCAAACATTTTGTTTCCTGTTTTACCGAGTTTCCAGGGATAGGTGGCCAATATGGGCATTATATTCTTGCACGCACCAGAGTGGCAGAGTTCCATTGGAACTATGGAGCCTGAGCAAGGCATTCTCCTTTAATAGACCCTCTAACATACATGTAGTTTAACCATATGAGTTATCATTAGCAAATATCGCAATGTGTACTAAAGAAAACAGGGAATTTGATTTACGTGGATTTTTATCATCAAGTAATATTAGTCAGAAAAAAAAACCTTGTGGCTTTTTAGTAGATTCAATTGTAGGCAGTACCATCCTTCTTTTTGTTGAACGCCTTGGAGCTGCAGAGGTGGTAGGAAGATTCAGTGATATCTTTTCTACTATTAACCAGTTAACTTATTACTGCCTTGTGAACTTATACACAAACCATGCATCATTTTGACTTTACTCCTATGGTATAAAAAGTTACATTAAATTTGAACATTCCATCAATGATCTAGTTAAAATATAGCACCCACAAACCCCAAGAACACAGAAACACCCCATATGTAAAACGTTACTATCCATTTTAAACATGTGCATAATGTTCATATGAAACTATTTGGCAATAACAGTATTTTCTGCAGTTTATAGAATAGACTATTCCAAATTACCAGAACTCTGTCCATTAGGATCAGCTGATTTCTGCAGGAACAGAGAATATAAATATAAGAATGAAGCCCATGAAGTAATTACATAATAATATACACCAATATATTTGTCTAGATAATGATTTAAATATGTTCATAAATGTGGATATGGATATTGACACCTTCTGCAGCTCTTTCCCTTTAACTTTTCCAGTGTCAAGAAACTCTTTGACTTCTTTTTTGGAGCGGAAGGTATAGACATAATCTCTGTGGGCGTAGTACTGGAAAAAAGAAAAAGGCTATCCGGTTAGCGGATATAAGACAGGGACCGACACAACAGAGGGACAATATTATAGGTGATATCATGACATGTGCAGTCGGTCATGACTATCACCATTGAAGTACCTAGCTCACCATAAACAAAAAACATAAAACATAAAACCCAATTAACAATTAATTAGTACACCAGTGTCAACCAGTCATTAACATATCCATAGTAATTCTTCACTGGATTGATATAGCTTATATTAAGAATGTGGAAATTCCTGTGGAAGGCATCATTAAGTATATAATTAAATGAAGCATATTAGTTAATTGTAAATGGCTGAGCAATGAGTGAATGGAATATCGGCAAATCAGAGCAAGAATAACAAAAAAAAAACATGGCCCTTAAATATACTACCACAGTTCCATGCAACCATGTTAATGCTAAAGCACATGGACAATTATGTCATTTATATCGATCATAAATCAAAAAGATTTGGCATGAAATGAAATGAAAACCTCAGGGACGAATTCCATGCAATTAATTGTCGACACATGATTGCTATCCGAGGAGAATGGGAAATTTTGTTTGTGAAAGGAATGGTGCATGTACTATATAGTTACTCGATGTCAATGCAAAAATTTGCAATTATACTTAAGCTCTTATGCACACAAAAAAAATATCACCAGAACATAGATTGTATTCATTGCAACGCTGGGCATGGACTAGTTGGTGCCGTCATCCAAACTTATTCACAACAAGAAGCTAAGGAGAATGTGATACGGTTTTTTCTCTTGTCAATTTAGAAAAATATGAGTTAACAATGCAACAAAGAATGAAAAAAATCAGTGCTGAAATTAGATAAACTAGTAAAAGTGCCATCATCTAACTTGGATTCTCTGAAATTAAATATGCTAATAAAATCACTGTTTCCTGTATAGGAGTCATGGTTATATGTATGCATTGAAAAATTACCGTCTAGTCTTGTAAAATTCAAGGGCACTATAAACTTCATTAGCTTCTTTTTAAACATGAAATCAGTAATAATATACTGACCTTGTCTTTCCTCCCAGCAGGATCATATGCACGAAGTACTTGCACATGCTGCCATCCATCTATGTCGTCCACATTAATATTATTGGATTCATAATAATCCATGAGCCATTTGGGGATGGATAACTGTTCCTTTCGGTTTTGCACCATGGATGCCATCATCTATGAACAGAAGGTCAACTGGTGGTCAATATATGCATGCATGGATAATTCATAGCTGGAGAAGTCAAAGATAGATGCAATGCCATTGAGTCAATTGATAAAAAAAACCTTAAATTAAAGAAAGGAATTATAGATTGCCAATGTTCAGAAGAAACTTCAAAGAAAATCATCAACACCAATATGAGATAATTTACTTCACCTTTGTGTCTTTCAGCGGAATCTTGCCGTCACCAGTCTCTCTGTCCATCTTAGAGTCCTTCAACAGAATGTTCCCATGATGTGTACCCCTGACCATCTTATTCTTCTCTGGGAGCATGTTTAAAAGGTCTCTTTTCCCTTGCAATCTTACAACCTCCTTGTGGTGGCTAGGGTCACCAGATTTGCCTAGTTCAATCATCAATCCTGTGCCTTTTTCGTGTTTCTGCTGTTCAAATTAAAGTTGGATACGGTACAGTCTAAATCACTAGATATAAAATAGAAATAATGAAAAGAAACGGACAAATAGGCAATATTCAAACGAGAAATAAGTCTAGTCATGACACATGAATGTACAGACAATATATAAGCGTGGCACTTGTAAATACAAACATGAGATAATCGTGACTACCTTGTTGTTCTCTGGTAGGATCTTTGAAAGACCTCTTTTCCCTTGCAATATTTTAACGTCGTTGTGGTGATGACGGTCAACAGATTTTCCTTCGTGAGTCTTCAATGCTGTACTTGTGTCACTTTTCTGCAGAAACTAAAGAAACATACAAAAATGTACTTGTTGTGGAATACTATCTAGCGTTGAAGTAAAAAGACCAACACAAATTTCAAGGGAACAGCAACAGTATTACTTAAAAAAATAAGAACCAGTATGTCACTAACCTCTGCATCGAATCTTGCATCTTGTTCTCCTGATTTGCAATGTCCAGAATCTACCTCCATGACATCACCATACCCATAACTTGGGATATACGAAAAACTTTCAGTTCGTTCACTGTCAGAAGCTCCATCTTGCACTCCTACCGGAAGAACAACACTACGGCCAGAATCCACTTCCTGTTGGTCATGGCAACCAACATTAGGGATCACAGGATTTGAACTGACTGTTTTCTGATGACTATCATCCTCCGAGCTATCACTTGGATTTGAGGAGTAGTAGTTGGAAGGACCAGATGAAGGGGCTCTCTCCATTTCTCTTTCTTGCCTGGTTTCGTTTAGGAATGAGAGGAAGAAAAAATGGCCTGCAGAGAAGACAACGGTGGTCCCATATATATGCAACGGTAGATGAAGGAAACCATTGGGTTTGAAAATGTTGCAGGGACAGATGTGAAACCAGGCACAAGTAGTTTCCTATAGATAAATTCCTTCCATTTATAGTTCTTCTCATATAGTAGAGAGAAGAATTAAAAAATGGTCGTCATTAATATGGAAAATACATTTAGGATATAAAATATGTATATATAGGTGTGAAATTGTGATATACCGTGTTGCATATCTGGGTTCGATATGCACCATTAATTAGTAGCCTGTTAATTACCAAATATTAAAAATGGATGAATAATGTAGAAAGACCAGACATGCATGCATTAATTCAACAGATCCAAACAAAGAAAATTCATTTTTAGAATATAAAATATGCATATATAGGTGTGAAATTGTGATATACCGTGTTGCATATCTGGGGTCGATATGCACCCATTAATTATTGGCCTGTTGATTATGAAATACTAAAAATGGATGAATAATGTAGAAAGACTAGATATGCATGCATTAATAAAACAGATCCAAACAAATCTGTATATCTACAAGTCAAACTATAGTCGCCATTGTGGACCTGAGATCCGAGATCAAAATCCGACCAAATGATCTCTAGAACTCATGAAATTTGATCCATAGGCTCACAATAACATGGTAAATAACTCGACAAATGATCTCCTCAAACAGATAATGGATTAAGCACCAGATTCATGATTTTTTGTAAGGGTCAAGAACAAGGATGAAGTACTAAAGAACAACTTCAAAGCTGAAAAGCTTGAATTCAACCAAATGACCTCCGAATGTCATGAAATCTCAGAAATAGCACATCTTGGGCATAGTGAATCTTTTCGCACATGATATCTCTCCAAGAACATCATGATTTCACCACCAATTTCACGGATTTGTGTAAAAGCCCTAGAAATGCAGATTTTCGAGACTACAAAAAGTCAGACAAGCCCATATCAAATCTTGCAACGGAATAACCCTAGATGATATTGTGCTTGTCCTAACTTGGATTTGCCCCAAGAAAATCGCTCCAAAACCTATTGAATCACAAGAAATAAAGTCAGGAAGAAATGGTTCTGGAAGTAGCAAAAATACCAAAAGCAATAGACTGGAGGAACATGATGTTTGAAGCATGAAATTCAAACAAAAATTAGGAGATTCAAGATGAATTCAACTATAAAATATCCATCTAGTCTCCTCCCATCACCCACCCTCTAAGACATGGAAGATTCAAAAGAGAGGCCAGTGCTCACCCTTAGCCACTACTGGAAAACGCTCTATCGGTACCGGTTGGTAAGGGCCATAGGTACCGGTTCTGGGACCGGTACTACGCAACCGAGACTAAAGGGCTCGGTCTTTGGTACCGGGTCCAAAACTGGTACCAATGACGGCCTTTGGTACCGGTTGGTAACACCAACCGGTACCAAGGGGCCCTCCCACGTAAGCTAGGGGGTGGCCTTTCGGTACCGGTTGGTGTTACCACCCAGTACCAAAGGGTGTTTTTTTCTTTTTTTTAAATGTTTGATGTTTTTTGTTTATTAGATGGAATTTGTCTACGTACGTGTCATATGTAAGTACGTGTGTAGTATGCATTATATGTCTTACACAATCTTTCACGCAATTAAAATTATCACAGTAATATATATATATATATATATATATATATATATTACAGAAGTTACATATGCACAAGTTGTTTACAATTGGCGAGCAGAACCGGAAGAAGGGGCGGAAAGGGAGCGATATTGAGAGATATCGCGTTTGTCATGGTGGTACTCTCCATTTGGATTTATAACTTGGTCCATAATGAATCCAAATAGTTGGTCCGCAATAGCTTTTGCTTTTTCTCTCATTGGGAGCTCTTCATGGTAAAACATCCTCTGCATTAATCACAAATGACAACATTTTAATCTCATTATCCATTGGATAACACTAGATCATTCACATTATAGAACAAGTCATATGTAAGTATGAATTGTTTGATTTCATACCATGAGTTCTTTGTTAGTCACTTTTTTTGGAGAAATAAAGGTATGGATCCACTGACAAACGTAGTATCCGCATAGATTTGTCCCTTGTTCCTGTCTGGCACACTAAAAGTGGAGAAGAATAAAGTTAGACATGACAACTATATATTAGTGTGATTTTATGAGATATGCGGGTACTCCAGCCACATACCGAAAAGTCCATCTTCACATCTAATTTTTCTTTGAAATTTCCTCGAACATTTGCACGGACACGTGTCCATGCCATGACAATCAGGTCTAAAACTGGTTGGTAATCCTCTTGTGGTTTCCACATTGAGTCCAAGACAAAAATATGACTAGTGTTTATGATGATCACAAGGAGTATCCAGTGGAAGCTGTAGATATATATATAAATACATGCACAAGTATTGAGAAAAAGTCTTAAAGTTATACATATGTAGAGAGAAGTACTCACTTGAAATTGTATGGCAAAAGAATGCAATTCTTGCTTCATTGTCTCTCCAGGTACAAGTATATGTTGTCCACCGTCTGTAGTGGCTTACCGGATACAAGTACGGCATTTACTATCAATGGATCCATGAAGCCGACATCATCATACGATTTTTCGCGGCATGTATGGATCTCCATCCTACATGACAAGAATAGATTGTTATTGTTGCAAATTGTAATTAAGGAAGCAAGTATTGTGAGAATAGATCAGTGAAACAAGCTTACACAACCCAGCAGCTCATCAATGAGAGGTCTATGGCATCTTGATGGTACAACATATACACATCCTTGAAATCCAAAATTAAGAGAGCTGGCCCACGGAAGCAATCACGGTCTTGTATCAAAACATTGAGCATCAGTCTACCTAGTTTGGACATCTTCATGTACCACGTATGGAATCGGTATGCTTGAGTGGTAAGTAGCTTCACAGAAAATGGGGGCACCATTGGTTCGCCATATCGAAAATCCCAATGTGTCACTGGTGTTACCTTAGGAATTTCGCCCTCTAAAAGTTCTGACGGTGAGAGGCCCGTATCTGCGACCATCCGAGGAAGTGCTTCGTCGTCAACATCCTGTTGCACTTATGTCCACCTAGCAGAGCTCTGATTGACTTGTTTCTTCTTAGGAGTGGCTGCCTTCTTCCTCGAGGATCCACTGCTGGCGTATTTCTGCTGACCAGCGGCCGTTTTGTTACCAGAGCCTCCACTGACTTGTTGCTAATAAGACTTTGCAAGCTGGCAGTCGTAATCAGATACTAAGAATCTCTTCTAATTCGCCGCACTCATTGATCTGAAATAGTTCTTTGCTTTCGGATGTATTTTTACCGGCTTCTCTGGCTCATCTGGTCTGAAATGTTCTTTGACCTGGGCTTTGACCACGAAAGCAGTTTCCTCGTCTGTTTGGTCATAAGGTAACTTCTTCTTTATGGCGGCCAACCTTTCTTCTTCGGTAGGCTCTTTTTCGACCGTTTGATGTAGCTTTTTCTGGCGAGTAGTCCGCTTTGGGGGTGCAGCTTGGCGCTTTTGGGCATGCCATGCTGGTGGAGGAGGAGACATGTGTTAGCCGGCATCATCCCTACCTGGAGGTGATAGCTCTGGCTCATCCTCGTCCCTTCTTGAAGGTGACGGTGGCTGCGGGGGATCCCTAGGTGGAGTAGATGATGGCTCTTGACTGCCAAATTTGACGTAATGTTTCTTCCATAGAATGATACTGCCATGGGCAGCATCCGCTAACATCCTTTCTCTGTTGCCACCTTTGATGTCAAGCTCAAAGTTATCATATCCTTCACAAATTTGCTCCACCCCCACCTTGCAGTAGCCACTTGGAATTTGTGCCCCATGAATGGTCTGCCCTTTCTCCACCGGATAAGCCATACCGTAAGCCACCTTAGTGGATAAGTTCCTGCATGGTATAAGAAGCTCACATGGCGTACGCAGAGTGATTTCATCCACTGGATAGCTTGCACTGTCGTCCCCCGCATCGGCAGGTGGGAGCTCCGTGGAAGCAACACTGCTTCGACGTTGGGAGGGCGGGCTAACACATTCAGTTGATCCAATAGCTGGTACAAGTACTCCTCCCGGCACCGTCTGCCATTGGCTCAACAATGTCTGTATCTATCTAGACACTTTATCTGTGATGCCGGCCTTTGTCTGCTAAAGCTCTCTTTCCAAGTTCTCTACTCTTCTCTCCTGTGCGGCCTTAGAGCGGCTTCGACTCTTGTACGTGTCACTGTCCACAGAGAATGCAACCTTCCATGGGACGACGCCGACACCTCCTGCTCATCCGGGATGTTCGAGATTCCCTAGAGCCCTTGTTAGCTCGTCATTTTCTCTGTCGGGAACGAATGTCCCATCGGCTTTCTCTTTAAGTGCCGTAAGGATAGCAGCGACCGTCTCTTTTAGCTCATCATTGTATATAAGTGACCCATCATTAAGATCCAGAGTGCCACCATGAGTGTAGTACCAATGCCTTGATCGCTCGGGCCAATTCATTGTCGCTGGCATGATTCCCTTGGCAACCAAATCTTCTTCCATCTTGTCCCAGATAGGAAGTTTCTTCTTATAGCCAGTTGGTCCAAGAGAGTGGAAGTACCGTTTCTTCGCGGCATTGATCCTTGCCTGTCGCGAGTTCTTTTCACCTAACGTCGACCGCTTGTACTACACGAACAAATCCCAATGACCCCTCAGCTTTGGCTACTCGTCAAAGTGGGTGTCAGGTTTTTCTTGCCATATTTCTTGTATAGGTTCTTGTTCCATGTTTGAAATGAAGTAGCCATCATCCTTAGAGCCCAATTTTTGACTCTTTCCTCTGAACCTTCAGGCACTGTGAAACGTTCTTTCAGACTAGCCCATAGCATTTTTTTCTCTGATTGTGGCACGTATGAATGATCATCGCTGGGTTTCCATCTCTGCAAGCTGATGGGCACGTGGTCTCTCACTAGAACACCGCACTGATTGGCCATCTTTGTAGCAGCTCTCTTTGGCGCAACTGGCTGACCATCTTCTGTCACATCTGTGATTATAAGCCTGCCCTCTAACTTTTTGGTCAGGCCACGTTTCGTCCTCTTCGATGATGAGGACCCAGAAGGCTGTGAGCCTAAGGGCTACATATACAAGAAAGAAATGTATCAAGATTTCATGCTTGAACATATATATATATATATGTATATATATATATATATCATTGATATTGACAATATGTATACATGTATACCTCCTCTATGTGAACATTTGCAGCAGGTTCTTCCATGCCATCACCAGACATATTGAGGTATTGGCTGCCATCGTCACCACCTGTCTCCTCCTCGACGTCGAGAAGGTTTGTGGCACGTGCACTGCCTTTTGCGATTGCATCCATCATAATCATTTCGTTCATTTCGTCTTCCGTCATCATTTGGCACCTAAAATTGTATCAAATTCTATCTTATTCTATGAAATTACACTAATGATGAGACAATTTTGATGAATTTCTATCAAATTCAATGACTATTTGTAAATGACAAGTTTTCATTTACTATCTAATAAGAAAGTATACATCAACTATTTGTAAGTCTAAATGACAAGTTTTAATTTGCTATCCAATAAGAAAATATACATCAACTATTTGTAAATCTAATAACAAAGTATTATTCTTACAATAATCATTTGAAAACTATAACTAATAATCATTTCTAAATTAACAATAACTAATAATCTTTTCTAAACTATTCTTTCTTATAAATAACCATTTCAAAACTATAACTAATAATCATTTCTATAATATTCTTTCTTATAAATAATCATTTCAAGACTATTCTTTCTTATAAATAATCATTTCAAAACTATAACTAATAATTTTTCTAAACTATTCTTTCTTATAAATAATCATTTCAAAACTATAACTAAATATCATTTCTAAATTAATTATAACTAACAATAAATAACAAACATTTCTAAACAACTAATAATCATTTCTAGACTAATTCTAAACTATTTCTAAACACACACACACACACCACAGCACACAACGCACACACACAAACACATAAGCACACAGGACACACATGCAAGCACACACACGTACACACAGGCAGCCGGGTAGGCCGGGCGTCGAGCAGGCCGGGGACGCCGAGGGCGGCGCCGTTCAATTCGCGTGCGTGGAGGCCGGGCCGGGGGCGGAGGGGCGGCGCCACGCAGGGCGGAGGG
>CM014273.1:45200097-45223746 GCA_004135705.1 Alloteropsis semialata
TGGGTGTGGGCGTGGCCCAAGTTGGCCGATATGTAACTTTGCCATTAGGTGTTTATCCAGGCAATGTTAGCGGCATGATTGAAGAAAATGATTTCTATGTTTTTTAGAGAACACCTTAGCACATATTTCATTAAGAGAAAAATAAAATGTTTTCTATGTGAAGGGTCGCCAGAAGTCCCTATATATGCTAAAAGGAATAGCTCTGGGGTGCAGGCCAGTTTGGTCATGATGGCAGTTGGTGGGCGACATGGTGATATGGCTAGCATTGGTGCCTGTGGCGAATGTAGGTTAAGCGTAGAATTGACTCAAAGATAGATTAGAATGGGCCATCATGTATCCGGTGGAAGGCCATTAGAGATGGAAGCAGGAGAGGTATGTAGGGAAAATATAGGGAACAAGGTCGCTGGTATAGGGGAGGAAAGATCAAGAGCATATGGAAAATGAAAGCCACGAGCCATTGAAATTTGATCTACATGCTAGAAAATCGTAGTGTTAAGTGACCAATGGTGAAATATGGACCGACTATAGACACTGTCCTTTACAATTTGTTCGTTTTTGACTGACCCGGGCAAACGAAGGCTGTTACTCATCTTGTGCATGCTTGCAACCAATTCCAACTAAGAAGCGACAAATCCTAGCTCTTGTTTCTGATAACATTTCGACGAAGAAAGGCAGTTTTTTTGCGGGAGAAGTATTCCAAGAGTAACCAATTCACTTAACTTTCCAAGGGAGTTTTTTTGCGGAACTTTTTGGGTACCCTATGCAAATATGTTTTCTAAACAATCTCCTACTTATTCAAACATTTTTTCTTGTAAAACATCTTGAGAACAAGTTCTTTAGTTTTCTAGAATAATTTCTTTGAATAAGTTTTCTAGAAAACTTCTTAACAAATCGTACAAAACCAGTTCCATGAAATGACAAAGAAAGGAGGTGCTAAAGATTAGGCAAAGTAGATCTAGTTTTTAGCAGCCAGGAGAGGGGTCAGATAAGTTTTGTAAAGAGAACAAAAGGAAGAAATGTAAAGAGAACAAAAGGAAGAAAAAGGAGAAATGAAAGTGAACATAAAAGCATAAATGAGTGGGTTGCACGCATGACGGAGCTTGGATTTCACAAACTACGACCACGAAGATAAAAATAATTTGGTAGAAAATTCTCATGTCCCTTGCAGTATTGCTATCTCCCTACTCCAAACGGGAGAGAATCAAAGCATGTTTCACAGCACAGGACAGTAAAGATCGAAGGACTAGATGAGGATTGCAGCACCTACATCGATGAGCGTAAAATCCGTAGATGTTACAGGGAAAAGGAGAGGGAAAGGAGAGGTCGAAACGGAACAAAACAAAACTGACATCTGGTCCTTGATTAGGGCTGTGAAACTGGCGTGTTGGAGGTTGGAAAAATGGTATCTTCCTTCAAACGGCCAACTCACTTCACGTGTTGGCACAATGACCGTCCTGCCCCTCTCAATCTTCCCCAGAACCAAAACCCCCCAAATCCGGTGGAGGCCACTACCAAATCACCAGCTCCACTGCGCTGCGCTCGCTCGCTGCCCGGAGCTCCCCAAGCGAAGCACACCGAGCTCCGATGGCGGCGGCGCCGTGGGTGATGCTGCGCCGCTTCCTCGGCGTCGTCCCAAAGCACGCAGAGGAGGAGCACCCCTTCGCCATCGCCGCGGCGCTCAGGGCGCCGCCGCGGGTCACCATCCTCGCCGTGGGCGCTGACGCCCGACCCGAGCCCAACCGCCCCAACAAGGTGCCCTACCTCATCGCCGCCGGCGCATGCGGCCTCCTGATCTGCTTCTCCGTCGGCGAGGCCCCCATCGAAACCGAGGACCTCGTCGTGGCGCGGGAGTTTCTCCATCCCGGGGACGGGGACACGCTGCGCAAGCCGACCACGGGCTCCGCCGACCGCATCCCGCGCCGCACCGGCTCGTCCATGCCCGTCGCCTGCAACCTCAGGAGTGTCGGGCTCTCCCCCGGGCTGTTTGACGGCGACTACGTGATCACGGAGCTCCAGCTCACCAAGGGCAGCGGCCGCGCCAAGCTCTTCCGCTACTTCTCCGGCGAGCACCTTTGGCTCGAGACGGACCTGCCCAGCCCCTTGTCCGCCGTGGACCGGGACTGGGCTCCCTCCGGCGTGGTCGCCCACGAAGGGAAGCTCTGGTTCCTCGACCTCTCGTGGGGGCTCCTCAGCTGCGACCCGACCTCCATTCTCCCCGTCCTGCGCTTCCACCACCTCCCGCCAGGCCGCTACATCCATGAGGCCAAGCCCTTCATCCACACCATCCGCTGCATCGGCGTAAGCAACCACATGCTCCGGTACGTGGACATCGCCCGGGACCTTGATCTGGACGGCCTCCCGGCGGAGAAGAAGGTGGTCGTGTGGACGGGGATCCCCGACCTTGACGGCGACGACGACGGCGACCACGGCCTTCTGTGGCTCAAAACGTACGAGATGAGCTTCAAGGAGATCTGGAATGACGCCAGCTACCAGGAGACCAAGCTGCCAAGGATGATCCCCGAAATCGTGCTCGTGCACCCCAGGAACCCCAATGTGGTCTACTTCTTTCTGAGGAGGAGCCTCTTCGGCGTCGATGTGCCTGCACATCGGGTTGTGGAGTTCGTTAAGGATGCGCACAAGCTTGTGGCGCCGGGATGCAGGCGCTGCGTCCTCCCTTGGGACCTGCCAGACTCGATTGCCCATGGTAACAAATGCATGCATCAGTATCGCTACTACTTACAATCTTACTGGCAAATGCTATTTTGCTAGATTGTTTCCTTCTTCTGTGTTGCATTTAGTATCCGATATCATGTTGCTGGTTACCGCTAGTTACTTCCTACTCCCTCCGTCCAAGAATATGAGCATCTCCAACAGTCCCTCATTTTCCAATCCAACTACTATATTGGGAGGGTTATTGGGAAAAAAAATAGTGCTCCAGCAGATCCCCTTTATCTTTCCCTTCTCTCGATAATTATTGGGATGAACTAATAATCCACCTCAATTCTCCTGAAATAGAGGGGGCTGTGACTCTCCCAATACGATAGTTGGATTGGGAAAGATTATTGAGGAACTGCAAAAGCAACCCTTACAATAATCATGAAAGATATATTGAGACATCCCTATTAGAAGATTATTGGGAAATATTAATTGGGTGACTGCTGGAGATGCTCTGGCATTCAAGGGTTCAAAAATTGTCCTCAAATACAAGGCATTCTAAGACTTTTAGACAAGTACTAAAGGAAATCATTTAATTTTCCTTGTCTCTCCACTGCATACTTGACTTTTCTATTCCTTCTTCCTCTGCTTAATCTTACTAGCTAATGAAATTTTGCTAGCTTGTTTCCTTCTTGTGTGCTGCATTTAGTATCTGATATCATATTGCTTACCACTACCGGAAACTCCATGTTTGCTGAGTGTTCATAATGATCGCCGAATGCATAGGGGCACTCGGCGAATTGTTTGCCGAGTGCCGGCCCACGGCCAACTGTTTGCCGAGTAGTGCCTTATGGGCTTTGCCGAGTGCCCTGGGCACTCGGCAAACATGCGGCTTCCCGTAGTGTACATAGTACTTCATGTTCTGGTTTAGGAGTTTTCCCATGAGCACTCAACTTTATATCACCATAGGCAACTGGTTAAATAGCTTTTAAATTGATGATATCTACGTTGGGTTTAATTTACATGGGCTTGCTCAATACAGTTGTGACTCGCATCTAAGAACTATGCATACAAATTAGATAAATACAAAGGAAAACCTACTTTGTGTTAGATTGATTTTCTACTTTTGGGTCCACATGCCTTTGCTTATCAATATTCAGAGCTTTCGTTTGCCATTTTACATTTTCTGAAAATTGAATTATCTACCACAGCATTCTGATTTATATGGGGCATAATTGATGTGTTTTTTGAGTGACACGGAGGTGTTTTCCTAAAACTCACTCGGATGATGCCCACAGGTGTTGTTACCATTTAACTGAAGTGTTCTTTGCAGTTAAATGCACCAGATATACGGATGTGCATTTTCATTGAATCAGATTTATGTATTGACTTTTATATCTGGACTGCTAGACTAGCTAGTTAGCAAGCCACTTCCTAATTCTTGCCATCAGTTCAGAGGATGGAATAGTTTTGTGTGGCCATAGTGTTTTCAATCAATGTCATTAACAAGCTATTTGAGATGCCCTAAAAAGAAACAAGCTGTTTGAAATCCAATTTTTGTCAAATACTCCCTCAGGTTTTTTTTACATGTCATATTCGATTTGTCCTAAGTCAAAGTTATTGAAATTTGACCAAGTCTATATAAAAATATAATAACATCTACAATGTTAAATTTGTTTCATTGTATCCATCATAGAATATATTTTGATAGTGCATATGATTGATATTGTAAATGTTGTTATATTTTTCTATAAATTTGGTCAAAGTTGCATAACTTTGACTTAGGACAAACCTAAGACGACATATATTAAAAAATGGAGGGAGTAGGTCAGTATCTATGAACAAGTTGATTGTGCATAATACTAGTTAGTTGCCATGGATTAAAAAAAATGAATGACTGATATCGTTGTTGCTAATGCTCTTGTATGTGACTGGAATTAGGAACCAGGGGATGCTTGGACAGCTTAATTGTTCCATATAACTGTACTGACATCACACTGATCAAGCAAAGTTCCTGTTAATTCCTGTCATATACTCACTGCAGAGGCTAATCTCTCCAATTGCATTCTAGTGTTATTTGTTGTGATTTCTATGCTCTTAACATTTGGTTCTCAATCCTCAAATTAAAACATCCTGTCACCATTAACTGACCAGCGACTCTCCTCTGAAGCTCTTGTGGAGGCCATAATTCCTTTTAAAGAACGATGTGGATCATCAGCTAGCAACGACTCCGGGAATGAGTAACCGACATGAGGGATACGAAGCAAGGTTTACAGCTAAACTTTTCTGTTTCTTGAACATAAGTTTGCAATATTTCCTTTTTTTTTTCCTCCACCAGCTTGTATAAGACGAACAACCCCCTTTTGTTTCATTAAGAGACTCCAATTTTGTGCAGGACTGCAGACCATGAAGTGTGCCAACTGGTATCCTGTTGAATACTTTGTGGAAGATGGGCTACTCTGATAATGAAATTTAGATCATATGTCAGTATTGCTCGCAGACAGAAATTGCTCCATGATTTGTCAGTTCTATGCATGCTTCTGGTTGTGATGTATCCTTTGGATTAAATGTGTATCATTATGGTTGACAACTTGACATCCTTGAAATAATTTGGTAATAGCCTTGATCTGCTGAAACTCTTCCTCCCGAATGCGTTCTGTCTCACTTCTGTCTGATTGTTTCCTACTACCACAACTACAAACTAGATGTATGGTTTGGTGGAGATCGATGATGTTTTTTTTTCTTTGAGATGGAAACAACTTCCATTAAATTGATGCCGAGCAAGAGATTGGTGATCACCAAGTGGATACATATGATATATGTTGTGTGCTACCAGATAAATGTCGTGTTGAGTTTTTGAGGCAGCATTTTTCCTTGACAAACGTAGTTTGCTTCTTTATAGTTGGTGGCGGTGACCTGAATAGGTGACTGATACTAGAAAAGTTGGGGAAAAATTTAAATTTTCACTTGTTTTTGATACCCGTGCACAAAGCTGAAGCAAATAGCATTGTTAGATTTTTCTTATATAAAAGTTGGCATGCACCAGCACTAGTGCACATGTTTGGCCGTGTTTAGATGGAGGGTGAAATTTTTTCACCCTCCTTTGACCACTAATTAGGGGTATCAAATAAAGTCAGTTTACAAAACTACCTCCACAACCCCTAGGTAAATTTTCGAGACGAATCTAATGAGGCCTTTGACCGCATGATTCGAGGATGGTTACTGTAGCATTACTGTAACAAATCATGGATTAATTAGGCTCGTTAGATTCGACGCGCAAAGTTGCACTTATCTGTGAAAAGGTTTTACAAATAGACTTCATTTAGTACTCCATGCATGAAAGATTCCTTTTGTGAAAATTTTTGTGAACCCCTACGAAACACGGCCTTAATCAAATTTGTTTGCAACTTGCCACTCAAATATATGTGCTTGATAGCATGGACAAATTTGTTGTCAAAAGCAAGTGGAAAAATTAAGGCCACAAATTTGAACATGAAGTCAACTATCTAAGGCCCTGTTTAGTTCGCAAACTTTTTTTTATCGCTATAGTAAATTCGAATGTTTGGATACTAGTTAGGAGTATTAAATGTGAATAACTGACAAAACCCATTTCATAACCCTCCGGTGAAATTGTGAGACGAATCTATTAAGCCTAATTAGGCCATGATTAGACAATGTTGTGCTATAGTAAACAATCTCTAATAACGGATTAATTAGGTTTAATAGATTCATCTCGCGATTTCCGTCCATCTATGTAATTAGTTTTATAATTAGATCATGTTTAATCCTCCTAATCTTTGGTTTAATATTGCTACAGTAAATTTCGCAAAGTTTCTCACCGATCTAAACATGCCCAAAAGGCCGTATTCCCTACCGCTTAATTCTTTCCAAACTATCTCCATGAAACAATGAAACTTCGCAGGAATCCTATTCTGCAATCATGTGTTAACTACTGCACATTCTTGTTTCCTTCATGTGTGCTGCATTTAGTATTCGATACCATGTTGCTGGTTGCGGCTACTTAATTACTTCCTGGTCCATAGTACTTCATTTTCCGGTTTAGGAGTTTTCCCATGAGCACTCAGCTATATATCACCATAGGCAGTCGGTTGATTAGGTTTAAAATAGATGTCTACGCTGGCTTTAATTTGCATGAGGTTGCTCGATACAAGTGTGAGAGTTGCATCTAATAATTAATGCATGAACATACATATTGGACACAGGCAAAGGAAAACATGCTTTCTGTTAGATTATCCGGTTTTCAGTCCATGCATATATCAAAGATTCAGAGTTTCTGTTTATTTACATTGTCTCAAAATTGAATTATCTGCCACTCCGATTCATATGGAGCATAACTGATCTTTTCTGAGTAACATGGTGTGCACTGAAAACATTTATTTTCTATTTCCCTAAAAAATCACTCAGATGATATATATGTTATGCCCACAGGTGTTAGTGGGATGAAACAGTACGGATATTTTCCGTCCATCCATCCGAGAGAGTTTACATACTAAATGGATAGTCTGATATCAGAATTTGGAGATTGAATATCTGACTGGTATCCGAATCTGGGTACTCATTAACAAGCTGTTTGAAATTAATGTCATTAACAAGCTGATTGAAATCCTAATTTTACCTATAGGTCAGTATCTATGAACAAGTTGATTGTGCAAAATACTATTTATTGCCAATTATTAAAAAAATCATTGACTGATATCATGGTTACTAATTAATGCTTTTGTGTATGAAGGAATTTAAGGAATCAACAAATGTACTGTCATCAAACCGATAAAGCACAGTTCCTGGTAATTCCTGTCATACACTCACTGCCGAGGCTAAAATCTCCAATTGCATTCTAGTGTTATTCTCTGTGATTTCTATGCTCTTAGCATTGGTTCTCAATCGTGACATTAAAACAGACTGTCATATCATTTCTCTGTGGAGGCCATATTTCTCTGTGATTACAGCTATCTTTTTACTGTTTAATTTCTTGAACATCACTTTACAATATTTCCCCTTTTTTCCCTCCACCAGCTTGTATAAGAAGTACGCACCCTTTTGTTTCATTAACAGACTCCTTTAATTTGTGCAGGACTTCAGACGATGAAGTTGTGCCAAGAAATACTTTGTGGAATACTTTGTGCAGGACTCCAGCTGAATACTTTGTGGAAGATGAGGCTACTCCGAGAATGAAATTTAGATCATGTCAGTATTGCTCGCAGACAGATTTTGCTCCATGATTAGTCAGTTCTATGCATGCTTTTTGTTGCGATGTATATATCCTTTGGATTAAATTCGAATGCGTTCTGTCTCACTTCTATCTGGTTGTTTCCTACTATCGCAACCACAAACTAGATGTACGGTTTGCTGCAGATGATGATTTTTTTGTTTTCTTTTCTGTAGAACCAATTTCCATTAAATTGATGCCGAGTAAGATTGGCGATCTGGGTTTACATATGATATATGATGTGTGTTACGAAATAAATAATGGCGTGCTTATAGGTTTTGATGCAGCATTTTGTTTGGCAAACTTAGTTGCTTCTTTGTAGTTGGGTGGTGGTGACCTCAGTATTTGACTGATACGAGAAAAGTTGGGGAAAATTTAAAATTTTCACTTGATTTTGTTACTCGTGCACAAAGCTGAAGCAAATAACGTTGGTAGATTTTCTTATACAAAAGTTGGCATGCACCATAACAGCAGAGCACATGTTTGTCAACGGACTGAGGTAACTTAACCAAATTTATTGTCAAGACCAAGTGGAATATTCAATGCCACGCACGAATTTGAACATGAAGTCAACTAGCTAAAGGCCTGTATTCCCTACCTCTTAATTGTTTCCAAACTAGCTCCATGAAATGATGAAACTTTGCAGGGACCCTATTCTACAACCGGGTTAACTACCGCGCGTACTTCTTTCCTTCTTATAATCTTACGTGCTGCATTTAGTATTCAGAATCATGTTGTTGGTTGCGTGTACGTACTTAATTACTTCCTCGTCCATAGTACTTAATGTTCTGGTTTTAGGATTTTTCCCATGAGTACTCTGCTATATATCACCATAGGCAACCAACTAATTAGTTTTTAAATAGACGTCTATGTTTGCATGAGGTTGCTTGATACAATTGTGAGTTGCATCTAATAACTAATGCATGAACATACATATTAGACAAAGGCAAATGAAATCTACTTTGTGTTAGATTGATTATCTAGTTTTCGGTCCATGCATGTCTCAAGATTCAGAGTTTCTGTTTGCCGTTTTACATTGTGAAGATTGAATTATCTACCAGCATTCTGAATTATATATATGGGGCATAACTGACCTTATTTTTTGAGTAACAGGTGTGCACTGAAAATATACGTTTTTCTATTTCCCTAAAAAAATCACTCCAGATGATATTTTTGTTATTCCCACAGGTGTTACCATTTAACTGATGTACCTGATGTACCAGTGTGCATGTTCATGGATTCAGCTTTATATATTTTCTTTTATACCTGGACTGCTGGACTAGCCAGACACTACCTAATTCTTGCTATGAATTTAGGACAGAATGGTTTTGTGTGATGGTAGTGTTTTCAATCAATCAATTGATGCTGAGTTAAGAGTTAAGACTGGTGACCACAAAGGGAACTACACATGATATGGTGTGGGCTACCAAATAAATGTCGTGACTGATACAAGAAAAGTTAGTGAAAATTTAAAATTTTAACTTGATGTTATTTTTCATGGACAAAGCTGAAGCAAATTAGCATCAATAGAGATTTTTCTTGTCTAATAAAATTTGACATGCACGCTGCAACAGCTGCAGTACACATGTTCATCGATTGTTTGATGTAACCTAGCCAAATTTGTTGTGTGCTATTTGCCTCACAAATATATGTGCTTGGTAGCACAGAAAATTTTTTGTCAAGACCAACTGGAAAAATCAAGACTGTTAATTTCAAACACGATGTCCGCTAGCTAAAAGGCCAGATCCCTACCTCTTAATTCTGTCCAAACTAACTACATAAGACGATGAAACATATATTCATGTAACTTTTTTGAAAATTTTAAGTAAATTTAGTGTAAAGTTTTTGAACAATTTTCATGAAACTTGAAAGGGAAAATGTAGAAAAAGCTAGAAAAAAATATGAGCGTATAAGGACATGCGCTAGTTAGTATTATCCTAGAAGTTTGGAATATAAAGGCTGAAGATGCTACTATAAGGGGACTAAAGTACCCCAGCAAAGGACAAATTAACGGCCTAGAGTTACGAATGCATGGTTTCAGAGACGAAACAAGAGTCGCATCCTTGTCTGGATTCTGATTCTCTATGAATAAGAAATATAGTACATAGCCAATGGTCCGGAGCTCCCCCTTTAAAAGAATACATTAGGACGTGCAAGTCGATGATGTAGTGTTACATGTTCATACAAAATTTGTGTTTGAAAGACATTTTATATAAAAAACAAAAAAGGAAAAATCAGCATGTAACTAGATCGGGCATACTGTTCATATGGATCCATAGCCCGCATCACTTCCGTTTTGATTTTATCTTTTTTCTCCTTGCACATAATTTTTTTCAATCTTAATTTTTTACATGAGTATGTAACATTGTCTTTATACATATTTTTGGTTGACTTTTGTATACATGATTTGGTGTATTATTTTTAAGAGTAAATTGCATTCACCATACAACAA
Organism: Alloteropsis semialata; assembly: GCA_004135705.1. Lineage (NCBI taxonomy): Eukaryota > Viridiplantae > Streptophyta > Magnoliopsida > Poales > Poaceae > Alloteropsis > Alloteropsis semialata. The sequence continues at coordinate 45,210,432 of CM014273.1, forward strand.
CTTGTATGGTTATATCAGTTTGGTCAAACAAATTACAAAACGTGCAAACAAATACATGAACTTGTCAAATATGTAGGGTCATATATACACTACTATACATTTTTTTGGCATGGTGGCCATCCTATGAACATATACACCATCTACGATATCTGAGATTTGGTATAGAACATTAACATTGAATCCAACCTAAAATTTGTTATAGAATTTTTCTAGTCTACATAAATGCATTAAATGATCATACCACACACATCCCTCGTATTTTGTTCTCTACCTGCTCAGATTGTTGGTTCATGCTCTCGGCACCACAGGTAGGAAGAGATTAAATAAAGGCACTGGGAAAGGCTTAGAACTAACCAGTGTTTAAAATCTCCGGCTAAGGCTCTTAGCTGTTGGGCTTTGCAACAGCTAAGATCAGCTATAGCCGGCAATAGCTTCAGCTAAGCCATTTAGCTGATTTGCTAAAATTGAAAAAAAAACCATAAATTTAACATCATTAGTATCAGTTTTTCATCATCAAAACATGTCATCTGTTCATCATGGGACTACTTTATAGGACAGTTGACCATCACATAGTACAACATTGGACCATTAGTGCTCACATCAAGTTGAAATGTTCGATCAAAGCAAACATGCACAGATCTGCTAGCAAAAATTGTTAGCGGCAGCTAAATGAAGGCATGTTTAGCGGCTATCTCGGGCTAAGAACAGCTAATAGCGTTTCAGAAATCATAGCGGCAAAAGGCTAATATCTTAGCTGTAGCCATTCCGAGCAGCTATCTCCGGCTATAGCGGCAGCTATAGCCGGAGATAGCCGGAGATAGATTTAAAACATTGGAACTAACTCTTATTCTGCATTTTGACCCTCTGCCTCCTCAATATAAATATTTATAATCTAAGCTACTGTATGTATTGCTCCAACCATGGCAAAAAAAAAAAGTTGCTGTATACATGACCATATATGTACACCAACGACAAGTTTATGCATTTTTTTGCATATTTTACAACTTATTGTACCAAAGTGATACAACTATACAAGTTATTGTATGGTAGGTACAATTTACTCTATTTTCAAACTGGATCACGGGAGAACTTAATAGCATGGAGCATTCTCACATGAATACTCCTCCATATGTATTCGCGGTGACAAATGGAATGCCAAGTAGTTAGACACGGTGTCTCGACGTCCTCCCATCATGACGTAGGCTAAGATGATACTCTCTCCGTTTTTCTTTATAAGGCATGCACACATATTAAGATTCAAACTTTAGAATTTTTGACCAATAATTTAGCTAATAATTTTTATTTTTATAATGTAAACTTTATATGGTTGGATTCGTAATCAAATATAATTTACAATGATCATAAGTTTATAATCATAGAAAATATAATATAAGATAAATGAATGAATAGAATCAAATATAATTTACAATGATCATAAGTTTATAATCATAGAAAATATAATATAAGATAAATGAATAGTCAAAGTGTGATTTAGAAGACCATGCCAAAACGTATCACGTCTTATAAATAAAAATAGAGGAAGTACACATTGTATTATTGGGGTTAGCAGTCTTGCCCCTATCACTACTAAGGTTGTGAATGGGCTTGGGACCAGTTGGTCACCATAAGCCTCGGTAGCACCAGGCCTCAGTAGGAGGTCCCAGGTTTGAACCCCTTCAGAAGCGGATTTTAGGAGGATTTTCTTGGCCTGCTGCATCCTTAACACGTGCTGGGAACTGGTGTTCGAGACCATCTCTTCAAGGCAGGCACGTGAGTTTGAGTGTAGGGGTGTTGACGGTCCTTATAACATAAAATCCGACCGTCAATAGGCTCAGAAACCAATAAAGATCAAAGCACAACTTAGGCATTTGTATTCAAATAAGGTTGTACCATGCATATCTGGAATATATTTGAGTACAGGGACTACGGTGCAAAAGATGGACGAAACTGGGCACAGGCCCAGGTCGGCTGACCTGGCTAGGTCGGGCGACCTGGACTGAACCCCGATGGAGCCCATTTCCTACACAGGTCAAGAAGCACACTAAAGAAGGATCGTGAACGTTGATTCATGGTCGGTGGAAGTTAATGGTGAAAGATGAGCCACATGTCCATCCCATGGATTTAAGGGCCCACAACCAGAGCTAAGTGCACCCAAATCGACAGAACCGACCTGGAACCGACCTTAGGACCCACATATCAGTCTCCTAGAGGAAGATGGGCCCTAATGGCGGTTATGGAGGGTCGGCCGACCCAGCCAGGTCGGCCGATGTCTGCGCCCGACTCGGCCCTCCTTTGACCTGCAACTGTAAACCGCCATGGAGAGTGCATCTGAGCCGTGAAACGCTGAAGACGGTGGATCCAAGGGTCGGCCCACCTGGGGGATTCGGCCGAACTAGGCCCACCTCCCAACTGCCTCAACCACCTCTAGCCGGCTCCAACCGCCTTTGTGATGCTATAAATACCTGCAAAGGGCGCCATACTCAACACACACCAGAAGAAGAGCTCTCCTTTGCTACAAGCTTAGTCTTAGTCTTAGTCTTAGTAGTGATAGTCATAGTGTTAGATCTTCTGAAGGGCTTCTGAAGAAGTCTTGGTAAGTTCTAGAGTTCAGTTCTTGTATTCTCTTACTTACTTGTAGTACTCTGAGCTTAATGGAAATACCTTCATACTTATGTTGTATGCCTCAGTTATACGTTATCCACTTAACATATACTACTTATGTCTTGCACCTTATTCAAGTGAATGTATGCTATGGTATTGGCTCAATGTGCCTCTTGGTTGCTCTATTTATTAACGTGATAGATAGAGTTATATTACATATTGCAAGCATGGTGTTTGGGATATGGAATACAGTTGAGGGTACCGCTGCCCCACGGATTAGAAGAGGTAGGCGGCAGGTGGTGACAGCCTTGTCCGTCCTTTGTAATCCTCCACGTTCGGGAGTGGGTATTAGGCCTTTATGATAAGACATCCTACTGTCGTCCCTTGATGAGGGAACCACTGGATACCTCGATATGTCCTCTTGCATATGATCATTGAATGAGCTTGTATAGGGTATTGTAGTATATCCAAGTCCCATATGTATGATGCTAATGAACCCTTATTAATCCTCACTAGTGTACTATACTAACTAAGACTACCATAATGATGAGCAATGAACCTCTGTGTGTCAACCTACCCATTCACTTCTATATCATTTACCCCTGCTTAGATTATGGTACATTAATATTGTTGTACATAAAAGCATTGGATGGCATATCTCTCTTTTAACTAAATGCTTTCCCTGCGGATAAACAAATAACGATACTCTGGAATACTCCCGGGTGAAATGCTACAATGTACTGTAACGTCTAGATTTACGATGAGGTATCTCTAGTACCATTACTACTTTAAGTAGTGATGCTAAGAAATACCAACAAGCATTTCTGGCGCCGTTGCCGGGGAAAGCAATGGTTAAAGAGATTTGATCATCCATGCATTTAGTGCAACAAGATTAATTGCCAGTAATCTGGCAGGTTTACCCTTTTTGCTCTGTTTCTCTGTGATGTGAAACAGGGTAGTGCATGACTGGTTTCCAACTACCATCTAACTACGTCGAGAACCCGAATACGATAGGAAGGAGGGTACATTCTCGTGTCGTAATCTCTCAGGTGTTCTTGTCGGAAACCGAACCAGTCATCGGAGAAGCCTCCAACCAAGGAGAACAACCCGTTCCCGTAGCACCCCAATCGGAAGAAGCCATGGCCGACAGGACCATCTGTGACTACTCCGCTCCATCCGCTGCCCAGATCCCTACGGGTCCAGCAGTGGAAGTGGGGGATCATGCTTTTGAGCTAAAGGCCCCGCTGATCAACATGGTGCAGGCTAGCCCCTTCTGTGGGAAAGCCAATGAGGATGCCAGTACTCACCTGCAGCATTTCCTGGAGGTGTGCAGCACCATCACCATCCGAGAAGTGGATCAAGAGGCCATCAGGCTTCGCTTATTCCCGTTCTCACTGTTGGGAAGAGCCAAACAATGGTTCTATTCCAACCGTGAGGCGGTGAATACGTGGACCAAGTGCTCCAACGCCTTCTTGGCGAAGTTCTTCCCCATTGGGAAAAACCAATGCCCTTCGGGGAAGAATTTCCAGCTTCCAGCAAGAATCCGGAGAAACAGTCCCGGAGGCGTGGGATCGCTTCCAGGACTGCATTTTGGCATGCCCCCACCATGGCATGCAAGAATGGCTCCTGCTTCAAAACTTCTACCATGGGCTGTCCCAGACAGCCCGTGAACACATGGATGCTGCTGCTGGAGGGGCATTCCTCTCCTTGACCATGGCCGTCGCTAAGCTTCTCATCGAGAAGATGGTGTCAAACCAATCCTGGAATGATGACCGTCTTTAGGGATGCAAACGCGGTATGCACACCGTAAAGGAAGTGGACATGTTGGCCGTCAAGATGGATCTTATTATGAAGCGCCTCGACGACCGCACCAAGGATGGAGGCACCGACAACGAAGGGCCACTAGACTCACACATGACGTGTGAGGTCTGTGGAGAAACTGGCCACTCGGGGAACAACTGCCCCGAGACACAAGAGGAGGTACAGTTCGTGAACGGCAACAACGGGTACCGGCCTCAAAGGAACTGGAATCAGCAACGCCCATATTACCAGGGAGGTAACAATAATAACTCTTTCTCTAATCAACCTTCCCTTAAAGATCTTGTCCTTGGTCAGGCCAAGGTTAATGAGTCTATTTTCAAGAGGCTTGCTGCTAATGATAAGGCTCTGGAGGGCATAAATTCTAAAATAGAAAGTTTGTCCTCCACCTTCCAGAGCCAGCTGAGCTTTAACAAAATGTTAGAAACCCAATTAGCTCAGCTAGCTGCCGCTGTTCCATCTGGTGATAAGGGAAGAATTCCCGGGCAACCGGATTCATCTTTTGAGAATGTTAAGGCTGTGTCCACGAGGAGCGGCAAGGCTACTCGGGACCCAGTTCCCCCTAACCATGCAGGAAAAACAACAGCGCCCAGAAAGGAGATTCCCGCAGTGGAAGAAGAGCCTGAAGCCGAGCTAGCACCAGCTGGACAGACCGCGCCACATGAGTTCTACGACAGCAACGTCTTGCCATTCCCGCAGCGTCAAAAGAAACCTTCCACGGACGAGCAATTCGCCAGGTTCGTAGAAGTTATACAAAAATTAAATATACATGTGCCATTGCTGGATGCTATGCAGGTACCGACCTATGCAAAGTACTTGAGGGATATTCTCAACAACAAACGTCCACTCCCGAGTACCGAGTTCATAAAGTTGACTGAGGAGTGCAGTGCAGCCATCCTGAACAGGGTCCCAGAGAAGAAAAAGGACCCAGGATGCCCCACCATCACATGTACAATCGGGACACAGCACTTTGAGCATGCACTCTGCGATCTGGGGGCAAGTGTCAGCGTAATGCCAAAGGTAGTTTATGACCGCCTAAATTATACTACCTTGTCTCCTACTCCCATGAGATTGCAGCTGGCCGATTCCACGGTCCGCTACCCGGAGGGGATAGCTGAGGACATTCTGGTGCGCATCCGGGATTGCTTCGTCCCTGTCGACTTTGTGGTGTTGGACACTGTCGGAGTTCTAGTCCGGCAGTCCACCCAGGGGTACCCAGATGGTTGATTTGTAGGCAAAGGGAGATCGCTGGACTAGGGAGCTCGAGGTAACACAGGGACACAGGGATTATACAGGTTCGGGCTACCCGGAGGTATAATACCCTACGTCCTGTGCTCGGGGGTCTTGTATTAATCTGCTCGGCGAGTTCCGGAGAACAGCGGCGAGCTCTTGGTTACAATGCGTCGAGGTTTGATTCAATGATCTAAGGGGATCGACCTAGGCTGCCTTATATAGGCTGGCGGCCTAGGGTTTATAAGTCGGTTATCTCTAATTATGGTCCGGCTCAAATCAGGAAACTAATCCAAGTCGGTTACAATATAATCTCCGTGATCTCAGGGCAGGATCTAGACGAATCGCCGAATGCCTTGCGGGCTAAATCTTCTCCAATCTTATCCATCAAGTCGGGGATCCTCGTGGGCCGGCCTGGGGTCGGCCCACATCCTTGTCAGACATGGGCCCAGGCCGACTACATATCTGGTCGGTAGTGGGCCCAGGGGTACCCATATCCCACAAGCCCCGAGCAACGTGCAGGCGCGTGTCGGACTGTCGATGAAGAAACGAAGCCTTCCAGGTCGGCTGAAGCATCTTGGTCGGCAGGACGACACAAGGGTGGGCGGTGCTCAAAAAAGAAAACCGCAGGCCATCCGGGGATGACCCTGGGCGGACCCGGGGCGGAGCCTCGAGTGGCGTAGTGCCGAGTCGTGGCCGAGTCAGGCGCCGAGGAGCTGCACCACTTGGGAAAAGTGACACATCCTGATGGGGCATATGGAGGGCGACGCAAGGAGCCCTCCATATGGAGTAGTCCCCGAGCATTGGGCCGACTAGAAAAGTCGGGCTAATGGTCAAGAAAAGGATCTCCATGCTTCGGGGCAGTCAGGCCGCCCAAAGGATAAGCTTTGCCAGACGAGTCGTGACAAGAACAGGGTTCACGTGAATGCACAGAACACTCCCGTGGTCGGATGAAGCCGAAGGTGATAAGGGCGGACTGAGCACCTCGAAGAGAGGAGCTGCTGCGTGGCACAGAGCTCACGTGCTGAATAATGCAACTGGAGTCACATGCGATGGTCTAACACAGGGCTATAAATAGTCACCAAGGCACAGGACCTTGCGGTAATCAGATGATAGGCGTACCAACCATTTTGAAGAATGTTGGGGGGCTTGTTCCTGGGTTCATCCTCCAGGGAGCAATCATGGGGACTTGGTAGCTTGGTTCTAGAAGAGTGCTTGCGAAGATCCTGAGGTGTTGATTAGCATCTGAGTGCTGTCCCATTCACCCCTGCATTCCCATGTGACGAGGGCCATGTGGGGTGAAATGCTTTGTAGAACAAGGGATACCCGGAGGCATTCGCTAACAACCCTCTATTGGTGCTGTCCCGTCGACGGCTGCAGTGGTGCTACAAGAGAGCTTGCGAGGAGCTCATGTGGGCCAAGCTTGCTACGGATGCAGCACTGGGCGCAGGGACGAGTGCCCCAGGCCGTCATTTTGACGGTTGATGTGTTTTGATTCTTGTAACCGGCCCTTTGACCGGCTTCCTTTGTAATTTATAATCCTTGTATTGAATCTTTTCTCCTTTTCGTTTCTTATAAACGCAATATCTGTGTCCCTGGACCCAGAGGTCAAGAGAGGCGTCGTAGGTTCGCATAATAGTAACAAGTCACGGAGTCTTCTTGGTCGAAGTGCCGAGGCGCCGAGTCCTGAAACCCGTTGACCGGAGTCAAGAGCGCCGAGTCCCCGAGGGTCGGGGCTGGCCGAGTCCGGAGACCCGTTGACCGAAGTCAAGAGCGCCGAGTCCCCGAGGGTCGGGGCTGGTGTTGACCGTCCTTATAACAGAAAATCCGACCGTCAATAGGCTCAGAAACCAATAAATATCAAGGCATAACTTAGGCATTAGTATTCAAATAATAGTATACCATGCATATCTGGAATATATTTAAGTACAGGGACTACGGTGCAAAAAATGGACAAAACTGGGCACAGGCCCAGGTCGGCCGACCTGGCTAGGTCGGACGACCTGGTCTGGATCCCAATCGAGCCCAAACTCCACACAGGTCAAGAAGCACACAATGTAAGGATCTTGAACGTTGATTCATGGTCGGTGGAAGTCAAGGGTGGAGGATGAGCCACATGTCCATCACATGGATTGAAGGGCCCACAACCAGAGACAAATGTACCCAAACTGACAGTACCCAACTGGAACCGACCATAGGACCCACATGTAAGCCTCCCAGAGGAAGGTGGGCCCTAATGGCGGTTATGGGGAGTCGGCCGACCCAGCCAGGTCGGCCGATCCTCCCGTGCGCCCTACTCGGCCCTCCTTTGACCTGAAGCTGTAAACCGCCATGGAGATGACATCTGAGCCGTGGAGAGTTGAAGACGGTGGATCCAAGGGTCGGCCGACCTGGGGGATTCGGCCGACCTAGGCCCACCTCCAACCGGCCTCAATCGCCTCTGGCCGGCTCCAACCGCCCTTGTGATGCTATAAATACCTGCAAGGGGTACCGTACTCAGCACACACCAGAAGAAGAGCTCTCTTTGCTACAAGCTTAGTCTTAGTCTTAGTAGTGATAGTGTTGACGCGGAAAATCGGCGGTCGTATCCTCCACGTGGAGCACACGAAGACCGGGGAGATTTGCTTTGCTCCAGTGCCAGTCCACACTCCAGTTCAGGTTCGCAGCGTGCCAGTCAATTTGACCTGAAATTGACAAGGGAATAAAATAGTTAAATTGCTCTTTGATTGTGCCGGCTCTATTTCAGGCGATGGAATAACGTCGAATTTTAGCCAAGACCCAATCAGACACGTATGGGCCGATACCAATCGGACCTCAAAATCGTACTTCATTGATGACGTCAATCGGACCGAGTGATCGGACCTCAATCAGATACCAAATCGGACCTCAGAATCGGACCAATCAGGATCGGACCTTGATTGATATGACAGATCAGCCTTTGAATAATGAAAAGCATAAAACAAGGCCAATATGTAAAATAATGGATCAGCTGTATCTTGAAACAAGATATTAAATAATCAAAGTGTAAGCCGATACATTGTCCACCCTGTCTAGTTACCAGTTTGACTCGTCTTATCAGACCATCTAACCAACCGATCGGACTATAGCCTTTTCAGAGAAATCTAGCTCCGACGTAGGGAATCTAGATTTCTCCAACTATGATCAGATCAGATAGCTAGATAATCAGACTCGACTTATCAACCTGTTAATTAAACAAGATGCTCGCACAGGTGTTGATCAGATTAAGCAAATAAGCAAGTAAAACATTAACAGGATCGATCTGATTCTAAGATATGCTACCAAACAATTAAGCAAGATCTAGCTCCGACGTAGGGAATCTACACCACACTTAACATTCAAATAGCAATAAGGCATAACCAAAGCTTCCTTTAACTAATCAAGATGAATCTAGCTCCGACGTAGGGAATCTAGACCAAGCATGACAATCAAAGATTAATCTAATCGTATTGTAAAGATCCAGCTCCGACGTAGGGAATCTACACCAGTACAATACTCAAAGAACAACCAGATTAAACCACAAAGCGGGATCGGACCTAGAACGATGCTGTAAGATAAATATTGCTTAAATCGGACCAAGACCAATGCTCAAAGCCGTTGAAGAAGTAGAATTGATTCATATGGCGTAGATCTAAACCAATCTAGCAACTCCAACAAACCGCAAAGACTACCTTTAGTAACCAAGATTACTCTAGCTCCGACGTAGGGAATCTAGACTAATCTTGATACCTAGCTCCGACGTAGGGAATCTAGGCTTAAAGTGTAGTCCGATAAACGATAATCTGTTGAATAATCAATATTGATATAGCTCCGACGTAGGGAATCTATATCAATCTTGATTATCCAGAGATAAATCGGTTGAACAGTATAAACGAGAAAGGGCGATGCGCCTCAATTCAAAGCCTATACTAGTTCGATAAATTGACTAACTTACTGGTAGGCCGGAGATCAGAACTGATGCAGCCCGTCCACCAATGAGCTTCGTCGGTAATTACTACTAGGGTTTTGGCGTGAAGCCGGGTTGTATTGATTGTGAGAATAGTCTTTACAATGGACGAGGGTTCATATTTATACCCTGGTCATGGAGAGTCCTGATCGGACCAGGCTAACTTGCGAATAAAGTAAACTAAGTTAAAGATAAAACGGGACTCCCATATGCCTTCTGAAAAGGAAATAGTCCCTGAATCTGATATGCTTCCTTTTTAGCCGACGCGCCTTTCCTCTTGAACTCGTCATCGGGTCGGACTCCTGCTTCATCGGACCCCTCTTCAGCATCGGCTTCCTTCTCTGTCACCTTCGACCTTGACCAGTCAACGGGTCCACTGCGCAGTCTCCACCTCACCACATCATCATCTGACTCAGCATGTCAGGTGCGAAAATCCGGTGTCAACACATGCCCCCCCAATTTTGGAATAAAATATCATTTTGTTCCAAAATTCGTATCTGCCATCATAACTCCTTCACCGATTTTCGTGCCGAAACTTTCCATCCCTGCACTGTGTAGTTCCTTGATTTTCGGGCCATGACCGCTTCTTCCTCCATCAACAACCCGTGGAGCTTATCTTCTTCTCTCTCTCCAAGCAATAGTATCTTTGACAATGAATAGCATACAGAACCCTGCATTTACCTCACGGGTATCCATGCATCTATTGACTCAGGCGAAACGATTCTTCAATGCAGTTTCTCAAAAGACGCCCCTCCTACAATTACAGCAGCTCTGAATCAATGCCACATCTCCACGAGAATACTGTTCTTCATTTGGACGGTTTCCACGAGCGCCCCTTGGATTCCATTTCTCTTTTAATGCGTCCATCGACCGCCGGCTATAAATACTTGCCTCACGTCCTCTTCTTCCACCATCCCTTAGCCATGGCGCAGCTAATATTCATGGTAGAGCACAAACTCCTTCTGTTTGATACAGGATCCGACTCCTTCCTCCTCTTCTGCTAGAAGAATTCTCGTGAAGAAGTATAGGGCACTCCCTCCCTTTTCTGATCCTGCAGTGAATCCAGGTGGAACTTCTGCTAGAAGAATCCTCGTGAGGTTCCTCCATGGTTCACCAAAGGGAAGGTTTTTCAGAGGGGTGTAATAGAGTGCCCTTTACAGGCTAGGGCGAAGCGTCCACCGGCGCGCTCTTCAAGGGACTGCATCCAGAGCGGATTTCTTCGACTCAAGGAAGAAGATATCTCCTCAAACTTGCGCTTCCTTTTGCCCTTCCTTTACTAGTCTTGTTCTGGCAATGATGAACAAAGTACATCGGCGCCTACTAGATCCTTTTATCTTCTGAAATCCTTCTGTATGAGAAATATATGAATATATATGCAATCCCTTTTCAAACAGCCTGATCCGTCATCGAGCGGCTTGATGATGTAATATATTTTTCTCTGTTTGTATATAGCCCTTAAGGCGATGCATATCACATCGGCTCTTATTTTTTTGTTCTTGAGGCGATTTTCCATCGGCTTTTAAGCCTGACGCATAGCATCGGCTCTATGAGTTTACCCAAATGCTAGGGTAGTACTTCTTCAAATATTTCCCGTTTAATGCTTTAGGAAACACTTCTCCTTCAAGTGTTTGTAGAATATAAGCATTTCCAGGAACACATCGGACGACTTGATAAGGTCCCTCCCAGTTTGGTGACCACTTGCCGTACTTGGGATCTTTAGAACCAATTGGCAGAATAACCTTCCAGACAAGATCGCCCTCCTTGAACTCTTTCCCTTTAACTTTCTTATCGTAATGCCTCGCTACTCTAAGTTTATTAGCCTCAATATTTTCAAGAGCGCGCAGCCGACGAACAGCCAAGTCATCGGACTCACTATTCATGAGCTCCATGTATTCGCCGGCCTTTAATTTATCCTGAAGTTCGATACGTCTTGATCCAGTACGAATTTCCCATGGAAGAACGGCTTCATGTCCATAAACCAGTTCATACGGAGAAACTTTGATCGATCCATGACAGGCCATTCGATAGGCCCATAGAGCTTCAGGAAGCACAATATGCCATTTTCTTGGATACTCCTCAATCTTTCTATCAATCAACTTGATCAAACTTTTATTGGAGGCTTCAGCTTGACCATTGGCTTGTGCATAATATGGCGATGAATTAAGAAGCTTGATACCCATATCAGCAGCAAAATTTTTGAATTCGTCCGATGTAAACATCGTACCTTGATCTGTTGTGATCGTCTGTGGAATTCCAAATCGGTAAATAATGTGTTCTCTAACGAATTCAATAACATTCTGTGTCTTCACCTCCCTCAAAGGAATAGCTTCAACCCACTTGGTGAAATAATCTGTTGCCGCTAATATGAATTTGTGCCCCTTACTTGAATGTGGAAAAATTTGGCCGATCAAGTCAATTCCCCATCCTCTAAACGGCCATGGCTTAATAACAGGGTTCATGGCCGATGCTGGAGCCCTTTGAATATTTCCATATCTTTGACACTCTTGACATCCTTTATAATATTCAAAGCAATCTTCCAAAATCGTCGGCCAATAATACCCATTTTTTCTTATCATCCATTTCATCTTGAACGCCGATTGATGAGCCCCGCAAACACCTTCATGAATTTTCTCCCATCAAAACCTTGGCTTCTTCAGGTCCGATACATCTCAACAGGACTCCATCAATCGAGCGAAAATAAAGCACTCCCTCAACCAAGACATGTCTGATCAATTTATAGCGTACTTTTCTAGAAGTCTTGACAGAAGGATCCTTCAAATATTCAACGATTTCTTTCCTCCAATCTCCTTCTGGTATCTCCTGTACCATCACATCGGACGTAGGCCGATAGCCAGACGCCTTTTGTGCCAGCCGATTTTCTTCTTCATTATAATGTCTTGGAACATGCTTAAGAGTTACCAAGGCGAACTGACTAATCAAATCTCGGCACTTTTCAAAATAAGATAACAAAGCATCCATCTTGCAATCATATTTGCCGAGTAACTGATTGATAATCAGCAAAGAATCTCCAAATACCTCAACAAACTGAGCACCGATTTCTTTAAGAATCTGGAGACCTTTCATCAGTGCTTCATATTCCGCCTGATTATTTGTGCATTTTTCAATCGGAAAAGCAAATTCAAACCTTGCCCCCCGAGGCGAAATAATAACCAGACCGATTCCGCAACCATCATTACAAGAAGAACCATCAAAGAATATAGTCCAAGGAACCGTGTCAACCACACCGACCCCTTTCATCGGACGAGATACATCAAGCTCTATAATGTTTTGCTCAACAGCATTAATGTTAGATCCACAATGATCAGCAACCAAATCAGCCATTATTTGCCCTTTCACCGCTTTGGCCGATTCGTATCTGAGATCAAACTCCGTCAGAGCAAAAACCCATTTGCCAATTCTTCCTTTCATGATTGGCATCGATAACATATACTTGATCACATCCTCTCTACAGATCACAGTACATTCGGCCGATAGCAAATAATGCCTTAATTTTGTACAAGAAAAATACAAACAAAGGCAAAGCTTCTCCACATATGAGTACCGAGTCTCAGGACCTAGTAATCTTCGGCTCAAATAGAATATAACTCGTTCTTTCCCATCAACTTCTTGAATCAAAACAGAACCAATCGCATGATCAAAAGCCGATAAATAAAGTTTGTACGGCTTACCCTTCTGTGGTGG
>CM014273.1:45224746-45237880 GCA_004135705.1 Alloteropsis semialata
CTTACCAAGGATCTCCTCCTCCCGTTTCCCGGCGATCTCCTTGAGGCGGGCCCCCTCCTCCTCCGCGGCCGTCAGCCTGCCGGCCACCTCGACCAGCTGGTTGCCGACCGTCTTGAGGTCGAGGTCGCGGTGCTGGACGTCTGTCTGAAGGTCCGCCACCTTCGTCCTCAGCTCCTCGACCTCCCGCACGGCGGCAGCCTTTTCCCGATTGGAGGCGTCGGCGGCCACCAACGCCTCCCTCACGGTCCTCTCGGCCTCGTCCACCTTCGCCTCGAGGGCGGCCTCCCTCTCCGCGGCGTCCAGGATCGCCTCGTCCCTCGCCTCCCGGGCCTCGGCCAGCTGGGCCTCGAGTTGCTCCTTCTCGGCCTTCAGCTGCTGCACGGCGTGCCAAAGCCCGGACTCCCGGCGCAGGAACGCCGACTTCCCGGCGCTACGCTCCATGATTTTCTAAACGAAAATAAAAACAAGAGCGGTAAGACATTCCCCAAAACGGCGCCGAGGACTAGAAGAGCGAAGCCCGAGAACTTACCCGAGAGGGCCCGATAATCATCGTATTGAAGACCTCCTTCATGCTGTTGAGGCCCTCGGCGAGAAGCTGGCGCTGCTCCATCTCCGCTGTGTCGTCCAGCTCGAAGATGGGATCCGCCGGGTTCTGACGGTCGTACCACAACAACCGACCCTCGCATGGAAGGTTCGGGTTGTCTTCGATGGGCACGAGGGCGTCGAAACGACGATCCATCGTCATCATCCCCGGCGTCTCCCGGAGGAAGCCCAGGCCCTCGCCCGAACGGCACGAAGGTCTCGGGGACTCCACGGTCAGCCTCCTGCTGCACTCGCCGGCGACCCTCCGCGAGCTGCCCTCCGGCGAGTCCTCGAGCACGACGACCTCCGGGGGAATCACCCCGGAGGGCTCGGGGGCTGCGATGGCTGCCGGGATGGCGGCGTCCTGACGGGCGCCGGAGATCCCCGCCTCTGCTTCCTGGGGCCAACCACGGCCCCTGGAGAGGCCGCGACCCCGCGGCCATCTTCCCCGGCGACTCCCTCCACTCCGGGGTGAGCCGGCTCCTCCTGAGCAGCAGGCAGGGCCGCCTCCGCCAGCTCCTCGGCCAGCTCCGCTTGGAGCGCCGCCACGGCCGCCTCTGGGGGGACGGCCTGTGCAAAGGCTAGGCCCGTCGGGAGCGTGTCTCCCGGGCTGTCGCCGTCCCCCTCCGGCACTTGTTCCTCCGCGGAGGGCGCCGCCCTCCGTGTCCCCTCCTCGGCTTGCCCCGCCGAGGGCACCCGCGCTCCCTCCTCGGCCCGCTCTGCCGAGGGCACCGGCGGAATCACCTCGGCCCGCTCCATCGCAGGCTCCACCACCGCCTTCCCGGCCGGCCCCGCCGCGGGCTCCGGCGTCGCCTGCTCCGCCGCAGGCCCCGGCAACGGCGCCGCCGAGCGCAGAGTCTTCCTCGGCGCCACCTCGAGCGGGGTATCGGCCCGACTGGTTCACAACAAGTCAGCGAACCCGGCTGAGAAAAATGGTAACTACAGAAAAAACCGAAACCATTCGAGAAACACAGGACATCACTCACCCCTTCGCAATCCTCCGCGTCCGCTTGGACCCCGTCGGCGCTGGGGCCTGCGGGGATGCGGGCCGCTTGGATCCCGCCAGCGTCGTCGGGGCAGGGGCCACGGGCGCGACTGCGGCGTCCCTGCCCGAGTGGGGCGCCGCCCGACCTGACGAGCCTCCCCCCTCGACCGGTGTCAAGTCCGGCTGCCTTGTCGTGACCCTCACCGGGGCGGGAGGGGCTTGCGTCTCCACCACGGGCGTCCGGGGCGTGTCCCGCCCTTCGCTCCGCGCCCGCGTCATCTGAGGGGCCGACGGCGGCCGCCTGTCGTCCCGCGGCGCGAATCGCAAGGGGGAGCGCGACGCCCCCGAGGACGAGCCCCCTTTGTGGGCGCGCTCTGATAGGTCCCGGCTCCGGCTCCTCTCCCGGGGAGGGGAGACCGTCTCCCGCCGGGAACTCCTTCCCTTCTCGAGGTCGTGACGGGAGGACGGAGGTGTGCGGCTGCGCCTCTCGCGCCGGCTCTCCTCGGAGGACCGCCGATGCCGGTCCGACCGAGAGCCTTCGCCCCTTCCCGAGTCCGGCGGTGGCGGCCCTCCTCTCCCGCTCCGCCCCGAATGCTGCGCCGAGGACGAGGCGCCGGCGGTCATCACCACGACCGACTTCAGCTTCTGAGGAGGCGAGTCGTCGTCACTCTCCTCGTCATCCTCGCCCCCCGAGACGTTCTCCACGAACTCCTCAGGGTCCTCGTCCTCGGAGACCTCGTCCTCTCCCTTCCTCCTCCTCCTGGATCGCTCGGCGTTCCGCTCACGCTTGGCGACCTCGCTCTTCTTCCACTCCTCCCGGCGATCTTTCCTCGCCTTGGCGTATGCGGCCTGGGCCCGGTTTCTCGCCTTGTCCTCGGGGAGTGGCGGCCGGGAGAGGGTGCAGTAGAGGCCCTTCATCTAAAGGAATTCGGGATCAACCAACTGAAAAACCAATCGGGGATTCAAGGTGCACGAAGAAAACCTTACCAGGTCCTTGGTGCGCTTGTGCGGGAGCATGGGGAGGAGGCCCGGGGGAGGATATGCTTCATGACCCTTCCCCATCGCCGCCGTCACCCGACGCTTCACCTCGTCCCCCGACGGCGGGGGGATCATCGTCACGGTCCCCTCGAAGGGGGCATTCTTCGGGACCATCTCCCAGATCTGGAGAGTGCGCCGCCTCAGCGGCACGATACCTCTCGAGAGGTACCCGCCGAGGACTTCTGCTGTGGACACCCTCGCGTCGCGGAGTCGGGCGAGGGCCTCCCAGATGTCCCCGAGAACCTTCTCTTGCCGCTCCTTCTCGGGCCCGTACGCCCATGCCTCGGGCAACCTCTCGAAGGTTTTTCCGGTGTACGCCGGAAGGGGGTTTCTGCTGTCGTTCTTCAAGTAGAACCACAGCGGATGCCAGCCCTTGTTCGAGCTGGTCAAGGTCCCCGAGATGTAGGCCTTCAGCCGCCCCTGCTTCGCCTTCAGCACGGCGCAACCAATCGTCGCCGGGTGTCCGCCCTCCGCGGAATGCAACGAAAACTTGAAGAAGTACCTGAAGAGGTCCCAATGGGCCCCTATCCCCAGGTACCCCTCGCAGAGAGCCACGAACACCGCCATCTGCTGGACTCCATTGGGGTTGAGGTGGTGGAGCTCCAGCCCGTACTCGTTGAGTACGGCGCGGATGAACCTTCCTGCGGGGATGGAGAACCCGCGCTCGTGGAAGGCGACGAAAGAAACAACGTACCCCTCCGGCGGTTGGGGGTAGTCCTCGACGCCGGGCACCTTCCACTCCCCGGCCTCCGTCAACGGTGGAAGCAGTCCTTCCGCCACGAGACCCTCCAGCTGCCGGAGCGAGACGCGGGAGCGCTCCCAGGTCGACATCTTCAAGCAATCTGAAGGAGAAACACCGGCGGGGTGAGGGGCTCGGGCGCTTGCTCTCCGGACCGGCGAGGCGACGGCGGCGGAAGACGCGAGGAAACAAGCGGCGGCGACGAAGGGGACGAAGCGCGCAGCGAAAAGTTGGAAAGCTCGGGCCGGGGTAAAACCCGAGGCCGCCGCAGCACGCGGCTATAAATAGGGGCGAGACGAAACGGCCGCTGCCTTAATTGCGCGGGCCCACCACTGGCGCCGCGGCGACGTGCGCACGTCGCTTCGCCTGACCTCCTCAAAAGGCGCGCCCACCTCCCCACGCGGCGGGGGATTGGGCCGACGCTTCCGTTCCCGGCCCGTCAACGGTTGGACAGCTGTCCGGCCCACCAAAGAAGCGTCCCCGACAAGCTTCCCCTCCCCGACAAGTTCTTCGATCCCGACAACATTCAAGGCAAACCACCCGGGCACAAAACCTTAACAAGAGCACCAGCTCTTCTCAAGGCTCGGGGGCTACACCCGGCGGGTGCGCTCGCGCGCCCCCACCGGAAAAACTGCAACTTACCATATCCGTGCTACCATTCAGCCTGGGCGCGAGCCTTCATCTCCCCCCCAGGCTCGGGGGCTACTGACGAGGGTCCGAATTAGGGGTACCCAATCAAACCCTTAATCCGGGAGCTTACGAAAATCCATCCCTCAAAAAACAAAAATTGAAGACCCAAAGCAAGGCAAGCTCCACGCACCCCGACTGCTTGGGGACTGCCCAACGGACCCCCGATTCGCCCGAGGAGTTCTCCGCCTCCGAGTGGCCTTTCCGGTTCGCCCGAGGAGTTCTCCGCCTCCGAGTGGCCTTTTCCGGTTCGCCCGAGGAGTTCTCCGCCTCCGAGTGGCCTTTCCGGTTCGCCCGAGGAGTTCTCCGCTTCCGAGTGGTCTCCAGCTCCTCGGGTAAAACTACCCGGCCACGCCCCGGCCCATCCGGCGCCGTACCCACTTGGTACTTGCCGCGTCAGAGCATGATGGGCGTCCGTCCTTCGCCACGGCAGCCACAGTGGCGCCCGTCTCATCCGAACAGGAACGCTACAGTCTGGAGAAGGAATGCATGCGCTACACCGGGCACTCAAGTACGATCCCAGGCGCCCATGGACGACACCTGGAGCCCGAGCAGGACACCTGGAGCGCCCGAGGACCGCGAGCAAGTCAACCACGACCCGGGAACTACCCGGGAGCTTACCCGAGAAGGCGTCGACACCAACCACCCGGGATGTACGATCCCGGGTCCGGCGGAGCGCCCACTCCGTCAACACCTGCTCCCGGTACGGCTCGGCGAGCGACGCTGGTTGAAGCTCTCGGGGGCAGTAACTCCCCTTGTAATTTTCTCCTTTCTTACCCCCCACTCCCTTCTCCCCTTGAGGCTATAAAAGGGGACAAGGGGACATCAGTGGGGGACAATTCGAACACTAGTCGAACACTCGGTCACAGTACACGCAACACGCTCACACGCACCGCTCAGGGACTTGGGACCCTCTCCCTCTCCCGACTAGTTTGTACACCCCTACTACAGACTTGGACTTGAGAACACCGGCACACACTGGACGTAGGGTATTACTCTCCGGAGGCCCGAACCAGTCTAAAACCCCCTGTCTCTTGAGTCACCATCCGAGCCCTGACACGCGATCGTAGGAAATTTACTTGTCGGCGGTAGAGAACCCCGACAGCATGGCCCAGTTACTTATGGTCGTCGATTTCGATCGAACGGTTATGGTTGCGCACGCATGGTATAAAATGTTCGGCGGCCGATAACCCTAGATGCCTACCGCCTCCTCCTCGTTCCTCCCTCCGCCACAGCCGCCTCCTCTGGATCCCGCCGCGCAGCCTCCCCCAGGCCCTGCCGCGCCGTCTCCCCGCCCTCCCTCCCCGGCGGATGTTGCGGCGGCACGAGGTGAGGGCGGCCGCGCCTCGGGCGAGCTCCGCAAGCAACCCTGGACCAAAAAGAATAGCCCCCTCCCCTCCACTCCGCCTCTACTTCCTGCCGCCGCCCCCGCGCCGCCGCCCGTCCACCCCAACGGCTCCGACCTCCGTGCCCTCTCGAGTCGAGGAGGAGATGGCCATGGGCGAGCATGTCATCGTCCACGTCGGCGCCATGTCAACATCCATGTTGATGACATGTCAGCAGTCTATTCAATCCATGACGAAATTTGTGACGTTCATTTTCGTCATAAAGATTGGGCCTGGGCTGGGCTACACGGGCTCAAAGCCATTTTATGACGATTAGAAACCGTCACGGATTGCTTCAATCTGTGACGGATTCAGCTAAACCGTCACGCGATTTAATCTGTGACGCTCAATCCATGACGTTTTCCAAAACCGTCATAAACACTATTTTATGACGAATTTTCAATGATCTATGACAAAATTGTTCCGTCATAGAATAAATGATTTCTTGTAGTGATGTCCTCCAAAATCTATCACGAAAATTCCAGAGGCCAAACTAAGGATCTAGAACTTTTCAACTCGAAAACCTGAGCAACTAGCTACTTCAGACAAAACGGGTGCCACCGGATTACCAGAACCGGTGCCATCGGATTTCCTGCGCCAACACACCAAAAATCAAAACCGGTTCCACCGGTTTATCAAAACCGGTTCCACCGGTTTACCAAAACCGGTACCACCGGTTTTTCTGGGCGCAGCAGAAATCTAAAGAAACAAGCAAACTCAACCAAATGACATCCAATCTTCGTGAAACTTGGACAGAAGCATCACTACTTTGTGGTGAGTCTATTTCCAAAAGATCTTCTCAGAAAGATCAAGACTTCCCCACTAATTCCGTGAAATCTCCCAAGAACACAAGAGAGGAAGAAGAAGAGGGGAACTTCAAATCCGAGGCGATTCCATGGATTTGAGGGGGAAAGATCACGGAGAAATTGGTCACGCATAACCTATGAGTGATCCCCTCAAAGAAATCCCACAAGAAACGGCCTCAAATCCGAAGAACGAAAATTCCAAAAAAAATAGCCCAAAAATAGCTAAAAAGGAAAAACGAGGGAGACAAGCCATGAATCCACCATGAATGATTATGGATTGAAATCTTAACAAGATTCGTGGCTAGGAAACCACTCTCATCCTCCCATTTTTGGATAGGAGCACTAAACCTAGAGTAATCACTCTCTAAGCCTAATCCTCTCTCATTTAAGCAAACCCTAGCCTTGAAGAGGAAAATAAACAAGAGAGAGTGGAAGAGATGGCTGAAAATTTCAGCCCCTCCACTACATATAGTCCTTGGCCAGAAGATCAAACTACCCCTAAGTGATACATACCCTGCAGGGGCAAAGTTGTCCCTTTTTTATAGACTCATCGGACTGACATGGGACCTTCACGACTTCGCTTCGTGTCGACGCAAGCTTCGCGATGGCGCCACGTGCCCTCCATTCCGCCATCCGGCCGCACCGGACGCGCCCCCGGTTTTGAGGCCCAAACCGGCAAACCTGCCTACCTGGTGGTTTTGAGGCCCAAACCACCCAAACCGTCCATCTCCGCTTGGCCGCCACGCGACCTCCTCGATGTCGACGCGTGTCCGGCCTCCGCCAAGCCTTTGATGCCTCCATCCCGCTTGACTCGACCGACGCCGTCTTCATCACGCCGTGTACTCTTGCTCTTCCATGCACCATGCGGATCGCACGTGACTCCACCGGACTCTTCGGGTGCCTCAGTCCAAGCCTACTCGTCCATCCTTCACCGCCCTTAGTTCATCGGCATGAACCTTTCGCACCTGACCTTCACTGCGTGCAGTCGGCCGCCATGTCGCATCCTGCACCTGCACATCACGAGCCAAGAGACACCTCAATCCACTCAACGGTTGTCAATCACTCATCATCCAAGGGTGACCACCATTGGTCCTCAATCTCCCCCTTGATGAGTGCATTGACAACACCCCACACAAATGACATGAAGAAAGTAACAGAACGAGAACAGAAAAAGAAAAGAAAGAGCTCATCCAAGTGATCAAAAACCAATAAAAGACAAAGAACAGATCACTTGAGATGAGAGGTCTCAGTCCCTTAAGACAAGGGCAATGGCTCGACACAACTGAGACAAGAACACATGATCCCTCAAGGAGAGGCAGAAAGGGCTCAACACCAATCATGTGACAAGCGAAAACTCAAACAGCCGCCGGCTCCTCAAGAAGAGGTAAAAAGCTCAACGCGATCGGCAAAAGAGCAAACTGAGCAAACTCCCCCTGAACATATGCATGAAAGCAATGTACTCCCCCTGGCTAAATGCATCCTATCTCACAAAATGCATGGAATCTCATGAACATCTCCCCTTTGAGCAAATGCAGCATAAACTTCTCCCCCTTGTTGGCAATGCAAACATCAAGGAAGACATGAGAGAAAACAATGCATGCTATGAAGTGCAAGAACTATCAAGCTTCTCAGATATATCACAAAGCATTTACAAATGCTACAAATGAACTAGAGCACAAAGAAGCAGATCATAAGCAAGCACAAATAGCCGACATGAGGATACTATGATAGAATCAGGTGGCTTAGGCAGAATTTTAGATTTTAACATTTTATAAAGGATATCACCACATGAGCAAAAATCTAGCTATGATAACTCGAGCAAGATCAAACTAGATCACAAAAGCCCATATAAGGATGACACATTCTCAACATAAGATCATTGCTAACACTTGCAAGACATTCCTACTCATTTTCAAACTCACTGAGACCATGAGCCTACTTCTATGGCAAGCACATGTAACAATAGAGCAACCTGGTGATGATTTTAAATGAGCAACATAGATTAACAACATTTTCATGCATACTATTTGCTATCTACCATATTTTCATATCACTTTTAATTTTTCATTAAGCACATATAAAACCAAGGTTTATGAGGTGTCCCTTGACACAAGTGAAGCACAGAAGACATGCTCCCCCTAGGTAATGCAAAGCAAGCACAATGATAAGCCATATGCAAAGAATAAGTCACCCAAGTACAAGCTAGCACAACCTAGCATCTCAAGCAAGAGCAGCGCATGACAAAAGACTACTCATGGGTGATAAGCATTTCAAGATTCATTTTTATAAACAAGCTTAGCTCACAAGATTTCTTATGACAGTATCATCAAGAGCATAAGCAGCACATTGCAAAATCACCACAATCCTAGGCACTAGTTCTTAAGAGCATAAGCAATTACTTAGGATATATAAGAGAAACTCATCTAGTGCAGGATATGATACATATGCGATATGAAACATGATATGCAAATACATAAAACATATGATACAATATGATACAAGCGAAAGACCCCCCCAGAAACCAATTCAGAAAGGAAAACACACTCCTAACTCCCCACGCAGGCGAGCAAAAGTGGCTTGATCTAGAGATTTTGTGAAGATGTCTGCTAGTTGGTTCTGGGTGTCAATGTAGCAAAGATCTATGTCTCCTTTCTCGTAGTGATCTATCAGGAAGTGATAGCGCACATCTATGTGTTTGGTTCGGGAATGGAGCACTGGGTTTTTGGCTACACTGATGGCGCTTGTGCTGTCGCACAAGAGAGGAACTCTCGAGTAGGATAGACCAAAATCTCTCAAGGTAGAAAGCATCTAAAGCAGTTGGGAGCAGCAGCTAGCAGCGGCAACATACTCGGCTTCGGTGGTGGATTGGGCTACACTGGATTGCTTGCGGGAAGACCAAGAGACCAAAGAAAAACCAAGAAGTTGACAAGTTCCAGATGTGGACTTGCGGTCCAGCCGACACCCAGCAAAATCCGCATCGGAGTATCCGCGGAGTGTGAGTGTCGAGGAGGCAGCGTACCACAAACCAAAGTCAGGAGTGAAGTGTAAGTACCTCATGATTCTCTTCACCGCTTGGCGATGAGAGGTTCTTGGTGAAGCTTGAAAACGAGCGCACAGATACATGGCGAAGTGTATGTCCGGCCTCGTAGCCTCAGGTACAAGAGGGAGCCGATCATGCTCTGGTACTCCTTCTGGTCCACCGGTTCTCCATCTTCATCCGCATCCAGAGCCGTCGTTGTCGCCATGGGAGGTTGACATAGGCTTGGCATCAGCCATGTCAAACTTCCTCAACACGTCTTTCGTGTACTTGCTTTGGTGCACATGGGTGCCTTCTCTGCTTTGCTTGATTTGCAGCCCGAGGGTGCCTTCTCTGCTTTGCTTGATTTGCAGCCCGAGGAAGAAGGTCAGCTCACCCATCATGGACATCTCAAATTCCCTACTCATAGTATCTGCGAAACTGGCAACAAGAGCATGAGAAGAACCACCAAAGATGATATCATCCACGTAAATCTGAACGATCAAAGTGTCATTGCCTTGCTTGAGGAGAAAAAGAGTTTTATCAACTGATCCCATCTCAAACCCATTTTGAAGCAAGAAAGTTTTCAACATAGCATACCAGGCTCTAGGTGCTTGTTTTAGCCCATAATGAGCTTTTTGGAGTTTGAAGACACGGTCAGGGTGTTTAGGATTTTCAAAACCCGGGGGTTGCCTCACATACACCTCTTCCTCAATGAACCCATTTAGGAAGGCACTCTTAACATCCATTTGGAAGGGTTTAAAACCTTTAGCCACGGAAAAGGCTAGAAGAATTCTAATCGCTTCCAAACGGGCAACTGGAGCAAAGGTTTCCTCATAATCTATCCCTTCTTTCTGGCTGAAACCCTGGGCAACCAACCTCGCTTTGTTTCTCACAACCAACCCATCCTCACCTTGTTTGTTTTTGAAAACCCATTTGGTTCCTATAGGATGGCAATTTGGTGGAGGTTCAACTAACACCCAGACTCGATTTCGCTCAAAGTTCTCTAACTCCTCATGCATGGCATTGACCCAGTTTGGATCAGACAGAGCGTGTCCAACATCTCGGGGTTCAAAAGAGGCAACAAATGCAGAATGTGCAAAGTGTGAAATATGGTTAGACTTGTGCCTGGTGGTGCGATCATGTAAGTTACCAATCATCTGTTGGGGTGGATGGCGACGCTGAATGTGCCATGGAGCTTCACGCTCTGAAGTAGCCTCCCCCTCAACAGCAGCTATGTCAATCTGATCCTCTTCATCTTGATCATGTAGTGGTACATCTTGATGGCCCGGTGTAGTGAAAGTAGGGTCTGGACCATCAAGTGATGTAGTCGAAGTAGAAGGTACAGGTGCAACAGCTGGAGGATGATTGATCACATCCTTATCTTCATCACCACCATCTGCAAGTTCAACCTCTTCCTCAAAGATGCTCTGCCCTATTTCATGGTCACCTGCAAGCTCAAAGACAGGGGTTGTGCAAGGCATAGTTTCATCGAAGGTAATTTCACATGTCTCAATGATCCGGTTAGTTTCAAGGTTAAGTACACGATAAGCACGACTATGAGAAGCATAACCAAGAAAGATACCATCAGATGATCGAGACTCAAATTTGTCCAAATTACTTTGTTTCATGATGAAGCACCTGCAACCAAATACTCTTAGGTGACTCACCTTGGGGGCTCGACGATGCATCAGCTCATATGAGGTTTTCTTCATGAATGCTCGCAAGAAGATTCGGTTAGCAATATAGCAAGCAGTGTTCATGGCCTCGGCCCAATATTTCCTAGGAGTCCTATGCTCATCGAGCATCGTCCTAGCCATCTCAACAAGGGTCCGATTCTTCCGCTCAACAACACCGTTCTGAGGAGGGACATAAGGCGAAGAAAATTGGTGCTCAAGACCATGATCACGACAAAAGGTATCAAAATGAGCATTTTTGAATTCCGTGCCATTGTCACTGCGAATAGCTCTCATGGCATCATTTGGTCGCTCATTTTTCAACCTCAAGATCAGATCTCGAACAAAAGGAAAAGCCTCCTCCTTAGACTCTGTTGACGCGGAAAATCGGCGGACGTATCTCCTGCGTGCAGCACACGATGACCGGGGAGAGTCTGCTTCGCTCCAGTGCCAGTCTACACTCCAGTTCAGGTTCGCGGCGTGCCAGTCAATTTGACCTGAAATTGACAAAGGGGATAAAACAGTTAAATTGCTCTATGATTGTGCCGGCTCTATTTCAGACGATGGAGTAGCGTCGAATTGTAGCCAAGACCCAATCAGACACGCATCGGCCGATACTGATCGGACCTCAAAATCGGACCTCAATGATGACGTCAATCGGACCGAATGATCGGACCTCAATCAGACACCAAATCGGACTTCAGGATCGGACCAATCAGGATCGGACCTTGATTGATATAACAGACCAGCCTTTAAATAATGAAATAAAGCGTAAAACAAGGCCAATATGTAAAATAATGGATCAGCTGTGTCTTGAAACAAGATATTAAATAATCACAGTGTAAGCCGATACATTGTCCATCTTGCCTAATTGCCAGTTTGACTCATCTTATCGGACCATCTAACCAGCCGATCGGACTATAGCCTTTTCAGAGAAATCTAGCTCCGACGTAGGGAATCTAGATTTCTCCAACTATGATCAGATCAGATAGCTAGATAATCAGACTTCGATTCATCAACCTGTCAATTAAACAAGATGCTCGCACAGGTGTTGATCAGATTAAGCAAAATAAGCAGATAAAACATTAACATATACGTTCTGATTCTAAGATATGCTACTGAACAATTAAGCAAGATCCAGCTCCGACGTAGGGAATCTACACCGCGCTTAACATTCAAATAGCAATAAGGCATAACCAAAGCTTCCTTTAACTAATCAAGATGAACCTAGCTCCGACGTAGGGAATCTAGACCAAGCATGACAGTTAAAGATTAATCTAAGCGTATTACAAAGATCCAGCTCCGACGTAGGGAATCTACACCAGTGTAATACTCAAAGAACAACCAGATTATACCACAAAGCAAGATCGGACATAGAACGATGCTGTAAGATAAATAATGCTTAAATCGGACCAAGACCTGTGCTCAAAGCCGTTGAAGAAGTAGAATTGATTCACATGGCGTAGATCTAAACCAATCTAGCAACTCCAACAAACCGCAAAGACTATCTTTAGTAACCAAGATTACTTCTAGCTCCGACGTAGGGAATCTAGACTAATCTTGATACCTAGCTCCGACGTAGGGAATCTAGGCTTAAAGTATAGTCCGATAAACGATAATCTATTGAATAATCAATATTGATCTAGCTCCGACGTAGGGAATCTATATCAATCTTGATTATCCAGAGATAAATCGGTTGAACAATATAAACGAGAAAGGGCGATGCGCCTCAATTCAAAGCCTATATTAGTTCGATAAATTGACTAACTTACTGGTAAGCCGGAGATCAGAACTGATGCAGCCCGTCCACCAATGAGCTTCGTCGGTAACTACTACTAGGGTTTTGGCGTGAAGCCGGGTTGTATTGAATTGTGAGAATTGTTCTTTACAATGGACGAGGGTTCATATTTATACCCTGGTCATGGAGAGTCCTGATCGGACCAGACTAACTAAATAAAGCAAACTAAGCTTAAGATAGAACGGGACTCTCATACGCCTTCTGAAAAGGAAATAGTCCCTGAATTTGATACGCTTCTTCCTTAGCCGACGTGTCTTTCCTCCCTGTATCCGTCATCGGATCGGACTTCCGCTTCATCGGACTCCTCTTTGGCATCGGCTTCCTTCTCTGTCACCTTTGGCTTTGACCAGTCAATGGGTCCACCGCACAGTCTCATGTCACCATCTGACTCTGTATGTCAGGTGCGAAAATCTGGTGTCAAC
>CM014273.1:45243875-45262237 GCA_004135705.1 Alloteropsis semialata
AATACCATGCATGTTAATTACTTTATATATTTTGCTCAGTTTGCTTCTATTTCTCATTACATTTTGCATATCTTTCTAATTATGTTTATTTTGCCTTTTTCAATGCAGATGGTGGGCGGAGTTAGGAACGTGAAGTCCCTTTACCGGAGGGGGTCACGTGAGGAGGAGGCACCTTCAGGGTCTGGGAGCGGTGGAGCCAGGGGGCGAGGGAAGGGTGGACGCAGGGGTCGACGGAAGGGCAAGGTACCGACCCCTGTACCTTCGTCCTCGTCTTCGTCTGAGGAGGAGGTTCCTCCCGCGGTGGTGGAGGGCGAGGTGGAGTCGTCGGAGGAGGAGGGGGGGATGCGGGGGAGGGGTCCGGGGAGGGTTCCGCTTCTAACGCCCGATTATGGGCGCGCGGTCCCTCCCAACTCCCGAGGCGGCCGATACCCCCAGCACACCGTCCGATGATCCGACCTAGCGGTGCAAGGTAATAAACTTTATATGTTATCATTCCATTTTATTTAATATGTTGAATATCACTATAGAAACTAACAATCTATCTTGATCACTTTGCAGGGGTTGGGACGTGGTAGAGCGGGGTGCTTCTCACAGCCGGAAGGTGTCGGGGGTAGACCCCCAGGGGTACCCAGCAGGCGGATTGGCCCAACCATCAAAGGGCGGCCCAATCCGAGTACATCTGGATCGGTTTGTCGGACTAGGTGGCCCACCAGTCGGAAGGCCCACCAGTCGGGCGAACCGGATGGGCGCGACGACGCGCGCGGCAAGGAAAGCACACGGCGTATCCCGCAAGAAGATCGGAGATCAAGATAGACTAGCCGGAATTGTAGGGGAAAGATATCTGTAATCGTTATGGGATCAAATCCTTGTATTCCGGGTAGGTTACGATCTCTGGCCGACTTGTAACTCAAGGCAGCCGGACTATATAAGGCGCCTTGAGACCCCCCTCCAGAGCATCAACATCTACGAAAAACTACAACCTCTACAACCCTAGGACAGAACCCAACTACGGAGATCCTTCAGGAACTTCATACACAGCAATACAATCGCCGCCAACACAGGACGTAGGGTGTTACGTCATCTCGACGGCCCGAACCTGTTCAATCCTTGCGTCTTGTGTTACCATCGACTTCTGATCCTCGATCTGTCCCTCGACAAATCAACCACGTAGGCTACCCTGTGTGGACTGCCGGGTCCAAACATCCGACAGTTGGCGCGCCAGGTAGGGGTTGATCGACGAGATCAATCTGCAAGCTCGATGGCATTCACTTCCGCCGTCATCACGCCGGCGACCACGAAGATTTCCATCGCTGAGGGGGCCATGTTCTTCTTCGGAATCCATGGTCTTCACCGCTGGGCCCGAGGGAGAGCTCTCCTTCACCCGTGACGCCACCCCGGAGGAGACAGCGCCACGACTCGACGCTACGCCAGACGGGATCGTCACCATCACCACTCCGTCGCCAACCATCGCCAACCACTCGGCGACCGCGACGGCCGGCGTTGTTCTCCCGCCATCTCAAGGGAACGCGCCGTCTCCTACATCTCCGACTGCTTCGTCCACTCCGCCTCGACCACCCAGGGTGCAGGAGACGCCCGAACAACGAAGACGCCGATGGGCTGCACGCCAACGCCAGTTCGAGGCGGACATGGATCACGCCATCGCCTCCATCGGTGAATGCATTGAGCTCACCGAATCCGCTCGTCAGGGCATCGCCTCGCCGACTCGGTTCCCGCTGGGACTCAGGAACAGCGGAGCCGTCTACCAGCAAGCACTCGGCGAACGCATGAACGCCGACTACTCTCCAGATGCGATCCGGGAGGTCGATCTCATCACGGCCACCCAGATTGGATCTACTCCGGACGTCGCAGCGGCGCAGCACCCTCACCATCAAGATACGACGACTCCACCGAACCGCTCGCCGATGTGCCGACGAGGGCCTCAGCTACTCGACTCCGACATGCCAGCCAGAGGCGTATCACGGCCGCGCCAATTCGCCGACTACAATCGCTTACTCCGCTACGCCACTCGCCAACACGCCGATCCAGAACTCCGAACTACTCGGATGTGACGATAAGATGAGGCCCAAGGGCTTCGCGACCCACAAGTGAGGACGACATGCCAATTCTCCAACTCTGACACAAATCAAGCTAAGTCATATTTAAATACTTTTTACGATATTTCTCGGTCACCGCATATCTCCATATTTTGCCATATTTCTCCACAATCATCGCCGACTGCCCTTGGTTTGTTCCCGACTGCTTATACAGCCCGAGCGCTACACAAGCAGTCGGGCAACACCCAATAGACGCACATATAGCATTTTTCTCCATCGTTTATTTCTTTTTCCACTCTTGTACAAGTCGCTAAAGTACTTGGGAAGCACACGCCTTAATCCGTGAAGCCTCGACTCTTCCGTACGCCTACGCTCCTACGCGTGCATGCGGCCCAGCTCCCTGCGCTATGGACTACGGCTATCGGGGATCAGGTGCATAAACGTAACAGGATAACTACCCGAGGAAATTAATAGACTTAAAGAGTTGGAAATAGAAATTCTATTACATACAGCGCCGAATGTTTTTCTCCAGAATTAGTGTTTGCTACACCATATACTACCTATCCTTCGTATCTTCATTGCAGGGCACAGGTTTGGATCCCGAGCTTGCCTGTTACGCTCGGGGGCTGGACCACTCGGGCATCGCCGCCAGCTGAGTACTCTAGTCAGTCAGTACTCGGGCTGGTACTACGCTCCACGACGGTCGCTAGCCGAGTGCTTTGCAGCACTCGGGCTGGCGCTACACTCCGCGACGGTCGCTAGCCGAGTGCTTTGCAGCACTCGGGCTGGCGCTACACTCCACAAGGATCGCTAGCTGAGTGCTTTTGAGTACTGGGCTGACGCTACCGCATGACGAGGAAGACGAAGACTACTCGGCGAGCCTCAGCCCTCACGCTCGGGGGCTGGCGCCGGGGCGACTACTCGGCGTGCTCAGCCCTCACGCTCGGGGGCTGGCGCCGGGGCGACTGCTCGGCGTGCTCAGCCCTCACGCTCGGGGGCTGGCGCCGGGACTACCACTCGGCGTGCTCAGCCCTCACGCTCGGGGGCTGGCGCCGGGGCGACTGCTCGGCGTGCTCAGCCCTCACGCTCGGGGGCTGGCGCCGGGGCGACTACTCGGCGTGCTCAGCCCTCACGCTCGGGGGCTGGCGCCGGGACGACCACTCGGCGTGTCTCGCAGGACTCCGCTGGCCCTCACGCTCGGGGGCTGGACGCCGAAATTAACGTCGGATGATTTAGCCAGACGCTCCTTGACTAACCCTTGGATCGATTCCTTCGGAATCGCTTCAAGGCTCGGGGGCTACGGCCAACGGACGCACCTCGCGGCGCATCCGTTGATTGTCTGACGACTTCAGAACAAGGCTACTAACCCTTGGACCGATTCCTTCGGAATCGCTTCAAGGCTCGGGGGCTACGTCCAACGGACGCACCTCGCGGCGCATCCGTTGGGTAAACGGCTCTTTTCTCTCCAGTATCACGCGGTTTCGCTTCCAACTGCAGCAGGCTCGACGCTCATCGGGCAGCACGACCTCGCCGACTTGTCCCTCAACCACGTACTACTCGGGGGCTTGTCGGGGGTAGACCCCCAGGGGTACCCAGCAGGCGGATTGGCCCAACCATCAAAGGGCGGCCCAATCCGAGTACATCTGGATCGGTTTGTCGGACTAGGTGGCCCACCAGTCGGAAGGCCCACCAGTCGGGCGAACCGGAT
Source organism: Alloteropsis semialata (assembly GCA_004135705.1). Classification (NCBI taxonomy): domain Eukaryota; kingdom Viridiplantae; phylum Streptophyta; class Magnoliopsida; order Poales; family Poaceae; genus Alloteropsis; species Alloteropsis semialata. Next base: position 45,247,638 of record CM014273.1, read on the forward strand.
GGGCGCGACGACGCGCGCGGCAAGGAAAGCACACGGCGTATCCCGCAAGAAGATCGGAGATCAAGATAGACTAGTCGGAATTGTAGGGAAAGATATCTGTAATCGTTATGGGATCAAATCCTTGTATTCCGGGTAGGTTACGATCTCTGGCCGACTTGTAACTCAAGGCAGCCGGACTATATAAGGCGCCTTGAGACCCCCCTCCAGAGCATCAACATCTACGAAAAACTACAACCTCTACAACCCTAGGACAGAACCCAACTACGGAGATCCTTCAGGAACTTCATATACAGCAATACAATCGCCGCCAACACAGGACGTAGGGTGTTACGTCATCTCGACGGCCCGAACCTGTTCAATCCTTGCGTCTTGTGTTACCATCGACTTCTGATCCTCGATCTGTCCCTCGACAAATCAACCACGTAGGCTACCCTGTGTGGACTGCCGGGTCCAAACATCCGACAGAAGGTCAACGGCATCCTGGGTCTTCTGTGCAGGGCAAACTTCCCTGGCATAGTTACGCACCAAGGAGTCCAGGAGCCGGCGGAGTCGTTCGCCCACTACTACGACGCCACGGACGACCAAGAGGACCGGGAGGGCAGGAGCTTCCCCAACAAGGCCCAGCGGGTGCTTGCCGAGCTGTGGGTAAGTGTTTCCCGCAATACATATTTCAACACATATATATATATATATGCATGCTTTCTACATTTGTCACCACTATATCGCATATATATATGCAGGATTTTTACAGATGCGCCCCGGGCCACGAGGTGGAGGCGGGTGAGCAGGCAAAGAGGGCGGCTCACAAACTGGTCAAGGACATGTACTACGAGGCGCGGATCCAGGCCGTCATTGACTACTGGAAGGACAAAGGCACAAAGTATTCCAAAGAGCAAGCCAGAACCATTTACCTGACCCACGATCAATACATCTCGGTAAATAAAAAACTTTAATTACGATTCCTTATATGATTAAGCATGTATAATCTAATCTTCTTCTACTTCATCCTGCGTAGGTGATTCCCTGGTGGTGTGCCTCGCATCCCCAGGCTTGGGAGAAGTGGGTGGCCTACTGGTGCTCCCCTGAGTGGATGGAGACACACCTGGCTGCCCGGGAGCGCCGTTTGCTGATGCCAGGTCCAGCACACCACTAGGGCAGCCTTACCCTCCCCGAGTACAAACAAAGATGGGTATGACATCTCATTTTATAATTGAAACGCTCAATTCTGCAGTATTTGTAATCATATTGTTTTTTTTTGTTTTGTAGTCGGCGGCACATGGAGGCGAGGAGCTGACTGACGTCCAGGCTATTGCCGTGTCCCACATGGGCAGGGCCACGTCCGAAGTCCGCTACAACCCCGAAGCCGGACCGGAGGTGTACAGCAATCCCATGGTCCACGCCCGCCTCACCGCCTACTCAGAAATGGGAAGGCAAAAGCATGGGCCTGAGTGGGATCCGGCCGCCGCGCCGCTTGATGGAGAAGTCATCATGAGGATGGCAGGAGGCAAGAGGCATGGGAGGTACGCCGTCGGCGACAGCACGATCGACACGGCCAGTACCCCCACTCTCTCCCAGATCCGAGCCGGTAGCGCTAACCCCGACATACGCCAGCCGCAGACCGCTAGCCACTTCAACATGCAACTAATCCAGGTTATTTCTGCTTTATTACACTTTAGTTCATTTTTCCTTACCGTTGAATTCTAACGCTTTGATGGAATATTGCAGGCCCAACTAGAGGAGGAGAGGAGGAGAACCACCATGCTGGAGGCCCGGCTGGATGAAGAGCGGCAGTGGCGGGAGGAAGAGCGAAGGCGGCGGGACGAGGAGCAAAGGCAGCGGGACGAGGCCGAGCGGCTCCGCATGCAGCAGATGAACGAGTGGTACAACTGGTTCAACGGCATGGCAAGGGACATGGGCCGATCTCCGCCTCCGCCTCCGATGACTTTCGCGCCGCCAGTGATGCCACCTCCGACATATTCTCCTGTGAGTCACCGCTGAAAGTTTCTAATTTCATTTCGATCAATGACAACCTTAGAAAACTTTGATTCACAACCGTAGCTTAGAAAACTTAGCTCTAGTTTATTTCTGACCTAAAACTTGTGCAGAACTTTGCTGGATCGGCGGCGGCGTCGAACGAGGCTCCTGCGGGGGAAGAAGACCTGCCGACACGCCTCAGTCGCAGTCTGTTCGGCGCACCGCCTGGGCCTACTCAGTGATGCTTTGTGCTTATGAACTTAGTGTGTTTCTGAACGAATAAACTTTACTGTGCTTGTTAGTTGTGAACTTATGGATACGATACTATTTGTGGATGAGATACTATTTGCTATGGTTATTGTGGATTTATGGTTGTGGATTTTATCTATATCAACTGCCTGTAATATGTATATATATCTATATGAACTGCCTGTGATGTATTTTCAGTGGGGGCACGTTATACCTGAGCAAACAAATAAAACAGGGGCAGTTTGGCACACTCGGCAAAGAGGGCCTTTGCCGAGTGTTTTTGACCATACACTCGGCAAAGGTGCCATTTCTGTTACATTATGGTCACCCTTTGCCGAGTGCCGAGCCTTTGCCGAGTGTGTTATTTCGGGCACTCGGCAAAGGTTCACCATAATGCCCCATATGGTCAAGCTTTGCCGAGTGTTTTGTCAGGGGCACTCGGCAAAGGTTGGAGCTTTGCCGAGTGCCACGTGGCAACACTCGGCAAAGCCTGGGTCTTTGCCGAGTGTTACCATGTGGCACTCGGCGAAGGGCCGCCGTCAGCCGTCCGCCGCCGTCGCCGCCACGTCGGCGTGACCTCAGCAAACGTTGGCGCGCCGTCCGCCGGGCCGTTATGTGCTTTTTTTGCCGAGTGTGGGCCCAGGCACTCGGCGAAGCCTTTGCCGAGTGCCCGTAATAATACACTCGGCAAAGAGCCCCTTTGCCGACCCTAGCGGTGCCGAGTGCTCTTTGCCGAGTGTAACACTCGGCAAAGGCTTCGCCGAGTGTATTTGGCCCTTTGCCGAGTGTTTCAGACACTCGGCAAATCTCAGGTTTCCCGTAGTGATTAGCGCCGATACGACACTTACCTATGTTGGAACCTAGAATGAGCCAAGACAGATAATATACATGTGATTCATTATCTTTGGTTGTTCAGTTTGCCTCACCTAGTCCTCCAACAAAAGTTTTGCATCTTGAGTGTCTTTGGACATTGTTTTGTGACGAACTGTTGATCGGGAAAATGGAACATACAATAGGTAGTACTTGGCTTCCTTGGCCTCTACCTCCATGGCCACCTTGGCCTCTACTTGATTGGCCTTCCTAGTTTAATTGATTTGATTGTCATATTGATCTACAGCTTGACTATTGTCAATATGATGTACTTCTCTACATTAATCACATCAGCTAACCTTCTCCTTCGGCCATTGTCTGGCTTGTAGTATTCTTGCATTGGATGCAGGAGTTCACTGATATTTTTGGGTCTTCACCTATCCATGTATTATGGGCACAATCCAATCTTGATGCCTTGAACTGCAACATTGATAATTGTATCTTCGCTAACATGCGGCACCTAAGCTCTAAGCTTCACGACGCATGTACTCTTGTAATGCTTCTTCTTTTTTTCCTTGCTTTTAATTAAGGAGATCTCCAAAAGTTATTTTGTTTCAATGAAAACCTTTAAATTTTCAAATGGCGTGTCCTGAAGATATTCCAATGCATAAATGGAACCAAGGGTACCATTTTTGTGTGATGCTAGGCATCCGGTGTGAAGATTTTGACCATCACTGAGGAGCCAGCTCCTTTGGAAGAAATTGCAGCTTCCACTCGTACCTCATAACAAACTCTCTTGGATCATAATCCTCTTTGAACAATGATGTCTTAAGCAATTTTAGTCCAGATGGCCATGGCAAGTTTTGCAATTTTAATGCTGATAGAGGTGATGCTGGGTCACAGTTTCAAATTGACGAAGAACGATTTGAAACATGTCATGTCTTGTCTCACTTTCTTTTGTTCGTCGTGATTTGAAACTATCAGCATGTTATTTTCTGAGACTTGCAATGTGTTGATCTAAGCATGGAGATGTTTCAGAGCGCTCTCAGCTTGTGAGGTCCTTTGCCATAACCTTGCTACAAATGATTGTACTAGCATCTGTTCCAATAGCTTCCTTTTATTAAGGGAACATATCAGGTGCAAACCAACCCTTCCGTGCAAACTATGGAAACTTCAATCTGGACCACACGATATTGATCCAAGGGTGCACTCAGGGGAGGTGGGAGGGGTGATTTGCAATACGACTTTGCAAATCACCCCTCCCACCTTCCCTGAGTTTTGCAAATCACCCCTCCCACCTCCCATGAGTGCACCCTTGGATCAATATCATGTGGTCTAGATTGAAGTTTCCATAGTTTGCACGGAAGGGTTGGTTTGCACCTGATATGTTCCCTTTTATTAATTACTTCTTGGCATATAGCTTTGTAATTACTTTGCTATGCTTGTTCTTGACTCAGAGGTTTATTAGTCAATTGGCTGTGACTATATATATAGTGCCTTGCCAGATTCATACTAATTATAAAGAGGTTCTAGCTTAAATCTTGTTTATACTCGGCCTTGACCTTGCTTTGCTTGAGAAAGCTTGCCTGAATTCTATGAAGTGACGCTATGTCCTGTTTGCAGGGTGCTACTTGTGATTAACATAGTTACCTTTGGTAATCGATCAGTTCAAGTGATCCTTCTTTGGGCTTAGCCTCAATTATATTGACAACAAAAAAAAAGTGTTAGTAGCCTGGGTCTTCAAATCATTTGTTCGTTTCCAGACTTCTGAATCTTTGCTAGATAACCGAGGATAGGCTGGTATACCTTCATCTTTGGTGGTAAGATGTTTTTTGTTTTGTCACTCCTTACGGATGGCACCAAATCATCAAGGGTGTATTTGTTTTGTTACTCTAAGGATCATCAAGGTTGTATAGGTACGAAGATAAAAATCAAGGTAATGAAATCTAGCTAAGGTTATCTGGATTTTCTGTGACGCAATGCTTCAAGGTTGTATTTGGGATTAAATTCTATGTTTAATTGTAACCAAACATAACTAAGTCCAAAGGAATCTTTCTAGCTCCATTTATTTCCTACAATTTTTATCTCACCTGCAAAGCATAAAAAGGTGCGGCAATAATTTCACCTGATCATCCTAGCTTACTTACCTTATGAAGCAAATATGGATTTTATTGCATTGTATTCCATTTGGATGGGATCTAGAGACTTGAGTCTAGAGCCTCTACAAGGATAAAATTTGGAATGATATTTGCCAACTAGCTAGAAAAAAATGTGTTCCATTACAGTTGGGACCGGAATATCCCATGACGGCCACTCAATTGTGTAACACATGGTGTCGGATAAGACCCCAACTACATCCTGTAACATCGTCACTGCCATTCTTATCCGACACCATGTGTTACACAATTGAGTGAACGGTTCTGAAATTCCAGTCGCTCGAAATGTTGGAAGCGTGTTAAATTTGTTATTAGTTGGCCTGTTCAGGGGCGTATCCTAGAACAATGGCAGGTGACGTTTGTTGAGGTGTGTTTTCGATCAACCAAAGAGAGCATAAATGGAGAAAACAGCAGACAGTGACAACCAAAATATTGCAATGAGTTTATCTCATCCATCACGAGCCTCAAAACTCCTATGTACATCTAAAAGAGATCAAGCATAAAACTGACCAAGCTTGTTGCAGTTTCTGTCTGAGACCTGGACTGAAACATGATCCAAATCTCATTCTATGGTCTGGAGAACAGTCCCGCACAAACAAGTGGAAGCTCTTAGTTGGACAATAGGGTACTTTCGAAAATAATGCAGATAAAAGACGTTCACAGAACAGAAATGCACTAATATACGAGAAATCAGCTCTTAACCTTATTTATATTAATGTCCCTCAAGTCCGTCGTCACTCTCGCCTGGAGTTTGTCGAAGATGATCCGCTTTGTCCTTGAGAAGGAACAATGGCTTCCACAATGCCTTTAGAGAAGCAATGATGCTAGTCAGTTAGTTGTGACGATATATATGCCTTACTGTTACAGTTGACGATAAAGTACAAAGAACATAATAATCAGAAAGAACAGCAGTAAACTTCAATTGGAGACTTGCCCTATGTAACATGATGCATATACCATGCACCTTGATGGATGTAACCTTATCAAACACTTACACAACAGTTAATAGGCTAACACCAGTAACCATGATATATGCTTCATCTGATCTGAGTGTCATTTTTTTATGGAGAACAGAAAACAAATGCAACCCATAGCAGTAGGCCTCTGCATACCATGTAAGTAGGTAAAGGTTCAGGATACGCACAATATATGCCTGAATGTTGGAAGATATATAGTTCCATTTTCAGGCAATATAGCTCAGAAACAAAACTCGATGTCTTAGTTAGGCATCATATGCAGTATGCAACTCATTTTGGTTATGGACACTACAGAATTAGTTGCCGACCAATATGCAGATAGACATGTCCATGTCATGCAACCAGCAAGGATATCGTTCAGAGATTAAGTGCAGCACACAACAAGAAAACAAGCTAGCACAAGAATGTAGTTATGTTTACCTTTGGCAATCGAGGTTGGCAGGTCCCAAGGGAGGACGCAGTGCCTGCGGCCCGGCGCCACCAGCAGCTCGCGGGCATCCTTGAGGACCTCCAGGACCCGATGCGCAGGCACGTCGACGACGAAGAGGCTCCTCTGTAGAAAGAAGTAGACCACACTGGGGTCTCTGGGGCTCACGAGGACGATTTCAGGGGTCACCGCCGGCAGCTTGGTCTCCCGGTAGCTTGCGTCGTTCCAGATCTCCTTGAAGCTCACCTCGTACGTTTTGTGCCACTCAATCCTACGGCCGCCGCCGTCACCGTCGCCGCCGTCGGGGTCGGGGTTCCACGTCCACATGACCACCTTCATTTTGGCGATGTCCACGTACCGCAGCATGTGGCCGCTCACGCTGATGCAGCGGACGGTGTGGACGAGCGGCTTGGCCTCGCTGACATAGTCCCCCTGCGGGAGGTTGTGGAAGCGCAGGACGGGCGCGACGGCGTCGGGGTCGCAGCTGAGGAGCCCCCACGAGAGGTCAAACCACCAGAGCTTCTTGGCGTGGTGGACCACGCCGGAGGGACACCACTTCCGTTTTGCGGCGGCGGACAAGGGGTGGAGCAGCGCCAGGTCCTTCTCGATCCACTGGTCGTCGCTCGAGAAGAGGCGGTCCTTGTCGAACCACCGGTCGTCGCCCGAGAAGAGGCAGAGGAGCTTGGCGCGGTCGCTGCTCTTGTTGACCTGGAGCTCGGCGATGACGAAGCCGCCAAACACCCCGGAGGTGAGGCCGACGCTCCTGAGGTCGTAGGTGACGGGCATGGAGGGCCCGGTGCGCCGCGGGACGAGCTCGGCGGAGCCCGTGGCCGGCTGGCGGCGCGATGGGTCCCCGGGCGAGACGAACTGCCGCGCCACGACGAGGTCGTCGGTGACGACCGGTGCCTCGCCGACGGAGAAGCAGAGGAGAAGAGCGGAGGGGCCCGTGGCGACGAGGTAGGGGAGCTCGCCGGAGCGGATGGGGCGCCCGGGGTGTACGCTTGGGGACACGTCGAGGATGCTGACCCGCGGCGGCTTCCGGAGCGCGACGGAGACGGCGGCCGGGTGCTCCGCCTCTGCTTCCTTGGGGACGAGGCGGAGGAAGCGGCGTAGGATCACCCACGGCGCCGCCATCGGGGGCTTGGCTTCGGGGCTCCGGCAGCGAGGCAGAGCGCACGGAAGTGTAGAGAGAGAGAGAGAGACACAGTGGGGTTGGTGGTGGGCTGGTGGCCTCGCTTGATTTGGGAATGGATTTGAGGGAGATTGCGAGGGCAGGATGGTAATTACAGGAACACGTGACTGGGATTTGGCGTCTCAAGGAAGATTTTCCGTTCCGTTCTGCTGTAAGACAGAGTCGGGTTTGTTGCCAGCTTGGCACGCGCACGCACCACACGGGCAAGCCATGCACGTTTCGTTGTGCTGCTCTAGGACACAATTGATGACATTAAGACACAATATGTCGTGATAACTTTGATATAATTGTATGTATAGCATGAGTCTACTGACATCCATAGATTTTAAAGAAGGCTACTACTATGTTAGAATTTTTTTTTAAAGTGTAATTTATAACATTTCCGATCGATCTGTCTCCTCAATTCGGCTTCACCAAATGTATTGGCAGAGAAGGAGGGCTCGTGCCGGAGTTCAATGAGATAGGGTGTACAATTGGCAAAGTAGGAAAAGAGATGCGTGTCCAAAAAGAATGGGCAAAGGAGCCAGAGGCGGGCACGCAACCATCAAGTCGTGGAGCATGCCATGGTGCAAATCGCGTACTTCACGCACCTTTAGAAGCAGCGCGACGGCACGCCAGTCGAGGAGTGATATGGGTGCCAACTCTCGACCGGCCCGGAGCACGCGTGGTAGCGGCATTTTTTTTCCTTTTTTTCCCTCTCTTTCGATGGCGTTTGAAGAAACCGATTATCTTTATCGTAAAAGTTATCCCAAAAGGTTAATTAAGGAACTTTTTGTTTCGAAGAACATAATAATATTAGAAAACTTTGTCAAAAAAGTTATTTTGACAGCTTTTGGAAAAAATTCTTTACAATGTTTTTTCCTCAAAAAGATTATTAGTTTACAAAATGCTATTTGTAATAACATAGAACATGGTGTAGGGCGTGCCCTACCGAACGGTCACAACATATCTGCTGGTTGTAATTTGTCCTATTCTAAGTTTTAATAGCATTTTTGAATTGAGATTTGTAATTTTTTGAGACCTAAATATGTTTGTTACCGCTACAACCGTGTCAGGTTCGGTAATCATTGATACTGGTAACTTTCCTTATTCAGCGTATCTGCGTAATCCGCCAGCGTAAGCATACATACAATAGATTTGTGAGAGTAGCTTAGTCATTTCTCATACGTTTGTCTCGACCGGCCTGTTCATTCCTGGAACAATTTGATGTGTTATCATGCATATACCATCATATAATAAATTTGGTTTTAATTCAACCACGACAGCTTGTGACAATTTAATATTGAGATCTACCGAATCTACATATACCGAAAAATATATTAATGTTGTAGGAAAACCAAGATTAATTCTGAAATTACAAACTTGGGCTCGAGCTCATCTACAAATCATAGGCGCCGCTCAATGTGAAGGTCCTCACTCGGCTCATCTCATGTCAGTACTTTTTTTTTTCGAAAGGGCGGCAAGAGCTTTGCCGCAAATTATATTAGAAGATAGAAAAAACGGAAACGAAAAGACAACAAGGGGGCAAAACCCCGAACACCAGCCCAGCTGCCCCTACCGCTATGAAACAGCCAAAGAAGAGAAACTACTACAAACACACCCGCTACTGCTGGGGCAACCGAGCACCGAAACAAAGAAAGAAGACTGCTGCGCAGCTTAACAGCAACTAAACAAAAGAAAGAAATTCTAAAGTTACAACAAGCTGCCACTGCTCTGCTCAGAGAGGAACATGAACATGAAGAAAAGAAGGAAAATCTAAACATCTGACACCCGGCTCGGCTGACGGAAGAACGCTGCCTGGTGTTGTTGGATCGCGTCCTTTACCAAAAGAGCCACCTCCTCCGGTTGTTTAGCAGTGCGTTGAAATGTACGATTGTTGCGTTCCTTCCAGATGTACCACCAGAAATAAACCATGAAACCATCAACTCCTCGCTTCATAGCTTTGGGAAAGCGCTGACGACAGCGCCGCCACCAGCCATAAATCGAGACGCCTTGCTCCAGTCCTTGCAAATCACCACAATTCCCCCATTGTAGCAGGAGCTCCCAAATTTTCCTGGTGAAGGAGCAGTCCTTGCACAAATGCGTCGTTGTCTCCCGCTGAATGAAACACAGCCTACAAATCGGGTTATGTGGCCAACCTTTTTTAGCCAGATTGTCTGCTGTTAGAATTTTCTTGTGCAGTAATGTCCATGCAAAGAACCGACATTTAGGCTCAGCTTTAGCCCTCCATATCGGTGAAATGCGCTGTCTGCAGCTGCTGCCTTCAAACTGAATATTATATGCGCTCTTGGTGGAATAAACACCATCAGTAGTCCAACGCCAAAAGATTTGGTCCTCCGCCGAGCGATCTCTCTGGATTCCAATGATCGTCTCCCATAAGTTTACAAACTCCACTGTTTCCTGCCTGTTTTCTATTGGAGTAATGTGGTCGATCCATCTGTTGTCCTCAAGGGCCCGCTGCACCGAGATCTTCTTTCTTCGGGACTTGGCGAAGAGAGTTGGGGCGAGCTGCTTGGGCGCCATTCCGTTCATCCAGCTCGAGGTCCAGAAAGTTGCTTTATCACCTCTGCCCACTATCACGATTGTGGAAGCATTGAATAGCTCCCGGTCAACCACGTCACATGGTACATCGAGCTGGGACCACGCCCTGTTCCCCTCGCTGCCATTGGTACCACAACCACCTGAGACGCAGAGCTCGAGCGAACCGTTCCAAGTCCAAAATCCCCAGGCCTCCTTTCGTCTTTGGCCTACAGGTTACGGGCCATTTGACCAGGCAATGACCCCCCGAGACCTTGTCCGGTGATTCTCCCTTCCAAAGAAAACTCCGACGTAATTTGTCGATGGAGCGGATAAGCCATTTCTGAGCCGGAAATACCGTAAGATGGTATATGGGTTGTGATGATAGAACAGTTTTGACGAGTGTCTCTCGACCAGCTGAGGAAAGCATACGTCCTTGCCAACCCGGCAGTCGACGCCCTACCTTGTCGATCAACGGTTGCACCTCGATCTTCCTGAGCTTGCGGAAGTGAAGCGGGAGGCCAAGGTATTTCCCCGGGAATTTGCTTATCCTTCCTGGAAAGGCTGGCAGAATGCTCTGGACCTCCGCGGCATCACAACGAATGGGGAAAATTTCAGTTTTCCTTAAATTGATCTTGAGCCCAGAGCAATCGCCAAAGAACTGTACCAGTCGTTGTAGTACTGTTAGATCCCGTCGATCTGGTCGCACAAAAATGGCGGCATCATCCGCATAAAGCGAACATCGTAGTTGTGCCGTTCGAGGGAGGCTCATGTCAGTACTCGAGTGCTTGTGGACTGCAGGCCGGAGGCTGAAGAGAGGCCTAGAAATCTTGGTCCCTGTCCCCACGCCGTGGAGACGTGTTGGAAGGCGGCGACCATGGCTGGATGATTTGCATGTTCATGGACGGTACGTTGGTACATCTCGTTGCGAGATTGGTTGGCACATCTCCAGTATGGCAGTATCGACAGTCGGTATGTCGGAAAAGGCCTTGATTCACTATGTTTTGTGTAAACGATGGCCAAAATAGACACGGAGCGCGGGAGAGGCATTAATTTGGAAGCAGATACCATCATCCAAGAACAACTCAACTTTTTACCGGCAGCGGTTGACATTACAATAAGAGTTCATAAAAATAAAAAAAAAAGAGTTCATATCATGCATAGAATTCAAAAACTTTGGACAAATTTCTGGTCTGTACGACAAATGGGCTTCCATGATGGTAGTACTATTACTATAGCAAGGTTCGTGACCCTATCAACATCCCTCTCTTTCACTGAAAGGACCATTACCCGAAAGATTTCACATTGAGGTGCTATGAACATGTAACATTTTGGATTTGGACCAAGTTTCCTGCATTTGTCATGTACTCATATCACCAACACCATATAAAAAAGCATGATAAGGTTTCTGAAAAAATGTCGCAAAACAAACAGGACATTTGTTCGGAAGCTAACATCATCCTCCAAGAACGACAGTGAAAAAGTTCCAGAGTCCATCTGACCGCAAAAGAGCGCGAGGAATAAATTTTAGTGAGAACAGAGTGCCAGGATGCTAGAGAACAGAAAAAAAGAAATCAGCAGGTTATGGAAACCAAAATGTTGCAATGAGTCCATCCCAGAATCCATCATGTTGAGACTCAACTCGTATAGACATCCAACATCTCGAAGAAAGCATATCCGGAACAAACAACGCAGGGAGCAGTTTTATCCTTTCTTTTCAGTCGTCCTGACAAAGTTACCCATGGCTGACGAGAACCGCCACGCCATCGATCACGTCCGCCATGGCTTTCTCCTCAGTGAGAAGAGACTGCAAGTCAAAAAGGCACCATCTCCTGCTGCATCGTCTTTTCCTGGGTCTTGACTTGGCCCCAGGTGGTCCTTGCCTCCTTAGCACTGAAGAACTCTCCTCCATCTCAGCTTTTAGCCTACTTAGAGTCTCAGGATCCATCTTCACGCCCAATTCCATCTCCAGTTCAAGCATCTCCTAGTTGGTCAATTTCGCTACCTGAGTCTCAGGATCCATAGTTCCATACCAAGAGCTTCAGGGAAAGCAATGCTAGTCAGATATGGATTTATACTAAATATCAGAGCTGAGAGCTGACTACTGAGAGCACAAAAAATTTGAACACAGAACAGGAAACACCAAAGTATTAGTAAGACAGAAATCACAATGCTTAAATTTAGATGGAACTGGACATCGTTCTGTTACTCTGCTATGACAAGGACAGCTAGTTGACTGTTACTGTATTTGCTGCCAACACAGTAATAGGACATCACCATAAAATTAAGCTTATGCGCCACACTGATGCTGACTTAAAATCCAGTGATTTTGGTTATGAGCACAGACTAATTAATTAACTAGCTGACCATGCATGTATCCAAATGTAATAGATTTTCTGCATTTTGCTCTTGCTGATTTGTCTCTGCATTCAAATTTTAGTTATAGACCATAAGTCACTACTGCATTTTACAATCTTGGACACATTTATTCAACTAATTAACAAGTCTTTTTTTCTCTATATGTAAAGTGGCTAGCCATTACTCGTTACTAAACATGTGGTGCTAGGAAGTAGTACTACACAAAAACCGCATAATCGCAGACACATAGAGATAATAGTATGTTAATCGGTGCACTAGAGAACAAGAACACGGTCAGTATCAAAGTATGGCTGATGATACCAGAGCCGCAAAACATGCAAGACAAAACTAGGTGCACATTAGCTCAATCAAATACAAGACAAAGGCCACTGAATACTAAATATAAGAATCAACAATAGCAGACTATAAGCACAGTAAATCACTAAGATAAATGCAATTTGATGTTGTCCTGTACTCTGCTGTGACAAGAACAGTAAATTTGATGTCTTAGTATTGTGTACGTGATGGCTATGCAATGACACGACACAAAATACAGGCACTAATTCCGTTCTTCATTGGAAACTGTCAACATGCACAATCAAGTTTCAGGCATCAATTGCCACTGCTAATTAATTACAGCTAATAATTCACATGCATTTGGCAAGGTCATGCAAAAGCAAAGCACTATAGTAATCCCAGGAAATTTCTGTTAGAGTCATAAGCAAATTCCTGCTAAATGATTGCAGATTGATATGCAGATAGTCACACGCCACAAAGCTGATTTACCAATTGTTTATGCAGGGCAATACTCAACTCACAATTTGAGCTGCCCATTGGGCTACCTCCTGAAACAGAGCATGTGGTTTTAGGCAGTACTAAAAATGCAAACACAGCATGATTGTGTTATTGCGAAATGCAACTACTAAATATCACCAACACATCTGAATTGCTGCAGACAAGAAGAAAACTAACTAGAGCAGATTGTGGAATTGGAGAAATGTGTGGTTCCGAATCCGAATTACCTTTGGCAACCATAGGTGACAGCCTGACACTGACAGGTTCCAAGCGTCGGCGGCTGGACATACCGCAGCTCGCTGTGGCTCACCATGATGCAGCGGCGGGTGTGGGAGCTTGTGGAAGAGCAGCACCGGGTCCGCAACGAAGGGATCGCAGCGCAGCTGAGGAGGCCCCACGAGAGGGCGAACCACCAGAGCATCTTCTTCTGAGCGACGACGCCGGCCAAGGGGAAGCTCAGGTCGTACTCGATCCACCGGTCGCCGAACGAGCGGAAGCGGAAGAGCCTGGCGCGCTCGCTCCCCCTGTCGACCTTGAGCTCGGCGACCGCTTAGTTGCCGTCGTAGCAGGAGACGAGGCCGGCGCTCTCGACGTTGCAGCTGACGGGCATGAGGCCATCGGCCATGGGCCCGTCGCGGCCCGGGGATGCGTTTGCCGAGGGGCGCCATCGCGTGGCCCCGCTGGACGCCGGCCGTGCGGAAGCGGCGCGCCACGATGAGCTAGGTCTCGTGCGGGTCGACCGCGGAGCTCACGCCGTTGAAGGGCTCGTCGGCGAAGTTGAGGAGGAGGCAGTCCGTGCCGGCGGCGGGAAGTAGGGGTACTTGCCGGGGTCGGTGGGGTACTGGGGTCCGGATGGGCGAATGCGGCCGCGGTGAGGACTGATCTGCGGCGGCGGCGCGACCCGAATGGCCGAATGGAGAGAAGTCGGCGGCGCGGCGGGACGCGTCCAGCAGCGTGTCGTCATCCGCCTCCGCGTCGCAGCCGTCACTAGGGATGAGGGCAACGCGGCCCAACTTGTCCAAGAGAGGAACGCAGCCCAGGCCCAGGCCCAGGATAACCCACGGCCGCGTCGCTTCAGAAAAACGAGGGAGTTTTTGGTGTGGTTTTGATGCTGCCGATCGATTTGGGGAATTCGGTTGGTAATT
>CM014273.1:45272900-45295565 GCA_004135705.1 Alloteropsis semialata
GGCGGCCAGGGGCCAGCACCCGGCGGCCAGGAGCTCCCCGCACCCGCTCGCTCTGCTCTGGGAGAGAAGATAAGGGAAAGAGATTGTGTGGCTCTTTGGGGAGAAGATGAGGGAGAGAGAGAAAGATAAGGGAGAGAGAGGACGACCGGATAGACTTTGGTACCGGGTGGAGGCTCCACCCGGTACCAATGAGGTCACATTGGTACCGGGTGGAGGCTTCACCCGGTACCAATTTTTTGGAAGCTCATTGGTACCGGGTGGAGCCATCGCCCGGTACCAATGTGACCTCAATGGTACCGGGTGGAGGCACCACCCGGTACCTATGAGATTTCGTTTTTTTTTGCCCTCTGGACCCGGTACCAATGTGGCATTGGTACCGGGTGCTAAAAATCCGGTATTGATGTATCTGGATCGATGGAGAGTTCTCTGGTAGTGATATCATGCCGATGCATCGTTTTATTGTTAGAGTGTTTTGTGTGCTAGCCCTAGAGCCCAGAAAACCCAACCCTAAGCTCGACCCGTTTTGTTTCTCGTTTCTTTCTTTCCCAGAGTCCGAGAACCTGACCCTAAAACCCAGACTCAAAAACTAGCCTTACCCTACCAGAACCAAAGTCCAAATCCAACCCAAACCCGATCAGGCAAAGTCGGCCCGGCCTGTTTTCTCTCCCGTCCTCCTTTTCTTTTTCCACGGCCCAACTTCCGGCCTGCTCTCCCAATCCCACATCGGCCCAACCAAGATCCTCCCTCTCCCTTCACCTTGGGCCAGCCCAGGCCGAGCCCCCCTTTCCTCTCCCCTCACACAGATGCCAGGAGTCGCGCCCCTCCTCTCATCCCGTCGCCCCCTTCCTCTCCCTCGTGAAACGCACGCAGAAGCAGACCGTCGCCCCTCCCCTTCGCCTCTTCTGCCTTCTTCACCAAAACAGAAGCATCATCGCTGCCCTCCTCTTCTCCTCCATGGACAGCAGCGCCTCCTCCCTTTCCCCTGCCCCTTCCCTTCCCCTACCACTGAAAGCCCGGCCTTAATTTCTTCTCAGTGGCATTCACGCCATGGCAAAGTGGAAGACCGAGAGCTGTCTCCTCCCCTTCAAATCCCAGCCACCAGTGCCCCGTCTCCCTCCTATAAAACCTTGGCCAAGCCTCTCCCCAACCTCCTTTGCCTTCCCCGCTCCCCAATTTCCCCAAGACCGTGCCTTGTCACCGGAATTCGTCGCCGGAGTCATCCAAGGTAAAAAAACCATCGCAGCCTTCCTATTGTTTCTGTTTCTTTCCCTTGACCTCTCTCTCTATTCCTTGTGCGCCTAGGGTACCCAGCAGGAACACCAGAATGTTTTCCCGACGCCCAGAAGAGCGACACAGAGGCCGCGCGACCTTTTCCATGAGCACGTTCAGGTCTGGCCGCCCCTCTCTAAGACCCGTCGTCCCTGCTGCCTATCTGTCCCAAGTAAGCATCAAGATGAACTCGCTACGTCGCCCCGATTCCGTTTTGCCGCTCCGCACTTCAATCCATGGCCCATAGCCTTGGGGCCCTTAACCCCGGTGAGCTTTGCTCGGCAGAAAGGGGCGGCGCCCTTTCTGTTCGTGAGAACGGCGAAGAGCGCCGTCGCCCTCCCCTGCACAGGTCCGAGAAGAAACCCTAGAGCCATCCATCAACCATCCAACGGCCAGGATTAGAACAAGATACCCCTTCGCCTTTTATTCTAAAGAGTCCCTGCGAAATTCTCTAATAAACCCGCCATCCAGTCCCTGTGTTACGAAAACATCCCTGCTACCCCCTGCAGTCTATAGATAATTACGTATAGGCCCTTGGTTCATCGCAGGATAGTCCTTAATCTTGTTTTTAACGTAGTTTAATCATCCTAGGTCCGATTAGAGTGATTTTTGCGTTCGTGTGATCGTAGAAATACGTAGAATAGCTTTTTGCTTCTGTTTCTATTGTATGGTGTACTGTTCTAATAGAATTATATTTGTTTGCATGTATTGGCTTGTGATGGATGTCTGTGTGGTGATGGAATACGTGTATAGATTGCGAGCAGTACGCGACCGGTTGTGATCAAGACTTTGAAGACCCGAATCAGCAGCAATATTTTGAGGAAGGCAAGTGTAACATGATTTATCCTTGATACCTATTCACCTATTAATCATGTTATTCATTCATGCATGTGTCTAATTTTGTTAAACCCTAGGAATGACTAGACTTGTTTATCCTATATACCTTGTTACCTTGGGTTTATGCATGTGGGTAGATAAGTTAGTTGTGCTTAGCTTGCTTGCAACCGCTAATGATCGATGAATAAATGTTAATCTTGACTAATGGTATACTTGGAACCTTATTAAAATATGCTTTTAAGCAACTTGGTTTAGGGAGCACTACGGGAAATCCCAAGTTTGCCGAGTGTCTTCATGTTTGCCGAGTGTTTTTTTCGGGCACTCGGCAAACAACTTGTTTGCCGAGTGTTTTTCAAAAAACACTCGGCAAAAAAAAACACTCGGCAAAAATAGGGTTTGCCGAGTGTCAAAAAAAAACACTCGGTAAAGATATTCTTTGCCGAGTGTCAAAAAAAACACTCGGCAAACAATATCTTTGCCGAGTGTTTTTTTTTTGACACTCGGCAAAGGTCCTGTTTGCCGAGTGTTTTTTTTGACACTCGGCAAAGTCATAATTAAAACCACATTTTGAAGTAGTAAATCAATTTCAAATTAAAAAGTTTTGAACTACAAAGTTGTATAACTTCTCAAGATGCTGAACTTTTAGTTTGGTCATTTCTTCATTCGACAAATTCATATGAATATTGTTCACAAAATTTAGATCTCTCGTAGAGTTTCCTGAAACTATAAGAGAGATCTATAAGATTTGTGAACAATGTTACTCTCACTACATCGGATGAAGAAATGTCATATATCAAAGTTGTAGATCTTCAGAAGTTATACAACTTTGTAGTTTAAAATGTTTTAATTTGAATTTGTTTTGCTAATGAAAAGTACGTTTGTAGTTCTCAAAATTTAAAATTTGAGTTTTTTCAAACAACCTCGGATGAAAAAACAGTCAAAATAATAGTTGTAGATCACAATAAGTTATGAAACTTTGTAGTTGACAACTTTTTCATTTGAAATCATATAGTCAACGAAAACTAAGTGTGAATGTTCTCAAATTTGAAATTCAAATTTTGTAAATGACCTCGGATGGAGAAACTACCAAAATAAAACTTGTAGATTTCAAAAAGTTATAAAACTTTGTAGTTGATAAGTTTTTAATTTGAAATCATTTAGGGCCTCAAACAAGTAATTTACACTCAGTTTAGTATAATACGGTAGGAATCAAAACAATATCTAGTCACAAATGAGAGTGTGGTGCAGTGGTAGAGAAGGTCACGCGCGAGAGAGAGGTCGTGGGTTCGAATCCCGCCGACCGCGTAGCGCGTGAATTTTCCGCGAAAAATGGTGCGACTTGCGACTTGATGGCTTGGATGGTTGGAGTCCCACATTGGAATAAATTTTTTTTGCTATTATTTTCGGTTTTTTTGAGCACTGAAAACCGGCTGTTTGCCGAGTGCCAAATAGCACTCGGCAAAGGGTTTGCCGAGTGCCCGAGAAAAGACACTCGGCAAACAGCTCTTTGCCGAGTCACTGTTTACCGAGTGCTGTTTGCCGAGTGTAACACTCGGCAAAGTGTTTGCCGAGTGCATTTCGGCCTTTGCCGAGTGCATCTGGCACTCGGCAAACAGCCGGGTTCCCGTAGTGGAGCTTGAGCATGTGTTTGAATTGCTCTAAGCGTCTCTTCTTAAGGTTCCGATTCTTAAAGCGGCCACCCAGGAAAACCGTACAACCACGGGAATCACATGGCTCTGGTCTTGACTAAGTAAACTGTACGGCTCTAGCTTGTCTAGTGGTTACCGAAAGGCGCAAGTGGGGGTGTGGGGTTATCAGTATGGGTCTCGCCTACCTGGGGATGAACTCACGCTGCGCCCTGAGTGTCATCGGTATGTCTCACGTTGCGCCCTGAGCGCCATCGGGACACTCACGTTGCGCCCTGAGTGGTCGCCGATCCCGGGAGGAGGGCTCCATGCGCCGATCACGAAACCATAGCGGCCACTAACTTGTTAGGGTGTCGGTCGAAAGGTTTCGTAGTGATGCCCTGTGCTCGTTTTGGGAGTGCATTGCCTATGGCAAAGGGGTGTTGCGACCGGTGGTGAAAGTGTACAACCTCTGCAGAGTGTAAAACTATTATAACAGCCGTGCTCACGGTCAAGAGCGGCCTGGATCCTTTTTGAGCGGTTTCTTGTTTTTCGGATAATTGGTTAAATATGATGTTATTTATTCGTAATACTACACATGTTTTCATAATGTGGGTTACAACCGGGGCTGTCATATAATTCTAGTAATTCAGGTTAATTCTAAAATCAACCAACTAAAAATGCTAACCGCAGTTTAAACCTTGTCTAGCCTTTTGAGCCTCATTTAATCATGTTATGCTTGCTAAGTAAGATGGATTACTTATACTTGCTTCATATCAACAAAATCCCAGATGGGTACTCAGATGAACCGCCCGTGGATGCTTTTGTCTGCCCCGAGGAGTTCCCGGATTTCTAGGCTGTGTTCTCCCCCAGTCAGAGTCCCTGTGGAGGCGTTTTGGATTTAGATGCTCTACTCTTCCGCTACTTTGATGAGTTAAATAATATTTGTAATCCCCTGTGATGTAAGACTTGTTATGATTTATGTTATCGAGCACTGTTTTCCTTTCTTTGATATTCATTTCTGAGCTATATGTGTGTAAAGACTTCCTGGGTGCATATATAGTAGCATTCGGATTTCCTTCGTAAATCCGGGTGTGACAACGGAACTATATACGTACAAGTTGTGAAATCCATTTTCAGGTATTGCAGATCAGAAACAGAAAAAAAATTATCTTAATAGCATACGAACCCGATTTTGGTAAGGAAATTAAAATTAGTAGATCATATGCTTGCAAATAAAATAATCCCAGCAGACCAGAGATCAACTGCCTTTTTTTTAGGAAACAAAGTAAAAACCCTACAACGCTCAATTAATGCGGGATGGTTGAAACCAGGACAAGCTTCCTAGCTAAACTAGGCCTCAACAACCAATAGTTAGGGATCCCTAACACAAGAGCGAAACTGTGGTACAACAAAACCATGAATAAGAAGGAAAAAAAAAGATCCCAACACAAGAGTGAAATTGTGGGCCAACCACAAACAACAACATACAACAATAGAGCACAAGCTATATAAGCATTATTTCTGTTACTTCCTAGGACAAGTGTCAACATGCATAATCAAGTAACATGCAACTTGTAACAAAATATTCAAAAGAAAATCTCTACTGACTAGTCAAAGAAAACTTGAAATAGTTGATAAAGCACCAATACTCATGAGGTTGCAAAATGCAGTACATGCTGTAAAATGTGTTAGTCCTACTTGTTAGGATGATCTCCAGCCTGTTGGCCCAAAGGCCAACTAGGCCCTTGATTTCGCGTCCCGATCGGGGACGCCCAGCCCAATAGAAGGCTGGTGGGCCCCCGTCGCGCAGCCCGATAAGAGAGGGTGGGGACCACGGCATAGGGTTATGAGGTTCACCACAGCCGCCAGTTCCCCACCGTTCTCTAACCTAACCCGATCTGAGAGGAAGGGCTGCCGCGCGGGAAGCTCCACCGGCGCCACCATCGTGACCCTGCAGGAAGCGTCACCGGCGTCACCACCGACGCTGCACCCACGGCAGGATCTCCTCCAAGCCCAACAGTATCTCGCTCTCTTCGCTCTCTCTCTCTCTGTTCTCTTTTCTCATATGCAAATCAATTGTTATCCACTGAGTAAATGCAAGATCCCTGACGATCTGCTCCTAGAGATCCCAGAGAATCCATCAATGGTATCAAAGAGCCTGTTCTAGTGAGTGGATCTAGATCGGGGAAAGAAATCAAGATAAAAGAGATATCCGAATCAGTTTCGGATCGAACCCTAAGTGGGTAACAGAAAAGAGTATCTCGATTTCGAATCGGGAAAAGAGAACAAGTCTCGTAAGACAAAAGAAAGCAAACATCGATTCTTTCAAGGATCGAGAAGAACAGTGAAAACAATTCCGCAGAAAGACCAAAAAAAACAGCGTGTGGGCTCATGACCAGAAGGGCACGGCACGCGGCTGCGGCGCGCGGCCTGCGGCCTTCCGTGGCGCATGGCTGCGGCCCGCGGCCCGCAGCTCGCGGACAGAAGGGCAGAGGCCCTCGGCGCGCAGGCATGTAGCGCACGTGGCTCGAGACAGAACGCGGCCCGTGGAGCCGCTGCTCGGTCCAGTTGCGTGCGTGACCTGCCTTGGAGCCGCCCCGCTCAGGCCAGCGGGCGCCGCCACGGTGCAGCCGTGCCCCGAGCCGGCGAACCGAACGCCCTTCTGTCGGTATGGCTGGCGGCTCCGAGCACTGCAGCGCGTGCACTTACTCCCCCCGGTCGAGCACAGCTGCACGGGCAGAGCGCGAGTGGCCATGCAAAGCTGAGCCGCGAGTAGAGAAGGCTGCTCGGAGGCCTGAATGAGCTAAATACACAGTATTGTTAAGAATAAAGTTTTATTATTTCAGAAGCAGTTTGTTAATGTTTTATGTATAGTTTTGAACTCTATTCAAACTTGACCCAAAGGGATAGTTTGTTTTAGAGAAAAGTAAAGTTTAATGAGATGTTGCTTCTGAATAGATTTAAAGTTTCTGCTGCAAAGTAAAGTTTTCATCCTCTAAATTTAAGTTTAATTAGAGGAGTAAAAAGACATTTGTTTAAAGATGATTATGGTATTGTTATTTTCTGACCAAAGTTGATGATAACAATATTATAATTCTATGAGTCTTGTGTTTAAAGTTTAAATCTCTGATAAATTCTGAATCAAATCAATTGTCAGAGAATAGATAAAGATTAAGATATGCTCTTAAAGTAGAGCAATGCAAAGTTCATGTTTCCGCTGCAATGATGATTATCTTCTTATTAAATTCAGACCAAAGGGAGAATTTAATTTGAGGAGCAAATTTTTGAAGATAATTAAGTTTTTCATACGCTTTTTCCATTTCTGCCCAAAGGCGATGTGGAATTAATGTAAATATAAAGTCTAAGAAATACTCTTAAAGTAGAGAAATGTTTAAAGTTTCAGTTTAAGAAATGCTCTTAAAGTAGAGTAATGTTTAAAGTTTATACGTTATTTCCATTTCTGCCCAAAGGTGATGTGGAATTAATGTAAAGACAAAGTTTAAGAAATGCTCTTAAAGTAGAGTAATGTTTAATGTTTCTACGTTATTTCCATTTCTGCCCAAAGGTGATGTGGAATTAATATAGAAGGATGATGTTTTATTCTATTTCTGCCCAAAGGTGATATAGAATAGAACACAAAGATTTTAAAGTTCAATGAGCATTGTTGCTGATTATTGTTAAATATTTTGTCAGACATAGATTTCATGCTTCCATTCTTTGAAGGCAAAAGCAAATAAGTTGGGTACTTGTGACTCACATGATAAAAGGCCTAAGGGCAAGTTCTGCACGAAAGAAGGCCATTGCATGAGAGACTGTGTTCTCTGTAAAGAATGGCTTCAAAAGAAAAGAATTTTGGGATATTGATCCAAGAAAAGAAATAGATCATTGAGAGTCTTGAGAAATGTCTTGCATGTACTCTCTATGAAGAAGAATTTATTTTCATTCTTCAGTCATGCTGATATGAGATGTAATAAGTCATATGCATGTTTAATTTGACCAACGTCAGATTAAGCGTGTGTGTTAAAGAGTATTTGGATTTTTTTCTGAATTTGAGGATTGAATATGCAGTCAAGAGAGCCAATTCTGGCATTTATGTCCCTTATAGGGAAATACCCGCATGGCGGGAAAAGTTTGAGAAAATACCCGCATGGCGGGGTAAAGTTGGAACAATGCTCATGTCAGACAATTCTGCATGGCGGGAGAAGTTTGGCAAAGGATTTATCCTGCAAGGCGGGAGAAGTATGTGATGACTCATGTGCTTTTAAGTGTATCCCGTACTGGGAGAGAAGTTTGGAGTAGCTCTTAAGCTATCCTAGCATTGACCGTGCACTTTTGTTGTGTCATAGTCATTAAGCACTCAATGAGTTCAAAGAAAATAGAAAGTTAGAGACGAACCTAAAGATAAGAATGACATGCGAGCGTGACTTGCAGAAGTACTAATGATAAAGGACTCTGTCAAGTTCTTAAAGTGAAATGAGGAAAAGGTACTCCCATATGAACTAAGAGATAACTTTGTTTTGCATAACGTAATCATGTGGATGAAGTAAGTAATCAAAGTTCCTCATTCACAAGAGTTATGAATAGTTTTCGAATTGTGGCAGAAAAGTTCACGCCATATTTCAAGGGGGAGAAATAAAAGATAGACAAGAAAGAAACTCCCTTACACTTCAAATAGGCAAAAGTGATCTATAAAAGATGAATGTGATCGTCGGGGGAGTACAACGGTCATAATAACGATACCCCTAAAGCAAAGAAATAGCTAAATTCCTGAACGAACATTTTATGGTTCTGACGAGAAGATAGCATAGTTAGTCGGTATTCATACTGGACAAGTTTTTAGAGTTATTAAAGCGGTGCTTAAAGCGCCATATGAGAAAGGTATTAACAGAATAAACCCAAATAACAAAAGTTTAAAGATACACCATCTTTACAGAGGATGGAGTAATCTGGGGGAGCATGGTATGAAGATACCTAAGTGATACCTAAGTTTAAAGATAAACTTGTTGATGTTGTATGGCTTATACAACACCTGTTGCTTGCTCTTCAAAGAAGATTAAAAAGTAAACAAGGATCT
Organism: Alloteropsis semialata; assembly: GCA_004135705.1. Taxonomy (NCBI): domain Eukaryota; kingdom Viridiplantae; phylum Streptophyta; class Magnoliopsida; order Poales; family Poaceae; genus Alloteropsis; species Alloteropsis semialata. The sequence continues at coordinate 45,281,709 of CM014273.1, forward strand.
TGTGATACAGGAGCCTGTAGAATCAATTGCCTCCTGGCAATGAAAGAGCAACAGCAGCCCCATATGAAAAAAGTGCCAATAGTTGAGGCCTCAGATGGTCTCAAAGAATAAGAAAATTAATTTTTTTCTGATGACTGTAAAGTCTATGTTAGTGAAATTCAAATAGAGGGTTATCCCACCTCATTTGAACAAGCCATGAAAGGTACTCGCTTGTCTAAATGGCAATGAGCTAAAGATGATAAAATGAAATCGCTAATCACCAATAATGTTTGGGACTTAGAAGTAATTCCCAATGGAGCCAAAACAGTAGGCTATAATGGGTCTACAAGTCAAAATGCGACTCCAAAGGAAATATGTGAAGGTGTAAAGCGTGACTTAAATCGAAAGATTTTGCGCAAATAGAATGTAGAGATTACAATGAGTGGTAGTGGCACATCATGATCTGAGTTACAGCAGATGAAAGAAAAGACGGCATTCCCCAGTGGGATTTGTATGAAAATGTTTACATGGCTCAACCTAAGGGTTTTGTTGTGAAAGAAAAAGTACATGAAGAAATCCTTTATGGACTAGAGCAAGTCTCTAGACAGTGGAATTTAAAGTTGAAGAGTCAACTAGAAAGTTTGGGTTAAAGAATATAAGAGGACAATTGTAATTGTATAAAGTTATAGAAAGAAAATTCATTTCCTAATCCTGTATATGTGAATGACATCTTACTTGCTAGTAGTGATGTCAGTCTATTGTAGGAGAAGAAGAAGTTCTTGTCCTCAAAGTTTAAATGTGAATGTTCTCGGTGAAATGTCTATCGTTACAAGAATTGAAATTCACCGAGATAGAAGAAAGGGGTATTAGGATTATCGCAGAGGCATGCTAAGAAAAGTTCCTAAAGAAATAAAGTGTGCATGCGAGAAAACCTAGGCCTGTCCTTAAAGTCAAGGGTAATGGTTTTGGGAACTTTAGTGTTCCAAAGAATGAATAAGGAATGGTTATGGAACTATAGTGTTCCAAGAATCAATAAGGAGAATATTAAAGGAATATGGTACCATTTGCTTCAGCTGTTGGAAGCTTAATGAATGCAAAAGATGCAAAAGATGAACATTACCCTGACATAATTCAAGTATCCGGGTTGTTTTTGGCAATGTCGAGTCCAGATATAGATCACTGGAATGGAGTTAAGTATATCGGCCTCATGCTAAATTAAGAAAGAAATAACTAGTGCTCTCAAAAGGTTGTGAGTACAAGGGTAGAACTTGTGAAAGAAATAACCAGTGCTCTCAAAAAGTTGTGAGTACAAGGGTAGAACTTGTGAAATTTGTAGCGAAATCCACAATTGTCGCTAACTTTCACATTTGGGGGTTTTGTGTGGAAAAGCTCCAAAGAATGGAACAGTTATCACCAATGTGATGTAAAGATATGGTATAGCATGATATGAGGCTGAGGGACAGGCAAAACGGTTGAGTAAACCTGTGCCCAGAGTTGATAATGGTTAACAACAGCAACAACCATCCAAGTGTTTCACTCCTATGACAACGAGTCAAGTGTGGTACCAAACACATTGACACAAAGGCATGCGCAAAGGCATGCGTTGTAAAGGAGAAAGTCCGGAATCATGTTGAAAGCAACAATCAAGTGCTCGCGGATCCGCCTATTAAAGGCTTACCGCCCAGTGTGTACAGAGGACACACAGTCGACATGGGTTCATGGTATAGCCTATGACTTTCGGACTATAAAGGGCCCAAAGTTATGATCCTTCAAAATGGATAAGTATATTGTGGCTGGTTAATCCGATTGAAACGACAATCATGATGACCCATGCTCAATGTGCTTGTTTGTGATGAAGTGGATGCTAAGCGAAGAGATGAAGTGTAAGACAACTTAAGGTGAGATCAAGGGGGAGAATGTTAGGATGATCTCCAGCCAGTTGGCCCAAAGGCCAAATGGGCCCTTGATTTCGCGTCCCGATCGGGGACGCCCAGCCCAATAGAAGGCTGGTGGGCCACCATCGCGCAGCCCTATAAGAGAGGATGGGGACCACGACATAGGGTTATGAGGTTCACCACAGCCGCCAGTTCCCCACCGTTCTCTAACCTAACCCGATCTGAGAGGAAGGGCTGCCGCGCGGGAAGCTCCACCGGCGCCACCATCGCGACCCTGCAGGAAGCGTCACCGGCGTCACCACCGACGCTGCACCCACGGCAGTATCTCCTCCAAGCCCAACAGTATCTCGCTCTCTTCGCTCTCTCTCTCTCTGTTCTCTTTTCTCATATGCAAATCAATTGTTATCCACTGAGTAAATGCAAGATCCCTGACGATCTGCTCCTAGAGATCCCAGAGAATCCATCACTACTAGTTCAGCAACTGCACTATATACAAGTTAATAAAATCCATTTTTAGACATTGCAGATCAGAAACTGAAAAATATCTTATATGAAACCAATTTTGGTAACGAAATCAAAACTAGTTGATCATATGCTTGCAAATAAAATAATTCTGGTAGACCATAGATCAAACAACGACCTTGTTTTTTAAGGAATCAAGGTAAAAATCTTTCAACACTCGGTTAATTCAATTGGGACGGGTTAAAACTAAGGCAAGTTTCCTAGCTAAACTAGTATTTAACAATCAATAGCAAGCCCAAAACAAGGGCGAAACTTTGGCACAACCACAAATAAGAAGAAAAAAAAACAGACCCCCAACACAAAGGTGGAATCATGGAAACCACAAAATAATAATAGTGCGCCCCAGCGACCAAAATGTGGCATAACCACAATAACAGTTTTACTGCTAATGTGTGTTTAGTGATCAACTCAGAGTCGCATGATCCATCTTCACGGACACGTTCATGTCAATTCTACGCATCTCCTCGCTGAATTCATCTGCCAACAGCTCGTTGTCGTCGGTTTCCGCTGCCTGCTGCTCGTCGTGTTTTATTTGCGCAGCCTGCTGCAGCTCCCCGATGACAACAGCTGCCTGCGGGTCGGCGTAGTCAATTTCCTCTGGCGGCTGGTCCTCACCAGCTATTTCCACGACTGGCCGGCTGCTCCACATCTTCGATTTCCCCAGCCTGCAGCTCCTCGTCGTTGGCTAATGTTTCTTGCGCCTCCTCTTCCTCCGCGACTAGCTGCGCAGGGTGGAAGCAAGCAAAAGGATCCATGCCATGAGTTTCAGTGAACAAATTAAAGTTAGACAATGGTGACTGGATATGAAACGTCAGAACCGAGAGAAGAAATGTAAATATGTAATTGGAGGTTGTCATGTTACTTTGCCATGACAAGAACAGTTAAATGTTACTGTGTGTTTGATGCATATACAACAATAATGCACAAGCTATATAAACATTACTATTTATGTTACATCCTGACAGAACTATCAACATGCACAATCCTGTTTCTCATATCCATTGATAGTGCTAGTGATCAACACAAAATTTCCAGCAGAGTATCTGTAAAATGTTGGTCCAGGATATGGCACACCAGTGTCCCTTTCTCGACAGGGAAAAAGAACACTTCAAGTAAAAGAACAGTATCAGAATCATAAAGAATTGTGTTAAATGCGCCTTGTAACTTTGCTAATAAGGAAAAAAATCATACCCTAGCACAAGCTTAAGGGTAAAATTATGGCACAACCACAAATAGCAACACCGTGCCCCAGCACAAGGGCAAAATGTGGCATGACCACAACGACAATTTGCTTCTACTGTGTTTGATGCCTACTCCACAACATTGCAGTAGTGTGCAGAACACATGGTACAATACATTTGAAGATACTGTTCAAAACACAAGGTACATTTGAAGCATGCATGTAATAACAAGTTTAACATGGACACAGTGATCATGCTAACGCTAAGCTCGGCACAATCGTGGCGGGCCAACTGGAAGGACTATGGAGACAAGCCTGGTGCCCTCTGCCCTTGTGAACGCTAAGCTAGACGATCTTGTAGGCGCCTTCGAGGTTGGAGTAGAGGCCTACGTTCCTAATGTTCCAGAGGATGGGTATGGTGCCGGTGCGGCAGGGGATGCACACAGTGGAGGTCGTCGTCAGGCCGTCAGCCGTCTGCAAGAAGCGCACCAAGACGAGGTGGTTCTCGTGGCGGAAGTCATCGAAGTATGCCATGGAAGGGCCCACCGGCGAAGTGGGCGAGGATGGAGAGGGGGCCGGTGGCGATGATGTAGAGTTTTGCAACCTAGAGGTGCTAGTCCTATCAAGATACTACTCTAAGAAAGATAAAGGCACACAAGTTGCAAGTATGAAATACGAAAACACAAAGGAGTGGGTTATGAGGATGCAAACTCGGCATGGAGATTTTATCCCGTGGTTTGGTTGGCACTAAGAAAATCCTACTCCATATTGGAGCTACACAAAGGATGCAGTCACAGTCAACAAGTCTTTCTTCCCAGTCAAGGCCTTGAGCTCGCCGCAAAGACTCCTAAAGAAGGATGATGAACAAGTCACTAAGACAATATTCTCATCAACATACTCTTCTAGCAATCTTCACGTCGTCATTACAGAACTTGTCCACCAAGGAGGGGATCTCCTCATTCCCTGATAAAGCTGCCAATGCCACTGCACAACAATCCGGAGGGTCGAAGACTTGCCAGCAAGGCACCAAGACTCCAAGGGGCTGATACACCAAGATTACATAGATGGTTCACTCAAAGAATCAAGCATAAGTTGCACACCTTGCAAATCTCTTAGTATGCCTATCCTTGTTATAATCACACACTAAGTATGATCAATATATCACTTTGGTGGCTTGGATTTCTTGTGGTTGTAGATGAACTTCTCCTAGACTCTAGCCCTTTGAAATGGTAGAATGGGTGTGCATTATATAGCCCAAAGCCTTGGACTAGCATTTGCTCATAAGGCACATAGAAACTGTGTACGCCGTATAAGACGTCATGTACCAAACCCCCATTACCGTATCATACGATGTGTAATTTTCTCCAACGGTCATTTCCTTTTCCAATAGTCGAATGACACCACAAATGTATGCCGTATTGTACACCATACATTGGCGTATCATACACCGTGTAGAACTCTTCCACTTCAAACCAACATGCTCTCTGCACAACTTGTACGGTGAAAACAACGCCGTCCAACGCTGCACCATACGCCATGTACAATACTTGTGCTTCAGGGTTCAACCTCACATTGTATTATGTCGTGTGTACAAACAGTAACACTAGGCAATACTCCGTGTGTATCCTCAACATCTTCATATCCTCAACATCTTCAGGGCAAGCCGTGTCTTTCTTCAATTGTATGCCATGCATTGCCGTATATATAGTACACCATGTAGAAGATATCTCTTCGAGAGTTGATCCTATACGCCGTTGCTTTTGGCCAATACTATGTCGATGGAATATTCCAACGCTAAATAGTACGCCATGTAGAAACTCTGTGGGCTCTATCCAATTCAATCCATAAAGCATTTTCTTTGATTTTTTTTTGCCAATACCGTGTTTTCGATGTTTAAAATAATTAATACTTGACAAACTCGTTAGCCCCAATAACTATATTTGTCCTTCAATACCGTGTAGAAACTCCGTGGGCTTTATCCAATTGAATCCACAAAGCCTTTTCTTTGATTTTTTTTTGTCAATACCTTGTTTTTTATGTTTGAAATAAGATTATCTTTGGATTTGCATATACTTTGGAATCGTCCTTGAGACCTAAGATTCTATAATTAACACTTGACAAACTCTTTAGTCCTGATAACTATATTTGTCCTTCAATCACTAAATCACAAGTATAATGGCCTAGGCTATATTCCTTACTAGGATCACCCAAGGCGTTGATCCTCGGCGTCTGCATTGGGGCTTGCTGCCCTTGACTTCCTGCAGCACGCGCAGTCGAGAGGTGAGAGGGAGCACGGTGGGGTTTGGTCGGTCTGATTTAATTTGAGGGAAAATCTAGGGCAGGATGGTCATTTAAGGCAACTGGTTACTATTAGCACGTGATTGGGCTCTTCTTCTAAACCAAGATTCTGTAGGTTCCCGTGACGTCAGATTGCCCTTGCAGGTGGCCAGGTGCTCAACCAAAGGAATATACGAGCATTGATAACAGGACGCGCAAAATTCCAGCAATCAATAGCTGTGCACATCTGGAAAAGATTTCGGCTCAGAGAAGTAATATTTACATACCCAGAAATGGAAAGTGAGTAAAGAATGGATTGTTTTTGCGCTGTTCTGAAAAAAAAAAGCAACACTTTCATACCCCAAAACTAGAAAGGGAGCAAACAATGGATTTTTTTTTTGGGTGCAGTTCAACAGATGGAATTGCACGTTCATATTGAGCCACCGTTGTTGGCGTTGTCACATGGAATATCCGCGTTGGAAATGTCTCGGCAAATAACGCTGGAAGTGTTCCTCAATTAGGCAGCCATGCATGCATGAACCGTTAGTGCAGATTTTCTGAATATTTTGTGTGCACGACTGCAACTCATGGTCTGCAAGGACCGACCAGTTGGAACGAACACCAGCGTTAACACGCCGTCCGCCACGTAGGCGACGTCTAAAAGCGCCTCCACCGTGGGCTGGCTCACGTTGGCTACGAACGCGATGCACCGGCCGGCCGGAGAGCGGCAGGTGACCTGGCGTTCGGGGAAGCCTAGCAGCTGGCGTACTGACGTGTGGCGCCCGGCCAATGGCGACACTGCCATAGTCGTCTGGAATGTCACATTTTAATTACTTTTTGCAACCTCCTCGCATTTCCGACGTGGATGCATGTGACCTGCCACCAGCGGCGGCGCAATTTTTGAACGTACAATTTCATCTCTTGAACAGCGCAAAATAATCCGTTCGTTCCTCAGTTTCCCTTTTTGGGTATGAAAAGTTGACAATAAACTATTTGCTTGTCAGAGCCGATTTTTTTTTTCCAGAACAGCACAAATGCTTTGCTCACTTTCCATTATTTTTGTATGAAAACGTTGCTTCCCTGAGCCGACATTGTTTTTCCCATATGTGCACAGCTATTCATTGGTGGATTTTGCGCGCACCGTTATCAATGCTCAATTGGGATGGGGTTTCGTTTCTCTGCGCCGGTATTTTTCTTTGGTTGGGCCTGCAAAGCCAATCTGCCATCTGACGGCCCGGGAACCAGCAGAATCTTTGGATTTGAAGCCCAGTCACGTAACTAGTTTCTTTAAATGTGACCATCCCGCCCTAGATTTTCCCCCAAAATCAGTCAGGACTCAGGACAGCACCGAATCACCCGGCCCCGCCGAGTTCCCTCTCGCCAATTCGCTGCCGGAAGCCAAGCGCAGCAAGCCCCAATGGAGTCGCCGTGGGTGATCCTCGGCCGCGTCCTCCGTGTCGGCTTCGTACCAGGCGACGTACAAGCGGACGCACAGGCGGAGGAGCACGTCACGGTCGACGCGGAGGAGGTGGAGGCACAGGCTGAGGAGCACGCCGCCGCCGTCGACGCGGAGGAGGAGGAGGCACAGGCGGAGCACGCGGCGGCCGAGCCCGACTTCAGCTTCGCGGTCGCGCTGCCGCCGCGGGTCACCGTCCTGGCCACCGGCCGCGGAGCCCACCTCGACCCCGATTACCCGGACAAGTACCCCTACATCATCGCCGCCGGACCACTCTCCATCCTCGCCCACTTCGCCGGCGCGCCCTTCCACGGCACGTACTTCGCCGACTTCCCCCACCAGAGCCACCTCGTCCTGGTGCGCTACTTCCACACGGCCGAGGGCCTGACGACGGCCTCCGCCGTGCGCATCCCCGGCCGCACCGGCACCGTCCCCGTCCTCTGGAACATCGGGAACGTCGGCCTCTACTCCAGCCTCGACGGCGCCTATAAGATCGTCGAGCTCAGCGTCCACAAGGGCAGCGAGGGCGCCAGCCTCGTCTCCTTCCAGTCGTCGTCGGCCCACCACGGTTGCGCCGCCGAGTGGTGCGTCAAAGACGTGGAGTACCCCATGGCCGGAGAGGACCGGGAGTGGGTTCCCCATGGCGCAGTCACCCTCCACAGCACCATCTGGTGGTTCGACCTCTCGTGGGGGATCCTCAGCAGCGACGTCTGCGAGACTCCTCCGGATCTGATCTTCCACCACATCCCGGACGGCCGTGAGCTCGCCGAGGCCGCGCCGGGCATCCACGCCAAGCGCTGCGTCACGGTGAGCCGGTCCAAGCTGCGGTACGTGGAGATCATCGGCGACGGCGAAGAAGCGAGGGTGTCCATGTGGACAAGGATGATCGGTCCGGATGGATGGAACTGGTACATCAAGTACTCGATGAGCTTCCGGAACATCTGGAACGACGAGAGCTACAAGGAGACCGGGCTGCCGCGGAGCGTCCCCGTGCTCGCCGTCGTGTGCCCGTCCAACCCCGCATTGGTCTACTTCGCCCTGAAGCAGCGTCTCTTCGGCGTCAATGTGCCCGCGCACAGAGTCATGCACTGTGAGGCCTATGAAATAGTGAACATCCCAGGGCCGCCACAGCCGGCCTCCGGCCGCTACATCATGGCTTGGGATCTGCCACCAATGGTTGCCTACGGTAAGACATACTGTGCTTGCTTCTTTCAGCAAATTCTACTGTGCTTGCTTCTTTCATGATATGTGCTGCAATTACATGCTTCAAATTTACTTGTGTTTTGCAATTACATGCTAATAATGTCAACAGCGTTGCGTGATCACTCTATCCACGTTAAATTGTTATTACATGCTTCAAATGTACCATGCATGTGTTTTGAACAGTATCTTCAAATGTACCGTACATGTGTTCTGCACACTACTGCAATGTCTGTTCTAGGGTGTTGTCCATGACCAGACACATACATACTAATGCCATAGTACTGCCATATTATTCTACCTGAAAAGGGATTTCATAGACATGTACATATTGATAAGCTGAACTAGTTGAAGTGACGCATTCTACATACAACCACATGTACTTCATATATACCAGGGGTACGTAATCATAAACTCATCAGTGCCTTTTCCACCATTCAAACTTTTTTTTTTGGGTGAATCTCTGATAACCAGTAGAAGTGTCCATTTTTTTTTTCCTCTGAGAGAGTATTACTGGTACAAATTTATGTTAGCAACAAAATGATTGCAGATTGAATCACAACTTTGTTTATATATAAAATGTCTTGATTGTCCAAATCAATCTGATGTGTTGGAAAACCTGATTATTCCGTATATAGTATTTCATTATTGCACATCGGGTTACAGGGTGCATTACTTAATTCTTTATGGTCATTTTGTTCTTAGTTAGAGGTACTTTTCATAAAAAAGAGGAACACTTGGCATATGCTGGACCAACCTATTACGTATTTTCTTTTGGTAATTTTGGGTTGATAACTAGCAGTGACCGTCACAAACTTGATTGTGCATGCATGTTGACAGTTTTCCTAGGAAGTAACAGAAATAATGCTTGTAGCCTATGCTCTATATATTTTTGTGGAGTAGGCATCAAACACAAAGTAGCAGTAAACTGTTCTTGTGGTCATGCCACATTTTTGCTCTTGTGCTGGGGCACGGTGTTGCTCTTTGTGGTTGTGCCATAATTTTACCCTTGTACTAGGGTATGGTTTTTTCCTTATTAGTGGTTGCGCCACAATTTCTCCCTTGCGCTGGGGCTTGCTATTGGTCGTTGTTGAGGCCTAGTTTAGCTACGAAGCTTGTCATGGTTCGAGCATTGTAGTGTTATTACCTTTTTTTCCCTAAAAACACAAGGCATGATTGATGGTCTGCCACACCTTATATCAGTATAAATTTAGGTGGGGATGGTCTCCCCATGGGCCACGGGACCATTCATTCAAAAATGAAGAGTAATCGGACCACCTCCAATTGCATTTAGCTTTGTCTGTTGTGATTACCTTTGTTAATTATTTGCTGCCCTAGGTTGTGTCATTTAGTAATTAGTATTCAGTCACTGTTGCTTATCCAGTACTTGTGTTTCGCAATTACATGCTTCAACTGTCAACAACATTGCATGGTAAATCAATCTGTGCATTAATATATATGATAAATCTGCAATCATGTGGCTTTTGTCTTCCTTGTAATTCCTAGTACTGCATGCCCTGCTTTAGGAGGTTGCCCAAGAGAAGTATTTGAATAGATGTCTCTCAATATGGCTTAAAAATTTGTTTGAGTTGGCCTGAGGTTTAAGTAACTATGCAAGCTGAGATGAGAGCAAAATGCAACGCCAAGATTATTTTATTCACAAGCACGATCATCTAGTTTTGAAAATCAGGTTCGTATGCTAATTAAGATATTTTCTATCAACCATAGTGCATTAGCTGAACTAGTTGAACTGACACATTTTACATCATGCATTGCAATTTGCAACCTTATGAGTGTTTTATCGACCATTTTAGGTTTTCTTTGAGAAATTTCTGTTGACCAGTAGTACGGTGTCCGGTTTTTTTTTTCTGAAATAGTAGTTGTACCACTTGATGTGAGCAATAACATGGTTGCAGTTCAAAATCACTGTTTTATGTACACATATAACTTGATTGTGCTAATTAATAATGCTTCAACTGATGTTCGGAAACCTGATTATTCCATATATATAAGATGTTCCATTATTGCAAATCAGCATTGAACAGAAATTACAATCTGCCATCTTTGTCATGCAGAGTTACATGGCGCATTTAACACAATTCTTTATGATCTGATACTGTTTTCTTACTTGAAGTATTATTTTTCCCTGTCGAGAAAATGACACTGGTGTGCCATACGCTGGACCAACATTTTTCAGATTTTCTTCTGGAAATTTTGTGTTGATCTCACTAGCAGTGTATCAATTGATATGTGAAGCTTGATTGTGCATGCATATTGATAGTTCTGTCAGGAAGTATCAGTAATAGTAATGTTTATACCTGGATTGTTATATATGCATCAAACACATAGTAACAATTAACTGTTCTTGACATTGTATGTAACATGACAACCCACATGGTTACATTGCATATTTATATTTCTTCTCCCGTTTCTGACGTTTCATATCTAGTCACCATTGTCTAACTTTAATTTCTTCACTGAAGCTCATGGCATGGATCCTTTCGCCTGCTTCCACACTGGGCAGCTGGCCGCAGCGGAAGAGGAGGCGCAAGAAGCATTAGCCGACGACGAAGAGCTGCAGGCAGGGGAAATCGAAGATGAGGAGCAGCCAGTGGCGGATATCGCCGGTGAGGACCAGCCGGCAGAGGAGATCGACTACGCCGACCCGCAGGCAGCTGTTGTCATCGGGGAGCTGCAGCAGGCTGCACAAATTAAACACGACGAGCAGCCGGCAGAGGTTACCAACGACAACGAGCTGCTGGCACATGAATTCAGTGACGAGCAGATGCATAGAATTGACATGAACGTGTCTGTGAAGATGGACCGTGCGACTCTGAGTAGGCTAAAAGCTGAGGTGAAGGAATTCGTCCACGACATGGTGGACCATCCGGGGCCGAGTCAGGACCCAGGAGACGATGCAGGAGAAGGCACCATTTGAGTTTCTATCTCTCGTCAGCTCACCGATGAGGAAGCCATGGCAGATGTGATCGATGTCAGTTCAAGATCAGCCTTGGGAAACATAGTCAGGGGGACTGAAAAGAAGGGATATAAACTGCTTTGTTCTCTTCATGCTTTCTTCGAGGTTATAGTATATAGGAGTTGATTGAGGCTCAACGTGATGGATGGGATGGACGAATTGCAGCATGTTGGCTGCCCCATAATCTTTTGATTTCTTCTGTTCTCTTGCTTCCTGCCACTCGGTTCTCTCTGAAGTTTCGTCCTGGCAATCTGAAAATTGCAGCTTTGCTTGTACTAGTAGTATAACTGAGAAAAGAGGATTGTTGATCTTTATTAGAACTACAATAAATGATCACATGACTTGAACACCATGAATTTGTTAGAAATATAGGCAGTATTCGACACATTTTAATTCCGAATAAAAGCATGTAAATCATAATGACAATTAGTGATCCAGTGAGAACATGATATGTGCATGTGTTCAAGTTCAATCTCATATTAAACAAGAACAAAATAAAGAACCACAGAAGGTTCAGAATGTACCTTGAGACGGGGCCGCTGCCGGAGGCATTGGCTGCGCCGTTATCAACTGGATTAGTCATACTAATCGGTTGACCTTGTTCGGTGTAGCCGTACAAATTCGATGCAGTGGCGAGTTGATGCAGTGCAGTCCCTCGAACGGCACCGGGAAGTAGTGGATGTAGTCGTACAGGCCACCAGGAAGAAGACGATGCAGACGATCTTGAGCAGTCGCGTGAAGACGCTCCCCAAAAACCTTATCGCCTGGCTATCCCGAGCAGGATCTCAAGCCAGTCGAGGTTCCGGAGGCTCTGCTCTCGCTAGAACCGTGCGCGCAGTGCTAGCGATGGGGAGGCAAGCGTTGCAGCAGAAACAATGAGGGAGAAGGGAGAGGTCTCCTAAACAGGAATACCTGAGGGGTTGTGTTGGTGTGTGTCTCTGGGTAGGGGAGGGCCTCCTTTTATAGGCGCTGCCTGACGGAGGGGGATGCACCTGGACGCCTCTGCAGGAAAGGCAAGAATCCCGCGGAGCAAATAAGGCACGTCCCTGTGAGCGTTTAAGGTAGGTAATTGATTCTGCCATAATCTCGTTGATTTGCAAAACCAATCACAGCACCGCAACACATCACGTCCTTCTCGTCTCGTCTCGTCACGACACGACACGCCACGCCACGCCACTCGCCCGGCTCGGCGAGGCGAGCGAGCGCGCGCGTGTGGCATCCCGGTTACCCTTTGCCAACTTCACATTGGGTGTACCACGTGTCCACCTAATAAGTTGGTTGAGATCCTCTTAACTACCGATATGGTAGTAACCACTTTTAACTCCTTTTGCATTAATCGTGGGCCTTGAATATTTTAGATTTAATTGGAATATAAAAGGGCCAAGCCCAAATAAATCCAACAATCCCCACCAATATTTTACGGCACACGAGAAATGCCCTCAGCCCCATTGCTGTTTTGATATACCAGTGTTTCGGTAGAAACTGCTAAGTTGAACTTCCACCTAGAGTAAAGGCTACGCTCATCCACAACTGACCAATGGACTATGCCTTGAATTGGCAGTCTTGTGCGAACAAGTTTTAACAGAACCCTTTTACTGATACTAGGCTGCTTATTGCATCCGCGGTTTGGAGCATATAAGTCAAACTCCAGGCCTTTCATGAGTATCTAGAGATAACCCACTCTCATAGACTGTGACTAGCAGTCGAACTTATATAGGTGTAATTCTCATAAGATGTTCTGTAGGTCAACATCTCTGCTTCTCAAAAGCCACTAGAATTACATTAAGGTGTACACCATCCTGCCATACAGAAAAGAAGAGAAATGCATCCACCCTGGAATTAACTTGTTTCAAAGGTTCTCTTCTCTCAGTCAAACAATAGCTTGTTTCCTCATCCTAATTCACGGAATCTCCGATCACATAGGACAGGTTCCCACTATTGAGTGACTCACATGGGTCTCATTCCCAATTCCTTGGATGCAAAATCTATCACATTTCGTGAAAGAACCTTTGTAAATTGATCTGCCAGGTTTTTAGCCGTCTGGACATAGTCCAAGGCAATTACTCGGAGGTTCTTATTTTCCTGACAGACTTCAACCGCCTCTTCACATGCCTTGATGACTTCATGTTATCCTTAGAACTGTTTACCTTGACAATCACCGTCTGGTTATCACAGTTCATTAGAATCGCCGGTATCGGTTTTTTAACCACTGGCAAATCTATAAGGAGATCACGTAGCCACTCGGCCTCCATTGTGGCGGTGTCTAATGCCATGAGTTCTGCTTCCATGGTAGACCTCGTTAAGATGGTTTGCTTGCAAGACTTCCAGGAGACAGCACCACCTCCAAGAGTGAACACATATCCACTTGTGG
>CM014273.1:45296565-45311447 GCA_004135705.1 Alloteropsis semialata
CGGGCCAAAGTCTAAATGAGCGATCTCATCCTCCGGAATAATGTAATAATCCGAAGATAGGTGCACCACATTAGCATCAACATTCATATGTTCAGGTGACGATCCATAATCAACTAGCTGCTCATCGTCCACATTCTGGGAATCCGATGACAACTTCTGATCAAACGCAGGAGTGACAGAAATTTCAGAAGCAATTCGAGATGAACCTGGAGCAGCAGTGGACGGCGAAGGGGGTAGAACCGGTTCCACCGGTTTGGAATCCAGTTCCACAGGATTTTGCTCTGGAGCTTCGGTCTTCTTCCACGCCTTGCCCGGAGGAATCATAGGCCTGTACTTGTTGAAGTGCTCCTCCCTCTGCTTCTCCAGTGCCTTCTCTTTCTGGTCCTGAAAGCGAAGCCGCTGCAACTTCCTCTTTTGTGTGCGTGTCAAACCTGGAGGACACCATCTAGGCATAAGGTATTTAGTTTTATCAATTTCAACCTTCTTACCCATATCAGGCTCTGCAGCAATGTTCTCCTGGACTGATGACTTGACTTCATCACCAATTATCATAGGCACCTTGTCACCGTCCTTCAAATTTACTTGGAAGTCACCAATCTGAATGATATCAGCAGCAGTAGTTCTCTCCTGGTCGACCTCCATCTTCTGGACAACTTCCTCCATCTTCTTAGGCTGATAAACTTGCTTTGAAGGAGAAGGCTGTCTTTTCTAGGGAAACCGGTTCCACCGGTTTTGGGAACCGGTTCCACCGGTTTGAGGTGGCACATCCCAACCTGATCGACGAGGAGCCGAACGGTTATCTACCAACCTCTCATGCGCTGGAACTCTATTATTACCCCATCCTGGATGAAAAGGAGGATGTTGCATAGGGTAATAAGGCACATTCATCCCGTTGTGATCCCATGCCGTGTATTGATAATTATAATATGGAGGCATCCATGGCATGTTCTGATATTGGTTATGTTGGGAATAGGAACCTGCGCTATCACCATTCCATCTGTTATTCGCCCTTGGAGGCGAATTTGGCTTCTCTTGACGCATGGGTGACCTTTTCCTCTTTTTTGCCGGCCAATCCTCATCAACTGGCCTTTGATTAGCATATTTGGAAAACAACTGGTCATAGGTCACTTTTGGCTTTGCAACTTTGCCCTGATCCTTGGCCACATTGACTTTCCAGGTTCCAATCCAGAGACGCTTAGGCTTCAACATTTTCTGGCGCCCCTGAGTAGAACCGGTGGAACCGGTTTCTGGAACCAGTGGAACCGGTTTGTCCTGTACAGGCTCAAACGGTCTTTTTGATGATCCTTGCCCCCCGAGATCCGCGACTCTTGCAGTAATTTTGAAAGTCCTGCCATTGGGGGTCTTCTCACACACCACTTCCCTGATGATTGATTTTCCTTTCAGATTTTCAGGTTTTGGCTTCTCATCACCCACAACAATATTTTTTCCTTTAGTTGATTCGACTTGATGCGGCCGAATCAGAACTTTAGGAGCTTGCATCTCAAGGGTATGGACAGGGAAAGGCTCATTATCCACCTGCATCTCATGTAGTGTCAAACGTCCTTCATTCAAGGTCGATTGCACCTGTCGACGAAAAACATTGCAATCATTAGTAGCATGCGAAAAAGAGTTATGCAACTTGCAATATGCCCGCCTTTTGAGTTCTTCAAGTGGAGAAATAGTATGAGACATTTTAATGTTTCCATTCTTTAACAATTCATCAAAAATACGATCACACTTGGAAACATCAAAAGTAAATCGCACTTCTTCTTTCCGATTCTTTTGAATTGGCTTAAGAGATGGACAAGTGTACGATTTATTCTTAGAAGGCCATACAAGTTCAGCAACATACACATCTTCCTCATCGTCCGAACTACTAGAATCATAAGTAACAACATGAACATTAGAACGATGGGTCTTATACGTATCTTTGCTATTTTTAATTCTGTTTTCAGTAGCTAAAGCTCTTACTTGCACTTGATTAACCGAAAAGTGTTCAAAGCCTTCTATCTTCTCTTTAATAGAGGATCTTAAACCATTAAAAGCAACATCAGCAAGATCCCTTTCAGAAAGTGATAAATTAAAACATTGGTTTCTGGTTTCTTTGAATCGTTTAAAATAATCAACAACAGATTTATCCCTTTGTTGCTTAACCGATGTCAAATCTGTCAATTTCAATTGAGTACTCCCACTATAAAAATGATCATGAAACTTTTGCTCTAATTGATTCCATGAATTAATTGAGCCAGGAGTTAATGAAGAAAACCAAGAAAAAGCAGTTCCAGTTAAAGACAATGAAAACAAGCGAACTTTTAAAGCATCATTGGAACTAGCTTCTCCTAGTTGAGCAATATATTGGCTAATGTGTTCCCAAGTGGTCTTACTATCATCACCATTAAATTTAACAAAATCGGGAACACGCCAATTATTGGGGTAAGCTACAGCATCAAAATTAGCAGAATAAGGTTTTTGATATAATCTAGAATTACCCATATCAATGCCAAGCTTATCCTACATCATAGTTGCTAACTCGTCCTTCATTTTATAAAATTCAGCATATAAATTTGAACGAGCTAGATCAGATTGCCCTGTGGCTGTACTTTGAACTGGAGCAACATGAGGCATGCTAGTAGAACTTTGCCGCAAATATTGGTCATATACATCATTAGGAATCCCGCTAGAACTAGTGTTTTGATTAGGTATGGGGGGTGATGTATAAGCACGTGTTTTAATATAAGCAGATCCATTAGCCACCTCTGGATTTCGGCTAGGGACTACCGAAAGAGAGGGTGTAGTGTGCGGTACAAGCTGCTGTGTAGCCTGAGTAGCAGAACCGGTTCCACCGGTTTCTGGAACCGGTAAAACCGGTTTCGCCGGGGCTGGCGAAACATGTGTAGGCGGCGGTACCTGTCCTGGATAAAAATTAGCCGGCATACCATATAAAGGGTTTTCAGATATTTTTCCTGGTGTAGCCGACACACTAGCATGCATATTCTCATGTTGTATAGGTTGCATGTTTTGTGAATAGTAAGACGATTCTAACAACCTATCTTTTTCAATTTTATCTATCCTGTCCATAAGAGTGCTTACTACTTCATCGGTATGTAAAAGCGCAGCACCAAGATCATTATCAGGATTAGAAGTAGAAGGTTCAAGTGGATGTGCAGTTACCGGAGGGATTTCTTCCACCTTTTGATCCTTCATCATGAACGCCGGCATCATGAAGTCTTGAGTCCTTGTCACCTTGCCGTGGCGATCCTTCTTGAGCCCCATCAAGAATTGAGTCTTGAAGAATTCTTGGGCCGCTTCAAACTTCAGGCGTTCCTCCTCGCTGATCTCCTCCATGGAGGGAACAACGATGTTATCCTTGTCCAAATCTGAGATAGATCCCATCTGGCTAGGGTTTGATAAATCGGTTATTAAAACCAAGATTTCCAAAGTCCCCAGCGGAGTCGCCAAAAATGTGTTGACGCCTTTCGCGGTCAACACACCGATTTTGCGCTAGAACGCGCGGATCCGCAACGGATCGACCAACTGCAGCAGACCCAGGCGAAACCGGTGGAACCGGTTTGTAGATCCGGTGGAACCGGTTC
The DNA here is from genome assembly GCA_004135705.1 of Alloteropsis semialata. NCBI lineage: Eukaryota > Viridiplantae > Streptophyta > Magnoliopsida > Poales > Poaceae > Alloteropsis > Alloteropsis semialata. The sequence goes on from CM014273.1 coordinate 45,300,159, forward strand.
TATGGGGGCTGCTGCGTAGACCTAAGATCGCCGGCCCGGGAGGGACCCCGTCAGGGCAGGCGCGCCTAGGGTTTCTCTGAGATCGGCAGGCCACTCAGAGAGCCGTCAAACGTCGTAGAGATGAAGAACGAACAGAATTAGGGTTGGAAAAGCTAGGGTTTGGAGATGACAAAAAAGTAAAGGTAATAAATGTTTTGATCGATTGGATAAGCCTCAATCGGCCGTGACCCTTCATATTTATAGGGTGGGGAGGTCGTACCCCGCAAGGAAAGTCCTATTACAACTCGGATCTACAAAAGAGTCCAAAACTACTAGGATTCGGGGAAAACCGGTTCCTAAACCGGTTCCACCGGTTTGCTCTGTCAGACGAGCAATAGTGAACAAACCGGTTCCACCGGTTTGAGAATCCGGTTCCACCGGTTCTTCCTGCCTTGCTGTCCTTGTGCCAATTTTGATCGCCAACAGCAGCTCCACCATCTGCGCCCAGGACCACCCGTCGCTGCCCGATTCGAACTAGACGAGCGTGGCAGGGTCGCCACTATTGCTGTCAACCTGGAGCTCGACGATTACGTAGTCGCCTTCGTCGTTGTAGATGAGGCCGACGCTCCCGACGTTCGAGAGCACGGGGTCGTCCACGGTGCAGTCGGGGACGAGCTCGGCGGAGGCCGTGGTCAGGCCGTCGGCCGTGTGGAAGTGGCGCACCAGGGCGAGGTGGGTGTCCTGGGGGGTTGTCGCCTAAAGGACGTCCCGATGGAGGGCGCGACGGCGAAGTGGACGAGGAGGCAGAGGGGCGCGGCGGCGATGATGTAGGGGTGCTCGTCGGGGTGGGCGCGGGGGCCCGCGGCGAGGTTGGTGACCTGGGGCGGCAGCACGACGGGGAGGGTGACGTTGGGCGCGGCCGCGGCATGCTCAGCGCGGAAGATGCGGCCGAGGATCACCCACGGCACCATTGGGGCTTGGTGCGCTTCGCTTCCCGGCAGCGAGCGAGCAAGCGGGAGCCGCCGAGAGGGAGAGCGCGGTGTTGGGGGTGATTTGGTGCTGCCGTGTTGGGCTTGTCTGATTTGGGGGCAAATGCTAGGGTAAAGTAGTAATTTGAAGAAACGGGTGACGTGGTCGGGCTTCTTTGCTGCTTTGCCTCAACTGAATTTTGCAACCTCATGCAAACTCGGACAAATTTATAAGGGTTAATTTTATTTGTGCCACCGTTATTTCGTAAGTTCGGAGATATGCCATTAAAATTCATCTATTTAGAATCGTGCCATTACAATTTTTCCTCTCCTTCAATCATGCCATTTTGTACGTCTTTGATGCTTTTGGGCCCACATACAGACACATGTATTTCCATATAGACCAAAATGCCCTCACAGCAACTCTCTCTCCACTCACTGACAAATGGAGCCCACCCGTCATCTCTTTCCCTTTATTCTTCTTCGCCAAATCCCCGGTTTTGCTCCCTAGCCCTGTCCTGTGCGCCTCCCCTCCATGGCCGCTGGCGAGCGCCTCTCTCCATGGCCATCGGCGAGCACAACCCTTCCCCTCCAGGCTCGGGCTCGTCGTCACCGGTCGTGGGAGCTAAGGGGCTGGCCCGCAAAGAGCTGAAGGTTGGTCCCACTCCCACGTGCCCGCCGTGGCCGCCGCCGAGCTCCGGCCGGGCGTCGCTAGCCCGCCATGCCCCCCTCCCCCCCCTCGCCTAGTCCCACCACCACGAATCAAGGCCCATGGCCGTCGCCGAGCTCCAGCAGGGCTTCGCTCGCCCACCATGGATGCCGCCGCCTCCGAGCCCCCACCCCACCTTGCGCGCCCGCCGTGGNGAGCCCCCTTGCCCAGCCAAGGCCGCCCCCGTCAAGCCTCTCCTGCTGCTGCTGCCTCGCCATGGCCGTCGCCGCTACGCTCGAGCCCAGCCTCGTGCGACCGTCAAGCCTGCCGCCGCCGTCGATCCCACCTGCCCAGCCATGGTCGCCGGCTCGCCGCCGTCAAGCCTCTCCTGCTGATTCGGCACGAGTCAGTGAGCTAGCACCTTGAGATCCCCATGGCGATGGATTCGGCGTCGGAGGATGGAAGAGGAAAGATAAGAGAAGATGCGGGGGGGCCACTAGTCAGTGAGGGGAGAGAGAGACTTGAAGCGAGAGGATTTTGGTCCATACTAAAATACAGATGTCTGCATGTGGGCCGAAGAGCATCATAAAATTAACCCAATTTATAAGCCGTTGACCAAGGTCTCGATTAGGAGGAAAACAAACTCGTTCGGGTACCGGATCATGGGCATCATTCAGTGTACTGCATTGAGAATTGAGATTGAATGTCAGGTTCAGACTAACTTCAGTGAGCTTAACTTCACCATTAGGTTGAGATGTATGTCAGCGTACAATATTAGGTTGAAATGTATGTTAAAATCTCTGCAAGAACGAAAACGATGTTGATATTGGAGGAACAATGATTAATCCTAGAGCCTGCAACCTTGAATGAAGCATCAAGTGAAGTAGTAGAATGAAGAATGCAGATTGAGCCACATCACTCATGTATAAGTGGCTTGCTGCTTTGATATTTTCACTGAAATCTCTAATGCCAAACAAGTTTGATGGGATAATGTTGCCTCAAAAACATTGAGGACACATGTGTAGGCCAACATTATCCATCCAGAAGGACACCTATTAGGTTTGTGCCAGTACAAAACAATAGGAAAGAAGGAAGAAACAGAGTGCCAGAATTCAAGAGAATAGTATTCTAGGGAGAAAAGAAAAGAATTCAGAGAACAGTAAAAAACAAAGACTGCACAGATTAAAATGCAATCAGAATGTTGCCATGGATACATTCCATTGATCACATTATGAGTTAAACTATATATACATCTCGATGAAAGCATGTACAGAACTACCAAACTTGGAGCAAGTAATTCATCCTTTGGGAGCAAGTAATTTCTGTCACTGACAAGAAGGAAAAACGATCTAATCTTGGTGCTCCTAATTTCTGTAAGACGCCAAGAGTAAAAGATGAACTAAATCTCATTCTATGTGCCCCACCTTTGACAAAGCATTCAACAGGACACAACTTTGAGAAACTTGATGACCTGCACAAGACAAGGAGAGTTCTTAATTAGGCAGAAGGAGACTATTATTAGCAGCCGAAAGAAATTGATTCAGAGTGGTGTTTACAAAACAGAAATAAGCTCACCTAGGGAAAATTTAGCTGTCAACCTCGCTTTATATCCCTCATGTCAGTTACTTGCGTTTAGAGTTGTAGATGGTTATGCGGCCCCAGGCTCTTGGTTATATGTATATCAGCCTGCAAAATTGAGAACTTAAGAGAAGCAATACTACCCAGACATAGGTAATGTTGAGTTATGTTCCAAATTCACAGATAAAAGGCTAACTTCTGACGGAGCGTAGCGGAGGCCCGTCGCCGGAGGCTTGGGCCGGAGCGTAGCGGCTTACAAGAATATGGATCGAACTCACTGGTGGAAACCCTAACACAGGGTATATAAGATGTAACCTGACTCTCGACATAGTAAAGTTCTTGCTGGCTGGCGCCCGTGGTTTTTCCCTTCCGCATTAGTTGGGTTTTCCACGTTAAATCTCGTGTCCCCTTTGCGGTTTGATTTGCTTGTTCCATCGATTTCTTCGCCATCATTTATAACAAGTGGTATCAGAGCTGGTGTTTCAGATTACGGTTCCACGATGTCGTCGTCGATGAAGTATGATCTACCGCTGTTGGATCGCAATACGAGGTTCTCGCTGTGGCAAGTCAAGATGCGGGCTGTTCTGGCGCAAACTCATGACCTAGATGAGGCGCTGGAAAACTTCGGGAAGAAGTCGGTCAAGGATTTGACCGATGAGGAGAAGCGCAAGGATCGTAAGGCTCTGTCCCTAATTTAGCTTCATCTATCTAATGATATCTTGCAAGAAGTGCTGCAGGAAAAGACTGCTGCATCACTGTGGCTCAAACTGGAATCGATCTGCATGTCGAACGATCTTACCAGTAAGATGCATATGAAGATGAAGTTGTTCACTCTTAAGATGGAGGAGGGTGGTTCGGTGTTGAACCACATATCTGTTTTCAAGGAGATCGTTGCCGACCTAGTGTCGATGGAGGTGGAGTATGATGATGAGGATTTAGGCCTATTACTATTATGCTCTCTGCCCAGTTCGTTTGCTGGTTTTCGTGACACCATACTTCTAAGCCGTGATGAACTAACCGTTTCGGATGTTTATGAGGCACTCCAATCCAGGGAGAAGATGAGAGGCATGGTGCACTCTGATGGGTCGTCCTCCAAGGGCGATGCATTGCATGTGAGAGGCAGAACCGAGCAGAGGTCCTCCAATGATAGCTACGATCGTTCCAAGAACCAAGAAAGCAGAGGCCGTTCAAAGTCCAAAACGCCCAAGAAGTTCTGTAAGCATTGTAAGAAGAAAACTCATTTTATTGAGGATTGTTTCAAGCTTAAGAACAAGGAGGCGAATAAAAATTCAGATGGTAAGGTATCTGTTGCTTCTGGTGCTACTTCGGATTCAGGAGATTGTCTGGCTGTTCTTGCTGGTTGTGTTACGGGTCATGATGAATGGATACTTGATTCTGCATGTTCATTTCATATATGCACTAACAGAGATTGGTTTAGTTCCTATGAACCTATGCAGAAGGGAGATGTGGTGCGTATGGGAGACGATAACCCGTGTGAGATTGTGGGCATCGGCTCTGTTCAGATCAAGGCTCATGATGGCATGACACGTACACTGCAAAATGTAAGGCACATACCAGCGATGACCAGAAATCTTATATCGATCAGCACTCTTGATGCAGAAGGTTTTAAATACTCCGGCTCTAATGGAGTATTGAAGGTATCAAAAGGTTCTCTTGTCTGTTTAGTTGGTGATATGAATTCTGCTAAGTTATATGTCCTTAGAGGAAGTACTTTACATGGTTCTGTTTCCGCTGCTGCTGCTGTTACTAATGCTGAACCTAGTAAGACTAACCTTTGGCATATGCGTCTTGGACATATGAGTGAACTTGGTATGGCAGAATTGATGAAAAGGAAGTTGCTGGATGGTTGTACTTTAAGTAGCAGGAAGTTCTGCGAGCATTGTATTTTTGGGAAGCATAAGAGGGTAAAATTCAATACCTCAGTTCATACCACCAAAGGTACTCTTGATTATGTACATGCTGACTTATGGGGTCCTTCTCGTAAGCCTTCTCTTGGTGGTGCTCGTTATATGCTTACCATTATTGATGATTACTCTAGAAAAGTATGGCCTTACTTTCTGAAAACTAAAGATGATACTTTTGCTGCATTTAAAGATTGGAAAGTGATGATAGAAAGGCAAACTGAAAAGAAGGTGAAGGTGCTTCGTACTGACAATGGTGGAGAATTTTGTTCTGCTGTTTTTAATAATTATTGCAGGCAAGAAGGCATTGTCAGGCATCACACCATACCGTATACTCCACAGCAAAACGGTGTGGCTGAGCGCATGAACAGAACCATCATCTCCAAGGCTCGTTGTATGCTGTCCAATGCGCGTATGAGCATGCGTTTTTGGGCTGAAGCTGCTAACACCGCATGCTACTTGATAAACAGGTCGCCTTCTATCCCACTTGATAAGAAAACTCCTGTTGAGGTATGGTCTGGTACACCTGCTGATTATTCACAGTTGAAAGTTTTTGGCTGCACTGCTTATGCTCATGTTGATAATGGAAAATTAGAGCCTAGAGCTATTAAATGTCTTTTTCTTGGTTATGGTTCGGGAGTCAAAGGATATAAGTTGTGGAATCCCGAAACAGGAAAGACTTTCATGAGCAGGAGTGTTGTTTTCAATGAATCTGTGATGTTTACTGACAGCTCGTCCTCAGATTGTGTACCAGATAATGTTGATAAAGAGATACAGCATATCAGTGTGCAGGTGGAGCATGTTGATGATGTGCAGGAGGAGCAGCATGTACATGGTGATGGTGGCGTGCAGGTGGAGCCACCAGTTGATGATCAGGAAATTGATGTTGTGGATGATGAGGCTCATGATGATGATGTTCAGCACTTACCTCCTATTTTGCAGCCAGAGGAGGATGTTCCTATTGCTCATCGCAGACCAAAGAGGGGTTGTGGACCTAGACCCCGTCTTATTGAAGAATGTAATATGATTCATTATGCCTTGAGTTGTGCTGAACAGGTGGATAGCGGCTATGAGCCTGCAACATACTCTGAAGCCATTGCCTGTGTTGATCGCGAGAAGTGGATTGCAGCTATGCAGGATGAGATGCAGTCTCTCGAGAAGAACTGCACATGGGAGGTTGTGCCCTTGCCAAAGGGGAAGAAGCCTGTTCGCTGCAAGTGGATCTACAAGAGAAAGGAGGGTTTATCTCCTAGCGAGCCTCCAAAGTTTAAGGGAAGGTTAGTGGCAAAAGGTTTCAGTCAAATTCCTAGTGTTGATTATACTGATGTGTTCTCTCCGGTTGTAAAGCATAGCTCAATTCGCACATTTCTTAGTATTGTTGCTTCACATGATCTTGAGCTTGAGCAGTTAGATGTGAAAACTGCATTCTTACATGGAGAGCTTGAAGAGGAAATTTACATGGACCAGCCTGAAGGGTTCATAGTGCCTGGCAAGGAGAATTATGTTTGCAAGTTGAAAAGGTCCTTGTATGGTTTGAAACAGTCCCCTCGTCAGTGGTATAAAAGGTTTGATTCATTTATGTTGTCACATGGTTTTAAGAGGTCAAAATATGATAGCTGTGTTTACATGAAGCATGTTAATGGATCACCTATATACTTGCTGTTATTTGTTGATGACATGTTGATTGCTGCCAAGAGCAGGAAAGATATCACTACATTGAAGAAATTGTTGAGTAGTGAGTTCGACATGAAGGATCTTGGTGCTGCTAAGAAAATTCTAGGTATGGAAATTACTAGAGACAGAAAATCTGGTTCATTGTTTCTTAGTCAGCATAGTTACATTGAGAAGGTTCTTCATCGTTTCAGCATGTATGATGCAAAGCCTGTTAGTACTCCTATTGCACCGCATTTTAAATTGTCAGATAAGCAGTGTGCTAGTTCAGATGAGGATATCGAGTACATGTCAAAGGTTCCTTATTCCAGTGCTGTTGGTTCTTTGATGTATGCTATGGTTTGCTCTCGTCCGGATTTATCTTATGCTATGAGTTTGGTTAGCAGATATATGTCTAATCCTGGTAAAGAACACTGGAGGGCAGTTCAGTGGATTTTCAGATATCTCAGAGGGACGGCAGATTATTGTTTGAAGTTTGGCAGAACTGAAAAGGGACTTATTGGTTATGTTGACTCAGATTATGCTGGTGATTTGGATAAGCGAAGGTCTCTCACAGGTTATGTGTTCACTGTTGGCAGTTGTGCTGTGAGTTGGAAGGCTGTGTTGCAGCCTGTCGTTGCTTTATCTACCACTGAGGCGGAGTATATGGCTATTGCTGAAGCTACCAAGGAGTTGATTTGGTTGAAAGGATTGTTTGCAGAGCTTTGTGGAGTTGAATCTTGCATTAACCTATTTTCTGACAGTCAGAGTGCTATTTGTCTCACCAAAGATCAGGTGTTTCATGAGAGGACAAAGCACATTGAGGTCAAGTACCATTATGTTCGTGATGAGATCGAAAAGGGTAAGATGAAGGTATGCAAGATTAGTACTCATGATAATCCTGCTGATATGTTGACAAAGCCTGTTCCCGTTGCTAAGTTTGAGCTTTGCTCAAGCTTAGTTGGCTTGATGGATTAGCCCAAGAGGCTGTTTGGCGCCAGAAGTATTTTGTTTCTTTGATGTGTTCAGGATGAAGGTGTTGATTTATGCTCGTGTCCCCTTTGAGCATTGGTTGGGTTTTCCACGTTAAATCTCGTGTCCCCTTTGCGGTTTGATTTGCTTGTTCCATCGATTTCTTCGCCATCATTTATAACAGGTAACCCGATGATGTAAAAAATGAGAAACCAAAGTAAGAACACAGTGCTTACAAAGAATAAAGTTAAATGCAACAGGAGATTGACATGCAACTCTGCTTTGACAAGAATGGCAATTGCAATTTCTGTTTGGATGCCCCTATGCAATCTCAGGCAAACTCAAACAAATTGAAAATTCACCTGACAGTCCTATGGTAAGCGACTGCTCATGGTCACTACACCATAAAAACAGGGCATGCAGTGCGAAGTACTGGAAATACAAACACTACATATTTGCAGAACGATATGCAGATAGATCCATCACATAAACCGCTCTTGAAATCAGAATTCAGTCACAGCTAAGCACATTTACATGACAAACTTACTGCTCCGAGGAAGCTTCCTAAAACCGGGCATGCGGTGCATTAGGATGAAATTGAACAAGCAAACAAAGCATATCAGCTTTGCTGAAATCTTACATGCGGCGGCTTGGGCAACCATGGGTGGCAGGACCCTGTTAGGGTTCGAGTGAATCGGAGAAGGAGAAGATCAGAGAAGGGGAACGGAGCCGGAGAAGATGGGCGAGGATAGCTTGTTTCCGAAGAGAAACAGTGTTCCGATTACAATTGTTATCCTCTCTCTCTCTCTCTCTCTCGTCTCCTTTATACATCAGGAGCTCACAGATCACACGCTAAGCACAAACCCAATCTGGGCCGGCAAACCTCACACTAGGCTTCCTGGGCCGGATACTGGTGCGGCATGTTTGCTGGACGCCTTCACGCCTTGTAGCAGCAGAGTCTTCAGTAACGGCTGTAACACCCCCTCCTCCTTTAGTATCTGCTTGACCCCAAGCAGAGGCAAACGAAAATCGCTGTTGCAGAGCTTCCTGATCCTCCCAAGTAGCTAATGATGGGGTTGAACCAGACCATTTGACCAACACTTGATGAACAGCAGCAACTCCCCTTGAAGAAATACGATGATCCAGTACTGCCTCTGGAACTTGCAAAGACAGGTCAGAATCAGGCAATGAGGTAGTTACCTGATGAGATGGATGAACCACCGATTTCAGCTGGGAAACATGAAACGTCGGATGAACAGCAGCATGGGCAGGCAGGTCCAGAGTATAAGCAACCTCACCGACTTTGGACACTATACGAAAGGGCCCAAAATATTTGAATGCAAGTTTCTAATTGGCGCGAGGAGCAAGTGAAGATTGGACATACGGTTGGAGCTTGACAAACACCCAATCTCCCACTGAAAACTGACGTTTAGAGCGCTTCTTGTCAGCTTGGCATTTCATGCGCAGCTGGGCATGATGCAAATGCTGCTTAATAAGTTGATTCATCATAGCACGACTCTGAATCCACTCATTCAATTCCACACCGGCAGCAACCACTGAAGAGTCAATACCCAAGAATTGGGGAGTGTAACCATACAGGGCCTCAAAAGGGGAACGATCAATAGCAGAATGAAGACTATTGTTGTACCAAAATTCAGCTAGACTAATCCAGTCCATCCATTTGGTAGGGCAGGCGTGGAGAAAACACCTCAGGAAGGTTTTCATGCATAGGTTGATGCGCTCAGTTTGGCCGTCAGTTGGCGGATGATAACTTGAACTCATCCGTAATTGCACACCAGCCAATTTGAAAAGTTCCTGCCAGAATGCAGCAGTGAACACGCGGTCCCGATCTGAGACGATGGAAGAAGGTAACCCATGCAGACGGTACACATGATCAAAGAACACTTTAGCAACTCCAGCAGAAGTAAATGGATGGCTGAGAGGCAAGAAATGGCCATATTTGGTAAATTTGTCAACCACAACCAAAATGCAGTTCTTGTTGTGAGAACGAGGCAACCCTTCCACAAAATCAAGAGAGACTATATCCCAAGCTGAAGAAGGCACAGGCAATGGCTGAAGGAGACCGAGGTACTTACAGCGCTCTGGTTTAGCCTGTTGGCAAATCAGACAAGAGGACACCCAAGCCTGCACCTCTTTCTTCATGGATTTCCAAGCAAACAGCTGCTTAATTCTCATGTAAGTGACAGGAAATCCAGAATGTCCCCCCACTGGAGAATCATGCAAAGCCTTGATGATCTGATGTTGCAGGGCAGTATTGGAACCAAGCCAGATTTTATGTTTGAATCTGATGATACCAGACTGCCAGGAGAAATTGGGAATAGATGTTGGTGCCACAGCAAGCTTAGAAAGTAATTCCTGAGCTGAAGGATCATCAGAATACCCATCAATAATGGCAGTGGTCCAAGAAGGCATACACTCAGAAATAGCCAAAGCATGTAATTGCACATGAGATCTTCTAGAAAGGGCATCAGCGACCCTATTTTCAGTTCCTTGCTTATAGATGATCTTGTATTGCAGACCCAATAATTTGGTGAAAACTTTTTGTTACCAAGTGGTATTAAGCCTCTGATCAGACAGGTGGATCAAACTGCACTGATCAGTGAATATAGAAAATTCTGCATGTTGTAAATATGGTCTCCAGTGCTCCACAGCCAACAAGATTGCCAAATACTCTTTCTCATAGGTGGACAGTCCCATAGTTTTAGGTCCAAGTGGTTTGCTGATGAAAGCTAATGGGTGTCCAGCCTGGGTGAGGACAGCTCCAATTCCAGTTGCACTAGCGTCCGTTTCAATAGCAAACGGTTTGGAAAAATCCGGCATAGCAAGGACAGGGGCAGAACTCAAAGCATACTTCAAAGCTTGGAAGGCAGCTTGGTGATCAGGTGTCCAAACAAACAATGAATTCTTCTTGAGCAAGGAGGTCAGGGGTTTGGCTATGACAGCAAAGTGGCGGACAAATTTTCTATAATATCCTGCAAGCCCGAGGAAGCTTCTCAATTCTTTTATAGATTGGGGAGCTGGCCAAGAAGTAATTGCTTCGAGTTTGCTGGTATCAGTAGCCACACCAGACTCGCTGATGACATGTCCCAGATAATGAATTTGCCGCTGTGCAAATGAACATTTACTGAGCTTCACCTGCCAATGGTCCTTAGCCAACAACTCAAAGACCGCTCTTAAGTGACCGAGGTGATCATCAAAACTCTTGCTTTGGACTAAGATGTCATCAAAGAAAACGAGCACACACTTCCGAAGTAGAGGGTGAAGAGTGCAGTTCATGGCCCCTTGGAAAGTACCAGGCGTCCCACACAAACCAAAAGCCATAACCCGAAATTCAAAATGGCCAAAATGAGTTTGAAAAGCCGTTTTGAACTCCTCTACGTCCTTTAGTCGCACCTGGTGATACCCCGCAGCCAAATCCAGAGTAGAAAACCAGGATGCTTGACCCAACTCATCCATTAATTCATCAAAGACTGGAATAGGGTATTTGCTTTTCTCAGTTACTGCATTAAGGTACCTGTAGTAAACACAGAAACGCCAGGACCCATCTTTC
>CM014273.1:45312447-45369360 GCA_004135705.1 Alloteropsis semialata
GGCTAGCCCTAAAAAGAACTCGGATAGGCCGCTGGGCGCTATCCTAAACAACCCGGATACGCTCCTGTATCACTAGCTACGCTCACAATGCTCTGCGCTTGAAGAAGGAGAAGAGGGAGCAAAGCACTCACACTCGCTGGAATGTGGTTCGGCTGAACTGACTGAGCTCGCCTTTTCCATTGCATTGCTAGGAAATATATACACAAGTCCTAGCTACCAACTACCTACTCCTATCTACTCTGAAAGTACTATAGTACAACTGCTGCCATGCTTGGCACTGTGCTATCTACTATGTACTTCTACCAACTATGTACAGGACAGAGCAGTCACCAACCGGTTGACTTGCGCCTGTGCAGTACAGGGGAGCATAGAGCAGCAGTAGATTAGGTTCAACAGCTCTCCTCTCGCTGCGTGCCTCCACTTCCCGTGCGCGCTCTCCTTCCCGGCTTCCGCTCGCCGGCTGCCGCTGGACGAACGGACCAAGCCCCATTGGAGGCGCAGTGGGTGATCCTCGGCCGCATCGTCCGCGTCGGCCCCGGCCCAGGCGACGCGGTCCTGGTGGCGGGCGCGGAGGCGCAGGAGCAGCACGCCGACGCCGTGGCCGAGGCCGCGCCCGACTTCACCCTCCATGTCGCGCTGCCGCAACGGGTCGCCATCCTCGCCGCGGGGCGCGGAGCCCATCCCGACCGCGAGAACCCCGACGAGTACCCCTACATCGTCGCCGCGGGGCCCCTCTGCCTCCTCGCGCACTTCTCCGCCACGCCCTTCAACGGCACGCACCTCAGCGGGCCCCCCTACTTCAGCCGCCTCGTCGTGGCGCGCGACTTCCGCACGGCCGACGGCTGCACGACGGCCACCGCCGAGCACGTCCGCGACCGCAGCGGCCACGACCCCATCCTCTGCAACGTCGGGAACGTCGCGCTCGCCGCCAACGACAGCGGCGACTACGTGGTCGCCGAGCTCCAGCCCGAGAGGGGCAGCGACCGCGCCACGGTCGTCTACCTCCGGTCGAGCGGCCCCGACCGCGACGTGTGGAAAGCGAGGCGCGTGGCGTACCCTCTGGCGGCGGAGGACCGGGAGTGGCTCGCCCACGGCACGGTCTACGTCGACGCCAGGTTCTGGTGGTTCGACCTCTCGTGGGGGATCCTCAGCTACGGCGCCTATCTCGCGGAGCCCGCTTTGCTCTTCCACGACCTCCCGGGTGACCGTCGTCTCCACGAGGCGCCGCCACACATCCACGACAAGCGCTGCGTCACGGCGAGCCGGAACAAGCTGCGCTACGTGGAGATCATCACCGAGGGCGAGGCAGCGACAGTGTCCATGTGGACGCGGCGGCGCGTTCAGGGTGGTGGGTGGCAGTGGCGCGACAAGTACGGGGTGAACTTCGACGAGATCTGGGACGACGATAGCTACGTCGACGCCGGGCTGCCGCGGAACGTCGTCCCCACGCTCGCGGCCGTGTGCCCGTCGAACCCCAACTTGGTCTACTTCGCCCTGGAGCAGCGCCTCTTCGGCGTCAACGTGCCCGAGCACAAGGTCGTGCACAACGAGCCCTATGAGCTGGTGAACGTACCACCAGGGCCGCCGTCGCCGACCTCCAGCCGCTACGTCCTCCCTTGGGTCCTGCCACCCGAGGTTGCCCCAGGCGCCGCAGGTAACACATGCCTGCATTTGATTTCAGCAAAATCTGATGTTCCTGTTTGATTTCATCCTGTGTGCAGTAGTGTACTGACTTGGCATTGCGATAGCATACACTTCCTATTGATATGCAACCAAGTTTAGTTTGTGTTCCTTGTACTTCAAAGTACTATATCCCGGTTTTAGGAAGTTTCCTCGGAGCAGGAAATTTGTCGTGTAAATGTGCTTAGCTTTGACAGAATTCTGATTTCAAGAGTGCTTCATATAATGGATCTATCTGCATATTGTTCGGCAAATATTTAGTGTTCGTATTCCCAATACTTTGCACCGCATGCCCTGTTTTTATGGTGTAGTCCATGGCCATGAGCAGTCACCAAATATCTCCCAGGGTGCCTTTTAAATTTATTTCAGTTTGCCTGAGATTGCATAGGGGTATCACAATTTGCCATTCTTGTCATAGCAGAGTTACATGTCAATCTCCAGTAGCATTTAACTTTGTTCTTTGTGATCACTGTGTTCTTACTTTTTTTTTAGAGCACTGTGTTCTTACTTTGGTCTGTCATTTGTGATATTTTGCATTCAGAATTTCGAATACCTTTGTCTGAACAGCATTGCTTGTCTTAAGCTTTCAATTTTGCAGGCTGATATCCATATAACCAAGAACCTGCGGTCACATAACCATCTACAACTCCAAACGCATGTAACTAACATGAGGTTTATAAAGCAAGGTTTACAGCTAAAATTTCCCTAGGTGAGCTTATTTCTGTTTTGTAAGCACCACTCTCTGCATTAAATTCTACCGGCTGGTAAAAGTAGTCTCCTTCTGTCTACAATTAAGAACTCTCCTTCCCTTGTGCAGGCCATGAAGTTGCTCAAAATTTGTGTCCTGTTGATTGTTGAATGCTTTGTCAAAGGTGGGGTTACATATAGAATGACATTTAGATCATCTTTACTCTTGGTCTCAGACCGATTCTGATAGCACCAAGATTAGATCGTTATCCTTCTGATCAGTGACAGAAATTACTCTCTCTCCCTCAAAGGATGAGTTCTTGAACAGATGTTGCTCCAAGTTTGTTAGTTCTGTACATGCTATCTTCGAGATGTATGTTCGGTTTAACTCGCATTGTGATGACTGGAATTGTATGCGTGGTAACATCCTGATTTCCTTAATCTGCACAATCCTTTTTTACTGCTCTCTTGAATTCATTTTTGTTTTCTAGAATACTGTTCTCTTGAATTCTGGCACTCTGTTTCTTCCTTCTTTCCTACTGTTTTGTACTGCCACAAATGTAACAGGTGTCCTTCTCGAAGGATAATTTTGGCTTGCATATGTGCCCCTCGATGTTTTTGAGGCGAGATTCTTCTATCAAAAACTTGTTTGGCATTGGAGATTTCAGTGAAAATCTCAAAGCTGCAAGCAATTTATAGTTTTATACATGAGTGATGTGGCTCGATTTGCATTCTTCATACTACTACACTTGATGCTTCAAGGTTGTAGGCACTAGGATTGATCAATGTTCCTCCAATATCGATATCTTTTACGTTCTTGCAGAGAATTTGACGTACCTGCATCTCAACCTAATATTGTTTCACAATGTCATGGTGAAGTTAAGCCAACCGAACCTGAGATTCAGTCTCAATGCAATACGCTGAATTTATGCTGAATGATTTGAAGAGCGTTGGGACTGGGTCCATTATGATGGAATCTTCTTTTGCAAAACAAATCCCATCACGCTTCTTTTGCAACATTTTGATTTCTTTAACCTGGAGATCTTTTTGTGTTCTCTTACATTCTGATATTCAGTTCTCTTCTTTCTCCCCTGTTGTTTTCTACTGCCAAAAGTGCTGAAATCAGAATAGATGTCCTTCTTGAAGGATGGATGATGTTGCCTTGCAAATAATTGAACCTCAATAGTCTTGAAGGAACATTTTTCCATCAAACTTGGTTATATTCGGTAACTATCAAATTTTCACTTGTAGTTGTTGTATGACCATGGAATTAAAGGAATTTCAGGGGTAGACTGATTACCTAAAAATTAAGATTTTCCTTTGATACCTACAAAAAGGGGCCATTCTAACCAAGGATAATCTGTCGAGAAAAAATTGAAAGGGCAACCAAAAGTGTAGCTACTGTAATTGTAATGAAACAATTAAACACTTATTTTTTGATTGCCATCATGCTAAGGTAATCTGGAGGATTGTCCAAGTTGCTACTGGTTTAACCCCACCTAGATCAGTAACCCTACATGCTAGGGAATTGGCTTCAAAACTTTAATTATCAAGAGACCATTACTATTCTAACAAGGGCAGCGGCTCTATGTTGGACAATATGACGTTGTCGAAATGATATTATTTTTGATGACGTTAAACACTCGTCCTTTATGCGGGCTATTTTCGGGGGAACCTACTGGCTGCGATTCTGGTCACTCTTGCAGCATGAGGAGAAGACAAAGGATCTATTCGTGAAGGCGAGAACTTTTCTGGAGATGATAGCCTTAGATTTGTTTGCGAATCATGAATGGAAGCATAATAATAGACTTTGTCGGGCTTAATTTTGCTTTTTTGGTTCTCCTTTAAATCCAGCAATAAAGCTGGGGTACAATGTCGAGGCCGGAAAATTTTCATTATCTAAAGAGACCGGTACACTCTCACCGGTAGACTGAATGCATTTGCTTTTTTTTTTCTTTTGCCGGGAACATATATATTTGTTTTCTTGTACATCAAAACTGACTACATGTATATTCACTGTATATTATGTTTTCTCTCTTTCGAGGAGTACAATGGCATACAATCAAAATTTGCTTGAAAATACAGCCACGAAATGAACTTATCTACAGATCTTTCCAAGGGAACAATCCCAGTTGAAAATGATATGGAGTAGTGTCTTAGGGAAAGATCATAGAATGCAATTCAATGGTATGTAGCTCTCCATCAGATGGTTGTAATTTTAGTTACATTTCAGGATAGGTACTACGAATCAGTTGAAGTGCTATGATAACTTTTGAAACTAGTACTGTATCATTTCCAGAATTTTTGCAAACCAGTGCTTGATGCAAAAGAGTCAATAGGTTGTGGCAGAAAATACTAGTATACTGTATTTTGTTTCAGAAAAGAAGTAAAGTTTAATACCTTGAATATACAGAAAAGCAATCCAGTTTTCGTAATAACAATTACTTCACAAAAATATAAATATCATTGATTATCGTTTGGAACGAAACGTTGTCTTCGTTAAGAAGGCTGCTAATCAGTAATCACGTAACCCGTTTCTTTAAATTACCATCCTGCCCTTGCGGTGCCCCCAAATCACGCCGCCACCACCACCACGGCAGCACCAAATCACCCGTGCCCCACCGCTCTCCTTCTCGCTCGCTGCCGGAGCTAGGAAGCGAAGCGCGCACCAAGCTATCCCCAATGGCGACGCTGTGGGTGATCCTAGGCCGCGTCATCCGCGCGGAGAACGCCGCTGCCGTGGGCGTGCCCGATTTCACCCTCCCGGTCGCGGTGCCGCCCCGGGTCACCATCCTCGCCGCGGGCCGCGGCGCCCACCCGGACCCCAACCACCCCGACGAGCACCCCTACATCATCGCCGCTGGGCCTCTCTGCCTCCTCGCCCACTTCGCCGTCGCGCCCTCCATCGGTACGTCCTTCGGAGACAACCCCAGTGACACCCACCTCGTTCTGGTGCGCCACTTCCACACGGCCGATGGCCAAGACTGTTGGGAATAGTCCCATGTTGGTTGTGGGGAAGAGTCGAGCCAACTTAAATGTGAGGGGAGTCTCTCACCCCTTGGGCTAGCTTTTGGGGTGGAGCATGACTTTCTCCCGGTGTGGGCCGGTTGGACCAACTCTCCTAGTTTTTGGGCCGACAATTGGTATCAAAGCCGGGACCCACAATCTTTTGTGCTCGTGCATACTCGGGGTGGTGTAGGCCCGAACCCCAGTGGACCGCGGGTGTGAGGCCTGTGTGTGCCCGTGTGTGGGGCTGGTCAGTGCTGAGGGGCTAAGGGGACCCACAATCTCTTGTGCCCATGCATACTCGGGGTGGTGTACGCCCGAAGCCCAGTGGACCGCGGTGTGAGGCCTATGTGTGCCCGTGTGTGGGGCCAGTCAGTGCTGAGGGGCTAAGGGGCACCAATGTGTGACGGGGGAGATTGTTGGGAATAGTCCCACATTGATTGTTGGGGGGAGAGTCGAGCCAACTTAAAAGTGGGGGGAGTCCCTCACCCCATGGGCTAGCTTTTGAGGTGGAGCAAGACTTCCTCCTGGTGTGGGCTGGTTGGGCCGACTCATAGTTTTGGACTGACACAGACCACGGCCTGTGCTGAGGGGCATCCCCACCCCACAATTCGCCCCATCCTCTCCAACATCGGGAGTGCGCCTCCCGGATGGCCATGCTGTCGACGAGATGACGCCGCTCATGTTCAGGCCGCATCACGGTGAGCCAGAACCAGCTGCGGTACGTGGAGATCATCCGTGAGCGGCGACGACATCTACAACGAGGATCGGCCAGCGCTGCGGTACGTGGAAATCTAGCAGAAACAGCGACAGTGTCCATGTGGACGCGGATCAATGACGGTCCAGATCCTGATGGGTGGGAGTGGAGATCTAGCAGAAACAGCGACACAGATCCGGATGGGTGGGAGTGGAGATCTAGCAGAAACAGCGACAGTGTCCATGTGGACGCCAGATCCGGATGGGTGGAAGTGGAGATCTAGCAGAAACAGCGACAGTGTCCATGTGGATGCGGATCAATGACGGTCCAGATCCGGATGGGTGGGAGTGGCAGCATGGCGACAGTGTCCATGTGGACGCCAGATTCCATGTGGACGCCAGATCCGGATGGGTGGAAGTGGAGATCTAGCAGAAACAGCGACAGTGTCCATGTGGATGCGGATCAATGACGGTCCAGATCCGGATGGGTGGGAGTGGCAGCATGGCGACAGTGTCCATGTGGACGCCAGATCCGGATGGGTGGAAGTGGAGATCTAGCAGAAACAGCGACAGTGTCCATGTGGACGCGGATCAATGACGGTCCAGATCCGGATGGGTGGGAGTGGCAGCATGGCTACACGGAGAGCTTCGAGGAGATCTGGGACGACGACACCTACACGGCGACCGGGCTACCGTGGATCGCCCCCGCGATCGCCGTCGTGAGCCCCTTGAACCCCAACTTGGTCTACTTCACCCTGATGAAGAAGTACCTCCTGGGCGTCGATGTGCACCAGCGCAGGGTCGTGTAGCACGAGGCCTATTATGGGCTGGTGAACAATGCAAAGCTAGAGCCCGCAGGCCGCTACGTCCTCCCTTGGGTCTGTTACAGCCGTTACTGAAGACTCTGCTACTACAAGGCGTGAAGACGTCCAGCAAACAGGCCGCACCAGTATCCGGCCCATGAAGCCCAGCGTGAGGTTTGCCGGCCCAGATTGGGTTCGTGCTTAGCGTGTGATCTGTGAGCTCCTGATGTATAAAGGAGACGAGAGAGAGAGAGGATAACAATTGTAATCAGAACACTGTTTCTCTTCGAAAACAAGCTATCCTCGCCCATCTTCTCCGGCTCTGTTCCCCTTCTCTGATCTTCTCCTTCTCCGATTCACTCGAACCCTAACATTCTGGTATCAGATTCACCAATCCTGGAGCCTAGTTTTCCCCACAACCATTTCACTCGCTTCCAGAAGCTTCGTGGAGCGATGGATCCACAGACGAAGATCATCCTCGACGAGATCCAGAAGCAGTTCGCCGAGCAGAACATCCGCATCGACAAGCACATCGTCGACAGCGACACGAAGTGGCAGCAGCGCTTTGCGGATCTGGAGAAGCGCACCGACACCCGCGTGCAACCGCTGGAGGAGGCGGCGGTGGCGTTCTCGACATGGCAGCCGCGGATCGAGTCCACGGTGGAGGATGTCAAGCTCGAAGTCCACAAGCTCACCAAGCATTGGGATCGCTCGGTGCTGGAGCGCTCGGCGGGCGATCCGGGCATCATCCACTTGCCGAAGTTCGACGAGCCGGTTCTGACCTCTTCCCCCAAGCTGACCGAATCAGGGATCCTTCCCCCGCCCAAGTCGGTGTCCGGGCGCCCACCTGCTACGGACGAAGCCGACGGCCCTCAAGGGCACCGCATTGATCCAAGTCACCGGGTGGATGGGTATGGTTCCGTGACAACCATTGCTCATCACCCGGTCAAGGGTATGACTGATTTCCACCCTCCCTGGCACTCTCAATTTGATACTCGTCATTCAGATTTTGGGTTGGTTAGAGGTAGTCGTGGATTTAGCTCGAGTTCATCCCTTGGGAAATTGCCTAAACTTGAGTTTCCTGCTTTTGATGGTGATTCTCCCAAACTTTGGCTATCTAGATGTGAAACATACTTTGAAATGTACCTGGTAGATCCCTCCCTTTGGATTAGAGTTGCGTCTATGCACTTCAAAGGCTCAGCCAAAATTTGGTTGCAGTCTGTTGAAAGCAAGCTAAAACATATTCAGTGGGCTACTTTCGCTAAGCTTTTGTTGGATCATTCTGGTCGTGATCAACAGGAGGTGCTGATCCAGCAATTGTTCCATATTAAACAATCCGGATCCGTGGTAGAGTATGTGGAGCGTTTTGCTGAGCTTGTTGACCAATTAGTTGCTTATGGTCATTCCACTGACCCTCTTTACTATACCATGCGCTTTGTGGATGGGCTTACTGATGCCATTCATTCTTCTGTGTTGCTTCAAAGACCATCGACTTTGGATACTGCCTGCACGCTTGCTTTGTTGCAGGAGGAAGTTGGAGATCCATCCCGTCGTTGAGATGTCCAGAAGCCCGATACTGGTTATCTTATGAAATCAGTTCCCAAAAGTCCGTTGCCTCTGCCACCTCCACCCAGGGCAGACAAGACTATTGTACCAGTGTCTTCCGAGGAGAGGAAGGTCTCTGATGCTGCTAAATCATCAGTTGAAAAGTTTGCAGCATTACGGGCTTACCGGCGCGCTCGAGGGCTTTGTGACAAGTGTGCCGAGAAATGGAGCCGTGATCACCGCTGCTCAACCACAGTTCAGCTTCACGTCATCCAAGAGTTGCTTGATCTGTTCTGTGCTGAAGACAGAGCTTCTGGGGCCAGTGATTCCTCTGAGTTGCAAGAGCAGTTATTCTTGACCTTATCTGTGCATGCTGCTGATGGTTCTGAAGGGCCTCGCACAATGAGACTGAAGGGAGATATTCAAGGACATGAGATTCTCATTCTAGTGGATTCTGGCAGAACATTGCCCAGCAATTATCTGAAGTGTCTGCTCTTCAACAGCCAGTCAAGGTCCAATTGGCAAATGGTGGTCTGTTAGAGTGTGCCCAATTTATTCCTGATGGACAATGGACTGTGCAGGATTGTGTGTTTACATCCTCCATCAAGGTCTTACCTCTTCATCACTATGACATGATCGTCGGCATGGATTGGCTGGAGTGCTTCAGTCCCATGAAAGTTCATTGGCGTCACAAGTGGATGGCCATTCCTTATGCTAGCTCCACTGTTTTTCTTCAGGGCCTACTACCACAGATGCCAGATGCAGAGATTGTGGTTCAAGTATGCAATGTGACTGTTCCTGTGGATACAGCTGCAGCTACTTTACACCCAGATGTGCAACATTTGTTACAGGATTTCAGCTCTGTCTTTGCTCCTCCTGAGGGTATGCCTCCTACACGGGATTGTGATCATGTCATTCCTTTGGTAAGTGGAGCCAAACCTGTTTACATCCGTCCCTACCGATACCCTCCCTCCTTGAAGGATGAAATTGAGCGCCAGGTTGTGGATATGTTGACACAAGGCATCATTCAGCCAAGTACCAGTTCTTTTTCCTCTCCAGTCCTTCTTGTTAAGAAGAAAGATGGTCCTGGCGTTTCTGTGTTGACTACAGGTACCTTAATGCAGTAACTGAGAAAAGCAAATACCCTATTCCAGTCTTTGATGAATTAATGGATGAGTTGGGTCAAGCATCCTGGTTTTCTACTCTGGATTTGGCTGCGGGGTATCACCAGGTGCGACTAAAGGACGGAGAGGAGTTCAAAACGGCTTTTCAAACTCATTTTGGCCATTTTGAATTTCGGGTTATGGCTTTTGGTTTGTGTGGGACGCCTGCTACTTTCCAAGGGGCCATGAACTGCACTCTTCACCCTCTACTTCGGAAGTGTGTGCTCGTTTTCTTTGATGACATCTTAGTCCAAAGCAAGAGTTTTGATGATCACCTCGGTCACTTAAGAGCGGTCTTTGAGTTGTTGGCTAAGGACCATTGGCAGGTGAAGCTCAGTAAATGTTCATTTGCACAGCGGCAAATTCATTATCTGGGACATGTCATCAGCGAGTCTGGTGTGGCTACTGATACCAGCAAAGTCGAAGCAATTACTTCTTGGCCAGCTCCCCAATCTATGAAAGAATTGAGAAGCTTCCTCGGGCTTGCAGGATATTATAGAAAATTTGTCCGCCACTTTGCTGTCATAGCCAAACCCCTGACCTCCTTGCTCAAGAAGAATTCATTGTTTGTTTGGACACCTGATCACCAAGCTGCCTTCCAAGCTCCTACATGCAAGAAAGATTTGCAGGATTTAAGCCTTGCTTTTAAAAGAATGCGTCGATATGGATTAAAGATGAACCCACTTAATTGTGCTTTTGGTGTGTCGGCTGGAAAGTTTTTAGGCTTTATTATTCATGAGAATGGCATAGAGATAGATCCTAAAAAGATTGATATTATTAAGAAGATTAAAGCTCCTACATGCAAGAAAGATTTGCAGAAATTCCTAGGCAAGGTAAATTACTTGAGGAGGTTTATTTGTAATTTGTCTGGGAAGGTTAATGCTTTTACTCCTATTCTTCGGTTGAAAGATGAAGCCGAATTTACTTGGGGGGCAAAACAGCAAGAAGCTTTTGAGAAGATCAAATATTACTTGTCTTCGCCACCGGTCATGAAGGCTCCTAAGAGAGGAATTCCATTTAAATTATATGTGGCTGCTGAAGATCAAGTAATTGGGGCTGTTTTGACTCAAGAAACCAAAGGGAAGGAACACATTATTACCTATGCAAGTCGCCGATTATTGGATGCCGAAACGAGGTATATATTTATTGAGAAGCTTTGCTTATCTTTGTATTATGCTTGTACCAAGATGAGGCATTATTTGTTATCCAATACTTGCATAGTGGCTTGTCAAACCGATATTATTAAATACATGTTGCATAGACCAATTTTAAGTGGTAGAATTGGTAAATGGGCTTATGCTCTTATTGAATATGATTTGGCTTGTGAACCTTTAAAATCAATGAAAGGCCAAATTGTTGCTGATTTTATTGTTGAGCATAGTATTAATGATAATGATCTAGATATCGGTTATATTACTTTTACCCCATGGAAGTTGCACTTTGATGGATCGGTTTGTAAGAGCGGTTGTGGTATTGGTATTGTTTTTATATCACCAAGTGGTGCTGAATTTGAAGCTCTTAACCGATTAGAAAATGATTGTACTAATAATCAAGCCGAATATGAAGCTTTATTATTCGGGCTAGAAATTTTGCATGACATGGGGGTAAAACATGTAGAAGCATTTGGTGATTCTCTGCTGGTTGTACAGCAAGTCAATAAAGTGTACCAATGCTTTGATGGATTTTTAAATACATATCTTGATAAGTGCTTAGACATGATTGCTCAATTTGATGAATTTTCTATATATCATGTTTCAAGAGATGAGAATCCGAGGGCAAATGCTCTGGCTCAGCAAGCGTCTGGCTATGATGTTCAGAAAAAAAATTTTTATGAAAGAAAGCCGACACTTTGCATAGCCGAGACATCTACCCAGGAAGAACCGGTTCCACCGGATTCAGAAACAGGTGCCACCGGAAATTCCGGTAAAACCGCTTACAGAATCGGTGAAACCGGTTCATCCGCTGACAGCAGCGCTTCGGTCCATGAACAATGAAAAATTAATAAGGACGAAGTTGCTGATTGGAGAAAACCTATTGTTGAGTATTTGCAGAATCCTAATCATAAAGTTGACAGAAAAGTCCGACGGTGGTCATTTAAATTTACTTTGGTTGATGGTGAGTTGTATCGTCGGACAGCTGAAGATTTATT
The DNA here is from genome assembly GCA_004135705.1 of Alloteropsis semialata. NCBI lineage: Eukaryota > Viridiplantae > Streptophyta > Magnoliopsida > Poales > Poaceae > Alloteropsis > Alloteropsis semialata. The sequence goes on from CM014273.1 coordinate 45,324,177, forward strand.
GTTGAAATATTTGGATTCTGATCAAGCTAAGGTTGCAATGGGTGAAGTTCATGAAGGAATTTGTGGTACACATCAATCGGCTCCTAAGATGAAGTGGCTTTTGAGGAGAGCTTGTTTTTATTGGCCTAATATGATAGCTGATTGTTTTCGGTATTACAATGGATGTGAAGAGTGTCAAAGGTTTGGGAATATTCAGATGGTTCCAGCAGCTTTATTACATCCTATTATCAAACCTTGGCCTTTTCGAGGATGGGGATTGGACTTTGTTGGGCAGATTCATCCTCCTTCATCAAAAGGACATCGCTTCGTGTTAGTGGCTACTGATTATTTTACAAAGTGGACCGAAGCGGTACCTTTGAAGAATATGACGCATCGGGAGGTAATTGAGTTTATTACTGAACATATTATCCATAGATTTGGCATTCCACAAACTTTGACTACTGATCAAGGTACTTCATTTATATCAAAAGAAGTTCGTGAGTTTGTTGATATGTATGGTATTAAATTGCTCAATTCATCTCCATACTACGCTCAGGCTAATGGTCAAGCCGAGTCTAGTAATAAGATCTTGATCAAGTTGATTAAAAAGAAAATAGAGGAGAATCCTAGGAGGTGGCATGAGGTTTTATCTGAAGCTTTATGGGCTCATCGTATATCTAGACATGGTGCTACTAAGGTTACTCCTTTTGAGCTTGTGTATGGTCAAGAAGCTGTTTTGCCTATTGAAGTGAATTTGAATGCTTATCGGTTAGCTAAGCAAAATGATCTTAATGCTATTGATTATCATGATTTGATGATGGACAACATTGATGAAGTGACCGATAAGCGATTGAAGGCCTTGTAGGAAATTGAAAAAGATAAGATGTGGGTTGCTAAGGCTTACAACAAGAAGGTAAAACAAAAGTCTTTTCAGGTTGGTGATCTGGTTTGGAAGACAATTCTACCTATAGGATCGAAGAGCAACAAGTTTGGTAAATGGTCTCCAAGTTGGGAAGGTCCATATAAGGTGATTAGAGTGATCTTCGGTAATTCCTATATGGTGGAGACTTTGCAAGGTCAGCAGCTACCAAGAGCACTTAATGGAAGATACTTAAAGCGATATTATCCAAGTGTTTGGCAAGGAGCTTGATTTATATGGCCGATAGTTTTAAATATCGCCCTTAGAATAAAAAGGCCGATGAATTCTGTTTAAACATCGCCCTTAGAAGTGTTTTCTTGTGCTAAAATGTTTTCTGGTATGCAAGCTTTACCAAAAAACAGGGGGGCATATGTTGGCGATCAAAATTGGCACAAGGACAGCAAGGCAGGAAGAACCGGTGGAACCGGATTCTCAAACCGGTGGAACCGGTTTGTTCACTATTGCTCGTCTGACAGAGCAAACCGGTGGAACCGGTGGAACCGGTTTTCCCCGAGTCCTAGTAGGTTTGGACTCTTTTGTAGATCCGAGTTGTAATAGGACTTTTCTTGCGGGGTACGACCTCCCCACCCTATAAATATGAAGGGTCACGGCCGATTGAGGGTTATCCAATCGATCAAAACATTTATTACCTTTACTTTTTTGTCATCTCCAAACCCTAGCTTTTCCAACCCTAATTCTGTTCGTTCTTCGTCTCTACGACGTTTGACGGCTCTCTGAGTGGCCTGCCGATCTCAGAGAAACCCTAGGCGCGCCTGCCCTGACGGGGTCCCTCCCGGGCCGGCGATCTTAGGTCTACGCAGCAGCCCCCGTAGAACCGGTTCCACCGGATCTACAAACCGGTTCCACCGGTTTCGCCTGGGTCTGCTGCAGTTGGTCGATCCATTGCGGATCCGCGCGTTCTAGCGTAAAATCGGTGTGTTGACCGCGAAAGACATGAACAGCTGCAGGTCCGGAAGTGGGCACCCCACGGCGCGGTCTCCATCGCCAGCACCCTCTGGTGGTTCGACCTCAGGTGGGGGATCCTCAGCTGCGACTTCGCCAACTCCGAGTGGGATCCAGACTCGCTCAGGTTTCACTTCCACCGCCTCCCGGCTGGCCGTGCTATCGAGCCTCTCCGCGTGGTGACGCCAGGCATGCTCACCTATCGCTGCGTCACGGTGAGCCAAGGCGAGCTGCGGTACGTGGAGATCATCCCCGAGCCCGAGGGTGGCGACGGCGACGACAGCGATGCAGCGGGCTTGTCCATGTAGACGCGGATCGGCAGTCCGGCGGACAGGGGGCAGTGGGTTCAGAATTACACGGTGAGCTTCGACTTTCGAGGAGATGAACGACAACAGCTACAAGGAGACCGGGCTGCCGCCGAACATCCGAGCTGGTCTACTTCTCCTTGGGGGAGAGCCTCTTCGGCGTCCACGTGGCCACGCACAGGGTCCTGCACCACGTGGCCTATGAGATGGCGAACCTGCCAGGGCTGGAGCCGGCAGGCCGCTTCGTCCTCGCTTGGGACCTGCCACCCGCGGTTGCCGCAGGTAAGACATACCCACTACTACATTTGATTTGCTTGTTCTTGTTTCATCCTGTGTATCTGCAATAATTCAGAACTCAGATGCCATGCTTGTTTCATCCTGTGTGTCTGCAATAATTCAGAATTCAGATGTCTAGTACACAGCATGTCTTGAGTACTTGGTTTTTTTTTTTTTGGCAATTACGAACACTATAATGTCAGCAGCATTGCATGATGTATCTATCTTCGTATGCCCTGTTTTAGAAATTCTGATTTCAAGAGCGCATCATACGATGTATTTATCTGCTGCATATCGTTATGCAAGTATGTAATGTTTGTGTGTTCCAGAATTCTGAAATTCTGGTTTCGCACTGCATGCCTTGTTCCATGGTGTTGTCCGTGAGCAGTAACTTGCATACTAGCTGGTACCATAGGACTGTAATATGAATCTGGTGAAGGTGGACAGCTTATAAATTTGTTTGAGTTTGCGTGAGGATGCAAAATGCAGTTGAGTTTGTCGGATTTAACCATGTATGCAGAGACAAAGTAGCAAGATGCAGTGGAAGAGCTTATTTTATTGCCATGCATGATCACCTAGTTTAGTTTTGAGTAACAAAATCAGGAGCAGGTGCTAAGTAAGATATTTTTTTGGTTTCTGATCCACGTTACCTGAAAATGGATTTAATCAACTTCTACATATTACAGTATAGTAGCTGAACTATTTGAAGTCATGCTGTTCATTCTACAAAATTAGCATGCACCTTATATTATCACTATTAGCTAGGGAGCTAGAAGTGCTGTCATTTTGTTGAGAAAGAGTACTAGTACCAAATGATGTTAGCAACAACACGATCGCAGCTGCAAGCACGTATACAAATAACTTGATTATTGTGCTAATTCTCAAACTGATGTTCAGAGACCCTGATTATTCCATATATGGGATGTTCATTATTTCATACATTCATATAGGCATCCAATAGAAATTTCAATTTGCCATTTTCATTCCAGCAGAGTTACACAGCGATCTTCTTGCTGTATTCAACTTCATTCTTTGTGATCACTGTGTTCTTACTTTGGTGTCTCGATTGTCATATTAGAGCATCTCCAACAGTTCACTTTTCCTCTTTCCCTTTTTTCTAGTTATAGGGAAATCCCCTTTTACCAATTCAAGATATTGGTAAGAGTGACTGCAGCAGATCCCCTTTTCCCTTTTCCCTTTCTATCTCATCTGACAATTGTGCTCCAAGATTCGTGCAGGGCCAAGAAATCATGCGGCTGAGATGAATAGAAAAAAAAGAGGGAAAGAAAGGGGAGAGGGGCAAATCCCCTTTAAAAAGGGGAGAGGAGGGGAGTTAAAGGGGATTGAAAAAAATAATAAAGAGAAAGGGGAATGGAAAGGGGATCTGTTGGAGAGGGTTTTTTCCATCTCAATCCCCTTTAACCAGAAATAAAGGGAAAGTGAGTTGGTTTTCTCAATCTGTTGGAGATGCTCTTGCACATTCAGTTATTACCTATGTCTGACTATAATTGTTTCTCTGAAGCTCTCAATTTGAGGGGTTGATATCCTTCTAAAGGGCCTGAGTGCATAACCATCTACAACTCTGAACGTGAGTAACTGACATGAGTCATATGAAGCAAAGAATTACAGCTAAGTTTTTCCAAGGTGAGGTTATTTCTGTTATGTGAACACCACTCTGTGTTAATTTACATTGGCTGCAGCGTGCAGGTAAAAGAAGTCTCCTCCTGTCTAATTAAAGTCTCCTTTTATGCAGGCCATGAAGTTGCTCAAAAACTTTTGTCCTGTTGAATGCTTTGTCAAAGGTGGGGTTACACAGAGAATGAGATTTTGATCATCTTTTGTTCCTGGTCTCGGACAGAGATTGTTCCAAGATTAGACCGTTTTTGCTTTTGGTAACCGACAGGAATTACTTGCTCTCAAAGGATCAGTTCTTAAATAGATGTTGCTCCAAGTTTGTTAGTTCTGGACATGATATCTTCAAGATGTATGTTCGGTTTAACTCATAACGTGATGAATGGAATGTATCAATGGCAACATTCTTGTCGAGGTTGTACTCGGCAGATATTTGGTTCCTAGGGCACCCTGCTTCCTGCAAAGAACGATCATAGTAGACGAATAGAGATAAACAGAGACAAGAGATTTTTATACTGGTTCGGGCCCTCGAGATCGAGTAAAAACCCTACATCCAGTTGCTTGCTTGTATTATTTCGGTGAGTACAGATAGTACAATATGGTGTATACAGTATCGAGTGTTGGATTGGATACCCCTACGTATAGGATCCCCCACTATTTACGTCCCGGAAGACTTGCATTACAAGACATAACAAACCTAAACATATCAGGACTCTATCTCCTGTCTTCGGGCTTTCCTTCCTTGAATAGGCCGCCGTGTCCTGCTCAGATTCTCTCGTCTGGAGTCGGTAATCCTCGTAGTCGGGTACCCTGGTATTATGGCCACAACAGTAGCCCCCGAGCTTATCTTGTCCAGAAAAGGTCGTTGTTTTCGTTTATCGGGTCTTTTTATTCTTCGGGCATTCGTAGGATATTTAGAATATTCCTAGATGCTTTTGCCGAGAATTTAAAAAGACTGAGATCCCCGGTAAAATAACCTACATCTGGATGATGAGCTCGAAAATATTCAAGTGCCATAAACAGGGTTGTGGTGTCAGGTGCCTCGAGATCTTTAGACATTAAGAATCTAGGATCGGGAATTTTGTAGTCGTTGAGACTTATATAATTGAAGTTTAGTATTTCGAGAACTTTGTGATCGGGCACTTTGAGATCGGATGCTCGCAATCTAGTCCTTTGAATATGAGAAATTTTATCATCCATATTACTCATGATCGGGTACCTCGCAATTGGGTACTTTGCGACTGAGTATTTTTTTTATCGGGAATTGGCTATCAGCCCCCGAGCTCTTGTTTCAGCACTGCTGACTATGCTCAGGATATTGGTATTTGGAAATTTGCATTTCAGGAGTCGAGATTTCGATGTTTGGTAATTGGGGATATTAGACCCCCAATGACCGAACGCTGTGCTTATCCTGATTTTGACCTTCTCGGACATACCCCAATATATTAAGTTGTCGGATTTGTTAGCAATAAGCATGTTGATATGTTGTGTGTATAAACACTGTGGTGGCTTTCTGCATTTACCTTTGGCTATCTGAACGTTTATGTCATATTGAGGAATTTCTAGCATTTGGGACTCGAGCGGTCCGCCATACTGTATATTCCGTGCATAGACTTTGAAGATCCAGAATCACTTAGGATTTTCAGAAAAATCACGCTCTGTTTGCTGTTGTAGATCCATGCACGCAGATGGCGATCTTGGCGTCAAAACCCCGAATGTGTGTTCGGGTGGATTAGCGACGGAGCCCCCGAATGTAAATTCAGGTGGATAATAGAGCCTCTTAATATATTCTGTTTCAAAACCTCAAAACAAAATTATAAGAAGAAAATAACATAATAAAATTGAAGGTTTATAGAAAATGGAAATAGATCAATATAACCAAATGAAGTGCCCTTTAGCTTGTTCAGGCTATTTTGGTAGTACACAATGTTTATTTGTGGCGCTAGCAGATGAGACTCGGACGGTCTTCCATGCGTTAGTCCCTTGAAACAAGTGCGCATGATAAATAGCTAGTTTTGCTTTGGATCAGCAACATTTCGTGTTATGATATGAGTATTATAGTAGCTCCCGACTTTATATTTGGTTAAATAGTAACCAAGTAGAGAGTAGAGCAAAAGTAGATAAAAAAAGAATTTGTAGGAAATAAAACTTGAAATAACTTATCTGATATGTCAGACATGTTGATTGTAGCAGTGTTGAGCATGACAAACGCGATCTGATTGCTAGTAACAGGTAATCTGCAAATAATAAATTGACTCGCAAATATGATAGTTAAAGTTGTAGGAACGACTAGAAAGCGTCGTGAATATGTATCCCCCGACCATCATGTTCGGGGGCAAGATGTTTGGAAAAGTCCCCCGAGCATTATATTTGGGTTCGTTGAAAATAGAATGAGTACTTTTTACACTTGAGACCAAATATTGGGCATGTATTATAGGCACTCTTGTGGCAGTACTGCTGATTATTGATGAGTACTTTGATCACTTGAGGTCGAGCACTTCGCCAAGCGCAATGGGTCCTCTTGTGATGGCACTTCGGAAAATATGAACGAGTACCTTGTTCACTTGAGGTCGAGCACTCCGTCGAGCACAATGGACCCTCTCATGATTTGTACTTTGGTATTAATGAGTATTTGAATCATTCGAGGTCGAGCACAATGGACCCTCTCATGATTTGGTACTTCAGCGTACTTTGGACTCGCTTGAGATCGAGTACTCTGTCGAATACAATGAACTCTCTTACGATCAAGCACTTTTAGAATAATAGAGCACCTTGGACCCACTCGAGATCAAGCACTCCGTCGAGCACTTTGGACTCTCTTATGGTCAGGCACTTCGAACGCGCTTCGGGCTTGGTTGAGATCGAGTGCTCCGTCGAGCACAACGGACTCTCTTGCAATCAAGTGCCATAGAAATTAGAATAGTTTGAATCTTTGAGATCGGATACTTGGACATGCAGTATCTCGGAATCAGCTCAATAGATATTGTAAATCTAAATATTGAGGCTTTGAACAGCCACTGATATTGATCTGAAAAGACTGTTAGTAAAGAAAATAATAAAATAAAGATGCCCGATTTGAGTATGTGTTCGGATATGCGATGGAGCCCCCGAGTATATACTTCGATAGAAAAAGGCTGTCTATACACCCGTAATAAGTTGAAGTCTCATTGCGTCTAACTGGAATAGATAATTTCGTTGCTCAGTTTCAATTTAGGCATTTGTAATTTCACTATGGGCGAGATATTCGACAGTCTCTTTGATACCCGTATGTGTTAAACATAGCCGCCCGTCATCGAATTTAAGCAAGATTTTTGCTAGTTCCATATTTATTTATCACGGGTGTATAAATCAAAATATTGAATAGAAAGATAGAATAATTGCAAACATATTGAAGGCTTAGCTGTTTCATTGTCTCGGTCGGGGTGCCAGCGTGTCCCCTCTTGCTCGGGTTATGAAGATCCGGGCATCGTCTCCCTGATAGCCGAGTGGAGGATTGTCGATAAAGCTGGTCTGGATGCCCATTGTTGTAGGACCCGTCGATGCTGTGATCGGCAAGTCGGTGCAGTAATGTTCATTCGGGATGCTACATCTTTAATCATGGCCCGATGAAGATAATTGCATGCGAGCGAGAGTGACGACGCTTGCCGGCTCTAAAGCCAAATCCTGTAAAGAAAAGCTAGGGTCCAGGCACACGTATTTATTAAATCTGCGCAGGCTAATCCTGTACACGTAAAGGCAACTCATGTTAGCCATAGCAAAAAATAGGAGATTTAGAATAAAGGGAAAAGTCCACTTTACACCCTCTAACAATCATAAGAGTCTGATTTTCAATCCTTTCCTACAAAACCATACATCTTAGGCCACCTAACTATCGAAACTGTGCAAATTTGGCCCTTTGAGTGGTTTTGAGGGTGGTTTTCTATATTCTAACAATTTTAAAAAATCTAGTTTAATTTAAATAATTCATAACTAATTTATTTTAAATGACAAAATATAAAACCAATACCAAAAAAAATTCTAAAAATGTAACCTATATGTTAGTGCTCTATAGAGAATTATTTGGATCTTATAAACAAAAGCATGAATAGAATTAATAAAATAGTAGGAACAAGAACAAATAAGATTCAACTAACTGGAGCACCAACGTATAGGTTACATTTTTAGAATTTTTTGTACTAACTTTGTATTTTTTTAATTTAAAATGAATTATTTATGAAAATTTTAAATTAAACCTATAGTTTTACATATTTCAAAAAAAAAGAAAATCACCTTTGAAACCACTCAAAGGGCCAAATTTGTATGGTTTCGGTAGTTCGATGATCTATAATGTCTGGTTTTGTAGTGGAAGGTTGAAAATCAGACACTTGTCATAGCTGAAGGTTGTAAAATGGACTTTTCCCTAGAATAAAATATTAAACAAGTAGAGAAAACGATTCCCGCTGCCTCTTGAAGCCGATAGGTAACCAAATAATGTAGCAACCTCGCAGTCGGGTGCTTGTCTGTTCGGTATTTGGATCATTCAAGAATTAGGAGTTTGATGTGGCTTTCACGAACCCGATCAGAACGAATCTAATCTGTTGGTAACTTTCAAGCTTGGTGCAGCAGTCATGGCCGACTAGCCACAGACTTGTTGCACAGCGTGGGGCGCAGCGAAGAGGCCGCAGTCATTACTATGACGGGTAGACGAGCGAGCATGCCCTCGATTTGTCATAGCGTGGAGCTGATTTGACCGGCACGAGGCCGGGATCATTGCTTTTGACGAATCGCTGGTTGCCGCCACATAGGCTTGGTAATGAAGTTGCATGCTAGTTTTGAACTTTTGGTCGAATGGATCTGTAAAAAGCCCGCTTGTTCGCTCGAGTCGGCGAGTCAACGGATCGTTGGTATGATCAATCTTCACGCAAGGGCCCCTACCTGGCACGCCTCTGTCGAAGTTGTACTTGGCAGATATTTGGTTCCTAGGGCACCCTGCTTCCTGCAAAGAACGATCATAGTAGACGAACAGATAAACAGAAACAATTTATTTTTATACTGGCTTGGGCCCTCGAGATCGAGTAAAAACCGTACATTCAGTTGCTTGCTTGTATTATTTCGGTGAGTACAGATAGTACAATACAGTGTATGCAGTATCGGGTGTTGGATTAGATACCCCTACGTACAGGATCCCCCACTATTTACGTCCCGGAAGACTTGCATTACAAGACATAACAGACCTAAACCTATCATGACTCTATCTCCTGTCTTCGGGCTTTCCTTCCTTGAATAGACTGCCATGTCCTGCTCGGAGTCTCTCGTCTAGAGTCGGTGGTCGGTAATCCTCGTAGTCGGGTACCCTGGTATTATGGCCACAACAATTCTGATTGCATTTTAATCTGCACAGTCTTTTTTTACTGTTCTCCTGAATTCTTTCTTTCTGTCCCTAGAATACTCTGTCTTCCGTCTTATTGTTTTGTACTGCCACAAACGAAATAGGTGTCCTTCTTGAAGGATTTATGTTGGCTTCCACATGTGTCCCTCGATGTTTTTGAGGCAACATTCTTCCATCAAACTTGTTTAGCGTTGGAGATTTCAGTGAGAATCTCAAGCAGCAAGCAATTTATACTGAAGGAGACTAGTCTCAATTTTTTACATGAGTGGTGTGGCTCAATGTGCATTCTTCATACTAGTAGAGTACGAGTTCACTAGACGCTTCATGTTTGCAGGCTCTAGGATTGATCATTTTCCTCCAATATCGATATCGTTTTCGTTCTTGCAGAGATTTTGACACACATCTCAACCAAATATTGTAACACAATGTCATGGGTGAAGTTAAGGTAAGAACCTGACAGTCGATCAGCCTGTTCGGTTGGCTGGTGGCTGGTGCTGATTTGTTGTGAGAGAAAAGTACTGCTGGCTGGCTGGTGGCTGGTGGCTGGTGCTGATTTGTTGTGAGACTGAAGTACTGCTGGCTGATGGCTGATAAGCCAAGCAAACAGGCTACTGATGCCCTGCCTGAATGTATATGCAACTCAAATCTTTGGTTGGGTCCTTGGGTTGGCCCTACTTGGCAGTGGCGTGTGCCATCTCACGGCACAAGCGTTGGACTGGATTGATGGAATCTTGTTTTGCAAACCAAATCCCATCACGCTTCACGCCCAGCTTTAATTACCGTCCGAATTCCCCCAAATCAATCGGCAGCAAATCTATCACACCAATCCATCCACCCTCCCTTCTCTCTCTGCTCAAACTGAAGCAACCAATGTCGGCAACGTGGCCGTGGGTGATCCTGGGCCGCGTCCCTCGCGTTGCCCCCATCCCCAGCGAGGCGGCGCGGGCGGAGGCGGAGGAGGACGTGTTCCGCGCCGCCGACTTCTCCATCCGTGTCGCGGCGCCGCCGCAGGTCACGGTCCTCACCGTGGCCCCGCTCGCCCATCCCGACCCCAACTACCCCGACAAGTACCCCTACATCCTCGCCGTCGGCCCCGACTGCTTCCTCCTTAACTTCGCCGTCGAGCCCTTCCACGGCTTGAGTTCCGCGGCCGACCCGCACGAGACCTACCTCATCGTGGCGCGCCGCCTCCGCACGCACGGCGCCGAGCGGGGCCACGCGACCGCGCCCCTCGGCGACCGCATCCCAGGGCGCCGCGACGGGCCCATGCCCGCCATCTACAACGTCGACAGCGTCGGCCTCGTCTCCTCCTACAACGGCGACTACACGGTCGCCGAGCTCAAGGTCGACAGGGGCAGCGAGCGCGCCAGGCTCTTCCGCTTCCGCGCGCGAGGCGACCGGTGGACCGAGTACGACCTGAGCTGCCCCTTGGCCGCCGAGGACAGGGAGTGGGTTCCCGCCGGCGTCGTCGCCCAGAAGAAGACGCTCTGGTGGTTCGACCTCTCGTGGGGCCTCCTCAGCTGCGACCCCTTCGTCGCCGACCCCGTGCTGCTCTTCCACAAGCTCCCGGAGGACCGCGCTCTGGACATGGCCAGCTCCGACATCCACACCCGCCGCTGCGTCACCGTAAGCCGCCGCGAGCTGCGGTATGTCGAGATCATCCCTGAGGACGGCGGCGACAAGGAAGCAGCGATCGTGTCCATGTGGTCGCGAATCGCCGCTCAGGCTGGGTCGTGGGCGTGGGAGAAGAAGTACGCGGTGAGCTTCGAGGAGATCTGGAACGACGACACCTACAAGGACACCGGACTCCCGAGAGGAAAGTCCCCGTGCTCTCGGTCGTGTGCCCGACGAACCCCGATCTGGTTTACTTCGCCCTGGAGCAGCGCCTCTTCGGCGTCGACGTGCCCGAACACAAAGTCGTGGAGGTCGCCGACGAGGCCCACGAGCTGGTGAACATGCCTTGGCCGGCACCTGCCTCTTGCCGCTACGTTCACGCTTGGAACCTGCCACCTTCGGTTGCCGTAGGTAATTCGGATTCGGAACCACACATTTGTCATTTCTCCAATTCCACAATCTGCTCTAGCTAGTTTTCTTCTTGTCTGCAACAATTCAGATATTGTGTTGCTGATGTGTGATGTAGCTGTAGCATTTCAGACTTGTATTAGTTGTCTTTAGCAATGATGACACACATCTCAACAGTTTTGGATGGTCTATCTATCAATTTGCATATCATGTTGTCTCTGCGTTGTTAGTACTTCATAAAACCACATGCCCTGTTTCAGGAGGTAGCCCAATAAGCAGTTACTTAATAGTTAATTCTACACAAGTTGTGAATTTATTACAACTTTAATTTGCATGGACAGTTGTTAATCAGCTTTTCATTTTTTATCTGCATACCAATCTTCAATCATTTTAACAGGAATTTGTTCACCATCCGAATAGAAATTCCTTGGGATTACTATACTGCTTTGTTTTTGCTTGAGCTTGCCAAATGCATTGAGTTTTTAGTTGTAATTAACCATGCACACATAGGCAAAGCAACCGAAGGCAAAGACTGAGATGTTCATTTACATGTATGATTATCTAATTATATGTCCATGGCTAAAATCAGGTCCAGATACAAATGCTAATTTGTCCTTTTTTGTTTCTGATATGTATTGTCTGAAAATTGATTTTAAGTGGTGCATAAGATACACATTTTGAACTGATGCACTTTGCAGCCTACACAAGTTGCATGCATTATTTTCAATAGAAAAGCAACATTTGGATGGCATATGGCATGGTCATATATGTGCTAGACCTGCACTTTTGAAAAATTCTTGATGATCTTTTGTTGATCAGTGGCATCAACTAATGCTAACAACTTGCAAGAAAATGATTTGACTTCATTATTTGTCACATTACACTGTTCTGATATGTTGCTCAGTCCTGATATGTCGCATTCAGTAACTGTCAACTGACTAGCGTTGCTTCTCTGAAGATCTTGATTTGGTGAGCTTCGTCTGTTCGGGGACATCCGATAAAAAAGATTTGGTGAGCTTCAGTAGCTCTGATGAAGATGAAGACCAGGCAGAGGAACCAGACATGGAGGAGCTGCTCAAACTGGGCTTGGAAGTAGCCATGGGGATGGACGCCGCAGCCCTAAAGTCAGAGGTGGACAAGTTCTGTGAGCGCGGCCCTCCAAGCCCAGAGTGGGAGGTGATGATGCAATTGAAGGGGATCTTGAACTTCCGGCTCAGGAGAAAAGAAGTCGACGCAGACCTGATGGAGGTTGACCGTTTGGTTATGGAGAAACGTCGTCGAGAAGAGTTTGGCCGTTTGGATACAGAGAAACGTCGTCGACAAGAGTGAAGGAAGGGATATGAATTTCAGTTCAAAAAAGGAAGGGATATGAAGCAGTGGTTATGACTATCTTTTGTCCTAGGTAAGCTTACCAATGATATGCATGTTGAACATCATTCTGCACTACCTTCAAATAGAATCTAAAATACGTTTCTCGTTGTGTCTGAATAATTGGAAACTTCCCTTGTTTGTACAGGTCAGGAATCAGGATTGAATCTGCTCAAAGTTTTGCACTGATGAATGGATTGATATTGCTGGGGGTACTACTTGAATGAGATTTCGCTAAATTTTCACTCTTGGTCCTCAGATAGACATTGCTAAATTTGGATAATTTTTTTACTTTTAGTCTTAAGTAGAAGATGCCTGTAGTTAAACAGAAACTACTCCAGATTTCTTTGTTGTATGCATGGTTCACAATTTCGGCCGGAATTTCGCGAAAAACCCGAAATTTCGGTTTTTTCGCTAGGCAGCGATACGAAAAAAACGTCCGAAATTTTGGTTTTTAGTGCAAATTTAATTATTTTTTAAATAAAAAATGCTACAGTACCCAAAATTTCTGAAATTTCGGTTTTTTCGCCAGGTCCCGAATTTTTTTTACTACCGGAATTGAAAGCCCTGGTTGTATGCATGCTTCAATATCATTGAGATTCATGTATGACTTAAGTGCTGCGTGATGGATGTGATGAAACCATTGAAGTCTGGTTGCCTTTATATGCAGATTTTACCTTTTGGGTTCTCTTCCGGCACTACTCTATCCTTCCTGTTCCTTTTGTTTCTTATTTTTAGCTGTTGCTACAAGTAGAAAGTAGATATGTTGTATTGTTGTTGGAGGACGATGTTGCCTTCCAAGTTAATTTCTCTCGCAGTTTCTCAGGCAATATTCCCCTGCAGTGCCTCTCAGTTTTGTAATTTTAATTGCCAGACTCCTGCGGCAATTGAAACTGAGCAATGTATTACTGATTTAACCATATCAACGTATTGAGATTGAGATTATTTAGTGAGCTTTTGGAGGAGAGAACATCTGCGTTAACGTTACAGAGGAGGCCATGTTTAACTAGAAGAAGAAGATTACATGGGGTGACAGAGTTGGAACAAAGACGATGCCATCTCGGTGCAACATTGACGATGAACTTTGGCAGCAAAAAAAAAGTAAAATAAAAATAACAGCACCAGGAAAAAACTGAGATAAATGTCCCAAAAAAAAAAATATTACTCTGCCCGATACAAAGGGTCCCTTTGGTTAGGCATTTTTTGGCTGTGGCTTTCAAAAAAGCCAAAAGCCCAACCAAAAGGGTAACCCCATACAACAGCTTTCAAAAAAGCCAGCTTTTTCGCTTCACAAATCTCACTGCCACTTCACCCCTGCTTTTTTTCAGCTTTGAGGATAAAACTTCCACGAAATTACCCACCATGCCATCGGTTATGAGGTAACGGTTCGCGTTTTCTTTTTCCTCCGCCATCTCTCCCCCGCCGACGGCGCCCCTTGCGCCGCCCGCCGCGGGCGCAAGCGGCGGCCCTCCCTCCCTTCCCCGTGAGCTCCGGCGGTCCTCCCTCACTTCCCTCCGCCTCCTTTACCGACCATGGCGCCCTTCTCTGCCTTGCTCGCTCGCCCGATGTGGGCTCCAACGGGGGCGAGCTCCATCGGCGCAGGGGAGCTCCGCCACCGCGGCCAGCGAGCTCGGCCTTCCATGCCGCACTCGACCTCCTCCGGCGCGGGGGCGAGCTCGGCTCTCCGCCGCTGCGGGCGAGCTCCTCCACCGCGGCCATCGAGTAGCCCCTCCGGCCCCGCTCCTCTCCTCCAGGCGCAAGCTGCAGGAGCCAGCGGCGGCTGAACTGGTGGCCGACGGCTCCAGGCAGGCCCTCAGGTGGGAGACCTCACTGCGGCAGCGGGTGAAGCAGGCGACGTCAGGCCGCGCGGCCAAGTGATGGTGGATTTCTAGTGATTCGATTTCATGCGATTCGATCGGCCGCATGGAGAAGTCCTTCGGCAGGAAGGCTTCAATGGATAAAGACAACTAGACAAGGGAGAAAAAAAAGAAAAGAAAATAAGGAAGTGAGAAAAATAGAAAGGGAGAATAAAAGAAAAGATAAGAATTAAATGAGAAAAAGAGAAATGGGAAGGGAGAGATAGATGGAAAAATATTGGAAGTCCCTTCCATCGTAAAGAGAAAAATATTTATTAACTTTGTAAGTGAGTTTGGCAATGACTTGCTATCATTGTATTTATGTTGACCATATATCAATAGTGAACACAAAACTTAAAAAATAAGATTTTCTTTCTAAAATGGTAATTTGCATACGATTTAGTGAATAAAACAATGATTTACAATCAATTCGAATATTAATATGCCCTCAGCACTTCAGGAGCGTTACAGACATTTCTCAGCAAACAACAGCTTTTTCCACAGCTCACAGCTGTTTCAGCCAAACGGCTTTCAGCTTTCTCACAGCTAACAGTCCACAACAGCTTTTTCCACAGTTCACAGCCCACAGTAGCTTTTCTCACAGCCACAGCCCAACCAAACAGACCCAATGAGGTACAAGAAAAGCTAGCACGAAGTTGTCCATCTATGTGGCTGCTTACCGCTGCTTAAAATTTCGAGGGCAAAATTTCGTGACTTTTTTGGGACAAATGTCATGAATCCGTTGAACTTTGGAGACAAGTTTCTGAAACTAGAGTGCAAATAGCCAAAAGTTCTAGCGAAACACAAGTACCATTTAATCACTCGCATTATAATTTACGTAAACACTTGTTTTTTGAGAAAAAACAAACACTTTTTCTTAGTATATTCGACTTCCGCGTGACAGTGCGAGGCCCATCAGTGCTATTACGGCCCAGAAAGTCCAATGTTTGGGCATGGAACGGATGGAATCTTGGTTTGCAAGGCAAATCCCACAACACCTGTTGCTTTAATTACCATCCTGCCCTTGCATTTAACCCAAATCGGCAGCCCCGAGCCCCCGACCACCAGACCAGACCACACCACACCAATCCGCCGCTTTCTCCTCTCTCTCTCTCTCTCTCTCTCTCTCTCTCTCTCTCTAGACTCTTCTAGTCTCTTCTCGAACCGAACCGAAGCAAAGCAATGCCGTGGCCGTGGGTGATCCTGGGCCGCATCCCCCGCCTTGCCCCCGTCGAGGCGCTGGCGGAGGTCTTCCCGGATGAGCAGGCGGAAGCGGAGGAGGACGAGGAATCGGCGGAGCTCGAGTCGGTGGAGGGGGACAAGGGATCGGCGGCGGAGCTCGAGTCGGTGGAGGGGGACGAGGCCCCCGACTTCTCTATCCCCTTCGCGCCGCCGCCGCGGGTCACCGTCATGACCGTGGGACCAAACCCCCACCCCGACCCCAGCAACATCGACCTATACCCCTACGTCCTCGCCGTCGAGCCCGGCTACCTCCTCTTCAACTTCGGCGTCGCGCCCTTCTACGGTGTGTGCTTCGACGACCGCCCCTTCCAGAGCAACCTCATCGTGGTGCGCCACTTCCACTTGGCCGGCGTCGACCAGGGCCACCCTACCACGGCCACGGCGGAGCGCATCCCCGCCCGCGACATCATCCCCCCTCAAGATGGCGAGTTCTCCGTCGTCACCAACATCGAGAGCATCGGGCTCCTCCGCACCATCGAAGGCCCCGACGAATTCGTCATCGCCGAGCTCATGGTGGACGAAGGCAGCCCCCGTGCCAGGGTCGTCCACATTCGTGCGGGCGCCGAGATGTGGAGCCAGTACGACACGGCCAACCCCCTACCCGACCACCAGCGACAATGGGTTCCCTCGGGCGTGGTCTCCCACGACGAGAAGCTCTGGTGGTTCGACCTCTCGTGGGGGCTCATCAGCTACGACCCCGCCGATGGCCCCGCCCCGTTGTTGCTCTTTCACCACCTCCCCGAGGGCCGCACTCTCAACAGGACCCTGCCGGGCATCCGCGATCACCGATGCATCACGGAGAGCGAAGGCGAGCTGCGGTATGTGGAGATCATCCCTGGGGGCAACGCCGAAGAAGCAACGGTGTCCTTGTGGACGCAGATCCTGGGTTACGACGATGAGACTCTCGGGTGGAACTTAGAGGTCCAGGTCAGCTTCGCAGATATCTGGGACGACGACGGCTACACCAACACCGGGCTGCCGCGGAAGGTCCCCGTGCTCGTGGCAGTGAGCCCGTCGAACGCCGATCTGGTCTACTTCGTCCTGGAGCAGGAGGAGCGCATCTTCAGCGTCGACTTGCTGATGCGCACAGTCTTTGAGTTCGTCGACGAGGACTACGACCTGGTGACGCCGTGGCCGGCGCCTCCCTCCAGCCGCTACGTCCTTCCTTGGCCGCTGCCACAAGAGGTTGCCGAAGGTAACACATATATCACTAGCATCTAGTTTTCGATTCAGCTTTCGTGCTACCTAGTTTCTGTCTTGCTCTGTGTATTTCAACGTTTCATCAGTTGCTGATGCCTTGATACTGATGGTGTTCTGGCTCTCTAGCATTAGCAGACCGATTGACTTAGCAAAATGCAGTAGGAAACTTGCTAATTAGATGAATAGATGTTTCCCAGGTTGCAAAATGCAGTAGACATGTGATCTACAACAAAAACTTGAATGCAGATACAGAGCAGCAAAAATTAAATGCAGAGAATCAATTTCATCTTGATACATGGTTAGATAGAGTTAATTAGTTTGTGCTCATAACCAAAATCAGTTGCATATGCCTTCAAATGAATTTTCAGTCAGCATCAATGTGGCACGCGTAAGATCAATTTTGTAGTGTTGCACTATGCCAAGCCTGAACAACTTGCAGAAGACATATCATGCATGCTCATAAATGTTGGACCAACCTTTACAGATTTTCCTGATTCCAATTTGTGTTGATCAAATTTGATGTCAGCTACTTGATTGTGCATTCTGATAGTTTCCTGGGAAATAACAGAATTACTGACTATAGCATGCGTACTAATAGTGGGTTGGCAACAAATAGACAATGACAGTCAACTGTTGCAGAGTACTAGAAGAATGCCCAATTGTATTTAGCTTTATTCATTGTGATTTCTATGTTACTATTACTTTGGTGTTCTCTGTTTCTGTATGTAACTTTATTTTGTTCTCAGTTCTAGTATCTAGTATAAAATCAAGTTTCTCTGAATGCTGGAACATTTTACAGATTTTCCTTTGACCATTTTGTGTTGATCACTAGCAGTACGTGTCAATTGATGCCACAAACTTGATTGTGCATGTTGATAGTTTCCCATGAAGCAACAGAATTAGTGCCTGTATCTTGTGACCTATCATTGCATAGCCATCATGTACAAAATACTGAGAGTTAACTGTTCTTGTCATAGCACAGTATGACATCCAATTGCATTTATCTTAGTACTTACTATGTTCATAGTCTGCAATTGTTGGTTCTTACATTTAGTATTCAGTGACCTTTGTCTAGTAATTTTATTGAGCCATGGTGCTACCTAGTTTTTCCTTGCGTGTGTATTGCAGCTCATGTATCATCAGTTACTGATACTTTCATACTGATAGGGCACCGATCAACATATCATGATCTCTCTATCTGTCTGCGATTATGCGGTTTTTGTGTAGTACCACTTCCTAGTACGGCATGGTCTTTAACAAGTAATGATTAGCCACTATAGAGAAAAAAGACTTGTTAATTAGTTGGACAGATGTGTCCCAGGTTGCAAAATGCAGTAGTGACTTGTGGTCTATATTATCTAACTAAAACTTGAATGCAGAGACAAATTAGCAGGAGGAAATGCAGTGAATCTATTTCACTTCGATACATGCATGCTCAGCTAGTTAATTAATTAGTTTGTGCTCATAACCAAAATCAGGTGCGTATGCCTTCAAATGGATTTTCAGTCAGCATCAGTTTGGCGCATAAGTTCATTTTTGTAGTGGTGCACTATGCACAGACCAGCACAATTGCATGAGATATATTGTGCTGATGAATTCTGGGCCAACCTTTTACAGTTTTTCTTCAGGCCAATTTTTATTGATCACTAGCAGCATCATTTGATTTCACCAACTTGATTGTGCATGGTGATAGTTCCCAGAAAATAACAGATTTACTGACTATGCACAATAACAGTCAACTGTCCCTGTCATAGCAGAGTAACAGAACAATGTCCAACTGCACCTAATTTTGGGACAACTGCATCTAAATTTATGCATTGTGATTTCTATGTTACTACAATTTTGGCACCCCCCGTTTCTGTGTTAACACATTTTGTGCTCTCAGTAGTCATCTCTGACATTTAGTAAGTCACTCACGTCTGACTAGCATTGCTTTCCCTGAAGCTCTCGGTATGGATCTTTTTTCTTTGAATGCTGGAAAAACCTTTTCAGATTTTCATTTGGCTATTTTGTCGCTAGCAGTGTGATTGTGTGAATTGATGTCAGAAAATTGTGCATGTTGATAGTTTCCCAGGTAGTAACAGAATTCTTGCCTATATCTCGTGTCCTATAATTGCATAGCCGTCAAGGACACAATGCTAATGGTACTTGTCATAGCAGAGTAAGAGGACGACCTACAATTGCATTCAATTGTATTCTTAATGATTACTATGTTTATAGTCTGATATTTTCGTTGCTTATATTTAGTATTCAGTGACCTTTTGTCTGACTAACTTTGGTTGTCTGAAGCTCTTGGCCTGGATCCTTTTGACGACTCGGGCGGCGCTGGGAAGCTGGAAGCGGAAATAGACGCCGCGCTGGAGGCGTTGTTAATCGAGGACGAACAGGAGCTGGCAGAGGAAATCTACGATGCGCTGGAGGAAGAGCTGCAGGAAGAAGAAATCCACCACGATGAGCACATGGCAGTGGAAGTCATCGACGCTGCAGATGAGGCGTTAGCCGAGGCCGTAGTGCTGCCGGAAGCAGAAATCCACAACGTCGCTCAGCCGGTAGCGGGAGTGGCCAACGAGGAGGTGCTTGATCTGAACGTGGGATTGGGCGTGCAGATGGATCCCGAGACTCTGAGTAGGCTAAAAGCTGAGGTGAAGGAGTTCGCCCGCGTCATGGCCATGGACCAGCCGGGGCCGAGTCAAGACCCAGGAGACGATGCTCCAGGCGAGGGCGCCTTTTGACTTTCCAGTCTCAGCTCACCGAGGACTCGAGGAGAAAGCCATGGCGGACGTGATCGATGGCGGTTCTCCTCAGCCATGGGTAACTTCGTCAGGACGACTGAAAAAAAGGGATAAAACTGCTCCCTGTGCTGTTTGTTCTGGATATATGCTTCCTTCGAGATGTTGGGTGTAAATACGAGTTGAGGCTCAACGTGATGGATTCTGGGAGGGACGTACTAATTGCAACATTTTGGTTGCCATAATCTGCTGATGTCTTTTTTTTTCTGTTATCTTGCATTTTGGCACTCGGCTGTCACTGAATTTTCGTCCTTACACTGTTGCAATGAGCAATGCTGTCAACTGCAACATTTTGGTTGCCATTATGAGCTACTCCTATATGAGATCTCACATTCAGTCACCGTTTTCAATTGATGCTTGTGAGAAAAAGCACACCTGAAATTCCAATTTTGCCTATAGGATGGGTCACCAAGAATAATCTGGTTGGGTATATGTATATCTCCGTGGTCAGTGGATGTTCATAGTGATGCAGAGCCTAATTGTTTCATATCACAGTTATTATCCCCACACTTCCATAACTATGCTCAGCGAGCACCAAACAAGCATGCACATCTGACCCCCAGTTGCATCTGATTACATTCTTACCGCGGTGTTTCTGAATTCTGATACTTATCACATTTCACTCAGCTTTGAGCCTTTGACTGATTAGCACTCCTCTGAAGATCTTGTCGACCGCGGACCATCATCAGCAACATCTCGGGAGCCATTGACTGACATGTGGGATATGAAGCAAAGCTATATAGCTAGCCATTTCAGAGCTGAGGCCAACTCTATTTTGTGATCTAGCATCACTCACTCAGCACTAGTGTATTGTACCAGCACGTATAAGAATTCTATCTACTTAAATCTCATTACGAGCTTCCCCTTCTTTGTGCAGGTCATGGATGTTGCAAAACGTATATGTCCTCTTGAGCGATTTGGCAAAGGTGGAATGAGATTTCCGTAAACAAATTCTCCACGCTCTCGATCTAAGATAAGATGGATAGGTCATAGGTCTAAGATAAGATGGATAGGGAATTGCACTCAACAGGCTCGCTCTCGAATTTGGGCGCTATGGACGAAGCCCAAACGTAAGGGCTTGCACAGCCCGCGCGCTGCCGCAGGTACAGGACCCGAACGGCCCAGCAAGTCCAGGAAACCACTACGGCCCAACGAGAGCAACGCTCTGCCTCGTGCGCACTGGACTGCGGCTGAGGGAGCGGACCGCGTTGTGAGTGGACTGGGCTGGGCTGGCGAACTGGACTTCAGGGACGCAGTCTGAGATTAGTCCAAGCGGAAAACATACATGGCTTTTAAAAATTTTAATAACCGTTCAAAATATTTTGTATATGTCATTTATTTTATTTGTGATTTATTTTATTATTATATTTAATTTAAGTGTGACTCTCTTTTTGCATGTTTGCATAAAATTTTTAATAAGATGAAAGATTAAACGAGGTAACAAATATTTGGATATTAAGATCTATTAAGATCTATACTTGAACAGATCATTTCAGAGGGAGGAAAGGGTACTATGTGGCTGGTAAACGGGTTTGATTTCCAGACGGAACGGGCAAATCGATGAGGACTGCTCATTGAAAACAAGAAAAAGAGCAAGAGTAAGGTGAGCGGGAATGCCGAATAGGTCATGCGCCAAAAACCGGTAGGACCGGTTTAGGCCTTTGTAGCCCGTCTGGCAACCATTTGGAAACCGGTGGCACCGGTTTTTCCCGAGTCATAGTAAGTTTGGACTCTTTTATAGATTCCGAAATGTAATAGGACTTTTCTTGCGGGGCAAGACCTCTTCATTCTATAAATATAAAGGGTCACGGCCGATTGAGGGTGGATCCAATCGATTAAATACAAGTATTTTTACTTTTTATCCCTCCAAACCCTAACTTTTCCAATCCCCTCTACTGTTCGTGCTTCGTCTCTACGGCGTTTGACGACGTTCTGAGTGGCCTGCCGACCTTAGAACAATCCTAGGCGCGCCAGCCCTGACGGGGTCCCTCCCGGCCGGCGTTCGTAGGTTGACGCAGCAAACCCTAGAAATCTGGTGGCACCGGATTTCCAAACTGGTGGTACCGGTTTTGGCAGGGCTGCTGCTGGTGAATCGATCCATTGCGGATCCGTCCGAGCTAGCACATACCTCGGTGTATTGGCCAGAAAAAACGTCAACACATTTTTGGCGAGTCCGCTAGGGACTTGGGGATCTTGAGCTCTATTACAGATCTTGACAAGAATAACATCGTTGCGCCTTACATGGAGGAGCTCGGTGAAGAGGAGCATCAGAGACTTGAAGCAGTCAAGAATACGTGAAGAATCAATTCATGATGGGACTGAGGAAGGATCGTCATGGCAAGGTGACAAGAACTCATGAATTTATGACGCCGGCGTTCACTTTGAAGGACAAGAAGGTGGAAGAAATACCTCCGGTAACTGTACATCCACCTGAAACTTCTACTCCTAAACCTGATGATAAGCTTATGCTGCGCTTTTACATACCGATGAAGTAGTAAGCACTCTTATGAACAGGATGGATAAAATTGAAAAAGATAGGATGGTAGAAAAATCATATTATGCACATAATATATCACCATCTATACAACATGAGGAATTAAGAACGAGTTCTTTTAAAAACACTTTTTACCAAAAACAATTCCCTCACCCCCTCACATTGGACCCACACGACAGCTCGGGTGCGTGAAAGTTTTGCCCACGGTGATGTGAATTGGCCTTTTAGAAAATAGCGCAGTGCAATTTCTCTAAACTTTTTTCACCAGCGAAATTTTTTTACCCGTCTCCACCAATCCTATTCTTATTCGTGCCCCCGCTCAGCCACGAAACAAAGATGAGTCCAAATATTAAGAGACCTAGACGTGAAGGACTTTGCTTCTTTGATTAAAATACTAGATGCAAGCCAAACCGAGTTCGTCTAACCAGGAAAAGTAACGCCGGCCAAGTTCTTGTCTAACCGCGAAAGTTACGGCCGCCAAATATATAGCACTGTGCACAACGTAATACACCACCTCCACGACGGCTACCTACAACCAACCATCGAAAATCTCCAAACCAGACAACGTAACAACCAACCAAATTTTAACTATGCTTTGGGTGAGTTCCTCGCCAAGTCGCCACAGATAGCGCTACTTGCGGTTCCTCTGCCATGGGAGCAGCTGACTGTTTAGCTTTCTGGTTGACCACTGGTGAACTGATGATTTAGTATAATTATATTAGTACTACAACTTAGCAATATCTCCATCTTCCTCCCTTCTTATGGTTTTATGTTTTCTCATGTATTTTTCACCCTTGCAGGCTTGGGTTTCCGACTGCTGCCGCCATTGATTGTCGGCCGCTTGGCAGATGGACGTGGTCGAAAGAGACGTGCAACCGACTCATCTTTATACGTTATTTTTTGCCCCTTATATAAGCCCATCCATTTGATGATTCTCCTGACTTCTTTTATTATTTTATACAAATAACCCATTTAGAACAAACAATTTTGACCTATCTATTTGAAACATGAAAAATTATGTGTCCTTTTGCTTGCATGTTAACACAAAATGAGTAATCGAATATAGTTTAATATTATACTTCATAAATTATTATAAAATAAAAATATACAGCACGCGCGTGCCGTGCGGGCCACCTTGCTAGTACAACATGAGGATTCACATGCGAATGTGTCGGCTACACCAGAACAAGCCTCTGAAAATCCACTGTATGGTATGCCGACTAATTTTTATCCAGGGCAAACACCGCCGCCAGCACATGTTTTGCCAGTCTCGGCGAAACCGGTGGTACCGGTTCCAGAAACCGATGGCACCGGTTTTGTCGCCACAGCTGTGCAACAGTCAGCACCGCCCGCTACGGCCCCTCTTTCGGTAGTCCCTAACCGAAATAAAGAGGTGGCTAATCGTTCTGCTTATATTGAGACACGTGCATATACATCGCCCCCTATACCTAATCAAAATATCAATTCTAGTGGGATTCCTAATGATGTATATAATCAATATTTGCGGCAGGGTCCTAATCGCATGTCTCATGTTGCTCAAGTTCAAAACATAGCCACAGGGCAATCAGAGTTAGTTCGTTCAAATTTATATGCTGAATTTTTTAAACTAAAGGACGAGTTAGCTAGCATGATGCAAGATAAGCTTGGTATTGATATGGATAATTCTAGGTTATATCAAAAACCATATTCTGCTGATTTTAATACCGTTGCTTATCCTAATAATTGGCGTGTTCTTGACTTTGTTAAATTCAATGATGATGATAATAAGACCACTTGGGAGCATATTTGCCAATATCTTGCTCAACTAGTGATGTTTTGAAAGTTCGATTGTTTTCATTATCTTTAACTGGAACTGCTTTTTCTTGGTTTTCTTCATTAACTCCTGGCTCAATTAATTCATGGAATCAATTAGAAAAAAAATTTCATGATCACTTTTATAGTGGGAGTACTCAATTGAAATTGACAGATTTAACATCGGTTAAGCAACAAAGAGATGAATCTGTTTTGGATTACTTTAGACGATTCAAAGAAACTAGAAATCGATGCTTTAATTTGTCTCTTTCTGAAAGGGATCTTGCTGATGTTGCTTTTAATAGTTTAAGATCCTTTATTAAAGAAAAAAATAGAAGGCTTGGATCACTTTTTGGTTAATCAAGTACAAGTAAGAGCTTTAGCTACTGAAAACTGAATGAAAAATGCTAAAGATACATATAAGACTCATCGTTCTAGTGTTCATGTTGTTAACTATGATTCTAGTAGTTCAGACGATGTGGAAAATGTGTATACTGCTGAACTTGTATGGCCTTCTAAGAATAAATCGTACACATGCCCATCTCTTAAGCCAATACAAAAGAATTGGCAAGAAGAAGTGCGATTTACTTTTGATGTTTTCAAGTGTGATCATATATTTGATGAATTGTTAAAGAATGGAAACATTAAGATAACTCATACTATTCCTTCACTTGAAGAGCTTAAGAGGCGGGCGTATTGCAAATTACATAATTCTTTCTCGCAAATTACGTAATGTTTTCCGTCGACAGGTGCAATCGGCCTTGAATGAAGGACGTTTGACCCTACATGAGATGCAGGTTGATAAGACGTCTTTCCCTGTTAATACCCTTGAAATGCAACCTCCTAAGGTTCTGGTTCGGCCGCATCAAGTCGAATTAACCAAAGGAAAGAATGTTGTTGTGGGTGATGATAAGCCTGAAAATTTGAAGGGGAAGACAGTAATCAGGGAGGTGGTATCTGAGAAGACTCCTAATGCAGAGAAACTTCAAAATCACTGCAAGAGTCTTGGACGTCGGGGGGCAAGGATACTCGAAGACACCGTTTGAGCCTGCTGGACAGGACAAACCGGTGCCACCGGTTTCAAAAACCGGTACCACCGGTTTTGGTCAGGGTCGCCCGAAAATGTTGAAACTCAAGCGACCCGAGATTGGAACCTAGAAAATAAATGTGGCCAAAGATCAGGGCAAAGTTGCAAAGCCAAAGCCGACCTTTGACCAATTATTTTTCAAATATGTGAATCAAAGGCTAGTTGATGAAGATTGGCTGGCAAAAAAAAAGAAAAAGATCACCTATGCGTCAAGAGAAGCCAATTTCGCCTCCAAGGGCGAATAACAGGCAAAAAAGTGATGTGGTGACATTGCATCCTCCACAAAATCAGTATCAAGCCATGCCATGGTTTCCACCACCATATAATTCTCCATATCCGGCGTGGGATTGCAATGGGATGTATATGCCGTATTAGGTATTACCCTATGCCGTATCCTCCTTTTCATCCAGGATGGGGTAATACCAGAGGAACTGTTCATGAAAGACTGGTGGATAACCGTTCGGTGCCTCGTCGATCAGGTTGGGATCAACCACCTAAAACCGGTGGCACCGGATTCCAAAACTGGTGTGATCGGTTTTCCCAGAAAAGGCAGCCTTCTCCTCCTAATCAAGTATATCGACCTAAAAAGGTGGAGGAAGTTGTTCAGGCAGTGGATGTCGACCAAGAGAGGACTACTGCAGCTGATGTGATTCAGATTGGTGACATCAAGGTGATTCCAGAGGACGATGGTAAGAGACCAATTGTCATAGGAGATGAGGTCAAGGCATCAGTCCAGGATGATGTTGCTGCAGATCTTGGTGAGGGTAAGAAAGTTGGAAATTGATAAATCTAAATATTTCTTGCCAAAATGGTGCCCTCCAAGTTTGACACGCACACAAAAAAGAAAGTTGCAGCGGCTTCGCTTTCAAGTACAGAAGGAAAAAGAGCTGGAGAAGCAAAGGGAGGAGAACTTCAACAAATATAGGCCCATGATTCCTCCAGGCAAGGGGTGAAAGTTGAAAATCAATGAAGCTCCAGTGCCAAATCCGGTGGCACCGGATTCCAAACCAGTGGAACCGGTTTTACCTGACACAGTGCCTGCTGCCGCACCAAATCCGGTGACACCGGTTTCGAATCCGGTGGTACCGGTTTCTACTGATCCAGGGCCATCTCGTATTGCTTCTGAAATTTTTGTTACTTCTTCGTTTGATGAGAAGTTGTCATCGGATTCCCAGAATATGGACGATGAACAGCTTGTTGATTATGGTTCATCACCTGATCGTATGAATGTTCATGCGAATGTGGTGCATCTTTCTTCAGATTATTACATCATTCTGGAAGAAGAGATGGCTCATCTAGACTTTGGCCCAAAAGAAGCTAAATTCAAAAGGCCAAAGGATTCTGAAAATCATCTAAAGGCTCTGTATATGAAGGGACACATCAATGGGAGGCCTGTTTCTATAATGCTTGTTGATGCCGGGGCAATTATCAATTTGATGCCCTATTTTATGTTCAAGAAACTTGGTGGTTTGGATGATGAGCTGATCAAGACCAACATGACTATCAGTGGTGTGGGAGGAGGCGAGCCTATGAGTGCTAAGGGCGTTGCATTATGGAGCTCACCATTGGGAGCAAGACGATGGCTACTGCTTTCTTCGTCGCCGAGGCCCGAGGTAATTTCAGTTTAATATTGGGTCATGATTGGATTCATGCAAATAGATGTATACCTTCTAGTTTTCACCAATTTCTTATTCAATGGGTTGACGACGACGTTGAGGTTGTACATAGAGATACATCGGCTTGTGTTACTATAGCTGATGGTTCTACCATGTCTATGCATGATCATGTTAAGTATTTGACAGGCTTAGATATTTCTAATTATGAGATGATCAGCTGTACTAGAGATGGCTTTGTGCCTGCTGTTCTAAAGCCGGTTGAGAATCGGCTAAACTATTTGTTATAAATTAATGAATAGTTCAGAATGGTTGCAGAGGAGACTTGAGCACTATCGGGCACAAAATAACGATATGTGTGAGGCCATTGAAGATTTTGATGATACGAGTAAATTGGGACAAGGTTTTACGCCGGCTGATCCTTTAGAGGAGGTTGATATTGGTGATGGTTCTATACCTAGGACGATGCTTGTAAACAAAAATTTTAAAGCTGATTATAAAGCTGAATTAATCGAGCTATTGAAAGAATATGTTGATTGTTTTGCATGGAATTATCAAGAGATGCCTGGTTTAAGCCGCGAGTTAGTTGAGCATCGGCTGCCCATTAAATCTGGTTTTAGGCCTTTTAAACAAAGTGCTAGGCGTTTCAATCCTAATATGTATGACCGGATTAAAGAAGAAATTAATCGGTTGTTGGATGCAAATTTTATTAGGCCTTGTCATTATGCTGAATGGTTATCAAATATTGTGCCAGTTGAGAAGAAAGATTCTGGTAAGCTTAGAGTTTGCTTTGAGTTTAGAAATCTTAATAGAGCTACTCCAAAAGATGAATATCCTATGCCTATAGCCGACATGCTTATAAATGATGCTTCTGGACATAATGTTATTAGTTTTCTTGATGGTAATGCTGGTTACAATCAAATATTCATGGCTGAAGAGGATATATCCAAAACGGCATTTGTATGTCCAGGTTTTGTTGGTTTATTTGAGTGGGTGGTTATGACCTTTGGTCTAAAAAATGCTGGTGGTACTTACCAAAGGGCTATGGATTTATTTTTTCATGATTTACTTGGCTTAATCATTGAGATTTATATCGATGTTATTGTTGTTAAATCGGCTGGTTTAAAACCTCATTTGGCTGATTTAAAACTTGCTTTTGAAAAAATGTGTCGATATGGATTAAAGATGAACCCACTTAAACGTGCATTTGGTGTGTCGGCTGGAAAGTTTCTAGGATTTATTATTCATGAAAATGGCATAGAGATAGATCCTAAGAAGATTGATATCATTAAAAAGATTAAAGCTCCTACATGCAAGAAGGATTTGCAGAAGTTCTTGGGCAAGGTGAATTATTTGAGGAGATTTATTTGTAACTTGTCTGAGAAGATTAGCGTTTTTACTCCTATTCATCGGTTAAAACATGAAGCCGAATTTACTTGGGGGGCAAAATAGCAAGTGGCTTTTGAGAAAATTAAATATTACTTGTCTTCGTCGCCGGTTATTAGAGCTCCTAGGAGGGGGTTCCATTTAAATTATATGTGGCTGCCGAAGAGCGGGTGATTGGGGCTGTTTTGACTCAAGAAACCAAAGGGAAGGAGCACATTGTTACCTATGCAAGTCATCGATTATTGGATGCCGAAACAAGGTAATATTTATTAAAAAGTTTTGCTTATCATTATATTATGCTTGTACCAAGATGAGGCATTATTTATTGTCCAATACTTGCATAGTGGCTTGTCAAACCGATATCATTAAATATATGTTGCATAGACCAATTTTAAGTGGTAGAATTGGTAAATGGCTTATGCTCTTATTGAATATGATTTGGCTTGTGAACCTTTGAAATCTATGAAATGCCAAATTGTTGCTGATTTTATTGTTGAGCATAGCATTAATGATAATGATTTAGATATCGGTTATATTGCTATTATCCCATGGAAATTGCATTTTGATGGATCGGTTTGCAAGAGTGGTTGTGGTGTTGGTATTGTTCTTATATCACCAAGTGGTGCTGAATTTGAAGCTCTTAACCGATTAAAAGAAGATTGCACTAATAATCAAGCCGACTATGAAGCTCTCTTGTTTGGGCTAGAGATTTTATATGACATGGGTGTTAAACATGTGGAAGCATTTGGTGATTCTCTGCTGGTTAGCAAGTTGCTAAGGTATACCAATGCTTCGATGGTTTTTTAAATGCATATCTTGATAAATGTTTAGACATAATTACTCATTTTGATGAATTTACTATATATCATATTTCAAGAGATGAGAATCCAAGGGCAAATGCTCTGGCTCAGCAAGCGTCTAGCTATGACATTCAGAAAAGAAACTTTCATGAAAGAAAGCCGATACTTTGCATAGCCGAGGTTTCAGCCCAGGAGAAACCGGTGGCACCGGATTCCGAAACCGGTGGTACCAGATTTTTCGGTGATACCGATTCCAGAACCGGTGGCACCAGTTTACCTGTTTACAGTAACACTTCGACCATTAAATCGACTAAAATTGAGAAGGACGAAGTTGTTGATTGGAGAATACCCATTATTGAATATTTACATAATCCTAGTCATAAATTTGACAGAAAAGTCCGACGGTGGGCATTTAAATTTACTTTGGTTGATGGTGAATTGTATCGTCGAACAGCTGAAGATTTATTATTAAAATGTCTAGATTCTGATCAAGCTAAAGTTGCTATGGGTGAAGTTCATGAAGGCATTCGTGGTACACATCAATCGGCTCCTAAAATGAAGTGGCTTTTGAAGAGAGCCTGTTTTTATTGGCCGAATATGATAGCTGATTGTTTTCAATACTACAAAGGTTGTGAAGAGTGTCAAAGGTTTGGGAATATTCAGATGGTTCCAACAGCATTATTACATCCTATTATCAAGTCTTGGCCTTTTCGAGGATGGGGATTGGATTTTGTTGGGTAGATTCATCCTCCTTCATCAAAGGGACATCGGTTCGTGTTAGTGGCTACTGATTATTTTACCAAGTGGACCGAGGCAATTCCTTTAAAGAATATGACACATCGGAAGATAATTGAGTTTATTACTGAACATATTATCCATAGGTTTGGCATTCCACAAACTTTGACTACTGATCAGGGAACTTCATTTATATCAAAAAAAGTTTGTGAGTTTGTTAAGATGTATGGCATTAAATTACTCAATTCATCTCCATACTATGCTCAAACTAATGATCAAGCCGTGTCTAGTAATAAAATTTTGATAAGCTCATTAAGAAAAAAATAGAGGAAAATCCTGGGAGGTGGCATGAGGTTTTATCTGAAGCTTTGTGGGCTCATCGTATATCTAGACATGGTGCTACTAAAGTTACTCCTTTTGAGCTTGTGTATGGTGAAGAAGCCGTTTTACCCGTTGAGGTAAATCTGGGTGCATATAAGTTGGCCAAGCAAAATGATCTTGATGCTGTTGGTTATCATGACTTGATGATGGATAATATTGATGAGGTGACTGACAAGCGTTTGAAGGCCTTGAAGGAAATTGAGAAGGATAAAATCCGAGTTGCTAAAGCCTACAATAAGAAGGTAAAAGAAAAATCTTTTCAGGTTGGTGACTTGGTTTGGAAGACAATTTTACCTGTAGGATCGAAGAGCAACAAGTTTGGTAAATGGTCTCAAAGTTGGAAACGGCCATACAAGGTGATAAAGGTAATCTTCGGTAATTCTTATATGGTGGAGACTTTGCAAGGTCAGCGGCTGCCAAGAGCTCTTAATGGGAGGTATTTGAAGAAATATTATCCGAGTATTTGGCAGGAAGCTTAGTTTATATGGCCGATAATGTTGAATATCGTCCTTAGAATGAAAAGGCCGATGGATTTTGTTTAAACATCGCCCTCAGGAGTATATTTTCATGATAATATGTTTTCTGGTACGCAAGCTTTACCAAAATACAGGGGGGC
Source organism: Alloteropsis semialata (assembly GCA_004135705.1). Classification (NCBI taxonomy): domain Eukaryota; kingdom Viridiplantae; phylum Streptophyta; class Magnoliopsida; order Poales; family Poaceae; genus Alloteropsis; species Alloteropsis semialata. Next base: position 45,354,999 of record CM014273.1, read on the forward strand.
ATATGTTGACGATCAAAATTGGCACGAAGCAAGTTTGACAGTAGGAACCGGTGGCACCGGGTTTCAAAACCGGTAGGACCGATTTAGGTCCTCTGTAGCCCGTCTGGCAACCAAATCTGGTGGGTACCGGATTTGGAAACCGGTGGCACCGGATTTCCCCAAGTCCTAGTAGTTTGAACTCTTTTATAGATTCCGAGATGTAATAGGGCTTTTCTTGCAGGGCAAGACCTCCCCACTCTATAAATATAAAGGGCCACGGGCGATTGAGGGTGGATCCAATCGATCAAATACAAGTATCTTTACTTTTTATCCCTCCAAACACTAACTTTTCCAACCCCCTCTGCTGTTTGTGCTTCGTCTCTACGGCGTTTTACGGCGTTCCGAGTGGCCTGCCGACCTCAGAACAACCCTAGGCGCGCCAGCCCTGACGGGGTCCCTCCTGGGTCGGCGTTTGTAGGTCGATGCAGCAAACCCTAGAAATTCGGTGGTACCGGTTTTGGCAGGACTGCTGCTGATGAATCGATCTGTTGCGGATCCGCGCGAGCTAGCGCATATCTCGGTGTGTTGGCCAGAAAAAGCGTCAACACGATCGTTTCTTAGGATATGATACGAATAATGAAATGTTAGATTCCATTTTATTTCAAGAGTAGCATTATATTTTTCCTATCTCCACCAAGGTAAGGAACTCTGAATAAATAAAACAATGAAAAATGGGAAAAAAGAGAGAAAACATATATTCCTATCTCTTAGAACCAAAGGGATTCGGATCCTAGTCATCAAAATATGCCATAATCTGAAACTAAGTGATTATCTATAAGAAACTGAGTTTTATATACAGACTTTGATGACACGTGACAGATGTAAGCTTTGTAGGTAAGTGATAATTGCACTTTATGAGAAAAATAGTAAAATGACACGTGGCAGATGAAATCATTTTAGGGATCATAGGGGTTGTCGCGTTTACATAACATATGTTTCTTGATGACACAGGATAGATCCAAATTTCTTATTAAAAGGTGATAGTTGCAATATAGTAGAGTTGGTTCGATTTTGTGTGAAGTGACAGTTACAGCATAAGTAACATGTTCTGAAGATATGTAACATATTCTTAAACCCGTCCTAACCCGGTGTTCAATCAACGGATCAAGTCTGACTTTGAGTAAATCATGGATATATATGCAATTGGAAAATGTCACAACTGGTGGCCCAATTCGTGGTACATTTGGAACTTGGTTTAAAAGCAGGTTAGAGAGGGGAGGCCATCTTCTAGAGTGCGACCTGCAAACTTTACTGAAGGCAGATACAAAACGACACCTTTGCCTGAACTGAATGTCGTCCCCTGTTCACAGCATGTGCGACATATACTAGTACAGTTGTACCCCATTAAACTTGGCCAAAAACCTTCAATTCGAGGCCTCTGCACTGTTGGTGAGCAATATTCCCCTCCAGCAGCGTTGGAAAATGGTCACAAACAAGAGAGGTAAGTGTAGCTTGCAGTTTGGCGGCATGAGATCCCCCAGTCTGCTGTGCATAGAGCCGTGCCAATTCTGGTGTGTAGGGCTGGACGCCAGCTCGGCTCGGTTGGCTTGTTAGCCTAACGAGCTAGCTTGGCTCGGCTTATTAACAAAACGAGCAAAAATGCTAGTTTGGCTCGGCTCTTTAACAACTCAAACTAGCTCGTTAGGCTCGCGAGTTGGACATAATTCTTTTTATTATAAATATGAAACATACAAAAAATATAACATGTCATAAGGTACTAAACTTATAAATAAACAAACTTAATGAGTAGAGTAGTTGAATGGACGAGACTTAGGACTGAAAAACCAATGTACTGATCATATTAAACTCTGTTGGATTGTGAATCCCTGTGCCAAGCCTTCTAGCTCGATTAGCTCGTGAGCAGCTCGATCGCGAGCTAGCTCGCTAACGAAACGAGAAAAAAAATAGTTTCTTGACTTGTTTAAAAGTCAACCGAGCCGAACTATAACCAAATCGAGCCGGCTCGCGAGTTTCAAGCTGTCCGTCCAGCTCTACTAGTGTGCGTGTAGCACGCAATTTGGTCACTCATGCCGTCACACTGAGCAGACTCACTAACTGATACTGAAACATAGTAAAAACGAGAGAATTTTTCTATTCTTAACACTGCATATATGATGACAACAAGTTAGTTCTGCGGCTCATTAAGCTTTCGATATTGAACAGATATCTTCCTGTGAAACGGTCATGGTCATCAGGATAACCACTACAAAAGGTTGTGCAATCTGAAACACAACTGGTGGATATTACAAGGAGGCAGTGATATAGACTCACACACTCACTGCCCCTCCGGGCCCATTCACACCAGCACACCCAGTCGATTACGCCTTTGGAGTTCCCGTCAACGATGCCATCTTCTTGGCCTTCTCGTTGACCTTCAGCGTCCGCTCTTCAGTTTCGCTAGTCAGTTGCCCACCAGGTGTTACGATGGATCTCGCCTCCTCCCTCTACTAGTAGTGCCATACGGTTCCTTCCCCCCATAGTCCTAGCATGCTCGCCGGAGGTGTCGCACTACGGCTGCGGCGGATGTGACGTATTGGCATCGGCGCCAGCTATGGAGGCGGAGGCGGAGGAGTCCCTTCGGGATTCCATCTCCCTCAACTACGGGGTGTCTATTCTCTTTGCCCTTTTCGCTTGTTTTTTTGCTTGATCTGGGAAAGGGAGTCCGGTTCTTTCTGGTGTCGTTTGGGCGAAGTGAGTTGGGAAAACCGAGCATTCGAATCTCTTTTTTGCGGTTTTTTTTTTGGGAGAGGGCGTTTATTTTTTTTCTGCGTTTTTTCCGGGAGACTCGGGATGCGAAGGATCCCGATTTCTTGTCCCGTTTGAGTCCGTGCTGCACAGTGTTGTCAGTGCACACTAACATAGTGAAATCGCCAGCAATTAGTGAATATACAGTCGTACAGAGTCCGGAGCAAGACATGATCAGAGGTGGCACGGCAGGATAGAGACGCAGTGATGCAGAATTAGAGGCAGCCCCTGTGGTGATTTGAACCAGAGCAGCGCGTCACCGAAGACGCATTATATCGTTGGTAACTACAGTATTTGCTGGAATAACAGAACTTGGTATATACCAAGAGTTGCTAACTACGGGCTTTATCCATTATATAAGCAGGCAGCAAAGGTGTTGTCACATAGTGACTAGAACTCAGAGCTAGGAGTTTGCTAATATATAAGCCTGTAATTCATAATAATCATAATAGTCACAACTCACAACATCATGAAGATCCAATCACTCAAAACAGCATTACACATTAGTACTTTGGTGCTATCTCATGGCTAACTCCTATAGTCCTGAGCCATAATTATGTGAAACTTAGAACGATATTCGCATGATGACCACAAATACTGCAGTTGGCAACAAAACATTAATCTAATATACCAAGGTCTAACAGTGGGTTTTATGTAATGCTTTCAATATTAGGAAGCAAGAGCTCTCCTCGGGAGGCTGGAATATCAGAGAGGCAATGTTGAAGCTGCTCTACGAGTATTTGATGGAATGGACCTTCAAGGTGCTATTCAGCGTATCAAACAATCACTTTCTGAAAAAATACTCTCGCAACGAAGTAATAAATTACGGCCAGTTTCTTCAAGTTCAGTATCACTGCATACCGCTAGAATGTTTACTGAAGCCATTTACTTGAGGTCAATGTCTCTTCAAAAGTTGGGGAAAGCAATGGGTATGTATTGTTCATCTTGCTATTTGATTATACTTTTGAGCCTTCTCTGGCTTCCTGAAACCATTTACTTGCAGAGGCTGCTGAGCAGTGTAAATGTCTCCTTGATGCTGTTGAAAGTATCTTCCAATGTGGCTTATCTGGTGCCATGGTTATACAAGAACTACAAGAACTGCAGGAAATTGTCGGTAAATCTGTTGAGCTTCTTCCAGAACTTTGGAAGCAAGCTGGAGCATATCAAGAAGCAGCTGCTTCTTACCGCCGGGCTTTTTTAAGTTATTGGAACCTTGATGAAGAATGCCACACAAGGATTCAGAAGAAATTTGTTGTTTTCTTGTTGTTCGGTGGTGTAGAGGTAGCGCCCCCGAGCATGGCTTCACAAACTGATGGCTCGTATGTTCCTGAAAATAATTGGGAGGAGGCAATCCTATTGCTCATGATACTATTGAGGAAGCCATTCATTGGGAGGACCCAGGATCCCTCTGTGGTGGAGCATTTGACCTTTGCATTGTCACTGTGTGGTCAGACATCTATTCTATTTCTTGCCAAGAACCTTAAAGAGGTTTTACCTGAAATACACCCTCGAACTGTGTTGTGCTACTTTGCAGCTTCTCAAAATAAAGCTGCATTAAACTTGTTGAGAAAATCTTTAAATAAGAACGAGAGCCAGAATGACATAATGGTCCTTCTATTAGCTGCTAAGATATGCAGTTCCAATTATCTTCTCTCTTTTGAGGGTGTAGAGTATGCAAAGAGAGCAGTTAAAGATGCCGAATCATCAGATGGGCATTTAAAGATTGTGGCCCTTTATTTTCTCGGGAGTTGCCTAGCCAAGAAGTCTAAGGTTGCTTCATCTTATCACGAAAAACCTTTCTTGCAGACTGAAGTTTTGAAGTCACTTAAACAGGCAATTTCTCTTGACTGTCACAACCCAGAATTAATATTTGACATGGGGATCGAGTATGCTGCACAGCGAAACATGCATGCTGCCTTGAGATGTGCAAAGGAGTACATTGATGCAACTGGTGGATCTGTCTCTAAAGGACACAATTTCATTTACGGTGCTAAAATGGATCTTCCTGAGAACAAGTTATCAGATTTCATGGACAATTTCATTTTACGGTGCTATTGGATCTTCCTGAGAACATAATTGGTCCGATTTACAAAGGACTTCTTGGTGGCCAACATGTGGTGGTAAAACAGGCCATCAATTTTGATCAAAAGGAACAATTTCTAAATGAGGTCATCGCCCTATCTAAAATCATCCACAAGAACATTGTCAAGCTCATAGGTTGCTGCCTAGAAGTAAATGTCCCAATCATGGTTTATGAGTTTGTCTCCAAAAGTAGCCTCAATGATATTCTTCATGGCAAAAGGAAGAAGCCTATAAATTTGGATGCACGTTTAAAAATTGCTGCAGGATCAGCAGAAGGTCTAACTCATATTCTGGAGACAACTACATTACGGCATCCTAACTTTAAGCCTGCTAATGTACTGTTGGATGATAACTTTGAACCAAAAATCTCTGACTTTTGCCTTAGTATGACTGATCATGACATCAGTGACATGGATTATGTGGATCCAGGGTATCTACAGACAGGCACATTAACAGATAAATGCGTTATCTACAGTTTTGGAGTTTTCCTCCTGGAACTAATTTGCAGGAAGAAGGCCAGACGTTCTGGCAATGACAACCTGGTTGAGAATTTGTTTGATGCTTACAAAAATGGCCACAGAGTAGGAGAGCTATTTTTTGACATGGAAATTGCAGTACCACGCAATATGGAGCATCTTGAAGAACTTGCAATGATCGCCTGGACATGTCTTAACCCAGATGAGGAAAAAATAGAGATGACAGATGTGGCAGGCTGCCTTCAGACCTTGAAAGAGACCTCATGTATACAGGATGCATGACTGCAGAATGCCATCTTTATACGAAGGTTCACGATGACATGGTTCTAATTCATGTTCTAGTGTGTGAAAAACGTGTTGGAAAAAGATAGGCAACAAAGTATATATCTTCTTTTTTGCCGAATAAATTTATAGAAGCTGAAGCAAGGAAAGACATTGTTGACACCAGATTTTCGCACCTGACATGTTGGGTCAGATGATGACGTGGTGAGGTTGAGATTGCAAAGTGGACCCGTTGACTGGTCAAGGCCAAAAGTGACAGAGAAGGAAGCCGATGCTGAAGAAGGGTCCGATGAAGCAGGAGTCCGATCCAATGACGAATTCAAGAGGGAAGACACGTCGGCTAAGGAAGAAGCGTATCAGATTCGGGGACTATTTCCTTTTCAGAAGGTGTTTGAGAGTCCCGTTGTATCTTAAGCTTAGTTTACCTTATTTAGTTAGTCTGGTCCGATCAGGACTCTCCATGACCAGGGTATAAATTTGAACCCTCGTCCATTGTAAAGAATTAATCCTCACATTCAATACAACCCGGCTTCACGCCAAAACCCTAGTAGTAGTTACCGACGAAGCTCATTGGTGGACGGGCTGCATCAGTTCTGATCTCCGGCTTACCAGTAAGTTAGTCAATTTATCGAAACTAATATAGGCTTTGAATTGAGGCGCATCGCCCTTTCTCGTTTATATTGTTCAACCGATTTATCTCTGGATAATCAAGATTGATATAGATTCCCTACGTCGGAGCTAGATCAATATTGATTATTCAACAGATTATCGTTTATCGGACTATACTTTAAGCCTAGATTCCCTACGTCGGAGCTAGGTATCAAGATTAGTCTAGATTCCCTACGTCGGAGCTAGAATAATCTTGGTTACTAAAGGTAGTCTTTGCGGTTTGTTGGAGTTGCTAGATTGGTTTAGATCTACGCCATGTGAATCAATTCTACTTCTTCAACGGCTTTGAGCATAGGTCTTGGTACGATTTAAGCATTATTTATCTTACAGCATCGTTCTATGTCCGATCCTGCTTTGTGGTTTAATCTGGTTGTTCTTTGAGTATTGCATTGGTGTAGATTCCCTACGTCGGAGCTGGATCTTTGTAATACGCTTAGATTAATCTTTGACTGTCATGTTTGGTCTAGATTCCCTACGTCGGAGCTAGGTTCATCTTGATTAGTTAAAGGAAGCTTTGGTTATGCCTTATTGCTATTTGAATGTTAAGTGTGGTGTAGATTCCCTACGTCGGAGCTGGATCTTGCTTAATTGTTCAGTAGCATATCTTAGAATCAGAACGTATCTGTTAATGTTTTGCCTGCTTATTTTGCTTAATCTGATCAACACCTGTGCGAGCACCTTGTCTAATTGACAGGTTGGTGAATCGAATCTGGTTATCTAGCTATCTGATCTGATCATAGTTGGAGAAATCTAGATTCCCTACGTCGGAGCTAGATTTCTCTGAAAAGGCTATAGTCTGATCGGTTGGTTAGATGGTCCGATAAGACGAGTCAAACTGGTAACTAGACAAGGTGGACAATGTATCGGCTTATACTGTGATTATTTAATATCTTGTTTCAAGACATAGCTGATTCATTATTTTACATATTGGCCTTGTTTTATGCTTTATTTCATTATTTAAAGGCTAGTCTGTTATATCAATCAAGGTCCGATCCTGATTGGTCCGATCCTGAAGTCCGATTTGGTGTCTGATTGAGGTCCGATTACTCGGTCCGATTGACGTCATCATTGAGGTCCGATTCTGAGGTCCGATCAGTATCGGCCGATGCGTGTCTGATTGGGTCTTGGCTAAAATTCGACGCTACTCCATCGTCTGAAATAGAGCCGGCACAATCATAGAGCAATTTAATTGTTTTATTCCCTTGTCAATTTCAGGTCAAATTGACTGGCACGCCGCGAACCTGAACTGGAGTGTAGACTGGCACTGGAGCGAAGCTGATCTCCCCGGTCATCGTGTGCTGCACGCGGGAGATACGTCCGCCGATTTTCTGCGTCAACACATTTTTGGCACGCTCGGTGGGACACGAGAAACAAATCCAAGATGTCGTCATCTGATGCTGAACAAGAAACTGCAGCAAGACTTGCTGCTGAGAAAGAAGCTGCTGAGAAGGCCAAGAACGACAAGAACAGGGCGACTGAGGTGACCATGCCCATTACAAAGGCCGATCTGTCCAAAGCCCAGTTGGATGCAGTTCAGGCCCAGATTGATGCGTTTGAGAAGCTATGCCTTGGTCAGTTTGGGCGTAATCGTTCAGGTCCTATACTCAAAGGTCCTCTCCCAGATCCAGAAGTGATCAAAAAGACCACTGAAGCTCGGGAGCACCAAGTCAACATGACGGAGATGATTCACCAGGCTGTTCATCATGCATTAATCAATCAATCAGGCACCTTGGTGAATTCTTTGGACAATCTCATCAAGAAGGCGGTGGACGATGCTGTTTGCTTGAAGGGTCCAGTGTTTATAGCAGATTCTGCAGGAGCATCAGGATCAGGAAGAGGAAAAGAGACTGCAGATAATACAATGACCGTTGCTCCACAGATGCCAATTGCTCCACCACCTCCTGTTGAACTGGCCAACGGTTTTCTGTTGATGGCCGATGGAACTATAGTCGGCCCACATGGTGAAAAGTATGCCAGAACTCTGAGCGAACAAGAGAAACAACCTGCAGCTGCAAGGCTACGTACAGAGGTTCCTTCACATCAGCGTATGGTCGGAGATTACAATAATTATGTGATGGACATAGCTGATGGGACGCCACATGGAAATCAACAGTCCGATTGGTCACAAAAGATAGCCGAGGTGATCCAGAATCAATTCGGCTTGAAGCCTAAAGATGAAGCAAGGTTGTATCGGCACCCGTACCCATCTTACTTTGATGCAGTGCCGCTTCCTCCACGTTACAGAGTGCCGGATTTTTTCAAATTCTCCGGGCAAGATGATATGACCACCATCGAGCATGTGAGCCGATTCTTGGCTCAGTGTGGTGAGGCTGCTTCAGAGGAGGGACTCAGGCTCAGATTTTTCCCTCTGTCACTGTCAGGGCCGGCGTTTACCTGGTTTACGTCGTTGCCAGCTGGATCAGTCACAGGGTGGTCCGATATGGAAAAGCAGTTCCATAAATACTTCTTTTCTGGTCTCAATGAGATGAAGATCTCTGATTTGATTGCTATCAGGCAGAGGAATGATGAGACCGTCAAGGAGTACATTCAACGGTTCCGTGACACTAGGAATCGATGCTATAGTTTGAAACTGTCTGATATGCAGTTGGCCGAGCTTGCATTCCAAGGTTTGCTCGCGCCGATTAAGGAAAAGTTTTCTGCTCAGGAGTTTGAGACATTGGGGCAATTGGTTCAGAAAGTGTCAGCTCATGAGGTCCGATATCAGGAGATGAAGCGCATGAAGTTTTCTAAACAAGTATCTTATCTCTCTGATACTGAAGAGGAGGCTGATGTTAATATAGCTGAATGGACTAAATCCAAGAAGCCAGTGTCGCTCCTGTGGATCAAACAGAATCCTGAGAAGTTTGGATTCGATATAACAAAGGCCGATAAGATCTTTGATTTGCTACTCAGTGAGAAGCTTATCCAGCTTTCTCCAAATCACTCGGTTCCATCGGCCGATGAGTTGAAGAAACGAAAATATTGCAAATGGCACAACTCGACATCTCACGAGACCAATGAATGCAAAGTGTTCAGAAGGGAGATCCAATTGGCTATTGAGTCAGGCAAAATCAAGTTTGAAGACAGCAAGAAAGCCATGAAGATCGATGGTCATCCCTTTCCCAATAACTTTGCTGATTTCTCCTTTTCTGTTAATATGGTTGATGCTAATGAAAAGGGGAAGTTCAAAGTGCTTACATCGGACCAAGCCAAGAGTTCTGGTGCCGTTGATCCTGTTGTTCAAGTTACTGTTGAAGAGCTACGCAGGAATCATCAGGCGTTTGGGCGTGAATCTAATGCTCCTGGTGGATATCGGCCACGTGTGACTTCCCAAATGCTGATCAACAAATACAAGAGGCAGCAGGCAGCAGCTCGAGCGTGGGAAGAACGCGAGGAACGACGACGTCGGAGGCGTGAATATCAAGCAAGGCGCCATGATGAAGAGTTTGATGATCGGCGCCGACATGATTACAGGTCCGATGGCCGACGCCGATATGATGAGTGGTCCGATGACCGACGCCGGTATGATGACAGGTCCGATGGCCGGCGCTGGTTTGATGATAGAGTTGACAGTCGTCGGCAGTATGATTATAGATTTAATTGGTATACTGATGAACGTCAAGGATACAACCAGGATGATGATCATTGGGGATGTCCTTTCTTTGTATTCTGCTGGAACGAGAAGCTTAGACTGCCATCGAAAGCAGATTGTCCTGAATGCAGCTTCCAGTATGAAGAGTACAGAGCTTCCAAGAGAGGCCGACGATCAGTTCATGAACGGATCGGCGTCAGGATCGATGATCATCATCAAAGAGATGAAGGCCGGGTTAATACTCATGGCCACAAAAATAATGAAGGCCGAGCTGATGCTCATGGCCCTGAAAAAATGGAAGAGAAAGCTCCAGTTCAGAATCGGACTGAAGAACCTCCAATGAGGCCTGGACAGTGGTGCCCGTCAGGGATTTCTAAGTCCAAGAAGAGACGTGTACAACGTTTGCGCTATAATGAGCAGATTCAGGAGCAAGAGTTGGCAAAAGAGAAGAAGTGGCGCGTCAAGATGGCCAATGACGATGAAGCAAGCACATCGGCCGCAATAAATATGGTTTTGATGTTGCCGTCCGATTTTGCTGCTCCTGATGAACAAGACGACCATGAGGTCGATTATGAACTGGAAGAAGCCGCTGCATGCTTGGTTCTTGATTCAGAGAAGGCGGTCTTTGAGAAGCCAAATGCAAATGGGTATCGGCACCTGAAGCCTCTTATACATCAAGGGATATGTCGATGGAAAGCCGATGACCAAGATGCTGGTTGATGGAGGAGCTGCTGTCAATCTCATGTCCTATTCCACATTCCGCAAGCTGGATAAAGGGATTGATGATTTAATCAAGACCAATATGACGCTCAAGGACTTTGGCGGGAACGTTTCAGAGCCTCGGGGGGCAATTCATGTGGAATTGACCATCGGCAGCAAGACATTGCCGACTACCTTTTTTGTGATTGATGGCCAAGGTTCCTACAGCATGCTCCTCGGACGTGATTGGATCCACGCCAACTGTTGCATCCCGTCCACAATGCACCAATGCTTGATCCAATGGCAAGGCAACAAAGTGGAAGATTGTCCCAGCTGATGATTCGGTTAGCATTGCTACGGCTGAGTCAACAATTTGGGAATTTGAAGGAGTTGAATGCCTGTCAGGAAAAGTGTGGGATGGTGACTTCCTCAAGGTATCCGGTCAAGGACTAAAGCCGATCCAAGCAGTCGGCTCTGAGACATTGTTTTAAATGGATGATTATATAGAAGATCTTGAAGACCGAAGTGAGTTCGGTAAATTAGGATTTGGATTTACGTCGGCCGATGAATTAGAAGAAATAGATATAGGATCTGGTGATAGACCAAGGCCGACGTATATCAGTGCTAAATTGGATCCTGAGTATAAACAGGAGTTAATAAAACTTTTGAAAGAGTATTCTGATTGTTTTGCTTGGGAATATTATGAAATGCCAGGTTTAAGCCGTGATATTGTTGAACATCGGCTACCTATCAAACCAGGATATCGACCACACAAGCAGTACCCAAGGAGGTTCAAGACTGAGATGCATGAGCCAATTAGGCCGAAATAACGAAGCTATTTGAAGCTAAGTTTATCAGGCCATGTCGATATGCTGAGTGGGTATCAAATATAGTTCCTGTTTATAAGAAGAATGGAAAGCTACGTGTTTGCATTGATTACAGGAACTTGAACAAGGCAACCCCGAAGGATGAGTATCCAATGCCGGTGGCCGATATGCTTGTTGATGCAGCATCAGGCCATAAAGTGATGAGTTTCCTGGATGGTAATGCTGGTTATAATCAGATTTTTATGGCGGAAGAAGATATTCCCAAGACTGCATTCCAATGTCCAGGTGCTATCGGTTTATATGAGTGGGTTGTTATGACTTTTGGTTTGAAAAATGCCGGTGCTACTTATCAACGTGCTATGAATTATATTTTTCATAGGTTGATCGGCAGGATAGTCGAAATCTACATTGATGATGTGGTAGTCAAATCAAAAGGTTATCGAGATCATTTGGCCGATTTGAAGGAAACACTGGAGTGTACAAGACAACATGGATTGAAGATGAATCCACTCAAGTGCGCTTTTGGCGTATCGGCCGGCCAATTTCTCGGTTTCTTGGTACATGAGAGAGGAATTGAGGTAAATGATCGGAACCGCAAGGCGATTGATGATATTGAACCTCCAACGAACAAGAAGGAATTGCAGAGTTTGATTGGAAAGATTAATTTTCTGAGGAGGTTTATATCAAATTTGTCAGTCCGATTGGAAGCATTTACTCCTTTGTTGAAGCTGAAAAGTGAAGAAGAATTGGTTTGGGAGCCTAAGCATCAAAAGGCATTGGATGAAATCAAGCAATATTTAGCATATCCGCCAGTTCTAATTCCACCACAAAAGGGGAAGCCGTACAAGCTTTATTTATCGGCTTTTGATCATGCAATCGGCTCTGTCTTGATTCAAGAGGTTGATGGAAAAGAAAGAGTTATGTTGAGAAGCTTTGCCTTTGTTTATATTTTTCCTGTACAAAATTAAGGCATTATTTGCTATCGGCCGAGTGTACTGTGATCTGTAGAGAGGATGTGATCAAGTATATGCTATCAATGCCAATCATGAAAGGAAGAATTGGCAAATGGGTTTTTGCTCTAACAGAATTTGACCTCAGATATGAATCGGCCAAAGCGGTGAAAGGGCAGATAATGGCTGATTTAGTTGCTGACCATTGTGGACCAAGCATTGATGTTGGCAAGCAATGCACTATGGAACTTGATGTATCTGGTCCGATGGAAAAGGCCAATGTGGTTGACGCGGTTCCTTGGACTATGTTCTTTGATGGTTCATCTTGCAATGATGGATGTGGAATCGGTCTGATTATTATTTCGCCTCGGGGGGCAAGGTTTGAATTCGCTTTTCCAATTGAGAAATGCACAAATAATCAGGCGGAATATGAAGCATTGATGAAAGGTCTCCAGATTCTTAAAGATATCGGCGCTCGGTTTGTTGAAGTATTTGGAGATTCTTTACTGATTATTAATCAGTTACTCGGCAAATATGATTGCAAGATGGATGCTCTGTTATCTTATTTTGAAAAATGCCGGGATTTGATTGGTCAATTCGCTTTGGTAACTCTTGAGCATGTTCCGAGACATCATAATGAAGAAGCAAATCGGCTGGCGCAGAAGGCGTCTGGCTATCGGCCTACGTCCGATGTAATGGTACAGGAGATACCAGAAGGAGATTGGAGGAAAGAAATCGTTGAATATTTGAAGGATCCTTCTGTCAAGACTTCTAGAAAAATACGCTATAAATCGATCAGACATGTCTTGGTTGAAGGAGTGCTTTATTTTCGCTCGATTGATGGAGTTCTGTTGAGATGTATCGGACCTGAAGAAGCCAAAGTTTTGATGGGAGAAATTCATGAGGGTGTCTGTGGGGCTCATCAATTGGCGTTCAAGATGAAATGGATGATAAGAAAGAATGGGTATTATTGGCCGACAATTCTAGAAGACTGTTTTGAATATTATAAAGGATGCCAAGAGTGTCAAAGATATGGAAACATTCAAAGGGCTCCAGCGTCGGCCATGAACCCTGTTATCAAGCCATGGCCGTTTAGAGGATGGGGAATTGACTTGATCGGCCAAATTTTTCCACATTCGAGTAAGGGGCACAAATTCATATTGGCGGCAACAGATTATTTCACCAAGTGGGTTGAAGCTATTCCTTTAAGGGAGGTGAAAACACAGAATGTTATTGAATTCGTTAGAGAACACATTATTTACCGATTTGGAATTCCACAGACTATCACAACAGATCAAGGTACGATGTTTACATCGGACGAGTTCAAAAATTTTGCTGCTGATATGGGTATCAAGCTTCTTAATTCATCGCCATATTATGCACAAGCCAATGGTCAAGCTGAAGCCTCCAATAAAAGTTTGATCAAATTGATTGATAGAAAGATTGAGGAATATCCAAGAAAATGGCATATTGTGCTTCCTGAAGCTCTGTGGGCCTATCGAATGGCTTGTCATGGATCGATCAAGGTTTCTCCGTATGAACTGGTTTATGGACATGAAGCCGTTCTTCCATGGGAAATTCGTACTGGATCAAGACGTATCGAGCTTCAGGATAAATTAAAGGCCGGCGAATACATTGAGCTCATGAATAGTGAGTCCGATGACTTGGCTGTTCGTCGGCTGCGCGCTCTTGAAAATATTGAGGCTAATAAGCTTAGAGTGGCGAGGCATTATGATAAGAAAGTTAAGGGAAAAGAGTTCAAGGAGGGCGATCTTGTCTGGAAGGTTATTCTGCCAATTGGTTCTAAAGATCCCAAGTACGGCAAATGGTCACCGAACTGGGAGGGACCTTATCAAGTCGTCCGATGTGTTCCTGGAAACGCTTATATTCTACAAACACTTGAAGGAGAAGTGTTTCCTAAAGCATTAAACGGGAAATATTTGAAGAAGTACTACCCTAGCATTTGGGTAAACTCATAAGAGCCGATGCTATGCGTCAGGC
>CM014273.1:45371437-45394963 GCA_004135705.1 Alloteropsis semialata
GGAGAGGAGGACCGCTACCGCCGGATTCGGGGAGGGACGAAGGCTCTCGGTCGGACCGGCATCGGCGGTCCTCCGAGGAGAGCCGGCGCGAGAGGCGCAGCCGCACCCCTCCGTCCCCTCGTCACGACCTCGGGAGGGGAAGGAGTTCCCGGCGGGAGACGGCCTCCCCTCGCCGGGATAGGAGCCGGAGCCGGGACCTGTCAGAGCGCGCCCACAAGGGGGGCTCGACCTCGGGGGCGTCGTGCTCCCCCTTGCGATTTGCGCCGCGGGACGACAGGCGGCCGCTGTCGGCCCCTCAGATGACGCGGGCGCGGAGCGAGGGGCAGGACGCGCCCCGGATACCCGTAGCGGAGGCGCAAGCCCCTCCCGCCCCGGTGAGGGTCCCGACAAGGCGGCCGGACTCGACGCCGGCTGCGGGGGGAGGTGCATCAGGTCGGGCGGAGCCCCACTCGGGCAGGGATGCCGCAGTCGCGCCCGTGGCCCCTGCCCCATCGGTGCTGGCGGGATCCAAGCGGCCGCGGAGGATTGCGTGGAGGTGAGTGATGGCCCGACTTTCTCGAATGGTTTTGGCTTTTCCTGTAGTTACCATTTTTCCCAGCCGGGCTTTGCTGACTCGTAATGAACCAGTCGGGTCGACACTTCGCTCGAGGTGGCGCCGAGGAAGACTCTGCGCTTGGCGGCGCCGTTGCCGGGGCCTGCGGCGGGGCAGGCTGAGCAGGCGACACCGGAGCCCGCGGCGAGGCCGGCCGGGAAAGCAGTGGTGGAGCCCGCGATGGAGCGGGCCGAGGTGATTCCGCCGGTGCCCTCGGCGGAGCGGGCTGAGGAGGGAACGCGGGTGCCCTCGGCGGAGCGAGCCGAGGAGGAGACACGGAGGGCGGCGCTCTCCGCGGTGGAACAGGTGCCGGAGGGGGACGGCGACAGCCCGGGAGACACACTCCTGACGGGCCTAGCCTTTACACAGGCCATCCCCCCAGAGGCGGCCGTGGCGGCGTTCCAAGCGGAGCTAGCCGAGGAGCTGGCGGAGGCGGCTCAGCGTGCTCCTCAGGAGGAGCCGGCTCACCCCGGAGTGGGGGAAGTTGCCGGAGAAGATGGCCGCGGGGACGCGGCCGGAGAAGATGGCCGCGGGGTTACTGCCTCTCCAGGGGCTACGGTCGGCCCCAAGGAAGCAGAGGCGGGGACTCCCGACGCCCGCCCTGACGCCGTCATCCGGGCGGCCGCCGTAGCCCCCGAGTCCTCCGGGGTTACTTCCCCGGAGATCGTCGTGCTCGAGGACTCGCCGGAGGGTAGCTTGCGGAGGGTCGCCGGCGAGTGCAGCCGGAGGCTGGCCGTGGAGTTCCCGAGATCCTTTCGCCCTACGCGCGAGGGCCCGCGTCATCTCCGGGAGACGCCGGGAATGATGGCGGTGGACCGCCGATGTGCCGCCCTCGTACCTATCGAGGACAACCCGAATCTTCCGTGCGAGGGTCGGTACTTATGGTACGATCGTCAGAACCCGGCGGCGGGTCCCATCTTCGAGCTGGACGACGCGGCGGAGAGGGAGCAGTGCCAGCTTCTCCGGGAAAGCCTCGAGAACGTGAAGGAGGTCTTCGACAAGCTGATCATCGACCCTTCCCTGGTGAGTCTTTGGGGCTTCGTTCTTCTGATCCTGGCGTTGTTCCGGGGCACGCCTTAGCGTTCTTCTTCTCGTTTTTGTTCAGAGAATTATCGAGCGTAGTGCCGAGAAGTCGGCGTTCCTTCGCCGGGAGTCCGGGCTTTGGCGTGCCGTGCAGCAGCTGAAGGCCGAGAAGGAGCAGCTCGAGGCCCAGCTGGCCGAGAAGGAGCAGCTTGAGGCCCAGCTGGCCGAGGCACGGGAGGCCAGGGACAAGGCGATCCTGGGCGCCGAGGAGGAGAAGGCCGCCCTCGAGGCCAAGGTGGACGAGGCCAAGAGGACCGTGAGGGAGGCGTTGGTGGCCGCCGACGCCTCCAATCGGGAGAAGGCTGCCGCCGTGCGGGAGGTCGAGGAGCTGAGGACGAAGGTGGCGGACCTTCAGACAGACGTCCAGCACCGCGACCTCGACCTCAAGACGGTCGGCAACCAGCTGGTCGAGGTGGCCGGCAGGCTGACGGCCGCGGAGGAGGAGGGAGCCCGCCTCAAGGAGATCGCCGGGAAGCGGGAGGAAGAGATCCTTGGTGAGTCCTCCCTCCTCATCAGTTGTCGGGCAGTTTCTTTCCGTTCTCCAGTGTGTTTACTTGGATTTGACTGTCAATGCAGCCCTGCGGAGGGTGAGGGCTGACCTGGAAGCCCAGCTCAAGGGAGAGGAGCGCAAGGTGGCCAAGGCCATTGTTAACAACCAAGAGTTGGTGCAGCTCGGTCAGGAGCTTAGGGCGCAGCTGACCAGTAAGTATCGCGCGTCCACTCGCCCTTCTTTTTGCGGAATGATGCTGACGGCGAGTTGCCTGCAGGGGTCGTCGGGGACCTTCAGAGGTCCCAGGAGGCAGGCGAGCAGAGCCAGAGGGCCCTCGTGAAGAAGTCCGAGGTCCATCAGGCTTTGGTCCAAGCGGTTGAGCGCCTGCTTGGGGAGCTCAACGTTGGCGACGGCCCATCCCTGGTGGATCGTCTCGCCCTCGTCCCGGGGAGAACTCAGGCGCAGGCCTCGGATCTTGCTCGGAGTGTGGCACGCAAGATCATTGCCATGTTCTTGTCACACTACCCGACCATGGATCGAAAGGCTCTGGGAGACGGATGGGCCCCCGGCTATGACGACACTGAGTACGACGAGATTGAAGCCGAGTCCTCCTCGTTTGCCGACCAAGTGGCGTCCATCGCCCTGCAGGAACTCGAGCCAGAGCAGCCATAAGGAACTTGGTTACTTTTTGTTATGTGATGAACAAAGTTCCTAGGATAACTGTTATTGCTCCGGAGGGCTCGTGTTTTATTTGTTGTTTGTCATTTTCGCTTTCTTCCGAATACTTTTCTGGGGGTTGTGGGCCGAGATAGAGAGGCGCGGGGCCTTGCCCGTCAGACTCTGTTCCGTAGCCGCCGGGGCGTAGGAACTCGAGGTTGGGCACTCGGACTTACAGCCCCCGAGTAGTTTTGGGAAGGTTCGAACGATGACAAGCAACAAACCGGATAAGCCAGAGCTACAATTATTCGAGGCGGTTCCTTTATCGCTTCCCGGAAAAAGGACGTCGGCCCGAGGGCTTGGACTTTGCTCGCAAGCTAGCGCCGTAGCCGCGGGGGCGTAAGCACTCGGAACTTGGACAAGCGTGGTCGCCAAGCCCTTTGAGCTGACGTTCCCTTCTTGCAAGCGCAAAAGTATACCGCTTGATCGCGCGCGAGAGCGATCTCTTGTTGAGTTTTTTGCGAAAAAACGGAGTGTAAAAACAGAGGGGCACCGGGCCCCGGGTGGAGCCCCCGAGCGGTGGGCGATCCTGCACAGGGAAGGGGTCGCCCGCCGCTTAGCTTTGGGAACTCACGGGACGCATTTCGATCGTATGCGAGAAAAGTACTTTGACTAGTATCGCGAATTGAAAAGTACAGATAGTTTGAAGAGTAGAGAGACATAGCTGTGCGAGCTCGTTGGAGAATGTGAGGTTCTTGGGGAGAGTCGGAGACTCGCGGGGCGAGGTGCCGCCGGGGCGCGCGTAGCCCCCGAGCCTGCAGGGGAACGGTGGTTCGCTTCAGACGGTTCGCTTTCCGGAGTAGCGGGGAGCTCGACGGTTCGCCTCCCAGCCAGTTACTCCAGACGGTTCGCTTCCCGGAGTAGTGGGGAGCCCGACGGTTCGCTTCCAGAGGAGCCAGACGGTTCGCTTCCCCCCGGCCAGTTGCTTCAAGAGTAATGGGGGGCCGGACGGTTCGCTTCCCTCCGGCACTATAAATTTGGCATTGTCCTCACCCGGTCCTGCCATCAGCCAATCCTGCCATCACCCAGTCCAGCACGCAGCCCGGCGGCAAAGGCGAGCGGGGAGAGCAGGCCAAGAAGAGCGGAGCTGGATCTTTGTAATACGCTTAGATTAATCTTTGACTGTCATGTTTGGTCTAGATTCCCTACGTCGGAGCTAGGTTCATCTTGATTAGTTAAAGGAAGCTTTGGTTATGCCTTATTGCTATTTGAATGTTAAGTGTGGTGTAGATTCCCTACGTCGGAGCTGGATCTTGCTTAATTGTTCAGTAGCATATCTTAGAATCAGAACGTATCTGTTAATGTTTTGCCTGCTTATTTTGCTTAATCTGATCAACACCTGTGCGAGCACCTTGTCTAATTGACAGGTTGGTGAATCGAATCTGGTTATCTAGCTATCTGATCTGATCATAGTTGGAGAAATCTAGATTCCCTACGTCGGAGCTAGATTTCTCTGAAAAGGCTATAGTCCGATCGGTTGGTTAGATGGTCCGATAAGACGAGTCAAACTGGTAACTAGACAAGGTGGACAATGTATCGGCTTATACTGTGATTATTTAATATCTTGTTTCAAGACATAGCTGATTCATTATTTTACATATTGGCCTTGTTTTATGCTTTATTTCATTATTTAAAGGCTGGTCTGTTATATCAATCAAGGTCCGATCCTGATTGGTCCGATCCTGAAGTCCGATTTGGTGTCTGATTGAGGTCCGATCACTCGGCCCGATTGACGTCATCATTGAGGTCCGATTCTGAGGTCCGATCGGTATCGGCCGATACGTGTCTGATTGGGTCTTGGCTAAAATTCGACGTTACTCCATCGTCTGAAATAGAGCCGGCACAATCATAGAGCAATTTAACTGTTTTATTCCCTTGTCAATTTCAGGTCAAATTGACTGGCACGCCGCGAACCTGAACTGGAGTGTAGACTGGCACTGGAGCGAAGCTGATCTCCCCGGTCATCGTGTGCTGCACGCGGGAGATACGTCCGCCGATTTTCTGCGTCAACAGACATCTTTTGTTTTTTATACATGAATATTCTTCGGCGTTGTTCCCAAATCTGTCTAATCGTGATCGATTTTTATGAGATTTTGTGTGACTTCTTAGAGTTACTAGCAAGGTAGCCTGCGCGACACGCGCGTGCTGTACGTTGATATGGTAATAATTTACGAAGTATATAAATATCAAGCTATTTTTATTTTGTACTCATTTTATGTTTGACTGCAGGCAAAAAACCAGATACTCCCTCTTTTTTTTTGCATGTTACATTAGCTTTGTCCTAACTTAAATTTGACCAAGTTTATAGAAAATATCTGCAACAACTATACTATCCAACATATGCACTATCAAAATATATTCTACAATGCAACAAATTTGACACTCTAGATGTTGTTATTTTTCTTAAATTTGGTCAAAATTGGCCGAGTTTTGACTTAGGACAAACATAATACGACATATTAAAAAACAGAGGGAGTATGTTCATGTCCTTAATTGCTGTATATTTGCTTTTGATGATCCACAGAGTCTTGTTTCCTTGAGAAGTCCAAATTATCTGGTAGTTCTGAAAGTGACCCAATAGTTCTCATAAGTCCATCCTGATACACGTTAAACATTATGGTTTATTAGTGGTCAATACCTTCGCCGAAGATACACTTGGCCTCTTACGACCACGGTTACACCTGTTTGTGACGTCTTGGAGCGCTCCATGACGGTCCATCAGTATACATATGCCCTAATCAATTTTCTGTGCACCAGCGTCAAAATGTCATTGTGACTGTCATGCTGTATAGCTATACTTCTGAAAACATAATAGTATATCCTCAAAATTTCACATATACCTTCAAAATTACTGCCGTGATGGATGACCTAGGATTCCCTCTGGGTGATGATTGCCCTATATAATTTTCCATATTGCAGCATAACCAGATCAAAAATCGATAACCCGTTTTGATATAATAATCATAATGAACCATGTACATGCACACATATATGTGCTCACCATCAGCAGTATAGCGACTAACCAGTCGTTCGCCGCCATCGCATGCGAGGTTCCAGTTTCATGGTTCTCTGGATCGGGCGCCACCAATGCGGACGATAACGCGGTGGGTACACGGGCTGACCTTACCGTATCAATACACAGGCAAATGGCAGGCAAGTTTAGTCTAGAGGGTTAAGATGGAAGTGCAGGACGACTTGAAGGGCTGCTGCGCCATCGAGAACTGGCGAGGATCACTGACAGTAAGGCAAAAGTGTGTCCTAGAGTGGCCACTGTGATCAAACCATGAAGATTGAAAACCCTAAATCCTGATGAAATTGCTTACCCGTTCAAGATGATGGTAAGGCAACCGTCATCGCGTCCGCTGCCGTTTCGGTTGGGTCCAGGAGGTCGAACGATCCTCTCGATTCAAACCACCCATCGGACGATCTTCTCGATCCACCCATCATGGCTCGCTGTGTTTGTGTTTCTCCAGCAACCACTCCTCCGCGTCGGACAGGCCCTCCCTCATGGCCACGAAGCTGACACGCCGATCGACGTCGTGGGTATCTGGACGTCGCGAGGCGCAGCGGCAAGGAAGAAAAAAAAGAAGAAGGCGGCGGCTTGGAAAAGGATCTGAAAAGGAAGGATGCACGACGGGAAAAAAAAACGTGAGATCAGAGGAAACAAGTTTGATGGAGAAGAATGCGCCGCAGAGCGGGAAACAAAATGAGGCGGGCGGGGTGGGTACAGGTGGGCGGGTAAACAAAAATTTTGGTGAAAAAAGTTGAGGGAAAACATGCGAAAATCAAACATGCTACGGCTACTACATGAAGCCCATTATGTATGTAGCATACAAACAAAAATTGTACTACTGTTTGAGTGTTTGTAAATTACCACCAAACCGAATTAGTAACAAGGAATTATAAATAAGAAAACACTAAGACAATAATATAAACAAGCTAACCATGGAAACAGAAAAGAACAAAAGTGTGTGCTTGTTAGTGACAGATCAATTAGTGAGAACCACGTGTTAGAGACAAATCAGTTCATGAAGAATGAAATAATATGTATTAACCTGACCTACGTTGAGGCGAGGCAAAAGGCGATCCAAGGCGAGTTGCAATACGCCTGCGTTGCAGAAGAACATGAGACAAATCAATTCATGAAGATTCAAATAATATACGTGTGAACCTAACCTGCATAAGATGAAATGACCCAAAGCCATGATCCAATTAGTTCCAATACTGTACATGATCTGAATGGAAAAATTCGATATCGGTAGACCAAACAAGTTTCTTACATCTATTTCAATCACCCAACCATTTTACACAGACTGCATACACAGGAAAATTAAAAACAAAGAAGCCACAGCGTGCAATACATGGTGATTGGACATGTAAATTAAAACCCTACTTGCCTAAAGCTGAATTGATTCATACCTGGTGCTAGAGGAACGCACGACTCCGTGTTGACAGCAGCAGTTGGTCTTCACGTTCATCTCCACTGGAATCTTGCCGTATCATCGCGCACACATGTCAGGGTGCAGCAAGGGCTGTAGCGATGGCCAAGCAGCGGCAACAGGAGGAGGGAGGACCGCCGACGCCGAGTGACGACAAACAGTGACGATGGGTTCTTGCCTCGCGAACCCTAATCACAGGGATGATGCACATCCACACCACCGTGCGAGGACTGAAGACACCATCCACGTGAAGAACCCAGATCATAAGGACAAGGATGCCTACCTGTTGGTTCTCCGCCCATCCTGGCCGCCGTGAAGTTATTGGATCAACAGCCCTGCTTGCCCATCTGCTTGCGTTGCCGGCACATGGACACCGCACGGCCCCGTCCGTTAGATCGCAGACGGTAGGGGCTCGATGGGGGGCGATGGAGCTGATACATGCGTTGTCGTCAACGGTGGCACAGCACAACGCGGTTGATTGGAAAATTAAAACAGCGCGGGATCTCGGCGGCGGCAGTGAGGGACGCGCCGCGAGCGTGGGCTTTGTTTGTTTTGCGTTGCAGATGGGGTGCAACGCCAAGATCTCGGTTTTGCGGGAGGCGTCTGCGTGATCTCGGGCGACGGTGATGCCGCGGAGAGGACGAAAAGGAAAGTAAAAACCCATTGATTTGGAAGGGGCCAGATTAGAGGGAGGCGGGTCGGGTGGGTACAAGCGGGCGGGTAAAGAAAATTTTGGGTGAAAAAAGAAGAGGGAAAACGTGAAGAAACATTTTAGAAAGTGCTATTTTTTCTTCTTTCAAAAACTTTCTCCTCCCCCGGCCTGGCAGGTGGGTCCTCTGTGAGGGGGTACGGGAATTTTTTTGGGTAAAATGTGTTTCAAAAGAACTCGTTCTTAATAGTATAGATAAGCGAGCTGTCTACGACAGTCCGATAAGTCTATCCCATAGGTTCTGTTTGTAGAGAAGAGAGCATGAGGAAATCAAGGGAATTATGATAAAATGTCACCATGAACCATCCAAATAATCTCAAATAAACTACACAGATTATTTGGTGGTCTATAATGATCTTTTACCATAATATCCTTAGTGTATAAGCTGGTAAACAAACAGGTTAAATTTCGTACATGTAGGGATGTGATTTGATTTATAGACAGAACAGGGCAAATGGACGAAGGTCTCGCCTAGGGAAAAATGGAGGCCCACCATGACAAGCCTCAAAATCTGAAACGGCCCATGTAATCCCGACCCACCAGAAAACCACAGCCTAATAAGAGCACGCCACCGTGAAACCCATGTACTCCATCAGTAAAAAAAAAAGCAACTCTGGTCCGAGAAATCAAACAATTTTCCTTCAAAAAAAACAAATCAAACAATTTCAAGTTTGACCAAATTTATCTATACTATAAAGAGTGAGAGATTTGATGTCAAATCCTACACAGCCATAAACCTACCCTCACCTCACAAATCAACTTTTTGGGCCCACCCGTCAAGTAGGACGAAGACCAAAAGGGAGGGGGGGAGAACCATTTTCTTCATAGCGCCCAGAAGAAATCGGTGGAAACAGCCGAATTTTTTACACAGTAACTCCTACCCATACCCACCGGGCCATCCCTCCTACGCTCCTTCCTTGCCAAGGCAAAACTGGATCACCGCCACCATATCGCGCATCTCGTCCGCAATCCCGCCGGCGCATGCATCTCGCCGGCAATTCCGCATCCGTGATTCATGCCCTTGCTTTGAAGGGGCGCGAAGGCACCACCGTCAGGGCTATAAGTAGGTGCTTCGTCTTGGCCTCCACCTCGTCGGTTCCCAGATGGCTTGGATGCCCACGCCGCTCCATCGGCGGACCTCGAAGAGCTCTAATGCCCGCACCGCTCCCCACGGGCTACAGGGGAGTCCCCTACGATTTTGCCCCATGGTAGGAAGTAGCGTGAAGGCAGGGGCGCCCGCCGGCGGGAGCCGCCGCACGTGGGCCACAGCGACCACCCACGGCCAGCAGCAGGGCTGATGCGAGCAGTATGGCCGCGCCATGGAGCCGGCAGCCAACACCTGGCGAGGGCCGCAATCAGAGGCGCATGCGCCCGCCGATGAGGAGGCAGGGGTGTCCGTCCGCGGGGCCCGCGGGGGGCGCGTTCAGCAGCGCCTAGCGAGGAGAGCGACACGGGCCACGATGCTTGGAGCAGGTGGCCACTGGCAAGCACCTTGACGCAGCCAACACAGATGGTGGCCTGCCTCGTGCCGCGAGCTCTCGCGGCGGGGATAGAGGCCCTGCCTCCGATGGCGGCCTAGCTACGAGAATGGAGAGCCTGCTCGGCTGTCGTGGGCTCCGGTGACGGCGGAGGCAGCACGCAGGCGCAACTGCAACGTTGTGGCACGGGGATGGAGTAACACGGTCGAATCGCATTGCCGCCGCCGCACCTTCGTCGAGCCGTGCCGCCGCCGTCGCATCTTCGTCGAATCGTGCTGCCGCCGCTGTGAATCGCGTGGGCCTCGTTGTTGACCCTGGCCAAGCAGAGATGCAGATAAAGAACAATCCAGCCCTGTAGCCACAAATCAAGCAAGTTGCCGCACCGTACCTGAGGTCAGACCCATCATCGATCTTGGCCAAATGGAGCTCCACGACCGATGGCAGCTTGGCCATGGAGGGGATCTCGGCGGGCCCCAGTCGACGGAGGGCGGCTTGGCAATGGAGGGGTTCTTTATCTTGACCACGACGTCATCAACGTAGGCTTCAACATTGCGGCCAACCTGAGTCTTCAAACAACTTTGAATTGAGCGCTGTATGTTGTCCCTGCATTCTTGAGTCCGAAAGACATTGTTGTGTAGCAGTAGGCGCCAAACGAAGTGATGAACGCCGTCTTTATCTGGTCTTCTTCTTGCAGGCTATTCTGATGATAGCCTGAGTAGCAGTAGAGGAAACAGAGTAATGAGCATCTGGCCATTGAGTCCACCACTTGATCTATGCGGGGTAGCCTAAAAGGATCCTTTAGACAATACTTGTTCAAGTCGGTGTAGTCGACACACATCCTTCACTCGTTGTTGTTCTTCTTTTGCACCAGGACAGGATTAGCGAGCCAGTCAGGGTGAAACGCCTCTTTGATGAACCCAGCTGCTAGTAGTTTTGCCAGCTCCATATGGATGGCTTCTTTCTTGTCCTGGGCGAAGCGTCGCAGGTGTTGTTTCTTCGGTTTGGCAGCTGGATCGACATTAAGTTTGTGCTCAGCCAACTCCCTTGGGACTTTCAGCATGTCAGAAGGCTTCCATGTGAAGATGTCGCGGTTGTCCTGTAAGAAGCTGGTGAGTGTGCTTTCCTATTTGATAGATAGGTCTGCGCCGATCAGCGCCGTCTTGGAGGGGTTGCCTATCCCTAGGTCGATCACCTTGATAGGAACTTTCTGGGAGGCCTTCATGGTTGACGTGGTTGGCTTTTTCATTGGGATGTCCAACTCTGCCTCGCCGAGTTGTTTTGCCATTGCTGCTACGATTGCTGCCTGCCTCGATTGCTGCAGGCTTGCAGCAATCGTCACTGCCTCGGTGTCGCAATCATAGGAGGTCTTCAGGTCGCCCTTTAGGGATAGAATTCCTTTGGGGACTGGCATCTTCAGGACGGGGTAGATGTAGTGTGGTATTGCCATGAACTTCGCCAGAGCAGGTCTTCCCATGATGGCGTGGTACGACGATTCAAAGTCGGCGACCTCAAATGTGATGTACTCCGTCCTGTAGTTAGTCTCGGTACCAAATGTAATTGGAAGTGATACCTGGCTGAGGGGCACGGCAGCATTGCCTGAAATGATGACGTAGAAGGGTGAGTCGGTGGGCTTGAGCAGGTTGGAGATGTCCAAGCCCATCTTCTTCAGAGTCTTGGCGAACAAGATGTTGAGTCCGCTTCCGCCATCGATGAGTGTCCTCGTGAGCCGTGCACCTGCCACTACCGGGTCTAGTACTAGAGGGTACTTTCTCGGGTTCTTGATGTTGGTCCACTGGTCATCGTGGAAGAAGCTGATTGGGACCTTTGAGCACTTCAGGAAGGTTGGGATAGCCGGCTCAATGCACCCAATCTCGTGATGGATTAGCTTTTGCTTGCGCTTCGAGTCCGTCAGAGCAATTACTCCGAAGATGACATTGACCACCTTGTCGGCTTGTTGATAGCCGGTGTCTTTGTCACCCTTGCCTCCTCCATTGTTGTCGGCCTCATCGAGTTTAGGAGCACTTTTGGAGCCGAAAGCGTTCTTGAGCCCGAAGAATTCCCTGCCAGAGTGCTTGTCCTTTGGATGGAAGGGGCACTGCATGTCGAGTAGCTTCCCGAATTTCTTGCAGAGGGACGCTTCTTAGCAACATTGACTGAATCTTTGGGCTTGCGCTTGTTGTTGTCGTTGTAGTCACGTTTGCTGCTGCCTTCAACTTGCTTGCCCTTATTCTTGTCGTTGTTGTTGTCGCGATCTCCCCCTGACTTGTTTCGGTTGAACCTTTCTCGTTGCATTTCTTCAGCATCAGCCCATCGGCAGACAAGGTCGCACATGGCTTCCACTGTCTTGGGCCTATTTCTTTTCGAATTCTAGGTGTAGCGCAGTGTCGGTGAGGCCATTGTGGAAGCAGTCGATGACGTCCTGGTTGGTGAGCTAGATGCAGGTTGCCCGCTTTTCCCAGAAACGGCGAACGTAGCTTCTGAGATACTCGTTCTGGCCTTGTTTGCATTAGGCAAGGTCAAAGCAAGTACCCGGCTTATGCCATGAGCCCTGAAAATTGTTGATGAAGACCCTGCAGAGTTCATCCCAGGAGTTGATGGAGCCGGGCTTTAGTCCCTCTAACCATGTCAGAGGAGCTTGCTCGAGGGCCACAGGGAAGTATGTGCACATAATGTCAGTATTCCCCTTAGCAGCCTTGATCGCCGAGTAGTAGATGCGGAGCCACTACTCGGGGTCGCATTTCCCATCGTATCTTTCGATGCCGGATGGCTTGAACTTCTCGGGCCAAGCAGTACCTCGGATGCGGTTTGAGAAAACCGGGAATCCTTTGTAGTTGCCAAGGATTGTGGTGACCTTGGCCTAGAGGCCCATAGATCTGGTCGTACTCCTGACGCCTCCTGCGTTCTTCTTCTTCGCGATCGCGGGTGCGTGTGGAGATGACAGTGCATGCATCTTTGTTCTATAGCTGATATCACAGATCCCTGTCGTCCTCGCGATAGTCGCGATGTTCTTCTCTATCCCTGTTGCGGCCATGCCCGTGATTGTGGCTCTGTTCAGTGCGGTGGCTAGCTTCGGCGCCGTGGTTTCCACCTCCAACGCCGACTACCATGC
This sequence comes from Alloteropsis semialata, assembly GCA_004135705.1. Lineage (NCBI taxonomy): Eukaryota > Viridiplantae > Streptophyta > Magnoliopsida > Poales > Poaceae > Alloteropsis > Alloteropsis semialata. The sequence goes on from CM014273.1 coordinate 45,384,055, forward strand.
CGCCCATGTTGTCAAGTTCTCGGTGATCCCTGCTTGGATGGTGGGATGGATTACCGCGATAGTTTCCCGCAGGTTGGCGACTGCTACCCTGTCGACTTGCAGTTTTGGTCTTGGTGATTGATCAAGAAGTGTGCATCGCGTCATGCTGGATTGCTGCAGTTTCGAGCATCGTCTTCATGCGTTGGACTTCCGAGGTCTGCTCCAGAGCTTCTAGTCCTTGTGCGACAGCCAGGATGTTAGCTGCGGCGTTGGTGTAGACGTTCTGGCCGGCGACTTGCATGAATTTCTCTTCGAGGTTCTGCAGAGCTAGTCTGCGGTTGGCTCAACGACGTCGATCTACGCGAGCAGCATTACATTGCCTGCGCTTGTCCCGATCGTCCGCGGTCTCGTTTGCCACAGATGGCTCGTCATTGGAAACTTGATCTTCGTTACCAATGATCACCATGGCTTGACGCCCTGGTGAGAAGTTTCCCGTGCTTGAGGATGCAGGGAGGGTGGAGCCGCGTTCGGTCGAGGAGTTCAGCGTTTCTCCGCGTTGGAAAGGCAATGGATAGATGCACGTGATGATGCGAGACATGTCCAAGTCTTCTTGTGGAGTTATGCCAAGCTTTGGCACGAGTCCCAGCCAATGGACGAATCTCCCTTCTGGGGTTGCGGTGATTACGAGTCCGACTTGTTTCCCGCCCAGGGGGAGTTTGTCGAATTCAACCAGAGATCGGAGTTTCTTTGTTGACGCTGCCTGGTAGACGAAGGCGGTTCCCGCGAGACCGAAAGGAATTCGGCTCGGGTTATTGGCCTCGCGTCTAACTGTGGCTGAGCCCTTCTTCCTCTGGGTCTTGGATTGGTCCCTGAGTAATCGAGTTGTTCGCAAGGGCATCATCGGAACCAGAAGCACGATGGTGAACACGAGACGATTTAGACAGGTTCAGGCCGCCTTGAAAGAGAGCGTAATATCCTACGTCTTGTATGATGGATCACTTCGTATTGATGGTTATGATTTTACAAGAGGTCCCTGCCTCACCTTATATACTCGAGAGACAGGGTCTACAAAGCTAATAATACAGATTTCTAGTCGGATACTAAACATAGAGTCCTAACATGAGTAGGCCGAGTTTTTTTCTAATAGCCGACTAGTTTCCTTAACCTGTACGTCTCTTCCTTGTATCGGTCAGAGTTGACAGCCCAATCTTCTCGTGGGCCTGCAGTCCATAAGGACTCCTATGGATCTTGGTCCATCAAAAGTGAAGCCGGAATGTTTTTTTCTATTATTAATAAAAAAAGAGTTTATAGCATGAGGAAAAACTAAAGGTCGACAGCCATCCCGGGCAGGCAGGGTCCTGAAAACCCGAGTGTCCCGAGAACTCCCGCCACGGCCGGGAATTCAGTTGGGAAAGTGCGCATGGCCGGCCCGGCGGCATACCCTCATAGAATACTAGTAAAAAGGAAGGGTATATAAGGTTGTACACTCATTCATGCCCCATGTATACACCCTCCTCTCTGAACACAAAATGCTAGCACAAAGCAAGCAGCCCTGTGTACGAAGTCAGACGCGCATGTGCGGCGGCTATACGTACGTTGAGCTAGCGGGGCCGCGTCGCGTTCGTTGCTGCAGCCAATGATTCGCCCGGCCCGGGCCCTGATTGTTTTCACGTGGGGGCCCGGCCGGGCATGCAGACGATATCCATCTCCATCCATGCTGAGGTCAATCAACGGCCGCGTGCGGACGCTGGCCGTTCATGCATCTTCGCGGCCTGGAGCTACGCCGCATGACCGACGCCGCCATCTCTCGTTCGCTCCACGTTACTGTATGCCGTTGTCAACTGCATGCCGAGAGACGGGGACGACGGACCGGTTCTCAGGTCTCCTCTCGTTCGGTTTAGTAGTACTTGTAATCATTCATTCCGGCTGGTGATTGAATTACGTACTTCTTTGAGGCATAAGATTGACCGCATGCGGATGAATGAATAGGTCAAGGAAGGAAACGATGGACGACAATGGCTTCAGAAACAAGCCCGCGAGAACTGAGAACACCGCCTTGATCGATCAACTTGATTAAATCTTGCAATCAACGGGAAAAAATTGCAGAGTATTGCATCTGGAAACTGACACTCTTGACAGTAGAGAGTAGTGTAGAGACTGGGATATATATGTTAAAGCTTTGTACTGACCGCACATGCCCGATGTGTCAATGCACATATCATCATGGATTCAGGGGGCTAGCTATGCTACAGTCTTTGTGGGTTGCGAAGTGTCGAGTGTTTTATTTTTTGGGTCATTTGTGAATGAATTTAGCAGAATGTCCTGTGAGGTTAATCAGCCTGTCATTCCTTGAAAGAACAACATCACAGCAATGAAGCAATGTTCAACAGGAAGTTGTAGAAAAGAGCGGAAGATCACGAGACGGCCGGGACGACGTACTAGAACAAGATGCTCAATGAAGCAATGGTGCTTGAATTTCAACACCTTTTTCATTTTTATACATTCAACTTGATTGCCAAGGGAACTATCACTCAGAGTCAGCAGTCAGCATATCTCACAACTTGAGCATTCTCTTTTCGGAGCCATCTGCTTCCTTTCAACATTCATTGCTTATATTGCGAGCTATATATACTTGCGTGGACTTGGCACTCAGTACGTACTGGAATAGAGACATCAACTATATTTGAACAAGTGCTGATAAGAACTGATTTACACAATATACTCAGAGCAATTAAAATGCTAATAACAAACTGTTTTAAAATAACATACTGCACTAACATTTCGTCTCCGTACGTACGTACAAAAGCTTTAGCTAGACGCTAGTCTAGTTGACGATGTAGCACTTCTTCCTGATCTCGCCCTCGGCGCCGGTGAGCACGCCGACGTTGCCCATCTTGATCATGGACTCGCCGAAGTCCTTGAAGAACACGTCGTTGAACCTGCCGGTGGCGATGCGCTGGACGTAGTCCCTGGTGGTGTCGTCGGTAAGCAGCGCGGCGTCGGACTGGAACAGCCCCCGCCGCTTGGCGACTTGTCGGTAGTAGCTGGTGTCGAAGGTCTTGTAGCTGCCCGGGTCCATCTCCGACAGCATGGCCGTGTCGTTGACGCTCTTGCAGCGCGTCCTCAGCTTGTCGGCGTATTCGCTGTCGAGGGTGGGGTCTGCGCTGTGGGCGCTGCTGAAGCCGTAGAGCCGTCCGGCGTAGGACGCGCAGTGCGCCGTGCCGAGGGTGTGCGCACCGGAGAGGACGACGAGGTCCTTGACGTCGAGGTTCTTGGAAGCGAAGATCTTGGTGAGCAGCGGGATGTCGCCGAAGGACGGGGGCAGGTTGTCGGCCGCCTCGGTGGCGCTCGACGCCCTGCCGTCCCTCCGCCCCAGCGCCACCGGCCAGGATGAGCCCTTGGCCAGCACGACGGCGTCGCGCGCCATGATGGCGAGGACGTCGGCGCAGGACACGGTGCTGGGGCAGGCGGCCTCCAGCTTGGCCTTCACCCTCTCCACGGAGCCGAAGCCGCGCAGGCTCTTATTCGGCTTGGCGTCCCTCTCGGCCAGGTTGCCCTCGGTGGAGTTGAGCAGGACGGAGGCGTCACAACCCTGCGATTTTATATGCTCGTTTAAGCACTTCATGACGGCGATCAATGGAGGCCTCTGTACAGAGCGAGAAAACAGCGACACTACTTACCCTGACGAAGCAGTCGTGGAAATGGAGCCTGAGGAGCGGGCCGGCGAGGCTGGGCGCGGCGGAGATGATCTTCTCCATCTCGGCGCGGACGATCGCCTCGACGTTCGGGCATGTCTTGCTGTAGTAGCCGATCTCCAGCTGGGCCGCCGCCGGCGAGCTGCCGGCGAGAAGCAGCAGTGCCAAAGGGAGCAGCAGCACTAGACAGGACTTGATCGCCATGCTTATGGATCGGTGTTAATAAACAAGAATGTTGTTGTTGTGACGTAATCTAGGATGGAATGTGGGGATGGACGACATGTCCTTGCAACTCCCTGCATTTATAGAAGCGCTAGGTCGTTGCTGGTGGCGACTTGGTATTGCCGTTGCGTACGTTAGAAAAATGACAACCTGTTCCTGCGTCTGCGTATGCGTCCATGTGCGCCTTCTTCTCAGCTATTCTCCTCCATGAACAATATGATTTAGGCATTGACGAGTTCCTGAAAAGAAGAACGCCATGTTGCCACTAGTACATAGAAAAGAAGATCGCATACGGTGCCGATGATGATGAGGAAGTTGACGTGCTCGTCCACCATATATATATGTCAAATTTTTTTCTCTCTCAATTTTGCTACTTTGGTTCCAGATATATCAATGTCATTTAGATTTAGGATACTGGTTTATTTGAGGTTTTTATAAAAAATTTTTAAAAAATATGGTGAAAGTATTTTGCATGATGAATCAAATAACTTCAGACATTTGTTGCGAATATATATTGCTTGCGTGTATTTGGTTGCTCAAGTTATGATAGTTAATTAGGCCAAACAGAGTCGAAAAAAGACTTGCATTTAGAATCAGAATATTTTCGTTCCATTCCTGTTAATGGTTCTGTTTGCTGCTGTGTTGTACCTAGTTGTTATTTGTTGCATTATGGAATCTAGCTAGCTAGCTATCATTCATATCCTCTCTGTCACATAACATTATGACGTTTTTGTACAAGATTAAGCAGTTATCAATACCATTATAAGCAAAAGATATGGATCATTGGCACTGTATGAATGCATGCTCCTAGCTTACTTTGTTGGATTTTTTATAAATATATAGAAAAATAGTGGGCCGAGTTAACGTTATGTACTAAAGATCGATATTATCATTGCTCAAATGATGTATTTGCGAGTGAGGGGGTAATTACCAATCACAGTGGTATTTCGGCTGGCGAGCGCGCAGAAATGATACCAAGCTCAAAATAATAAGTCACACAAAAATAGAAAATATTACAGAAATATAATTTATATGTATATAAATAAGGTCGCAGCTAAGGGGAGAGGGCTCTCCCCATATAGATCCAGCGAGTGCCCCCTAAACCCCGACCTTATCTACTCGTTGTGCTCATGTAAAAAAGAACTGCACATGCCAGACTCTGTCCACAAGCTCTATTATGTCCTCTGCTCGATCCGCCCATCCCTGGCACTGCCTTCATGCTCTGCTCGCCAGAGTCACCTTCGACATTGGTGAGGACATCCACCCCTCAACCCCTCCAACGCCTCATGGCCGGTGGCGCTATGGCCACCTCGTCTTCTAACCATCCCATATGCCACCAGCTCTCAAAGTCCGAACCCTAATCTTAGAGCACTGCTCGCCACCTTTGACTGAAGGAAGGGTTTGACTTCATCTTTACTACCTTAATTCCCACTCTTATTATTTACTTCTTTTTGGATGTTATTACTTCCTTTAATTCTTCTGTTCTTTCCTATTTTTGCCAAAATGTGCTTTGACCAACTCCCCTTCCCCAATCGAGAGGGCTCTTGCAATGCAATATGCTAATTTATGTTGTAGATTATCCGACAAACTAAAGCAGGGAGCTCAACAATATATGCACTAGTGTTTTATATTTTTATGCAACGGCCACCTTATATATATCCCCATAACCCTTTGGTTTAACTCCTCATATCCTAATGGCACAGGTCAAATCTTCGTGCATGTGGGATCGGTTGAGACTCCAGACCAGGGACGCGGCCGCGCTATGGCATGCATGTTGCCACAGCCAATGATTTACGAGCAGGAAGCCGGCCGGGTCAGCTCTCTGCATGCTGGTTACTATCACATGGGAACACAAATTCTCCAGCTTCGTCAGTCAACGTGTGCGGCTGTTCATGCGCTGCCGAAATTCTCGTCGTTCGTGTGCCTTCGCGGTCATGTACTACTTCGCATGAGTGTGCAGTGGGTAACAAGGTCAGACGGCGTATGGGCATATTACCATTGCTTTGATAGGGCGTATCATACCAGTGTCACGCCACCTTCACGTTCTACGTTATCTACCGCCACTAGTTGAGAAATGGCCAATAGTTCCGGTGTGGAACCGGCTTTAGTCCCGGTTCCGCAACTGGGACTACGGCGCCGGGACTAAAAGGCCCCTTTAGTCCCGGGTGGAGCCCCTCTAGTCCCAGTTGGTGTTACCACCCAGGACTAAAGGGGTCTTTTTTTTTTCTTTTCTAATTTCTTTTATACAGAGATACGTATTATACCTATATAATAATATACATATATATCCATATACGTATTAGTTATACATCACTAATGCATTAAACTATTGATACTAATATTAATATATACGCTAATAATATTAAACTTACATATATATTTAATTACAACAAGTTTTGAAAGACGAATATTAATATTTACACCAAGATTTCAAAGGAGCATATATATGTATATTTACAAAATGCCTAATATTTGCTCCTTCTATCGACCTCGTGTCCATTCCACTAGAACGCCCCTGTCTTGCTCACGACCTCATCGATTATAAATCCGCAGAGTGCCTCTTGAATCGCCGCGACTTTTTGGATCGGTAAGATCTCATCTTTCATATGCATCATCTCAGGATGTGGTTAATAGAAAAATATAAATAATATTATTATAACTCACATGCATACATACATACATATAGATATCTGTGGAAATGGAACATACCGTCAGTTCCCAATTACTGCAGATCGTCCTATGCCCTACAAGAGTGTGCATGATCTCACAGACATAATATCCACATAAATTGGTGCCTTCATTCTGCCTATAAGCCTATAACACTTTATAGGAGAAATGGTCAAGTCATTAGATGCATATTCACGATAATGAAACAAACAAAACGAGATGTGTGTCTGTGTATAGTAGTATTTACCGGAAAGTCTCCCTTGATACCAAGTTGTTCCTTGAATGGACCTTTGTGCTCTGCACGAAACTTTTTCCAACGCCTGCGCACACCATATGAAATAAATGGAATTCTCGGCTGATCTAAAAAGGAATAATAATGCGAGGACGGAAATTACTTTTGAAGGAGGTCAATCATTGGTTGGTACGCTTCCTGTGGTCCCCTCAATGAGTCCATGACAGTCAACAAGCTTATGTCCGATTGTATAACAAATAATATCCAATGGAACCTATTTATATGCATGTTTTGTACCAAGGTGTCACGTCAATTGAAATAAAAATTATGTTCGGTAGAAAACTGAAAGATGCACAAGACAGTAAAAGTATTCACCCAAAGTTGTAAAGAAATATAATCATTTTCTTATAATATTGTACACGTAAAAATTTATCAATGTTGTTCATTGTGTCTTCATAATGATTTTGTAACATATGCTGGTTTACAATTTTTGGGTCGATGAAGCCCAAGTGGAAGTATGAGTTTTTCCTGCATACTTCAATCTCCATTCTACAGGATACAATTTAAAAGAAAGAAATGTTTAATAATACAGTTGACAATATATAGGAGACGTTAAATATAGAAATAAACGAAGCACTTACAACACCCAGCAGCTGAGGAGATACACGTCGAGGGCATCCCTATGGTATATCTGGTATATTTCTGAGAATTCCAGATACATAACATTATCGCCACGAAAATAGTCATCATCTCTGATCTTCAATCCCACCATTCTCTGGCCTTCGGCCGACGCCTTAAGGTACCATTCATGTAAGCTATACATTTTTGTTGACAGCGTGTCATATGTATCGGGATCAACTAGAGGTAAGCCAAGCTAAAATGGCCACCTTGGTATAGCCTTTGGGGTCTTATTATCATTCAGCATTTGCGAGGGCGTCAATCCTGCCCCTTTGCTAAACTCAAGCACATCGACCGGTCTAAGTCCATCATTCACTATGAGTGGATCAATTGTTTGTTTCTCCTGCTCACCGAGCTGAGCAACAACCTTTCCCTTCCTTTGTTGCTTGACGCTCTTTTGGGTCTCGGTAGTCTCTTGGCTCTGTTGCCTCCTTTGCTCTTTCTCCTCTCTTTTATTCTTCTCATACAATTTTTTAATAGAGCGGTCATAGTCTGACAACACTTTCTTTTTAGTTTCTTTAGACATGCCAATAAAAAAAGCAGACTTAGCAAAATTAACTACTTCTTTTTTCTCGGGCTCCTTTTTGAAGAACTCTTTAACCTTAGCCAGACTATGCTGCTTGCACTCCTCATCAGTTTTTTCTCATGGTAGCTTGGCAGGTTCCTTGGCTTGCTTTGGCTGCTTTGCTGGCTTCTTTGTAGGTGGCTTTGTTGGTGCCTTGGTTTTCTGTTGCTTAGTTTTCTTTGCTGGCGGAGGTGCAGGCGGCGGAGATTGCTTAGCTGGAGGCAACAGAGATTTCTGAGTTGTAGGCGACGGACACCTTTGTTCAGGGAGAACAGGTGAATATTGCTACGGCGGGACTGCGGAGCTGGAGGCGGTGGAGATGGCCTTGAGCTTTGGGGTGACGACGAAGGCCCCTTAGGAGTTAAGACGATGTAACACTTCTCCCATAGGATAACACCATGAACTTTCTCTTCTAGTGTCGTCTACCCGTCACCTCCAGAAATGTCAAGCTGGAGTGATTCGTTCCCGGCCAAGACCTACTTCACCCCAACTCTAGCATAGCCAGCAGGTATTTGCCCTCCATGGTAGAGATCTCCATTCTTGACTCGGCAAAGCACTACCGTACACCACCTTGAACGTTAAGTTCCTGAATGGACTATGCAACTCACAGGTCGTCCGTCTGGTTATATTGTCCACGAGGTAGCGTTGGACTTGAGCATCATTTGGGACGTCAGCGGACGCGCAACTGCTTCGATGATAATAGGTAGGGCTAATTGCATCTACTGGAGCGCCGGCGGATCCACGACTTTGCTGCTGAGCGCTAAGTGCTATCTCCAGCTGCCGCTGAACCTCCCCTGTTATTTGTTTGTTCTACAGTATCCTTTCCTCAAGTCATCGCATCTTCTCTAACTCCTCATTTTTTCTTCACCTGCGACTTCTATAAGACTTAATGTAGTTGGCAAACCCATACTTCAACGGAACCCCTCCTTTGCCTCGTGTCCATCCAAGATGCTCAGGATTCTGCAGAGCAAAAGTGAGCTCATCCTTTTCTCTGTCCGGGTGGAACTCTCCCTGGTCAACTGCATCTATGGCCTGCATAAGTCTCTGTGCTGCTTGTTGTATCTGCTGTCCAAAGATGCATTCCCCGAAATCCGCGGCCAATGTTCCGCCATGGGCATAATACCAATTTCGTGCACGCTGAGTCCAAGTTGCTGTCTGTGGTGTGATACCTCTATCACGTAGATCTTGTTCCATTTTGGAATTGCTGTAGCGTAGCCACCTTGGCTGAGACGGTGATGGTATTCTTTCTGGGCGGCATTAGATTTGTTCATCTCCATAAGCTTCGTTCCAAGATTTGAACGCTTGTATTGCACAAATGAAGCCTAGTGGGGTCTTAGCTTCTCATATGCTCCTGTGAAAGTTGGCGTTAGATTTTTGTCAACAAATTTTTTGTACAATTTCTTCTTAAAGCTCTGAAATTGTTCTGCCATCTTTGAAAGAGCCCAAGCTTTCACTCTATCCTTAGTTCCTGCTAGCACTGTAAAATGTTCTTGTAGCTGCTGCCAGAGCATATCTTTCTCTCTTTGAGGGACAAAGTTTGTATCTCCGTGTTTCATAGGTTTCCATCTTGGAATGCTGATTGGGATGTAATCTCTGACAAGAACCCCGCATTGATTTGTCATCTTCCTTGCAACGTTAGCTGGGGCAATTGGTTTGCCTGTATCGTCCACTTGTGTGACAATATAACGACCCTCCAGCTTTTTGTCGGTCCTCTTTTCCCCGAACATGACATCATTGCAGAGGGCTAAAAGTTAAGAGAGGATATTTAATTGTTAATATATGTACCTCTTTAAACATCGTGACATTATTACTAAATGTGCTAATGTATATATATATATACCTCGTCACCATCGGTGCCTTGGCCATCGTCACCATCGGTGCCTTGGCCATCGTCACCATCTGCAATTGCCTCACCGGACATGTTGAGGTACTAATCGGTGTTGCTGCCATCATCGGCTTGAGGGACGGGGCCGACACCACTGCCTTGAGCAATCATTTCCCTAAGGATGTTGTCGGTTTCCTCTTCGTTAAGTCCCGGATCCATCTAATATCTAAAAATTGAAATAATTGAGATAATTGATATAAACTAGTATCAAAAATTTGAGATAATTGAGATAATTAATATAAAATGAGATAATTGATCTCATAATTGATATAAACTAATATCCAACTATTATAAAAAAATGAGATAATTGATCTCATAATTGATATAAACTAAAATCAAACTAATATCCAACTAGTATCTAAAAATTGATATAAATGATAAAACAATTGATATATTATGACATATAATTGACACTAATATCCAACTACTATCTAACTAATTGATCTCACAATTATAGTATATAAACTAAACTAAGTTTAATTTGATCTCTCATTTATAAAATGACATATAATTGACATTTAGAATCTTACGACCCTAAAAGATATATAAAACATATAAACTAAACTAAGTTTAATTTAATCTCGTAATTGATATACAAGTTATACTAATTTAAAGTATATACTAAGCTAAGTATATATAGACTATACAATTTATAGTTTTATATACTAAACATGCATTTGCCTTCTTCTACACAATTTACACAAAATTCATATATATAAATGAAAATTGATATTCAAGTTAATACTAATTAAAAATATATACTAAGCTAAGTATATATAGACTATACATACTAAACTAAGTTTACAATTTATAATTTTTTATATACTAAACATGCATTTGCCTTCTTCTACACAATTTACACAAAATTCATATAAAAACAAAAAGACACACACACAACACATAACTGTAATGCGGTCGATCGAAGCAGGGGTTGGATGGCGGCGGGGGGCCGGGGCGGCGCGCTGCGCGGGGCCGGAAGCCGGGGC
>CM014273.1:45401798-45451100 GCA_004135705.1 Alloteropsis semialata
AGACATTCAAGATAAATCCAAATGGAAATTTTATCAAGAAAGGCCTTGAACCGGATTTTGAAAAGCTGCATAGAAAATTAAGATATCACTGTGAATCATTTATGTAGTACAGGGTGTCCGAAGAGTGTATAGAGGCAATCCTTCGGAACACGCAAAATGTGCGTAAGAAGCAATACTTCCACCACCTTGGTTCAGGGGTTACCCGACTGCAATTGGAGAAAATGGAACAAGATGGAAGAGGCTATCATTGCAAGAGGAACCGGACCACAGACTTTGGAATGGCTAGAGCGAGCTAGGACATTTGTGCTCATGGTGGCTCCCTCGATCTCCAACAAGGGTCTGCATCTTTTCTCAAAAGATAAGAGATGCGGTGCAAAGGATTCAGGCGCCAGTGGAGACTAATTATATGCCTTTGCGTTTACAGCTTCCATTGGATACTTCTTGTCATATGGATTGATCGAATCATGGTCTACATTCTAGACTCTCTTAGAAGACCACAGAGCGCTTACCAAAATCTCATAGAGACGTTTCAGGAAGTATGGAGGAAATTCCATTGAAATCATCCAGGTGAATTCAAGGAGACACCCTACTTCAAAACTGACTTTTCGTACATATTCAAACTGCATGTCTCTTGTCATTTTATCCATACCATTTTTATTTTCTAGTCAACTTTTCCATCCAACAAGTGCTTGCGCCAAGATTCTAGAAACAATCTTTGCGGATGCTACGTACTGGACAACCTCCACGGCCTCATTGGTAGCTCCCCCTTTGAAGGATGAGCTTAAAGTATGTTTCTATTGTTAATTATTTGTAACTTTTGTTATTTTCTATTTGACACAAGTATGTCCTATTTATTATGACAATATGTTTCGCATGTATAGATAATGGCGGCAAGGGACGGAGTACTGCCGGAGGACCGAATCAGAGCAGTTCAAGAGCAGCTTTGTGGATTCATTTGCGAGCAGGTTATAGATCCTAAGGGAGCATTTATTATGACGGCTCCCATCTAAACGTGTTCTGCTCTGACGACTTTGGGTGATGTAATATATTGGTTGCGTATAATATGTAATTAATTTATATTAGTTCATTTATGAGTTTCTCAAATTTACATATGTACGTATAGTGGCGTATAGACATATGTAGTACTACAAGTATGAAAGTGAAAACAAAAGAAAAAGAAAAGCATAATTTTTTAAAAAAGCAACCATTAGTACCAGCTGGTAACACCAGTCGGTACTAAAGGGGGTGTACCGGGTGGTGCTGAAGGGCGGCCTTTAGTACCAGGCGCTACGCCCTGAAATCCCAGTACTAGGCAAGGATCCGGTACTAAAGAGGGGTTACGAGCCGGCACTAGAGGCCCTTTCTTTAGTCGTGGTGGAAATGCAGTTTCCACCATAGGTTCAATAGTCAAGGTGGAATAACCCACTGTTAGTTTGTTAAGATATGTGGGTGCAATCATTGATTTTGTAAGGGTAACTTGGACATTTCAAAAAAAAAATTAGAATTGACGTAAATCACATAAAATGATGCTAGCCTGGCAACCATAGACACAAAATATTAAAATATTGTTATGTGGCAACTATAGGCACAGATATGTTTAGTGCTAACATAGCCACAAATATATAGATGGTGTTTGGTTCATATATTATACCCAAGGGATTCCTAACATACTACTCATGTTCAATAACATAACGATACATATTTTGGCTAATGCTAAAAACAACAACCACAAAATGGGACAGAAATTAGAGGATGTTTTTGGTTGGACGCCACAGAGTCCGCCTCGCCTAAAATAGGGGGCACCGTAAAACTTCGTTGTTGTTTGGTTTTTGCTCACGATTCGGAACTCCACATGAAAACTAGCTCTTTCCTACACGTTTTCACTCTGAACCTATGGCACCAATTTTTAACGCCTAACTTGTGGCACCACTGCATCTGGGCCGTGGCAAAGTGCGGCAGGCAACCAAGAACACTCTTAGTCATCCTGCACCTAACTTCTCTTCTACTGATACACTACTCCATCATTAGTTGTGCCTAACAAAAAACAAAGCCAAAAATGATGGCCACTGGAGACCAAGGAGGATCAACACCATAAACAAAGTCCATCTCTTATCCCAACTTCAGCTTCAATCATTTTTTTTTTCATTGCATTAATCAAACTGTAACCGTGCCAAAGCTTTCCCAGACAAACCTCCTCAGCCAAACATAAGTTGAATGCATCATTTTTACTCATTCATTCTCAAAGTAATCATTTTCTAGAAAAATTATCCATGATGATCACTAGGTTATAGTACATGTTTATAATCATTACATGCCAAATCTGACCGTCAACATGATGATTATATAAAGGACTATGAAGCTTACTAGCCTGTATCTCTACAATAACCAAATTCCACATGTATTGTAAAAATAAGTGTTTTCAGGAACACAATACTACAAGAGGGGAAAAATGTTCTCGAACGCAAGAGAAAGTGTAACACAGATCAATCTCCGCGAACACAGGGAAAAGGGCCAACAAACCAACCACACAAGGACAAATCTTGAGGAACTAACCTCTCCTACCATCAGGGCCCACCTGCCAGTGACCCAGAGGAAGGGGCACGCGGAGGAGCGCCAACTGGGGTCGGCTGACCCCCAGGTTCAGCGGATCCTGAACACAGGCACACCGTGCACCAAACTTTGGCAAGAGCCCCTCCCACGATTTCCCCTTTGCATCAACGCATGTTGCCTTTCATGGAGCATCGGAAGGCACCCCTAGCTAGTATAAATAGGGGGGAGAGCTCTTCTCATTTCACACCACACACACTCAGCTCAAGTGCCTCTCTCTCTCTCTCTCTAAACTAGTTCTTGTAGTCCTTAGTCTAGCGGAGCTAAGCTAGTTCTCTTGTAGAATACCAAGTTGTCCATGGGCTGTTGTGGGATGTAACCTTTGGCTCTCGGTATGGTTTTGCAATCTTCTGTCGGTACTTAGGTCCTATTTAGTTCGCCAACTTTTTTCATCGCTACACTAAATTCGAATGTTTGGATACTAATTAGGAGTATTAAATGTAGATAACTAACAAAACCCATTTCATAACCCCCGGGTGAAATTGTGAGATGAATCTATTAAGCCTAATTAGGCCATGATTAGACAATGTCATGCTACAGTAAGCAATCTCTAATGACAGATTAATTAGGTTGAATAGATTCGTCTCGCGATTTTCCGTCCATCCGTGTAATTAGTTTTATAATTAGATCATGTTTAGTCCTCCTAATCTTCGATTTAAAATTGCTACAGTAAATTTCACAAAGTTTCTCACCGCAACTAAACAGGCCCTTGTTTAGGTACGAAGTTTGGTCTAATGCTATTCATATAGTGTTTATAACCATGTCATGCCTTATCTCTAGTTATGCAATGTATGCGATTAGGCTAGTTGATCTAAGCTACGACATTGAATCATTGTGCCTTAGGGCCTCCTTTAGATCTGTGCTTGTCAATCTGAAGGGTCGGAGTCCCAGGGGAGCTAAGGTTATTATCTCATGCATGAGCGTGGTGCTCAGCCATGACGAGAACCTTCAGATATAGCTATGCCCTACGATTTGTAGGGGTAGGCAGCATGTGGTGACAAACCTGTCCGTCCTCACAATCCCTACGCTCGGGTATGGCGTAGGAGTTCTGAAAGCTATTTCGGCGCCTTGGCAGACAGGGTCTAACAGTCTCCTTGTAGTGTCTGGGTGTTTAGAACTAACTGTGTATATTTGTATAACATGTGCTAGTCTTGAATAGTACCTCTAGGACACGTAGCATACAAAGGATTGAGTTGTAATTTGATTTCACATGATTTATTTGCGGTTAAAGATATTTATTTTGTTGAGCCTCCACGTAGAGAAGCCAAGCAAACAACTTGAGTTTAAGAAATTATTTTTTTACTCAGAAGACCTAGGAGGAAGTATATTTTAGAAGCTGAACGCATAAAACTTTGAGATGAATAAACTGCATAACCTCATATAAAGGTATGTTATTTATTTCTGGCAGGATTTTGAATAATGCCATCTAAATCGAACTGATGTTTGCACGATTTCTAAAATTGTTCAAACTATTATTGCAGATTAAATTGTTCATTGTGGCGAACATGAGTATAAAGTCTTTTTTTTGCATCTGAAGTATTTCACTAATTACTATTCATGTCTCTAGTTCGACTAAAATGAATCTATAATAGTAACTAATTTTTGTGTATCTGATTTGACAACACCCTCGTATTACAATATGGATGTTTACAAATAAAATGTAGCAACAATTATCAAATACACTTACACATTTGAGTATGGATATATACGGATGCCTAGATATATCAAGCTATAGAAATTTGCTAGGTTACATAATCACCATACATGCTAAGCTGCAATGGAATGGTTGCCCACTAGATAAGTTGTGCATTACCTATGGAATGTAGTGTGTAACTTCCAGCATAAAAATTTAACATGTACTTTAGCACTATTGTGTTATATGTCTTCAATAACTACTCGTAATATATATGAAAAAGTTTGATACGAATTTTGTTTGGATTGAAAGATTGCAAACCGCTGGTCTATATATATAAGCCAAACTAGTACTAAGTTCAACATACCCAAACTATTCTATAGAGGTCCATTATTCTATCACAAAGTTTTCTATTATTCATTGCTGACATTACATTTGAAATGGTTGAGACCCCAATAGAAATAGGAAATCATGAAGAAATAGTGAGGAACAATGTGAGAATTGGAGCTAGGTTGAGCACTTGCAAATAATGTGGTAGCATCCTCTAGACATTGATGCAAGTTCCATGTAACCCAGTAGCATTTGATTTAAGTTTAATGTCAACATGAGTGTTTGTACATAGGGTGTGTATCCTTCTCTATAAGTGGTTGATATTTTAGAAAAGTCCAATAGATATTTAAGAAAAGTTTCATTATTTTTTGATTTTGTGTGTTGTCTTGTGTTGGGTTGGGTTGGGTTGTGTTGTGTTGTGTTGTGTTGTGTTGTGTTGTGTGTGTGTGTGTGTGCCTTTGTGTTTGTGTGTGTCAGAGAGAGAGAGAGAGAGAGAGAGAGAGAGATGGTAAGAAGAACTAATCACTTGATACAATATTTGCTGTGAGTCACACAATGGATTATACTTACAGACATTTGCAGTACAAATTCGTGCAGTTACAATAGAGAATCAAGTTAACCCACAAGCTAAGAGAAAATATAGTTAATAACGTAGCACTTCTTCCTGATCTCCTCCTCAACTTCGGTGAGCAAGCCAACGTTTCGTATCTTGATCATGGACTCGCTGAAGTCCCTGAAGAACACGTTGTCGAACTTGCTGGTGGCTGTGCACTGGACATACTCCCTGGTGGTGGCATCGGTGAGGAGCGCGGCATCAGACTGGAAGAGACCTCTCCATCTCCCTGGTTGACGCTCTTGCAGCGCGTCCTCAGCTTGTTGGCGTACTCGCTTTTGAGGGACTGGTCCGAGTTGTAGGCGTTGCTGAAGTTGTAGAGGTGGTTGGCATAGGACGGGCAGTGCGCCGTGCCAAGGGTGTTCGTGGCGGAGAGGACGACGAGGTCCTAGACGTCGAGGTTCTCGGAAGCGAAATTTTTTTTTTTGAGATGGATGTCTCCGTAGGCCGGAAGCAGCTGGTCCGCCACCTCCGTAGCGCTGGACACCTTGCCGTCTCGCCTCCTGAGCGCAACCGGCCAGGAGGGGCCCCTGGCGAGCACGACGACATCTCGAGCCATGAGGGTGAGGACGTCGATGCAGGACACGGTGTTGGGACAGGCCACCTTGAGCTTGGCCTTCACGCTCTCTAATGAGCTGAAGCCCCAGAGGCTCTTGTTCGGCTTGGCATCCCTTTTTGCCAGGTTGCCTCGGTGGAGTTGAGCAAGACAGAGGCGTCACAACCCCGCAATGTTGGTTCCATTTTTTTCTATGAGAATTACATGGCGATGAACTATAGAAGCCTCCATATATAAAAGACATCCACATTTACCCTGTCAAAGCGGTCATGGAAATGAAGCCTGAGGAGCAAGCCGGAAAGGCTGGTGGCGGCGAAACATTGGTACCGGTTGATGTCACCAACTGGGGCTAAAGGGTGGTCATTGGTACCAGTTGGTGACACCCCCTTTGGTACGGGTTGGTGTCACCAACTGGTACCAATGGGCCTCTGCATATTTTGAGGCTTCTTCCTCCCCCAGCCTAAGCCATGGCTCATTTTTTCATCCTCCATTGAGCTCTGGTTGGGGAAGGTCATGCCCTATTTTTTCACAACTTTTTGAGATTTTGGAATCCAAGTCCGCAAGGAGGTTAACAACTTCATGGTCTATTTTATGCTCTATGTTTTGACAATTAGCATGGTCTATTTTATGCTCTATGTTTTGAGTAATTGATTGTTTTGTGGATGGGTAAAAATAGGAGATTTTAGAATTATTCATCAATTTTATTATGATTTTGTGGTAGAGGTGAACCATATAGATAGTTGTTGCATGTGCAGAGATGATGCTAAGATTTTTAGACATTGTTTAGTTTTTATGATTATTTTTATGTTCATATTTATGCATATTTTGGAATTTAGGCTTATTGTTATTTTTAGATTTTTAGTGACTATAAGTAATATTCATATTTAGGCTTGTTATGAACTTTAGAATTATAGTTTTTTAGAGGCTTCAAATGATGCTCATATTTATGCTTATTATGAATTTTAGATTTTCTAAATGGTAGTGACTTTAAATGTTGTTTATATTTAGACTTATTATGAATTTTAGAATTATATAATATTAAAGACTTTACATGATGACCATATTATGCTTGTTGTGGATTTAGATTTCCTAAATTGTAGAGGCTTTAAATGTTGTTCATATTTAGGCTTATTATGAATTTTAGACTTATATAATGTTAGAGACTTTTTTGGATGTTTCAAATGATGTTCATATTGGGGCAGAAATTTTCAATGTGTTTTGTGAATAAATGAATCGTCGATGGACGTACAACTCGGATAGATGCTCAGCTGACTTCATTAATGGCGTTCATTAATTCCTCAACATGGCAGAGGCTAGCTTGACCTCGGGTGTATATGTTGTTCATGCAAGGTCTGTGATGAAGATGGCGAAGAGGGGATTATATTAGAAGACGGTGATGAAGATGGTGATGACAACATCCCTTTGCAGATGATATTGCAATGGGAGAGGATGAAGCAGTTGCAGAAGATGAGGATAATGATGCTCTGGGCAACATGATTCATGATGAAGAGAAAGACTGCGAAAGTGGAAGAGAGCTGAAGAGGATCAAGCGTTTGTTGGAGGACCACAAAACATTGTTGTACCCAGGTTGCAACATGGACCAGAAAAAGCTGGGTACCACATTGGAATTGTTGCTCTAGAAGGCAACTAATGGCTTGTCTGACAAGGGTTCGAGAGTTATTGAAATTCATGAAGAAGATGCTTTCGGAGGGCCCCACATTGCCTGAAACAACATACGAGGCAAGAAAAATTGCTTGCCCTCTAGAACTATAAGTAGAAAAGATACACGCATGTCCCAATGATTGTATACTTTATCATGGCAACGTCTACGAATCTTTGGATGCATATCCAGTTTGCAAATGTTCAGGGTATAAAATCAGGCGAGACGACCCTAGTAATGTTAAGGGAGAGCCCCCCAAGATGAGAGTCCCTGCCAAGGTGATATGGTATTTCCCTATAATACCACATCTGTTGTGTTTGTTCAGAAACAAAGAATATGCTAAATTGATGCGGTGGCACAAAGAGGATCGGAGGGAAGACAATAAGTTGGACACCCCGTGGATGGGTCCCAATAGAGAAAAATCAACAGAGCACTCCCAGACTTTGCAAAAGATGCAAGGAACATAAGATTTGGTTTGAATATGGATGGCATGAACCTTTTGGTGATATGAGCAATAGCCACAACACTTGGCCCATGACTCTTTGTATGTACAACCTTCCTCCATGAGATGTGCATTAAGCGGAAGTTCATTATGATGCCAGTGCTCATCCAAGGCCCAAAGCAGCCTTGCAACAACATTGATGTGTATCTATGGCATTGGTTGATGATGTTTTGTTGTTGTGGGGCAAAGATGATGTAAAGGTGTGGGATGAGCACAAGCAAGAGGAATTTAACCTACGAGCATTACTGTTCATGACCATCAATGATTGGCCTGCACTTGGTAACCTGTCAGGACAGTCAAACATGGGATACAAACACATATTGTCTAGAACACAACGACAGCATTTATCTCAAACATTGTAGAAAGTGTGTGCATATGGGTCATTGTTGATTTCTTTCTAAGAAACATCCGCTAAGAAAGAAATGAAAGCATTTTGCGGTAGAAATCTGTAACAAACCTAAGCATCGGGATGGAAAATATGCATTTGCTATGGTAAAAGATATCAAGGTGGTCTTTAGGAAGGGGCCTGGCGGCCAGCAAGCGACAAATGAAAATGGAAAGGCACCCATGTAGAAGAAAAAGTCAATATTCTAGGACCTACCGGTTTGGGAGGTCTTAGATATCCGCCACACAATTGATGTGATGCACATGACCAAAAATCTTTGCGTAAACGTACTAGGGTTCCTTGGTACGTACGGAAAGTTGAAAGATATACTAAAAGCACGACAGGACCTAAAACATATGAAACAACAAGATCCCATGCATCTTGAGAAGAGAGAGAAATGGCGTTGAACTTATGCCCTGCTAGCTACACTCTAAGCAAGGAGGGGAAGACCAGTATGTTTGATTGCTTGAACAGTATTAAGGTCTCATCCGGCTACTTATCGAATGTAAAGAGTCTAATAAATATGGAAGAGAAAAAATTCGTTCACCTCAAGTCTCATGATTGTCATATGCTGCTGTCGCAACTGCTTCCGGTGGCACTGAGCGGAATTCTACACGTTAATGTCCGAACAATTATTGTGAAGCTATGTGCCTACATCAATGCAATCGACTAGAAGGCAATCGATTCCAGTAATCTAGCAAGACTGCAAGATGATGTGGCCCAAAGCCTTGTCAGCCATCAGATGATATTTCCTCCATCTTTGTTTAATATTATGACGCATCTCCTGGTCCATGTTGTCAAAGAGATTGGTATTCTTGGTCCTGTATTCCTACACAATATGTATCTGTTTGAGAGGCTCATTGCTATTCTAGAGAAATATGTTCCTAATAATTCTCTTCCTGAAGAATGCATCGCCAAAGGATATAGAATAGAGGAGGTCATTGAGTTCTTTATTGATTATATCCCAAACTGAAATCGATTGGGCAACCTGAGTCACGCCATGAGGGGAGACAAATTGGAAAGGGCACATTAGAAAAGAAACAAATGAGTTGTAGCGACTACAATTTATTCATGAAAGCCCATTACACTATATTGCAGTCATAAACCATGGTGGCTCCTTACATCGAGGAGCACAAGACTATAATATGCTCTGAAAATCCAAGGAATTGTAAGACCTGATATTACACTCCATCACATAGAAAAGTTAATGGGTAATGAGACAATACATACACAGTTGGCGTATTTGTCAAGGGGACCTGAAAACCTCATTCTTGACATTCCAAGGCTATGACAAATGGGTATACATTTTTCACGAGAGCCCAAGACGACAAAAGCACCAACCAAAATAGTGGTGTCTGTATAGATGCCTATAACAACAAAGGGAACAGGGACTCATATTATGGTCAGGTAGAGGAGATCTGGGAACTCGAGTATGGATCTTTGAAAATATCTCTTTTTCGGTGCAAATGGATGAAGCTTACTGGTGGAGGTGTAACTATAAACTGGTACAGCATGACAACTGTGGACCTCAACAAAATTAGGTATATAAACGAACCATTCGTGCTCATCAAGGATGTGCATCAAGTGTTTTATGTGAAGGACACATGTCTAGCAAACCCAAGACTGGGACTCTGCAAACAAACAATTTCGAACTTGAGCCAAACGCCACGTAGTCCTTACGAGGAAAAGAAAAATTATGAGTGTCGAGGACGTCACAGAAAAATTGTGGAGCAGGTACTAAAGAACCGAGGCCTTTAGTTTTGGTTACGGGTTCCAAAACCGGTCTCTATGGCGTTATCAACCGGTACTGTGGGGTTTTTTTCCAGCAGTGCACTCCCTGTATTTATATAGGTGCTGGGAGAGTGAGAGGTAGGTGGCTACGTGGAGTTGCTTAAGTTGTTGCTGTCACAACCAGTTCTTGCGGTTGCATCCATGTGCATGCTAACTCCCATATGAGCGTAGTCCATGAACGCGTTGCTAAAAAAAGAAGAAAAGGACAGTACAGACAAAAAGAACATAAACCCTTAATTTTTTTTAGGTTATACTACCATATATGTTTCATTTATTTCTACTTAACTACATCATAGGCATTTATTTCTAACTTAGTACCTCATATAATATAATTTTCATCCCATAATCAATGAGATCAATCATTCACTATTTTCTCTTGTCTCTCGAGTACATTACTCTACATATATACTTGAAACTAGTAATATAATTTCGCTCAAAGTTAGAAAAAACACACTCTATATAAAATGCCGCTATACATGTGATGAAAGCTAAGAATCTTAATACTAATCTGGGAGCTAGCTCAATGGTATATGCGCTGGTATTATGGAACCGCTTGATCATTTTTTATATCCTAATGGCACAGCCGCACAGGGTCAAATCTTTGCATGTGGGATCAGTTGAGGGCAGAGACGAGGCTGTGCGCCGCCGTGCCATGCATGCATGTTGCCGCAGCCAGTGATTTACATTCAGGTAGCCGGCCGGGCCGGGGAAGCTCTATGCATGATTGGTTTCACATGGGAACACAAATTCTTCAGGGAGCGTGCGCTGTAGGCGGTTCGTTCGTGTACCTTAGCGGACAGGTACTACTTCGCATGATGATGCAATAAGGTCCACGGCAAATGCGTGACATGTCATTGTTACATCACCGTCCCGTTCTACACGTTATCAGCCGGCTGGTTATGATCTGGTCTCACCTCCATGTTACAATATTTAACATATACTTCATCAGCAACTAGATGAGTTTGCAATTGCAAAGTAAGATTCATATATATATTGAAAAAAAGTAAGATACATACAGCTGAACGGTGTTGTGCAAAGCATGTGTGCATGTCGTTGTGTGCATGCCAGGCCTCTCAATCGAAATATTTGTCGTTGTTGACTTTTTGCTAAAATATTTGACCTTTCGTCTTATTGAAAAAATTTATGCAAATATGTAAAAGAAAAAGTCACACTTAAAATGCATATAATGACAAATCAAATCACAGACAAAATAAAGGATATACATATAATTTTTTTTAATAAGACGAATGGGTCTGGGAGAAAAAGGGATTTACTGCATCATGAAATATGTCTTGGTAGTAAATTGATGTGTATTGTAATGTTATTATAATTTTCTATAAACTTGGTTAAAGATAGACAAATCTGACTTAGAGAACAAAACTAACATGAACTACGATTTGGAATTGAGATTGTCTGTAACAAGCTAAGTATTCTCGTGTTTCGACTCAGACGATTATGTGGAGGGTCATTTGGAGAAGGAAAAAGTCCATTTTTGGCCATCCAACTATGGCCTCAGTTTGGTTTTGACCATCGAACCGCAAAACCAGATATCTTTGAGAGTTGAGTGGCCAAAGATATCTGGTTTTGCGGTTCGATGGTCAAACCAAACTGAGGCCATAGTTGGATGGCCCAAAATGGACCTTTTCCTTTGGAGAAACTGGTTAAGTTCCTGTTGGACAAAGGTGGAAGGAACCTAAGCTGAATATTACAAGAAGACAATTTCAATTAACCCAAAATAGTGATTAATACAGACACACACGCATTATACATTTGCACGTACTCCTGCAGTTGTTGCAATCAAATCTAATCTAGTTGACGATGTAGCACTTCTTCCTGATCTCCCCCTCAGCACCGGTGAGAACCTCAACGTTGCCCATCTTGATCATGGACTCACTGAAGTCCTTGAAGAACACATCGTCGAACTTGCCGGTGGCTATGCGCTGGACGTAGTCCCTGGTGGTGGCGTCCGTGAGGAGCGCGGCGTCGGACTGGAAGAGCCCCCGCCGCTTGGCGACATGTCGGTAATAGCTGGTGTCGAAGGTCTTGTAGCTGCCGGGGTCCATCTCGGACAGCATGGCCTTGTCGTCGACGCTCTTGCAGCGCGTCCTCAACTTGTCCGCGTACTCGCTGTCGAGGGACGGGTCGGAGTTATAAGCGCTGCTGAAGTTGTAGAGGCGGTCCGCGTATGATGGGCAGTGCGCCGTGCCGAGAGTGTGCGCGCCAGAGAGGACGACGAGGTCCTTGACGTCGAGGTTCTTGGAAGCGAAAATCTTGGTGAGCAGAGGGACGTCTCCGTACGCCGGAGGCAGCTGGTCGGCCGCCTCCGTGGCGCTGGACACCTTGCCGTCTCGCCTCCCGAGCGCGACCGGCCAGAATGGGCCCTTGGCGAGCACGACGGCGTCGCGGGCCATGAGGGTGAGGACGTCGGCGCAGGACACGGTGTTGGGGCAGGCGGCCTCGAGCTTGGCCTTCACCCTCTCCACGGAACTGAAGCCCCGGAGGCTCTTGTTCGGCTTGGCGTCCCTCTCCGCCAGGTTGCCCTCGGTGGAGTTCAGCAGAACAGAGGCGTCACAACCCTGCAAAATTTGTTCCAGGTTTTCTGTAAGATTTGCATGATGATGAATGAATAAGCCTCCGTATACAGAAAAACTGCAACACTTACCCTGACAAAGCAGTCATGGAAATGAAGCCTGAGGAGTGGACCGGCGAGGCTGGGCGCAGCGGAGATGATCTTCTCCATCTCGTCGCGGACAATCGCCTCGACGTTCGGGCATGTCTTGCTGTAGTAGCCGACCTCCAGCTGAGCTGACGAGCTGCCCGCAAGAAGCATGAGTGCCAAAGGTACCAGCATCACAACACAAAGCTTGATCGCCATGGGATCGATCGGTATTAGCTAAACGATTACCGCAAGAATGTCTTGGAAATCTAGGGTGGAATGAATGGATATGGATGTGATGGCATCCCCTGTATTTATAGAGGTTCTGCTTACGCTGACTTGCTCGTTGCAGCGTGTGACAACCTCTCCCTGCGTACAATGCATGTGCTAGCTTCCGTCTCAACATAATCACCTTCGTAAACAAATGCGCATTATGAGCAATGGGATTGACGCGCAGCTAAACAAGAACAGGTCAATGTTTCAGATAGAGGAGGAACATAAACGGCGCTGAAGAGAGGCCAGTTCATGTGCACTTAGAAAGTAACATGGCATGTATCTAGGTGCTCAACAATCTCTAATATCCACCTGGCTACGGACAAGGGAAAGCAATCATGATCTGTCTAATAATTTGAAAAAGTCAACAATTCGAACCTTCAAATTTTGATGTTATATACAAAAAAAATATAATACCACATTTTAAATTTGTTGAAATTGAATGTCCATCTTCATATTCAAATTAAATTATTGAATTTTATAATTTAGAATCATCAAGTCCAAATTACACTATTCAATGCTTGGATGAATTTTATATATACAAAAGTTAAATACTTGATTTTTTAGATCAATTTGCATTCAGTCAATTTTTGTTCCATCAGAATTATCCAATCACTCCGATGACCCTCCATAGAGTAAGATAAATTAGGACTACAGTTCTTTTTGAAAAATTAGGACAACAATTTTTTTTAGAAAAATTAGGACTGCAAATTTTTTTGGGAAAATTAGGACTACAATTGATAAGCATAGGAACGGTAGCGTGTGACTTTCTCTTTCCAACCTTTCTTATTCCTTATGTTTCTTTTGCAGATTGTCAACTGTTGTATGGTGCTACTTGAGCGTTGAATCCTACTAGGTATAGGACTCATACTTGCATATATGAGAGTCCTGGAGTGGACTATATAAACAAGGGAGTCGAGGTTCTAGGAATTAATCAACCTAAAGAACAGAGACAAGATTCCATCCAACACTTGTGAGGAGCAATTAGAAACGCTCAAGAGGGATATGTTAGACAGTTCTATGGTACTAGATTACTATATAGGGCAAGAATCAGAGAGTCCTAGTGGGTTAAGTAGAGTTGTGAGGGAGCGGCACTTGTACTCTTTGTCATCTAGGATTTTCAACAAGATTTATCCACATTGTTCTTGCATTGATACGGTGCAAGCTTGTGTGGTACTCGCAATATCCTTTGACAATTCGAGGGTTGCTGGCCTGCTGCACATGATGAGGGTATCAGATTCTAACAAGTCGGAATCAAGGCCTGATTGATTTGATTTTATGAGAAGGTCGATAGTGCTAGGAAGCCCGGTATCAAGACATTGTTAGTGATGTGGAATAAAGGAGATAAATTTGATGGCAAAGGGAAGTTTAGCGTATGGCAGTGCGCGGTGGTAGATGTGCTTGTCCAGCAAAATGCATGGAATGTGATGGAGCAAAAAGCTATCAGTACAATTTGACACTGTCACTTCAATAAGGTAAAGGACTCACTAATAAAAGAGAAGTAACCCAAAAAATTATGGAAGAGTTTAAAATAATTGTATATGGAAATGTCGCCAACAAAACTGTGGGTGTTGAAGCGTCAACTATTTAGGTTGCGCATGGAGGAAGGCACACGATTCTTCTACCATCTGAATGTCTTCAACAAACTTCTAGTGAACTATTTAGGTCTTGATACTAGTTTCATCCTTACCATTGTTGACGCTCCTTAGAGACACCTTTTTATCCTTGTTTATCTTCAATAATGGCATGAATTTGACATCTAAACTACTGATCATACTCCATAACTGGGACGTTTTCGCATATGCATGTGTTTTTGGAGGGTTTTTGTTTACGCAGGTTTTTGGTCTAAATTGGAGCACAAATGGATAAGGCTTGCGACCAAGGACAACATGATGAAAGGTGAATGGCCAGAAGCCCGAAGAAGAGGCTAGGCCGGCCGGCCCGACATGGCCTAGACCGGCCAGCGTATGTCATTCCAAGCCCCGTCCATGCTCATCTTTGGTGAACCGACCTCCAAGAATATTTGAAAGGCAAGTGCTTGAAGATAAGGTCAAGAAACTTTGGGGTCAAGGCAAATCAATTGGAGAATTTGGAAGGTTATCACTTTTCATTCTTATCTCGAAGATGTCCAGCAAACGACGTCCAAAGGCCCACATGCATAGGTGGAACAACTACTGAAGCTTCCAGAAGACTTGGAGAGAAAGATGAGGACTAGGCGGCCAGGAAAGAGGCCAGGCCGGCCAGCCTGGGCCTCTCTGGGCCGGCCGGCCTAGGTCCCCTGGCACCACCTCGCCCCTCCCCCTTCCCCTTCGACCTAGGGTTTTCTCAGGGTATAAATAGCCCCTGTGTCCCTGTGGCACACATCATTGATTCATCATTCGACGCTGAGGAGCTAGAGGGACACCTTTTGGAGAGCTGAGGGTCGTGCTAGTTGTCTAGGGTTCTACCCTAGCCGACGTGGGAACCCTGCGAGGAAGACCACGTTGGAGTTCTGGAGCTAGGATCATCAAGATCAAGGTAGGATCCCAGTAGTGATCTTGTGATGTACTATCATTCATGGTGAAGTTATAGCGATCAAAATGCCTCTTTCTATGATTTCGTTCTATCTTGGTTTTGCTTCTTCTCCAATCTATTCTCGAGATAGATTGCTTGGGGTGTTCTTGTAGCCATGGTGGCTAGGGGTTCATACCGGATCTACCAAGTGGTTCAACACGTTCACTTGTGAACGTGCCCTTAAGTTACCCACACCAATAGGGAGCATCGTGACAGGGTGTGATCCCGTGTACGGCGGGGCTTTTGGGAGTTTGACTGGAGGTCGTGATTTGAAGATGCTTTTTATTGAGATTCACATCTATCTTATTTCACTCTATTTGGCTCGGAGCTACAATATATGCATGATCTAGGTGATCTAGATTGGTTATCTCTAACTTTCTCTTGCTACCTCCAGTGTTTGGTTTTAGTAGATTAGATCCGTTTTGCAACCCTCTTTCAAGACTAAAAGATTTTTATGCTAGTTGGATTGTTTCTTATATCTTTAGTTCCACGGATTGATAAACCTTGGGGGAGTACTCTAAGGGAAAAGCTACAACTGATCCGTGCGCTTTCGGTTCATGATTGACGCGTCTAAGGGCCGTCAACAAGGTTTTCTGGCGCCGTTGCCAGGGAACTATCGATTAAGATTCGATTCGACTAGCATTCGTAAATATTTATTTTTCTTGATTTTCTTTTGATTTCTGTCTTTTTAGATCTCTTATTTTCTTTTTTATCAAAAATAGATCTAATCCAAAAAAATCAATCTAATCTAGTTTAATTTATTTTATTTCATTCTATCTTTTTCTTTTAGATCTTGTATATATTTTGCTTTCACTAACCATAACAGAAGATGGATGGCTACCTCTCGATGATCCAGAAAAACTTTACAGGGGAAGGAGATGCGAAGCACAAGCGAAAAAGCTGGAATTAGTAGATCTGAAAGACAAGACCGGAAGTTCATCGTCTACACCTCAAGAAACTCCACCACCAAGTCCAAGGAAGCCGCCACCGGATCCCGAGATGGCGCTACCGGAACGTACGATCGGAGAGCTATGCATCCCGGACATCAAGGATTTGCCCATTCAAGACCTTGGTGATATTGGAGGACCGTTCGAGATCAAGACTTCAACCATCCGTATGGTGCAAAGCTCGCCCTTCACCGGAAAAGAAGATGCCAACCTTCACCTTCAAGCATTCATCCAATTATGCTGCACCTTCGACATGCAAGGAGTAACTCAAGATCAAGTGAGAGCAAGGCTCTTTCCGTTCTCTCTACTTGGGAGAGCTCTTCAATGGTTTCATTCTCTACCGGCGGAAACGGTGCAAAATTGGGATACCTTGATGAACGGAGTTCTACTCGCGGGGCAAGACTCAGATTTTGCGCAAAAAGATTGCTACCTTCGCGCAAACCCTGACGGAGACTATTGCGGAAGCCTATGAGTGCTTTAACGACTACATCCGAGCCGTGCGACATCACAAATTTCCAAAGGAGGATATAGTCCAGAAGTTCTACCAAGGCCTCACGACGGCATCAAGGGCAATCATCGACGCATCGGTTGGAGGATCTATCATTGAGCTCACCCCGACGCAAGCTCTCAAGCTACTCAAGAAGGTGGCGGACAATGATGCGTGGGCATCATCGGGACGGCTGCATCCTACACCGTCCGTGGGCGTTGCTAAAAGTGTTTTGCAGGTGGAGCGTGAAGAATTACTAGAAGGGAAGATCGATTCACTCAGAGGAGGTTGGAGAAGATGAAGGTGGACAAGAAGGAAGCCCATGCTATTTATTTGAGGACAGCCGAAGCAAGGTCCACATGTGAAGATTGTGGAGAGTACGGCCATGTCCAAAAGAAATGTCTGGAGGAAGCTAAAGTGCTCGAGTACATGAGGAAAGGGGATTTGTTCCCACCGTCCAACTTCTGCTATGGGCAAGGTAGACCTCAATTTAATGCAAGCTCGTCCATTCAAAACTTGGTGCCTCTTCGTATACAATTGAAGGAGTTCATGGAGGAGCAAGGCAAGATCAACAAGGACACCGTCACCAAGTTCAAGGCTATCGACAAGATATTGGAGAACATTGATGGCAAGGTGACGAAGGTCGGAAGCTCTAACCATCAAGTGCTCAACATGATGAAGATGCTAGAGACACAAGTGACCCAGCTAGCCGGACGCCTACCTAGTAATGAAGGAAGACTACCGGGGCAACCTCAAAATCTGGAGACGGCAAAAGCAATTCAAACTCGCTCGGGGAAGGAGACCGAAGATCCCGAACACCCGGCCAGAGCAAGGAAGCCTAAGCCAAGTGTTGAAGCCGAGATGACATCAAAAGAGAAGACGCCTACTCCCGCACCGGAAATAGTCACCCAAGAGCCAGAGTTTGAGGTGATCGATGAAGATACAAAGATTCTTCCTCCGCGACCACATTACCACAAAGGTAAAATTGATGAGCATTTCAAAAAATTTGTTGAAGTGGTTCATAGATTGAACATCAATATGCCGCTTCTGGACGCTCTACAAATTCCAACATACTCTCGCTACTTCAAAGACATTCTTTCAAACAAGCGTGAGATGCCGCCGCCGAGCACCATCAAGATGACCGAAGAATGCAGCATGGCTATCACCAATCAAGCTCCGAGAAGAAGAGAGACCCGGGGTGTCCAACCATCTCGTGTTCCATTGGATCATACATGTTTGAAAGGGCATTGTGTGACCTTGGCGCAAGTGTGAGCGTCATGCCGAAGGCCGTGTATGAGAAGCTACGCTTACCGGAGCCGAAACCCACTGCCATGTGCCTAGAGCTAGTGGACAACTTCGTTCGCTATCCTTTGGGCATCACCGAAGACGTACCCATGAAGATTGGAGAACACCTAGTCCTTGTTGACTTTTTGATTCTCGATATGGGAGAAGGGACAAAGTCGCCACTCATCCTTGGGAGGCCGTTCCTCAAGACCACAAGGGCGAACATCGACGTTGGCAAGGGGGAGATCAAGTTCGACATCAATGGCACCATGAGCGAGTTCAAGTTTCATCCACGCCTCGAGGTATGCCATATGATCAATGTTAAATATATTCCACCTCACTGTCGTGACACCAAGGAGGAGCCAAAGAAGAAGGAAGCAAAGGAGACCAAAGAAGTTGTTGCATCCTGTCGAGACAAAAGCTCAACGCCCGCTTGCGAAGACCAAAAAGATGTAAGCGGAAGAATAGTCCTGCACCCAAGCCAAGGATCGTGCAGAAGTGGGTACCCAAGACTGCAACGCCACCATCGAGCGTTGGTCCGAAGTGAAGAAAAGAAGAAGTCTAGCTATAGACTATAAACGAAGCGCTTTGCGGGAGGCAACCCGTTCGTCGAGTCAAGAATAAGCTGACAGGAGGACAACCCATCATCGAGTCGAGAATAAAGCTACTAGGAGGACAACCTTGAAGATATTTGAGTAAGTGAGTCATGAATTTTGCTACGCAAGACTTGATAAACATTTGTTAAATTGGTTGTTCGGTCGGACATTTAATTCAGAGTTGCTCGGTCATTTTGATTTTATTTCATATTCTAAACCAATGACTTGAGCCATCCCATGATTTATCTTGAGAAACCCAAAACCAAATTCCCGAACCCATTTTGGCGACCGTCCTTTCCATGAAGGCCGGACCAAGCTGATCACTGCAAAGACACGAGTAGAGCCAAGCGTTGTTCTTAATTCTTTAAATTCTTTAATGCATGCTAGGCTCACGCAACCTTAGTAATTTTTAGTTTTATTTCCCTAGGATTAGGATTTTTCTAAGCCCCATTTATTTCATTTTATTCAAAATATCTCTCTCTTTTGGCCAAAATTTAGAACCTAAATCTATGACCCACGGTTGAACTCGGGAAAGTTCGCTATCAACTCATGAAAGTGAGCAATACCGGTGCAATCAAAATTAACGTAGTCGAAAAATATTTCTCGACTTACAAATGTTTATGATGCCCAAATTCCCCTCTATTTATTCATTCAAACTCATTGCTTGCTTTGAGTTGGTTTTATTTGTCAAGATTAGAGGAAGGACTTAAGCATCTAAACACACATTGGAAGGGTTTATGGTCATGATCACTACTAATGACCAAGATTGAGTTCACGGGAAGAATTTTTGTGCTCTCCACCTACCATCACATGCAAGAGAGGGCAGCCATGCATGGTGGTACACTTATTTTTGCAGGATTGAAAGCAACATTTGGAGTGGAGTTGAAGCAAAGGACAAAAGCATGAATCAAGGTGGAGAAAACAATGTGCAAGTTGAAAACTTTTCCAAATAATGAGTGGTTCACAACATTTGGGTGGTGCAAAGCATGTGGAGCTGCTGGACATTGATCAGGAATCAACTCAGGAAGACATGGGAGCAAGGGCACGTGAAGAAGGCCAGGGAGGACCCTAGGCCGGCCTACCCCAAGCACCCTAGGCCAGTCGGCCTGGTGCCTATTTATGCCCCCTGATGCTCATCTTTCACAGGTACGTCTCTCACACATTTCTTAGTTCTTGTTCCTCAGTTCTTCCACCTTGAACACCAGCAAGAGCTCTGAAAATTTCGAGAATCAAAGTAAGCCCCAAAAATCTCCAAAAATTTACTACAATTCCTAGTTTGCTCTCCTCTTCGATATATTGTTTTTCCACGGGCGAGAAACCCCCGGTGTGTTGGTTTATATGTTTGTGCAGCAAGGCACCATGAGGAGGAGCGTCATCAACTTCATCACCGGAAAGAGGACAAGGTCGTCGGTGTCCGACGCGCCATCGGCGAGCTCTTCACGGAGGCACTCGATTGCCGAGTCACCGCGAAGCATGGAGGAAGATAACCCCGCACCGAGGAGCGACATGCTGCTCCTTGGTGGGATGCAAGGCCCAAGAAGTACCTCCATGCGGTTCACCGAACCTCGTGGGCATGCCGGCGCACCACCACCTCCTGCACCTCGACGTGCCACAAGATCAACCGCACCACCGCCATACAAGCCAAGGTGGGTTTGTCATCTTGTCGGAGGAAGAAGAAGCAAGGCTCAAGAATTTAAGAGGGAGGTTGAAGGAAAACACCAATTTTGATGATGATGCACTGCAAAGGTTGGGATTCTATGGTGATATGTATGGGCTAATAGACAACCTTGGATGGAGGCAATTTTCCGATGGTGTTCCGGTGCACATGCATGGAGAAATCGCCTTGGAGATAATGATGACCATGAGAGTGGTGACAAGAAAAATTGATGAGCAAGAAGTGTCATGCCTCAAATTTAGGTTGAAGGATGAAGAAAGGTCCATCACCTTTGAAGATATTGGAAGCTTAATTGGTTTCAAGGGTGATGCACCGGAAAGAGCCAAAGTTGAAGAAGGAGAAATAGATAAATTTTGGAAGAAAATTGCAAGGGATGACAACCGTCGAAGGAAGAATATAAGCAATGTCATACTTCAAATATTTCATTCTTGGATGAGCATGAGAATCTTCGGAAGGATGAGAAAGTCCAAAGTAACCGATATAGAGTTAAATTATATATACGCCGCATTGGTGAAAAAGCAAGCAATTGATCCTACCTACATCATGATTGATAGGTGGGTATGTGAAGCAACATCTGGCTCTGGAGAGATTGGCTCGGGTTGTTATCTTACCATGATAGCAATTGCATTGAACCTAAGATTGGAGACAAACTCGGCATTCTACATGAAGGGATCCGACTTTGGAATTGAAGCTATGAGGCAAGGGCACTACATTGGAGGAGATGAGAAGAATGGTTTCAAAATTGTAAATACAAATATTTATCTCCCCGATGCAAGATTGAAATTATTGCAAGAGGAAGAGTTGATTGGCGTGATGAGAAGATTTTGGTCAAGGCTAAGAAGAATAAAAGAGGGAAGCATATTGGAGAGTCATTGGCACCGGCTGAAGAAGAGGTGGGAGAGGAATTGCCACCTACTAGTTCCTCTTATTGGACAACGGAATTTCAAAATGCACCAAGTGGACAAGGACCTCCGGAAGGATGGGGGGCATCAATGGGGACATGCACCAGCTCAAGCATGGGGGTATGGAGCGCCGGTGCCACCACCGATGTATCCACCGCCGCCTACATATAGCAATTATGGCTACCCACTGCCGCCACACCAAGGAGTGTTCCCGGATCCATCATTTGGAGCTCAATTTGCACATCTCCAACAACCGGAAAGAAGCACAAGAACGATTGGAGCCTACGCCGATAGAAACTTGGAGGACATTAATGCCATCCGGAGGTGTACGGACCGACTAGAAGATGGAACCGCGGGGATTGCATATCAAATGGGACTTCTAGCATTGGCACCACCGGAACAATTTGAAGGAGGAGCTTCTCAAGTGTACTATGACCAAGGGTATAACGCAAGACAGCCGCCAAGCCAAGAGGAGTGGCCGACGGAGACCATGAATAAATTGCTCGCACGTGTGGTTTGAGTTTTCTCCTTTCTTTTATTTATTTTCAGCGTGTGTGCAAGCTTGTGTGTGCGTAGCAACTTTCTGTTTTATTTTATTTTAATTTCAGCATGTGTGTTAGTGTGTCCTTTTGCTTGTCATCACCATGATCACTATATATATCACCGATGCTTTCATGACATGATTAATAGTGATGATAGAAAGTTTATGCCATGTTGAAATATGATGATCGTTGCCGCTTTGTCTATTTTTGCGCTTAGCTTATGCATGATTGAACTAATGCTCTCCCTAACATGATCTGAAATTTATCTAAATACTGGCTCAATCTTTTGTGAAGGTTATGATAATTTTAGACCCATATTTATTATTCTTGCTCTCTCTTTTAAAGTTGTCAAGGGATATTTAATTGCCGAATTTAATTAAGCTAGCCTTGTCATTAATACCTTTTGCAATTGCTCTACCTATCCAAAGCCTAAATGATACATCATGATGAACTGTAGTATAAGATTTATTTTCAAGTGAATTGATTCAGGATTTATCTTCTCTGGTACGAGACTAAGAAGCTGACCATTTCTTTTTGCGTACCTTCGCTTTGCTAGCCTATCTATCCATTCATTGTGAGTTTCTACACCAGAAACTTCACAAACTTCGCTGGATATCCACCCTAAACCCAAATTATCTTTTTGTGAAATACCTCCTTGACCAAAACCCAATTTGACTATGGATCATTATCTCGAGGAAAATCTAGAGAATCAAGAGCTTGATATAAGGAACATATATTTGGGAGGCATCAAAGAGTGCATAGAAGAGAAATTAGAAGAAACGAAGGTCCACAACAAGTGGGCCGGCCGGCCTCAACACCATGAGCCGACCGGCCTACCCCCTATCCTCCTCTAATGGCTTCAATATTCGACGAGAAGATATTCCCTAAAGATTCAAACCTTTTTCCAAAAGATTGAGATGGATACTTACTCTAGTATTAGCCACCTCTTCTATGCTTGAGGACGAGCAATCGTTTAAGCATTGGAGGAGGAGGGAGTGCTAAGTAAGTACTAATGTTGCTAGAAGTTCTAAGGAGCATAAAGAAAGAAAAGAAAAAATATGTGTTGAAAAAGGAAGAAAGAAAAAAGTGTGAAAATAAATGCTCCTTAGTTCTTTTTGCTTCATTAAATTCCATAGCGCCTTAAAGATTATTCCATACTTAAATATTCCAACCATGTGCAATCCGATAACGAGGACTTCATTTGTGCCTCGAGATCAACCTTTGCCATTTGCACATGTCCACTATCTAAAAGCGTGTGTTCCATTTTCCCCCTCTCTACAAAATCAATTATTTTCCACGATCTTTTTGACGAGTCTCGGTAAACCCATGAGAAGTATTTCTTGTTTTGACAATATCTTTTGTTAGGACTAACCTTTCTCATAGCTCCAGATAAAGCCTTACACATACATGAGAGAAAGGAAGGTAAAGATAGTTCTAGCAAGTTCGAGAGACAAGATGAGCTGAGAGTTTCCATGAGCAATGGTAATGAGGTTTAAATTATTGATCTTGGTTTAGCAATTCTTTTGAAACTTACTTCTTAATTTCTGAGACTTGTTTAAATTAGAGAGCATGTGTTTAAATTCTTTGTGGGGAACACTTAATTCATATCTACCCTGCATATTAGAAAGAGCTAGTTACAACTTGAAGAACTAATTGCAAAATATTTTGAGGGCATTATGTTTTCTCGTGTATGATCAAGTGAAGAGATTGGACACCGAAAGGCAATGCTGATTTTTATTGAAGACTTACTCGAGGACGAGCAAGGCTTAAGCTTGGGGGGACTGTTGACGCTCCTTAGCGACACCTTTTTACCCTTGTTTATCTTTAATAATGGCATGAATTTGACATCTAAAATATTGATCATACTCCATAACCAGGATGTTTTTCGCATATGTATGTGTTTTTGGAGGATTTTTGTTTACGTAGGTTTTTGGGCTAAATTGGAGCACAAATGGATAAGGTTTTTGTTTACGAAGCCTCCGCGTCGCTGTCGCTGCCGCCACGCCGGAGTCGGAGGAGAAGTCGACAAGAAGCCGTGAAGCTGTACTGTGAGCTGTACCCCGTCTTCCCCAAGTCGATCACGCACTTCTTCCCCATCTCGTGAGTTTCCCCTCCTTCCTTTTCGCTACGCTCGCCTTGAAGTGCTCCGCTTCGCCATCACCGTGCTCGCTGCTCTGCTCTGCTCTGCTCTGTGTTAGCGGCCTTCATGTCATTCATCATGTACCCATGCCAGGCCAGCCTTCGTGCCACACCCGTTCTCTTTAGGAAACCCAATCAAGCCCTCTCCCTCTCTCTTTCTCTCTGTTTCTCGCTCGTCGCTGCGATGACTTCCGTGAATTCGCCGCTCGATGTCGCCCGCTCTGCTCTGGTGCAGCTGCTCCCTCTGACCCTTTCCGCCTGTTTCCTTGTTCTACTCATGTGCGCACCCTGGTCAGGGGGACCGTACGTGCTCGTGAGTCCTCGTCGCCGCTTCGCCCTACAGAACCGCACCGTTGCTCGTCGTTCTCACCGCCTCACTCTGTTACGCACCGTCGTGTCGCAGTCGGCCATGGCCCTCGCTCCCTTCCATCACATCGCCTCGAGATCCCCTTTTCTCTGCCTTTGTGCCGCTCGGCCGCAGGCAGGAGGCCTGCGCCGCCGTGTCGCGCAACCGCGCCAGGAGGGCACCGCCGCGGACACATTCGCGCTCTACATGATCGTCGGGAGGCGCCACATGGAGGCCCACATCAACGCCTGGGCGCAGAAGACCCCAACAGATCCCGCGTCCCCTCTCTTTGTCTCTTTGACTGGTGGGCCCAAGCGCCGAGTCACTGACCCGTGGGCCCGCCTTGGCAGCCCGCAACCTCATCTCTCTGTTGCAACCGCAAGGTGGCCATGGGCCGGATTCTTCCTTAAAGTCCACAAAGCCCCCTCCTGCAATCAAAGCCCATGGAAGATTCGGCCCGTAAACAACCCGTGACCGCCCTTTGTCCTTTCTCCGCCTGACAAGCTGGCCCCACCTGTCTGTCTCTCTACGTCGCTGACCCGTAGACCCCGCTGGACCCACTGACGCCGCTGACCTGTTGACCAGTCAACATTGACCGTTGACCGGTCAACGCTGACGTCATCATGAAGTCAGCAGTGGCTGACCCCACTGATGATGTCATGCTGATGTCAGCATGCCACATGGCACATTCTGGTGCTGCCACATGTCGCCCTGTGTGTTATTTTCTTTTTTGGAATATTAGGGAATTTCAGAAAGTGGTTTTATCTAAGAAAATTCACATAAATTCATTCTAGCTTAGAAAATTATGAAACCAATTTCTATAATTTTCTAAAATCATGATCTACGCGTTAGATCAGGAGTTGAGTGCTTTTAGCTCTTCTTGCTCTTCATTTGGAGTTCATTTGATTATAGGCACCGATGTATTTCTTCATTTCTCGTCAATGTAGGAAATAGCCCGCTATAGCTTCGCTATAGCCCGCTATTTGCTTTTTCGGAGATCTACCGCTACGCTATACAACATTTGTCTGCTATATCCAATAAAGGGGTTTTTAATGAGATTTAGCGGTGCTAAATGTCCGCTAAAGAGGCTTTTGCGAGATTTAGCGGTGCTAAATGTCAAGTGGCAAGAAGATTTTAGTTGTGTCATTCCCTCGAAGATGCAGTCGAAAGAATTGATACAACTAAATGAACGTATGGTGGAACATAGATAACATAGCACGGCCCCGTTGGCATTTAAGAGACGTGTTAGAGTCTATTTTTGGGTGCTACACCAATTATGCCTATATTTTTGTATGTGATTATTGATTATTTTATCATTTCGCTAAATGATTTAGCTTTCGCTATAGCCCGCTATAGCTTTCTATAGGTTTTAGAGAAGGCTACCGCTAAACTTCATAGCCGGCTATTTCATACATTGTTTCTCGTAAATAGGATCAACTGAAGAAGAGCTCGGAGGAGGAGACTACTACCACTACACGGAACCAGTTGAAGAGGACTACTACCAGATGTAAGGTTCAAGCCCATTCCGCTTTGAATCCTATTTAGACATTGCAACTAGTATGCTAGCACTTTACTTTATTGCATGATGATGAATTTGTCCTATTGCATAGCCTTGTTTAATTACCGTATTACTTGATAAACCTGCTACACTTGATGCTATGCTTCCATGTGTTATGGGATGGATGTGCTAGGATTCTTGGCGTGTGTGGGGCAAAAACTCGGGAATGGAGTAAGGGGTTTTGGGAACTTTGCGAGGGTGAGCAGCTTAACCCGATCTCGTATCGAGGGCTTGGGGTGTGTACTTAGGCACATCCTATGGTGTACCTGTGGCGGGTACATGTTCTTGTGCTACTTGAGGAGTTTGGCGGCAATACCTATAATGGGTGCGCGAGCGGACCACTAGAGGTGGATACGCTATTGACGATGACGCTCACCTTGGCACCAAAAACCGAGTTGGATTGGCCCTGGAGCAAGGAAACTCGTGCCCACCACTTACATCTACTGGGGGATGTTCCAGCCATCCTAGTTAAGTGCGGTACCCGGACTATAAGGAGTTGGCGGAAGTGTGTGAATGGGAACTGGCGCTAGCCTTTTGTCCCCCGAAGGAGGCTTATACCCCAGGACTTGGCCACCGCGGGGGAGGCCATCACAGTTCTCGGACACCGAGTTGCGTCTTCAGTGTATCCTAAGCCGGAAAAAGCAGGAGGGTACCGTTCACTGGCTAGGGTCTGTGCTGTGGGTTGTGTCGCAAGTCGGCGACAGTCGACTTTGCAGCCCAAGTGGTTCCAGGGGTACAAACTCTGCAGAGTATAATCCACTTATGTAAGACATTTATGTAATGATTAATCGAAGTATGGATTTGATATTATGCTGGAATGAGTTCTATACACAATGGTACAGGGAGTCGGATTCTTAGAAATAAGAATCCGGTCGTTTCAATATTAGACTCGGGGAGTTGGTTCCATATATGTTTGGCGAAGGATCTCTACACCCAATGAATGGAACTGTTCACTTGGCAGATTGCAAGGAGTATACAATCACTGCGGTGAAAACAGTTACATTGAGATGCATATGGAACACATTGCACATTGACGGGAATGTGGTATATCATGGGTTTAAAAAGGAATCTAATATCTGTGCGGTTGCTAGAACTCCAAAGTTGTGGCTTATTTCTTCAATGTGGAGCCATGCGAGTTATTTGCAAAGGGAAAGTAATCATAAAAAGTATCTGGATTAATGGAGGATACCGAGTGATAGAAAATGTTAAAAGTGGTGCGACGATTGGTAGATTTGATAAACATTCTGATCAGAAGAAGGAAGTCGTCTCATCAATAACAAGTACTCAAATCTCAGTTGTTGTCAAGTGCAAGGCTGCAAAGGCGGTTGGAAATTCTAACAGTTGTAGAGCCGAAGCTGCGATCTATTGGAAGGAGGACGACGTGGTGGGACCGACCACGCAGTACCAACGAGCAGGTGGAGCTTCAAGACAATACAAACCTATGGGATTTAGGTTCGTAGGAGAAAGCGGTGTGGTTAACCAAACTGCACAATGACAGCTGATACACTAACATGCACATTGCGATGATGTGCATGAGCCCCTATGGCGGGAGTATAAAAAAAGAAGACAATTTGGAGCGAATTCTAGGAGGAGCATGGTGACTTCAAAGGATCAGAGTCAAGGTGCAGATTACTGTATGGTGACTTAATTCTTATTTGGATTAGTATTCAATAGGTGTGTACTATCAGGACTTCTAGTTCCAGTAGAACTTGACCGTTGAATCTTAGTAGGTGTAGGACTCCTACATGCATGTATCTGAGTCCTGAAGGGGACTATATAAACAAGTGGATGGAGGCTATGAGGAGCAATTAAGAGCGCTCAAGAGAGATAGGCTGACAGTTCTATAGCTCTAGATTCTTCTATGGGAAAAGAAACAAAGAGTCCTAGAGGGCCAAATAGAGTTGTGCAAAAGCGACAATCACTTATACTCTTTTGGAGTTGTGCTTAAAAAATTTGTGATCGCCTTTGCGAAAATCCTATTCTCTTGAGATGGTTGCTTCAACGCCGTCATCTAGGATTTTCTATAAGATTCATCTATGTTGTTTTTGATACACCGCAAGCTCGTGTCCATGACCCCCATCTTCCTACATATGTTCCTCATATTATCCTTCAATCCCGCCTAAATTCCATGCCTTTCCTGTCTAGAAATTAAATATCTATTTGTGTGTGTGTGTGTGTGTATATATATATATTCTGTTTCATCACAATTTGACAACCTTTTTTGGCCAAAAAAAATCTCTTTTCATGCTTTCCATGATAAAGTTTTGGAACATTTTTCTTAAAACATTTCACAAGCTTTTGCAAAAGGTTAGGTCTATTGGTGGAGGCCAAAGGGAGCGGGATAACGGCCGGGGACGTCGGCTGGAGGACGAAGACAAGGACGGTCGAAGGTGGAGGCGGAGCCGGAATTGGAGGGTCCGCCGGAATTGGAGGGGAAGGATGCACCTCAAGGAGGAGGAGGAAGAGGAGGACGCCGTCCCGAGGACAACAATGGCGGTGTGCGCAGTGGGTCTCGCGCTCCCCTTCTGCTAACCGCTTCCTTTACAAAAAAAAGTTCTCTCCAAATTTTCTTTAAGATATATCTTTAAATGTCTTTCTAACAAAATTATGTAAATGTTTCCTAATAACTTGTTTGTAAAATAAGTTTCTGAAAAATAAATTAGATATCATTTTTAAAGAGTTATTTAAAAAATTAAGTGTTTTTTCTAAATGTGTTTTAAGAGAAATCTCACTAGATAGCACAAAATTAGAGACGCTTTAGTCTAAAGGGAACAAGGCTAAAAAGTACAAAACGGAGGACCATGCATTCTTTCAAAAGAAGCCTGTCAGAGGGAGGGAACATAGATCGTGTTGGCAATGTACAGTAAAAAATTGCCTCTCGTGATACCTTTCCTAAATTCCGCCGGTCTTCTCCACACCCTCGATACATGCATGGTGCCCATCATAAGCTATGAGGTACACCCGTCACCCGGCCGTGTGCCACTAGTTATCCTGCATGGCTAACTCTACCATAATGGCGATGAAAACGACCGCCTGACTTTGGGCGAGAAAACCACGAGAAAAATAATTACGGACCAGTTTGTGCAGGTGCGGCTGCCGCGGCTTCGGCGTGAGTTCGGCCCAAACCAAACATAAGCGAAGCTGAGGCAGGGCAAGTTGTGGCGGGAATACGGCATCAACCAAACTCACACATCATGTTGATGTTCCATGGGGCAATGCGTTATACGTGGCCATGCTGGTGGTGGACTAGAGAAAGGGCCTCTAGTACCAGCTGATAAACCCCCTTTAGTACCAGACCCCTGCCCGGTACTGAATACTTGGTACTAAAGGGGTAATTTTTAGTACCGGCCGTAGCGTCCGGTACTAAAGGCAGCCCTTTAGTACCGGCTGGTAACACCAGCCGGTACAGGGGGGAGGGGGGCATCGCAGAAGCCACCACCCTTTAGTATCGGCTGGTATTACCAGCCGGTACTAATGGTTGCTTGTCTTTTTTTTAAAATTACTCTTTTTTTCTTTTGTTTTATTTTGTTTACATACTCATATTTATAGTCCTACATATATCTATACGCTACTATACGTACATAAGAAAATTATAAATGAAAAAATATACATTAATTACATATTATACATATCATATGTATTACATCACTCAGAGCCATCAGAGCGACACACGTTTAGATTGGAACCGTCATAATAGAATTCTCCCATAGGATCTATGACTTGCTCGCAAATGAATCCACAAAGTTGCTCTTGAGCTGCTCTGATTCGGTCCACCAGCTGTACTCCATCCCTTACCGCCATCATCTATACATGCGAAACATATTGTCGTAAGAAATATGACTAATCGGTGTCAAATAGAAAATAGCAAAAGTTACAAATAATTAAAAAATAGAAACATACTTTAAACTCATCCTTCATAGCGAGAGAGCTACCAATAAGGCCATGGAGGTTGTCCAGTACGTAGTATCCGCAAAGATTGTTTCCAGATTCTTGACGCAAACACTTGTTGGGTGGAAAAGTTAATTAATATATAAAAATGGTATGAAAAAGAAATTGAAGAGACGTGCAGTTTGAATACATATAGGAAAGTCAGTTTTGAAGTAGAGTGTCTCTTGAATTCACCTGGATGATGTCAACGAAATTTCCTCCATACATGCTGAAACGTGTCTATAAGATTTTGGTAAGCACTCTGTGATTTTTTAAATGAGTCTAGCACGTAGACCCTGCTTCGATCAATGCATATGACTAGAAGTATCCAATGGAAGCTGTAAACGCAAAGGCATATAATTAACATCAATTTACAAACTTTGGGAGGAAACGAATATAACTAAGAACGTTACGGGAGAAGATGAATAACTCACTCAAAGTTGTATGCAAAAAGTATCATTTGCGCGTAATTTTACTTAGCTCCCAAAATATGTAGCAGTTGGGTCATCAGCACGTGGCAGTCATGTGACTTCAAATTTATGATTTTCTTCTCGGACATGTTTATTATTCCTTGTATATCCGATGAGTAGCCAGTCGGGACCTTTATACTGTTCAAACAATCAAACATGCTATCCTTCTCTTCCTTACTTAGAGTATAGCTGGCTGGACCTAAGTAATGTTGTCCTTTATCTCTCTTTTCTGGATGAAGGCCATCACTCTCTTTCATACTTTTCAGGTCCTGACGGGCGTCTAGCATATCTTTGCTCTTGCCATAAAAGTCAAAGAAACCTAGCAGGTTCACATAGAGATTCTTCGTCAGGTGCATCATGTCAATTGCGTTGAGGACCTCTAGAACCCCCCCCAATATGTAGCTCTCAAATATAGACTGCTTCTTCCACATGGTAGCGTGTCCGTGATCGTCGTTCAGAATAGGTTGGCTACCATGTTCCTTTCCAAATACTACTTTAACATCCTTTACCATTGCAAATGCTTGTTTTCAATTGCGGTGCATAGGCTTCGAGCGGGCCTCTGGCTCCCCTTTGAAATGTTTCCTTTCTTTCGCAAAGGATGGTTGAGAGGGAGAAATCAGCGATATCCCATGTACACAACTTTTTTTGATTTTTTCAACCAAATGTTATCAGTATATTACAAACAGTGGGTGCACGCATTATATCCCTTGTTTGACTGTCCTGACAAGTTACTAAGAGCTGGCCAATCATTGATAGTTACAAACAGTAATGCTCGTAGGTTAAACTCCACTTGTTTGTCC
Organism: Alloteropsis semialata; assembly: GCA_004135705.1. Lineage (NCBI taxonomy): Eukaryota > Viridiplantae > Streptophyta > Magnoliopsida > Poales > Poaceae > Alloteropsis > Alloteropsis semialata. The sequence goes on from CM014273.1 coordinate 45,433,031, forward strand.
TCATCCCACACACGTACACCTTGTGGACCCCACAAACAGCAAAAGTTCTTCAACCAATGGTCTTAGGTACACATCAATGTCATTGCCCAGTTGCTTTGGCCCTTGGATTAACGCTGGTATCATAATGAACTTCCGCTTTATGCAAAGCCAAGGAGGAAGGTTGAAGATACATAGTGTCACTGGCCAAGTGCTATGCCCAGTACTGAACTCACAAAAGGGATTCATTCCATCCGTACTTAGACCAAACCTTATGTTCCTAGCATCCCTGTAGAACTCTGAAAATTCCCTGTTAACTGCTCTCCACTGTGACCCATCGGTGGGGTGTTTGAGCACATCATCATCTTGCTTACAATCTTCCTTATGCCATCGCATCAATTTGGCATGCACCTTGTTTCTAAATAGACACTTCAGCCGTGGTATTATAGGAAAGTACCACATCATCTTTGCGGGAACTCTCTTCCTGGGGCCTCCACCTCAACGTCGCCAGGGTCATCTCGCCTGATCTTATACCGAAGGGCGCTGTACACAGGACAAGCATCCAATTTCTCGTACTCTTTAACACGATAGAGAATGCAATCATTAGGGCATGCATGTATCTTCTATACATCCAGTCCTAGAGGGCAAACCACCAGTTTTGCTTCGTAGGTTCTGCGGGCAATTGGTTATCCTTCGAAGCATCTTCTTCACTAGACTAAGCAACTCCCCAAATCTCTTGTTGGATACACCATTCGTTGCCTTCCATTGGAGCAAATCCAACGTGCTTCGCAGCTTTTTGAGTTCCTCTTCGCAACCCTCGTACAACAACTTGTACTCCTCTAACATGCGATGGTAATTAATCCTCTCCTTCTCACTTTCGCAGTCTTTCTCAGCATCCCGCAACATCTGCCCAAGATCATCATTCTCATCAATATGGTCTTTTCCTGCATCGCCCATTGTAGTCTCTGCAAAAGCCCCCGCTTGACCCCAGTATGGAATGCTGTTATTATCATCCTCATCTTCTTTATCATCATCCATTATAACTCCTCTTTCACCATGCTTGGTCCAAACAAAATAGTTAGGCATGAAACCAGATATGTACAAGTGGGCATGAAGAGTCCTTCTCTCATGGTGATCCTTCTCGTTCTTGCAATCTTTGCACTACAAATGAACCCCTGGGGGGACTTGTTCGCCTCGGCAATGTCGAGAAAACCATGCAGGCCATCAATGAATTCCCTCATGCGTTTGTCGTCATACATCTATTGCCGGTCCATTTGTATAATATCACGTACAAACCACATGTTAATTAAAAAACAACAAACACAAGCTTATTGCAATAAATATATTGAAAAATAGGGTAATAAAAATAATAAAAGACAAAACTAGTCCGCTTAAAAAATATATTTTCATCCAACAAAAACTAGTCCACTTAAAAAATATAATTTCTACATAATATAATTTCTAACTTCATCTAACAAAATATAATTTCTACATAACAAAAACTTCAATTTGTTAATTAGGGCCAATATAATAAATAGCAACTACTTAGAAATATGCAACAAAATATATATATTCTTTCAAAATAAGTTTGACTACCGATACAAAGTGATGCTTAAGTTAATCACCATAGAAACCTACATCAAACATAAGATCTGTCCTCCATATAGACATGAACTAGTTGGATACAAATTAAAACCCTAAAATTTCTCCATCACCTTCCCCCTCTAAATCCTTCTTCCATAGAGCATTAAATGCAAAATCGAAAAGGTAACAAGAGAGAGAGATCGAGTTTCTGACCTTTTAGAGCCCTTCAATGATGAAAATCTCCACAAAGTGAGTGAGAAATGAGGAAAATCTCCTCCCCCTACCCGGCCACCATGAAGAGCAAGCTCGAGTTGTTCATGGCTCGAGCTGGGGGAAGAAGAAAAAGTAATATAGGAGGAGTTTTAGTACCGGACCGTGGCCACGGCCGGTACTAAAACGCTCCCTTTAGTACCGAGAGGAGCCACGGCCCGGTACTAAATGTGGCAGGGGGCAACGGCCCGGTACTAAAGCCCACCCTGGGCCTCCCGGGACGCCAGCCTTTTGGTCCGGTACTAAAGGAGGGCATTGGTACCGAACCAAAAAATGTCTGGTACCAATGCCAAATCAGGGGTCGGACTGAAAGCCTCTTTCTCCAGTAGTGGAGGATGTTTAATTTATTCACGGTTAAGGCGGGATCGAGGGTTTCGCTGGGGTTATTGATGAGCAAATTTAGCCTGGGCTAGCTCCTATATTGGCTTTTGCATCGTCCCAACACAAAGCTCGGCTTTCTTTAATCACACCGGTAAGGCAAATCATTCGGATGTTCCAAGTCGAAACTAACATTCCCCGGCCGATGACGCGCAAAAGCCAAAGGGGCCACGGTCAACCTGTACCGGCCAATGCTCCGGAGAACATGCATCTTTCGTAACCTTCACGTACGTTGCGCCACGACCAGATGCCGCCACCCAAGAATCCCTCCGCACCGCAGGGACATGTTCTATATACAGCTACAGCCCAAATCATTGGCAGGTCACATGGGGTGTTATTCCCCTCGACGCATACATACATACATACATACATACATACATACATATATATATATATATATATATATATATACATATATATATATATATATACATATATATATATATACATATATATATATACATACATATATATATATATATATACATACATATATATATGTATATATATACATACATATATATACATACATATATATATATAATCCCTCAATTATATAGTATATATGTATATTTATAAAATATAACTGGTACGGATAATTGCCTGCTGGGTGCTGCTGGCTAATTCTCCCCTGTGTAGATACGAGCCATGTTACGGTCGACGCGGCCATGAACTGGCCTGGCCTTCATCAGCGCCGCGCCGTCTCTCTATATCTCTGGTTCTCTGCCCTCTTATCTTGGTATTGACCAGCTGCTCACTTGGAGCCAAGCGTCAACACCTCAATTCAGTACGTGGAATTTTTGTTTTCTGTGGAGGCGATTATGCTGAGATGGCAGTTAGCACATGGCTTTGTGTTGGCAGGAACAGGTTGTCACGCCACAGCTTACGCAAGTCCTGGTAACCGCGCTTGGCGTGCCTGTATAAATGCAGGGAGATGGGACGGCATATGCATCCATCCATCCACAATTCAGCCTTGATCATTTGCAAGCCATTCTTGCTTGATCCGCCATTAACCATCTGAGCGAGAGCGATTGGTCATGGCGATCAAGTCTTCTGCAATACTGCTGTTGCTGCCTGTGGCCCTCCTGCTACTCGCAGGCAGCTCGCCGGCAGTGGCCCAGCTGGAGATCGGCTACTACAGCAAGACATGCCCGAACGTCGAGGCGATCGTCCGCGAGGAGATGGAGAAGATCATCTCCGCCGCGCCCAGCCTCGCCGGCCCGCTCCTCAGGCTCCATTTCCACGACTGCTTCGTCAGAGTAAGTATTGTCGGTGTTTTCTCTATACCGAGGCTTCCATTGATCGCCGTCATCTAGTGCTTACACGAGCATGTAAAATTGCAGGGTTGTGACGCCTCCGTCCTGCTCAACTCTACCGAGGGCAACCTGGCAGAGAGGGACGCCAAACCGAACAAGAGCCTGCGGGGATTCAGCTCCGTGGAGAGGGTGAAGGCCAAGCTCGAGGCCGCCTGCCCCAACACCGTCTCCTGCGCCGACGTCCTGACCCTCATGGCCCGCGACGCGGTCGTGCTTGCCAAGGGCCCCACCTGGCCGGTCGCGCTCGGGCGGCGAGACGGCAAGGTGTCCAGCGCCACGGAGGCGGCGGACCAGCTGCCTCCGGCGTACGGAGACGTCCCTCTGCTCACCAAGATTTTCGCTTCCAAGAACCTCGACTTCAAGGACCTCGTCGTCCTCTCCGGCGCGCACACCCTCGGCACGGCGCACTGCCCGTCTTACGCCGACCGCCTCTACAACTTCAGCAGCGCCTACAACTCCGACCCGTCCCTCGACAGCGAGTACGCCGACAAGCTGAGGACGCGCTGCAAGAGCATCGACGACAAGGCCATGCTGTCCGAGATGGACCCCGGAAGCTACAAGACCTTCGACACCAGCTATTACCGCCATGTCGCCAAGCGGCGGGGCCTCTTCCAGTCCGACGCCGCGCTCCTCGCCGACGACACCACGAGGGACTACGTCCAGCGCATCGCCACCGGCAAGTTCGACGATGTGTTCTTCAAGGACTTCAGTGAGTCCATGATCAAGATGGGCAACGTCGAAGTTCTCACCGGTGCTGAGGGGGAGATCAGGAAGAAGTGCTACATCGTCAACTAGAGTATCAGCTTGCTAGAGCTTTGATTTTTAATTGTAACTACATGGGATGAAAGGGTGAATTCCTTACTGTGTATTAATCACTGTATTGCGTTAATTGTTGTAAATTAATTATTCTTGCTATGAATAGTGCCAATATGGTTTTCCTCCTCAAATTTGTGGTAGATCAGAGTGACATACAAATGAACACACCAATACTTACGCCATCCCCAACACAAGACACTACTAGATAGTTTTTGTTATTGCCATGTCACGTAGACACTATCATGAAAATTACTCTCCTAATTCACAATGCATAGTTTCTTCAAAATAAATTATTAGTCAATGTCCTCTCCTCTCCCTCCTTTCCTCATCCTATCACTCTCATTTCTTTCTTGGTTATTGTGTAGACATAGCTAGTGACACGAGTACACATACTCATAGAACATGTTAATGGATTTCTTTTGCTGCAAATTATTGTGTTTTATATAATAATGGAAAAATATCCCGCCTACGTATCATGTGCTTCACACATTAACAACAAACATGCATGTACATTATAATAACATTGTTGCATGCAAAGATTAGAGTTCAAGAAAATCACGGTTCACCATAAGGTTGTATTAAAATTAAGAAACAATTCTAGTAGAATCTTTATTTTACACATGTAAATTCCGTCAAATCTGAAAATAGAGTTTCTTCATAAACTTGGTCAAAGTTGGCCAAATTTTACTTAAGACAATACACGATCAATAATGAGGCACTAAAAAATAGTTTCTTCATTACTGTATCACGCTGCTCCAATCAGGATTTAGCAATTATATGTGGATGGAGTCACTGCTTTCAAAGAGGGATGCATATTCTCTAAAGAGTAAACAAAACTAACGTTAATGCATGAGTTTCACAAAAGATTTTTTTATCAGGGAATTGACTATTTAAGATTTGAATTTCGTCGATGTAATTTATTGATTTGTGTGCACTAGATAATTCATTGTAAACTCTTAATTTTAATTAATAGGGTAAGGAGAAGAATTTACTTATACTTTAATACATGCTTTCATTCTCACACAGGCTCCCTCAGGGACCCCATATGTCGAAATAGGAGCCAGCTGTAATTATTTTATTTAACTAATTGCGCCCACATGGATTCAAACATGACATCTCTGGCCCTCATATCATGCGTGTTGAGTTGGATCAATTTAACCCAAAATCCTATGTCAAAAAAGGTGGACAGTTGACTCAAATTTTGGTAAAGTTGGCACTTAGTTTTTCCAGACAGCAAAGTTAAGTTCTAATGCCTTATATTTACATATCATGGAAATAGTGAAATAAAATTTAGGTTATATCAAGGAAGGCATCGCATGGATTTTGTTTGCGAAAATTAATTATTGCTAGGAAAATTATATATAAAAGGTCAATATAGTTTTCGACAAATAAACTGTAACTTCAATATAAAGTAACTCTAATTGAAGTATAAAAAAATTTGGTGCGGAAGGTCCAAAAAGAAAAAAAGCAAAGTAATTTTCGTTCTAAATTTTTGGACACCCTGTATGATCCATAAACGAAAATTTAGGACAACCACTGAACCAGGTCAATTAGGCAAGTTCGATATTGAAGTCCAAGGAAAATTCATTATTATGCTCGAAAACTATAAAATGATGGAAGTCGAGTTCTAACAATATACCTAGAAAATCTGCAGAATCATTAACCAAGCACATGGGGTATTATTCCTTTGATGCATATCCATGCATAGATAATCGTTCAATTATGACGGGCGGCGATGGATAATTGCCTTCCCATTGCTGTATTAGTGCTTTAGAGGTTGATAAACTAGGTCCATATCATGTTATGTTCGACGCGGTCATGAACTGGCCTTGCTCGGCGCCGCTTATGTTCTTCATTTGTTTGTATTGACCATCTTTGTCTGTTGTCAATGCCTCAATCATGGTGTGCGTTTCTTTAGGGAGGAGATTGTGTTCGGAGGGAAGATAGCACATGCATGTGTAAGCAAAAATAAAAATAAATAAAAAAAGAAATAAAAAAAATAAGTTGTCCAACCTACACTGTAATCAGGTGCACGTAACCGGCACCTCTACGAACAAGGTGATTCGGAGGAGGTGGTTGGTAGTCCAAAATGAGGGCCGTGCTTCTCTGGAGGTTTATGTAATTCTAGAAAACATTTTTTATTTCATGTCTATGTGTTTATAATAAAGTGTGCATTTTGACAAATTTATTATGAATACTTTCTTCACAAGAAATTTCATATGTTTCTAGAGCATTCTAAGTTACCCATGACCTGTACTAGCGAGATTTAGAAGTATATTATTAATTTTACTTTTGCAAATGGCTTCAAAAGCATCAGTAAAAAATTCAATGAAGACGTACTGCAGTTTGAATTTGAAAAATGTTAGACGCTTTCTTCTGAAGGTACACTTTTGTGATGATAAGGTTTGCTAGTAAGCCAGATATGTTGCCTTCATTTCAAAATACAAGATAGTGCATTTTTACTTGATATGGCCTCTGTGTATGACCATGATTTTCTCTTATGCTATACTAACAATAAAAGGAATTTCAAATGAGAAGTAAAGGGGATTTTGTTTACATTATTGTCGGATACCAATACTAGGGGTATCCAATGACAGCGATTAAGAATTAAAATCCCCGACGACACAGCCGCACAGATAGACCCCCTGCGCAGAAGACGGCATGCCCGCCTCGTCCGACCCATGCGCAAGACCGCCTGCTTTCTCTATAATTTTATTCCACCCGAACACACATGGGCAGACATGCATAAACAATCACATGAAAGTGCATACATACGTATATGCATTTGCATGCATGGGTGCATACGTGAATACACGTGCCTGCATGCATGCCTGCTTTTCCAATCAATGCATGGCATCACCCTCTACCTTCTTTCAGAGCAGCACTGAGTGCATGCACGCGTAAGTGCTATGTGTTGTGCGTACGTGTGAGCTACTGCCTCGCTTTGCATGCCTGCGCCCCCGCCCGACTAGTTGCTGTGCCTGCATGTGAGCTACCGATCTCGCTTTGCATGCCTGCTCCATCGCCCGACAGGTCTTCGCGTCGCCCCCGAGTACCCTTCGATTCGCCCGACAAGCTATGTACCTGCCCGAGGAGTTGCATGCTCAAGCTGCACGCTCGCCCGACAAGCTTCACGACCCTCTTGGCAAGGCTCCGATTCGCCCGACTACTCTCCGTCTCGCCCGACGAGCTGCTCCGCGAGATACAGCATCGCCCCCGACTACTCTCCGTCTCGCCCGACGAGCTGCTCCGCGAGATACAGCATCGCCCCCGACTACTCTCCGATTCGCCCGACAGGCCGCACCTTCGCCCGACAGGTCTTCGCCTCCGAGGAGTCTCTGATTCGCCCGACCAGTCTGCGGCTCCGACTGGTCCAACCCTTCGCAACGAAGCAACCCCCGAGAAGACCGTAGCACCCGAAGTCAAGCTGCTACACTGTGCCAACCACTCCCTGACGCAACTGACACCAGCAGGACATGGCTACAGTGCTCGGAAGGACGACGGGCCCCTCAGCATGGGCAAGCACGCCTCCTTTTTTCCCGTTTTACCCTTTGACTGTACTTTTCTACAGCCTTCCCTTGAGATATAAAAGGGAAGCCTGGGCCTCCTGCGAGGGGCATGGACTCTTTTCCTCCTCTCTCCTGGGCCTCCTACGGGAGGCAGGGAGCCTCTTTTCTTTCCCGAGGAGTACTCTCCCTCGACCTTCTTCTTCCTCCAGCCGGTCGCTGGACTGAGCTCGATTCACGCACCAGAGACTTGGGAACTCGTCCCTCTCTCGCCCATTTGTACCCCCTACTACAAACCAGCGCAGATAACACGAGCAGCACGAACTGGACGTAGGGTGTTACTCCCCGGAGGCCCGAACCAGTATAAATCTTTGTGTCCCCCTTTTGCGCAACCATCCGAGGCCCGACGCGCTCTCCACGATTTTATTACTTGCCGGCGGTAAAGAACCCCGACAATTATATCTATCTACTGGAAGCAACTCTCTCTAATACTATATCTAATGGTATTAAATTAACAGTGACCATCATTAGTTACAATAATTGAAACGACTATTTGCAAAGTGTAAAAATAGAACGTCATTAGTTTGTAATTCCCTACCCTGTTTTCTTCACAAGCATAGTTTTCCTTTGCTCTCACTATTTTTTTATCAGTTCAATATTAATATGCCACATTTTCTTATCATGCTATCTTTTTTTATCGGTTTAGTTTTTTATGAGTATGATTTTTTTGCTAATGCGATACTTAGCAACTGGATAGTCTTCGATATCTATTTTTAACAAAGCATGTCTTTTTTTCTTCATGATCCCACTATTTTTCGTTACTCATTCCAGCCTGTGTTTATTGCCTTAGGCCTCGTTCGGTTGCTTCGGAACGGCCCGGAACACGGCCAATTCCAGGTGGATCCTAACGGCCCGTTTCGAAACCAAGTCTGTTCTGAAATGATCGTTCGTTTGGCCTGGCCTGGATTGCAAACGGACCCGGTTTGTCCAATTCACCCCGAGGCAGGGCCCGGAACCGAGCCCCACCTCCCACCCTCCGGATCGAATCCTGGCGACACGAGCGGCTGAGGAGACGTCACGGCGGTCACGGCGGCGGCGCCACCGCGCGAGAAGATGGCGCGACGACGGCGCGGCCTCCTTCTCGCCGGTGATCCCCTCGCTCTCCCCTTCGTCCTCCTCTTCTCTCCCTCCTCTAGGGTTCTTGGATCTTGGACTTGGGGTTGAACGATGCGGCGGTGTCGGGCGCGGCAACAGCAGCAGACGGCTTGGGGTCCAGGTTCCCGCAGTGGCCGTGGAGACCCAGGCACCCCACGCACGCGCGCAGCAGGAACTGCAGCAGCGAGCACGGGTGCGCGAAGAGCGGCGATGCTTCTTCTTGGCGCGTTCACCTTCACCTTTTCATGGTCCTGGTTCATCGCCGCCGCTCTAGCTAGATGCTGTCTGTGCGTGGGAGCTCCTGGAGAAGTGGAGAAGTGGCTTTGACAAAATAGATTCAGAAATACGAAATTATGTTTGAGATCCTAACTTTGCATAAGAAAGCTTAACCAATTCAGAACTTTGGTCATACTGAAAAAAATGAGAATTAGAATCCTATTGCTAATCCTATGTGGTCCAGTACTCATGTGATACATTTAAATTATGTTTGTTATTGTTTATTACATTGGCATGCACCCAGTGAAAATTTTCTAGCTCTGCTACAGCCCGAGCTTGACATTTGGTGTTATACAAGTAGAAAGCTCTTTGCTTTACTTGAATTACTGGATGATTGTACTGGGCTTTGTCCCATGAAACTTTGCATGTCTGAATTTCACGCTACATGGAACTTTGCATGATTGTACTGGGCTTTATCCCATTTTTCTTTTGGCAATACCACTGCAAGAAATAGGAAGCATTGAGTGTGGGTACTAGTGAATGTTCATTGGATTGAATCATTGCCTCGGCATAACTTAACTAACAGCCTATTCTGCACTGTTTGGTTTAGGGTACAGTGATATCACTTTGGCATGATTATGCAAATCATATATTATAGTTGGGTTATATGCTGTTTTCTCCCTTGCTAATGGTTGCAGATTGCTACGTTGACAAAGAAGAACAAGATATTGGTCCAGAAGTATAAAGAGTGTTAAATGTTAGCACACAAATGAGCAAAAAGGCTATTGCCAAAGCCAAACATACTGAACTTCAGTCCACCAAAAAAGCTGAGGAAATATTTCCAGATTATTCTGATTTCTTGAACCTTCAGTCAAACTGGGTCATCTATTTCTGTTGGGTCATACTGTGTTTGCTAGTGCATCATCTGTTTTTGTTTGTCATGGTGATGAGTGCATCATCTGTTTGTCATCTGTTTCTGTTAGTCAGAAAGCAAAAAAAAAAAAAACTGTCAAAAAAAGATGATTTTCTGTAGAAAGCAAAGTGCTGTAACTGTATTGTGTAACAGGCTGTCCAAAGTGCTGTAACAGGCCGCAAAAAACAAAGTGTTGTTGAAAACTCTGTTGTGCCAAATGCTAAAGAACCGGCTGGTTTGTTTTCTGTGCAGCCGAACTGTGCATGTGAAACAGTGGTATGATTCCAGGAGAGGAATGAGTGAAACAGCTGGTTTGAGTGAAGCAGGTGGATCAACTTGATCCTGGCCAGGAAGAAAAACAGGCCTGGCATCAACCCTGTGCTGCCGAACGAGGCCTTGGATCAGCCATATCCCTGGGCCATCTAAGAGAAATTCGGGCCCATGAACACTCTGGGCCAAAGATTTAGTGAACCGAAATGGAGCCTTTAGCTGGGCAATCCAGCTAGTTACATCGGCCTAGCTGAAGTCTCCTAAAGAAAGCACAAAGCCCAAAGCTAGTCCCACGGCTCCTTTTTGCAAAAATCTAAGTTGAACAACGCGATGGTTATAATGAATTGGTTTTACCTTTTACAAGACAAGATCAATTGATTTTTTTTTAAGGTTTTAATCTTGGATGCCAAGCATTTACAAGTTTTTTTAATGTCAAAACTGAAAAAAAAATGGATCCAAGAGTAATTGCATAGTAAAAACTACAAAAAAAATGTACATACCTCGGCATAGAAAAAATTGGACTGATAAATATTTTGCATTGTAATTTCTGAGTATTTAAAATTTACCAAATATCCAAGAGTAAACAACACTCAATACATTTTGTTATTTAAATATTATTCCAAAGTCCAAACAGACTTAGTTATTGTAGTTTAGAGTTTCACAACTGGCAACCTTTCTGCACGAATCAAGCTAATTTTTGAAGAAAAAAATGCCAATACAAAGTTGGGAAAAAGCACAAAATCAGATAATAGGACGGAGCTAGCTTTTGACATATATGCTGCTCAGCAAGCACTTGTCCGGAACCCAACCTTTCCACCTGGCATGTCGTACAACACCTCGATGGTTCGCTGGTTCACGCTGCCGATGACGCCGGTGTACTCGTCGCCGCCCGTCGTCCAGAACGCGAGGCAGCCATCAAGGAGGACCCCCGACGAGGCGCCGAGGTCGACGGTGGCGCCGCCCCTGAACGTGAGCGACACGGTCGGCACTGTCACCTCGTCGTACACGGTGAAGTTGTAGCAGGTGTACTCCGCCATTGCTCTCCGGAACGCGGCCGTAGGCGGTGTCCTGCAGGACCGTGATGATGGTGCCGGAGTCGGTGATCATCCCCTCCCGGAACACGGCCGGAGGGATGTCCAGCGGCTGCCCGCCGACGCTGATGCCGGTGAGCATCAGCTGGTAGCACCACGCGTACGGCTGGTCGTCCATCGTGAGCAGCGGGGTGAACGCGAAGGCCGACGTGTCGCCGGGCGCGCCGAGGGCCAGGAACCCCGTCGAGCTCCCCGTCGGCGGGAGGCAGTGCGAGAACACGCCGCCGTGCCGGGCGGACGACGCCTGCCGCGCGAGCGACTCGGGTAGACGGCCGAGGCCGAGGATACCGTCGTACATGTCGAAGGGGCCCTCCTGGTGACGGCCGCATCCGAAGCGGAAGCTCTCGACGACGGCCTGGGGACCAAGCATCAGCGCGTCGCTGCTATACAGCTATAGACGGCGCCGGTGGTGTTCGCGCCGTTGCCGTACGGATGAAGTATGAGCAGTCCCGGTCGCCGGTGCAGCCATTGCCGTCGATGCCGGCGGCAAGGTTCCTGCACTCCTGTGAGTCGCAGGGGATTGTTTTGTGGGTGGAACACCTGCTCGGGTCGAACAAGGGAAGCTGCTGGGGCCTGAGGGTTGCACGCCGTGGAGTTGCAGGGCTGGCACTGCACCCAGGTGAGCAGGCCCGTACCTGAGTTTTCGGGGGCCCGGTGCGAAACACAAAATGGGGCTCTGTATTTAAGAAATTCAAATAACCAGAATGTATTTTGAATTCATCATGCAACTGTCATAAGCATAAAACGCTCATGTTAAATGAGTGAAAAGAGAGAATCGTCTTTCTTACATATCTTCTTAACTTCTACTAAAAAGCATCATTCGTCTAGTATTCTTCAAAATAAAATCTTCAATTATATCTTCATATTTAATCTTCTCCAAAGGATCATTTTTCAAATGCAATTGTTGCCAATTCATTGAGTCTTTCTTGTTTCATAGTACTACCCATGTATCTTTTTAGCAACTTCAATTTGGAAAAGATTCGTTTTACGAATACAACTGTCACAGGAAATAGCTAACAAAATTATGTATGCAATAAGGGCATTATGATCTGTTTCACAAACTTCAGAATATGAAGAGAGCCCATGTCTTTTGTGAGGGATGAAATTTTGGAGCAACTTTAACTCCACATGTAATTCTTTGTCATAAAAATCAGAATGGCCAATTATCCTGCATGGTAAGTGTGGCCTGGTGGCTGTATCAATTACACGTACTCCTAAATCCTAATTGGACGCAGGCGTCCATCCATCCACTCTCCGAGAAGTATTTCCATGAGTTGCTGCTGTGGGCTTTGGTACTCAGGGTGAAAGATTACATTGATTAATGGGCTAGTAATCAGAGGGCTCCTTGGTTAATGGGCTACTAATCAGGGCCCCTGTATTTTGGGGGCCCGACGCGGCAGCGCCGATTGCACCGTATAATATACGGGCCTGCAGGTGAGGTCGCTGCCGGTGTCGAGGAAGAGGGTCTGTGTTGACGCCTTCTCTGATCAACACACCGAACTTGCGCTAGAACGCGCGAGATCCGCAACGGATCGATCAACTGCAGCAGTTCCAGGCGAAACCGGTGAAACCGGTTTGTAGATCCGGTGGAACCGGTTCTACGGGGGCAGCTGCGTAGACCTAAGATCGCCGGCCCGGGAGGGACCCCGTCAGGGCAGGCGCGCCTAGGGTTTCTCTGAGATCGGCAGGCCACTCAGAGCGCCGTAAAACGCCGTGGAGACGAAGAACGAACAGAATTAGGGTTGGAAAAGCTAGGGTTTGGAGATGACAAAAAAGTAAAGGTAATAAGTGTTTTGATCGATTGGATAACCCTCAATCGGCCGTGACCCTTCATATTTATAGGGTGGGGAGGTCGTACCCCGCAAGGAAAGTCCTATTACAACTCGGATCTATAAAAGAGTCCAATCCTACTAGGACTCGGGGAAAACCGGTTCCACCGGTTCCCTAAACCGGTTCCACCGGTTTGCCTTGTCGAACAGGCAACAGTGCTAAACCGGTTCCACCGGTTTGAGAAGTCGGTTCCACCGGTTCTTCCTGCCTTGCTGTCCTTGTGCCAATTTTGATCGCCAACATATGCCCCCCTGTTTTTTGGTAAAGCTTGCGTACCAGAAAACATTTTAGCACAAGAAACACTCTTGAGGGCGATGTTTAAACAGAATTCATCGGCCTTTTTATTCTAAGGGCGATATTTAAGACTATCGGCCATACAAATCAAGCTCCTTGCCAAACACTTGGATAATATTGCTTTAAGTACCTTCCATTAAGAGCTCTTGGCAACTGCTGACCTTGCAAAGTTTCCACCATATAAGAATTACCGAAGATCACTCTAATCACCTTGTATGGACCTTCCCAACTTGGAGACCATTTACCAAACTTGTTACTCTTCGATCCTATAGGCAGAATTGTCTTCCAAACGAGATCACCAACCTGAAAAGACTTTTGTTTTACCTTCTTATTATAAGCCTTAGCAACTCGAATTTTGTCCTTCTCAATTTCCTTCAAGGCCTTCAATCGCTTGTCGGTCACTTCATCAATATTGTCCATCATCAAATTATGATAATCAATAGCATCAAGATCATTTTGCTTAGCTAACCGATAAGCATTCAAATTCACTTCAACAGGTAAAACAGCTTCTTGACCATATACAAGCTCAAAAGGAGTAACCTTAGTAGCACCATGTCTAGATATACGATGAGCCCACAAAGCTTCAGATAAAACCTCATGCCACCTTCTAGGATTCTCCTCTATTTTCTTTTTAATTAACTTGATCAAGATCTTATTACTAGACTCGGCTTGACCATTAGCCTGAGCGTAGTATGGAGATGAATTGAGCAATTTAATACCATACATATCAACAAACTCACGAACTTCCTTTGATATAAATGAAGTGCCTTGATCAGTAGTCAAAGTTTGTGGAATGCCAAATCTATGGATAATATGTTCAGTAATAAACTCAATTACCTCCCGATGTGTCATATTCTTCAAAGGTACCGCTTCGGTCCACTTGGTAAAATAATCAGTAGCCACCAACACGAAGCGATGTCCCTTTGATGAAGGAGGATGAATCTGCCCAACAAAGTCCAATCCCCATCCTCGAAAAGGCCAAGGTTTAATAATAGGATGCAATAAAGCTGCTGGAACCATCTGAATATTCCCAAACCTTTGACACTCTTCACATCCTTTATAGTACCGAAAACAATCAGCTATCATATTAGGCCAATAAAAACAAGCCCTTCTCAAAAGCCACTTCATCTTAGGAGCCGATTGATGTGTACCACAAATACCTTCATGAACTTCACCCATTGCAATTTTAGCTTGATCAGAATCCAAACACTTCAACAATAAATCTTCAGCCGTCCGACGATACAATTCACCATCAACTAAAATAAATTTAAATACCCACCGTCGGACTTTTCTGTCAACTTTATGATTAGGATTCTGCAAATATTCAACAATAGGTGTTCTCCAATCAGTAACTTCGTCCTCATTAATTTTTGATTGCTCATGGACAGAAGTACTGCTGTCAGAGGATGAACCGGTTTCACCGGTTCCAAAAGCGGTATTACCGGAATTTCCGGTGGAACCGGTTCCTGGATCCGGTGAAACCGGTTCTTCTTGGACAGATGTCTCGGCTATACAAAGTGTCGGCTTTCTTTCATAAAAATTTCTTTTCTGAACATCATAGCCAGACGCTCTGAGCCAGAGCATTTGCCCTTGGATTCTCATCTCTTGGAACATGATATATAGAGAATTCATCAAATTGAGCAATCATGTCTAAACATTTGTCAAGATATGAATTTAAAAGCCCATCAAAGCATTGGTATACCTTATTGACTTGCTGTACAACCAGCAAAGAATCACCAAATGCTTCCACATGTTTCACCCCCATGTCATGCAAAATCTCNTACAACCAGCAGAGAATCACCAAATGCTTCCACATGTTTTACCCCCATGTCATGCAAAATCTCTAGTCCGAATAATAGAGCTTCATATTCGGCTTGATTATTAGTGCAATTATTTTCTAATCGGTTAAGAGCTTCAAATTCAGCACCACTTGGTGATATAAAAATAATACCAACGCCACAACCACTCTTACAAACCGATCCATCAAAATGCAACTTCCATGGGGTAAAAGTAATATAACCGATATCTAGATCATTATCATTAATGCTATGCTCAACAATAAAATCAGCAACAATTTGGCCTTTCATTGATTTCAAAGGTTCACAAGCCAAATCATATTCAATAAGAGCATAAACCCATTTACCAATTCTACCACTTGAAATTGGTCTATGCAACATATATTTAATAATATCGGTTTGACAAGCTACTATGCAAGTATTGGATAACAAATAATGCCTCATCTTGGTACAAGCATAATATAATGACAAGCAAAGCTTTTCAATAAATATATACCTCGTTTCGGCATCCAATAATCGACGACTTGCATAGGTAATAATATGTTCCTTCCCTTCGGTTTCTTGAGTCAAAACAGCCCCAATTACTTGATCTTCAGCAGCCACATATAATTTGAATGGAATTCCTCTCCTAGGAGATTTCATGACCGGTGGCGTAGACAAGTAATATTTAATCTTCTCAAAAGCTTCTTGCTGTTTTGCCCCCCAAGTAAATTCGGCTTCATCTTTTAACCGAAGAATAGGAGTAAAAGCATTAACCTTCCCAGACAAGTTACAAATAAATCTTCTCAAGTAATTCACCTTGCCCAAGAATTTCTGCAAATCCTTCTTGCATGTAGGAGCTTTAATCTTCTTAATAATATCAATCTTTTTAGGATCTATCTCTATGCCATTCTCATGAATAATAAAGCCTAAAAACTTTCCAGCCGACACACCAAATGCACATTTAAGTGGGTTCATCTTTAATCCATATCGACGCATTCTTTCAAAAGCAAGTCTTAAATCAGCTAAATGAGGATTTAAACCAGCCGATTTAACAACAATATCATCGATATAAACTTCTATGATTAAACCAAGCAAGTCATGAAAAATTAAATTCATTACCCTTTGGTAAGTAGCTCCAGCATTTTTTAAACCAAAGGTCATGACTACCCACTCAAATAAACCAACAAAACCTGGACATATAAAAGCCGTTTTGGAAATATCCTCTTCGGCCATGAATATTTGATTGTAACCAGCATTACCATCAAGAAAACTAATAACTTTATGTCCAGAAGCATCATTAATAAGCATGTCGGCTATAGGCATAGGATATTCATCTTTAGGAGTAGCTCTATTAAGATTTCTAAAATCAATACAAACTCTGAGCTTACCAGAATCCTTTTTCTCAACAGGCACAATATTAGATAACCATTCAGCATAACGACAAGGCCTAATAAAATTTGCATCCAACAACCGATTAATTTCTTCTTTAATTCGGTCATACATGTTAGGATTGAAACGCCTAGCAGATTGTTTAAAAGGCCTAAAACCGGGCTTAATAGGTAGCCGATGTTCAACTAACTCGCGGCTTAAATCAGGCATCTCTTGATAATTCCATGCAAAACAATCAACATATTCTTTCAATAGCTTGATTAATTCAGCTTTATAATCAGCTTTCAAATTTTTGTTTACAAACGTCGGCCTAGGTACAGTGCCATCACCAATATCAATCTCCTCCAAGGGATCAGCCGACGTAAAGCCTTGTCCTAATTTACTCATGTCATCAAAATCTTCAATGGCTTCACACATATCGTTCTTTTGTGCCCGATAGTGCTCAAGTCTCTGCTGCAACCATTCTGAGCTATTCATTGATTCACAACAAATGGTTTAGCCGATACTCAACCGGCTTTAAAACAGCAGGCACAAAGCCATCTCTAGTGCAACTGATCATCTCATAATCAGAGATATCTAAACCTGTCAAGCACTTAACATGATCATGCATAGACATGGTAGAACCATCAGCCACTGCAACACAAGCCGATGTATCTCCATGCACAACCTCAATGTCTTCGTCTACCCACTGAATAAGAAACTGATGCAAACTAGAAGGCACACATCTATTTGCATGAATCCAATCACGACCCAATATCAAATTGAAGTTACCTTGGGTCTCGGCGACGAAGAAAGCGGTGGCCAACGTCTTGCTCCCAACGGTGAGCTCCATAGAAGCAACGCCCTTAGCACTCATAGGTTCACCTCCTCCCACACCGCTGATGGTCATGTTGGTCTTGATCAGCTCATCATCAAGTCCACCAAGCTTCTTGAATATAGAATAAGGCATCAAATTGACAATTGCTCCAGTGTCAACAAGCATCCTTGAAATCGGCTTCCCATTGATATGCCCCTTCATGTACAGCGCCTTCAAGTGATTTTCAGAATCATTTGGCCTTTTAAATATAGCTTCTTTCGGGCCAAAATCTAAATGAGCGATCTCATCCTCTGGAATAATATAATAATCCAAAGATAGGTGCACCATATTAGCATCAACATTCATATGTTCAGGTGACGACCCATAATCAACTAGCTGTTCATCGTCCATATGCTGGGAATCCGATGACAACCTCTGATCAAACGCAGGAGAAACAAAAATTTCAGAGGCAATTCGAGATGGACCTGGATC